>JACWNB010000005.1:654354-1308709 GCA_016165855.1 Pseudocercospora ulei | reverse complement strand
ATGAGAGAGATCTGCTTTGATGTGTGTATGACGATGTGGCTGTCCATTCCTCACAAATGTTCAATGGTCCTTGTTCGTCTTTGTCTCTTCAGACGATCCGGTTATTCTCCTGGTTGATGGCGCCGGTCCAACACTCGTGCCTCGCTTCGCCACAAGGGATGGCATAGGCGCCGCCTCCGGATGGATAGCATTCTCAGAATGACACCGCTTGTGAGAGGACTTCATGCCCGGTGCGCCTCGTGTGGGAGGAGACAGGCACACATCCGGCATCTCATCCCGATCGGCAGTTCCGGAAGTAGTGTCAGGAATTGAATCATGATTGCTGTGCACGTCGCCGGGGAATACAAACTCAGGAGCCAGAGGTGACATCAACTCGTGCTGGCCTCGTGCGTCAGCGGCATGCGAATACTCATTTAGCCCAAGCCCAACTCCACCGACTCCGATCAGGCATGCATGTGGCTCGTAGAAGCCACTATCGGCGGAAGATCCGGTCGCATAGGGCGAACTCAGTCTTCTCTCTTGCGGTGGTTCCGCCAGCATGGATAAGTCCCAATACTGTGGTTGACGACTTTCTGGAGAGGAAACGCCACCACCGCCGAAGCTGGGTCTGTGGGTCTGATACGGAGAGAAGACGATGGGGCTGAATGGCGTGAACAGAAGTGGAGAAGGCGGAAGTTGTGCTGCTGAGAGATCCGTCGTTCCTGAAGCCAGCGACCCTCCCCAAGGTGTCATCGGAGAATTGTATGCAGCACCATGTTCGAAAGACTCGATCAGATCGCTACATTGTCTCAGGATGTCGTGGAGTCTCGCTTGCTGAGATTCCATATCCGCGATGCTACGCTTGGCCAAGACACGAGAGTATTGCCATTTCTTGCGTTCCTCCCGAGACAGATGTCGAACTTGTCTTTCGGACAGGACTCGCTCCACTTTGGACATCTTCCTGTACTGCTTTCTCAGTTTCTGGCGAGTCTGCCCCAGCTGAGCAGTGTAGTTCTGGTGCTGTGCATAAAGCAAGGCGAGCATGTCAAAGCGGACTGGCCCCGAAAATGACATGATGTATGAATGTTCTCCGAATCTATATCCGGGCAGCATCGCCGTTTTTCGGGCGCAGGCGTGTCTGGTAAACTCTGGTGTTCTGATATCGTGGTTCCAATCTACGGCAAGCTTAGAAACAGCCCTTTCGATGCGCCTTCCTCGCTTCTAGAAGCCTTCAATGCCGTCAAATGAGATGATAGTCCTTGGGTGTGGTCAATGAAGTTCTTTGAGCTTCGGTAATTGCCACGCTGAGAGCTGTCACGCCCTGAACGCGACAAAGACAAAGCCGTGCCATGTGCCGCGAGCCTTCAAGGAAATCTATGTCTGTGATGGGCCGGACATACGCCTGCGGCATCTCTTTACACTACCCGCGCCAACGTTCGCCTACGATACTATGACGCCCCCAGTAAGCAGCGTGCCTGGCCTTTCTGAACCGGTCTACTCCAGTTCGGTCAGCGTGCACCGGCGCGAAGACCCGCTTCCAGGGAGGTCGATGGACACGATGAACAAAGGACCTGGGTCTGTGCATCTTCCTGATCGGACCCGACCAAGCTGAACTTGAAACGTGCAAGTCGCAGGAGTGGAATTCATCAGAAAAGTGACATATGCTGGGCTGGGATTGTCTATGGCGATCGGGGCGCGCACTCCGTTGGCGCCACGCTTGATACGAAGCATTTGTCGTCTGATCTTGAACAGGAAGCAGTTTTCAGAGCCGTCGTAACGGGAACGCCCTCTACCGTAGCTGTGACCGCAGCTGTGACACCGGGAGATGGACAGACGCATGGTGCTAGGAGCCTCCATAGCCCCTGCTCCCTTCGCTGCCTGAGTAATGCTTTCGAGCTCGTCAATGTCCGCGTATCGCTTCTCTTTCTCGCCTGCAGACACATGACCGGGCTCAATAGTGCCATCCATCTGCAGTGACTTTGGCGCGCGCACTCGATGTTCTCCTGCTCTTTCCCACACGCGCTCGCGGATGGTGCTGCTCCCCGATATGGACATATATGTCCTTGCGAAGCGCACCATGTTCCTTGCCCGCTTCCAAGAGCCATCTCATTGTAGATGACCGGAACGCGCAGGCCGAGCTGCTTGGCGTGAAGTAAACTCAACGCGACCTGAGGCACGACGTTCCTCTGATGCGCAATATCGTGATGCTGGCAGGGCAGCGCGAGAAGAAGACACTTCCGCAGCCGTTGTGTCCTTGCGCGCGTGGCTCTACTCCGAAGTGTGTGGTGCTATGGTGTGGACTGTCGCATCAGAATTCTTGCCGGTTCACTGCACCTTCTTCGCTCCGACATGCTCCGAGTTCGACTCCCACTGCGCTGTACCTAACCTGCATGTATATAGAGACCTACAGAGTGCAGGTGTGAGAACGTCTCACGCACATCACCTTCGATTGCGACAATGGCACCTTCTCTGGAAGAACAGATCCAGCGCGCGGACGACGCCCTGGACTCAGCAACCATGCCGAAGCCGTCTCTGCTTGCCCCCGAACCGGAACACTGTCCTGGACCAGAGGGCGAGACTGCAGGCAAGGCAGACGCCTGCAAAGGCTGCCCGAACCAGGAAATATGTGCTTCGCAAACACTGAACGGTCCCGATCCTGACATTCCAATAATTACTCAGCGACTAGCAGAGGTCAGGCGCAAAATCCTGGTGCTGTCAGGCAAGGGCGGTGTTGGCAAAAGCACTTTTACCACCATGCTGGCTCATGCATTCGCATCAAATCCAGACAGTCTAGTCGGCATCATGGACGCGGACATCTGCGGGCCCTCCATACCCAAAATGATGGGTGTTGAAAACGAGACAATACACGTCACCAACACCGGTTGGGAGCCGGTCTGGGTCACCGACAATCTTGGCGTCATGAGTGTCCAATTCATGCTACCGAACCGCGACGATGCGCTCATCTGGAGAGGCAACAAGAAAACCGGGCTCATCAAGCAATTTTTGAAGGATGTGGAATGGGGCCGAATGGACTACCTCGTGGTGGATACACCCCCAGGAACCACGGACGAGCACATCAGTGTCAACAGCCTGCTGAAGCAATCGGGAATTGACGGCGCTGTTTTGCTTACCACGCCTCAAGAGGTCAGCTTGTTGGATGTTCGAAAAGAGATCGATTTCTGCCGGAAAGCCGGTATCAAGATCATTGGGCTCGTGGAGAACATGAGCGGATTTGTGTGTCCCAAATGCACCCATCGGTCGGAAATCTTCAGGGCCACTACGGGTGGCGGCCGGCGGCTGGCAAAGGAGACGAACATACCCTTCTTGGGTTCAGTGCCCCTCGACCCGCGGATCGGCATGGCCTGCGACTACGGCGAGAGCTTCTTCGACAACTTCGGTGACTCACCTGCATGTACTGCATTGAGAGCAGTAGTAAGACGAGTTGCCGAGGAGGTCGGAGAGAACCCAGAGGAAGTGCTCGCCGACGACTGAGCGGAACTTCTGTGCTTCTCAGCGCTTTCAACTTCAACATTGCTCCTCGAACCTCTTTCCACAGACGTCCTCAAAGCTCCACGCAGCACAGACAAGCGCTCATGCTGCCTGCAGCGGCGACCCTGACCGGCGTTGCAGCACGCGAGTGGCATCAGTCTCGCTACAGTCTCGGCAGCGACCACCAGCCGCTGTGGTCGAAAGTGGCCGAGCAGTGTCGGGGGGCGCTCTGGTGAGAACTGATTCGAGTACTGGGTGTCATTCGAACAGTGTTTCAACCTGAGGGGTATGACGTGCACGCCGCTATCGCTAATAGGATTACTGGGCCGCATGTGAGGAAGGGTGAAGGTGAATATGAGACGATTCCGGAATGATGGAGATGAAGGCGCTGGATAGGTTGGATATTGGCTATCAATGGAAAGACGTCGGTTTGGCGTGGGTATGTTGATCAGAAGGAACATAGCACTGAGACTTGGAGTCATTATGCCGGTGCTGATGGCGGTCTCGTCGGGAGTCTCAGTGGCTGACCTGGCAAGAAAGCGGGGGTATCTCGAGAAGCAGGCAGACTGTGATCTTGGCAGGAAATTGCCAGGAAGTGGGAGCGGCTTACGTTGCGGCGCTGAGCTTCCAGAATGGTACGGTTGTCGCGAGAGTTGGGAGCTGGATCTGTGTAGAAGCCAATGAGGTCCACCGAGAGATTGGCAGGACAGCAGATAGGACCACGCAGGACGATAGCGATTGATTTGCTGCGCCATTGCGAGGCTACCTACCCCGAACTTTGATCAGTCATTGTAATTGGCTGTGGATAATAGCCGAGGTGGTTGGACACGTAACACTGGATGTGTGGAATGGATTGTGTGTGTCTCTATCTACTGTCTATTGAGTAGCCTTATATAGGCAGGAGATGGAGGTGTTGGCGGGGTCAATGGACCGAAACTGGTGAGACGGCTCAGTCCATCCTATCTCCCTATATTAGGTATAGGTCCTAATATAGGGGATGGAAGCCGGAGGCCGGTGGCCGTGCGTGGATGGTCACAACACTCCCCCTGCCGGCGAACTCGGTGGAGGTAGAAGAGACGGATCAGGTAAGTAGTGGCAGCAGCGGCGAATCGCTTGTAGTCGTGCTGCACGATTTGGCGGCCTAACCGTGTTGATATTCGTAGTAGTGAGAGAGGGGTTGGCGTCGCTGTTCGCTTGTAGCCGGCGACCTGTGGAGCCTGAGGTGGTGTCTCAGGTCGTTCAGTGATTGCAGAGGCGTCTGCAGGGCTCGCGGAGTTCGCGGTGTCTGGTTTAAGGCGTAGAGGCTGCTCCTTGTCGTCAGTATGCTGAGATTGGCTCTTATCGTCGTCGGCGTGCTGAGATTGGTTCTTATCGTCGTCGGCGTGACGAGGCTCCCCCTTATCGTCGATAGCTTGCTGGAGCTCCCCCTAGTCGTTAAGGTCTATATGCTCCCCCTTAGGGGCACGTAGTTCGGCATGTGGTTCGGCATATGGTTCGGCTGGTGGATGGGCAGGTCGATTAACAACAGGTAGTGCAGCATAGTGGAAGTGGCGTATTGGATCCAGAGGCACGCGTTGTTAAGGCTGTTTGATGGTTGCAGGGGCTGCGTCGATTGGTAGTTGTGATTGTTCAGCTTTATGTTAGTAATGCCTGTAAGGACGATTACCCCTCTAATTAGCTGTAACGGAATGGAGCTGGGTTTTGCCACTAGGCTACTTGGCCGAAAAAAGGCACTTTGCACCGGGCTGGTCAACCGGGTACAACCCAGCAACATGAATCTTCAGCATCACACTGGCCAACTCTCTCTCTCTCAGTAAGGCCCGGACCCTTACATTAGCTTAGTACGACAAAAGTGGTTGTTGTTAAGAGTAAGCCATTTCTTGAAACCTTCGTACAAGATTTTGCCAATGTTAAGGGAGTAGCTATAGTGTGTCTTAAATTAAACTAAAGAAGGAGTAGTTAGTGTCACGGTCAACAGATGTAAAAGGGAAAACAACAGCATCCAGGACCCAACCAGAACTATTAAGATTCACAGACTACAACCCAACAACTACAGGCTAAAGCAAGAAGATGCCAAGAGTGTAAAAGGCAACGCAACCAGCCCTGCAAACGCCCCTAGCTTAGTTCTGGAACCTTTAACAAAAGCGGGTCTAGGAAATAAATTTGTTTGCAGAATAAAGAAACAGAGTTTAGTAAGAAAGTTACTAGCAAACACGCAAACAACTAGCTAGGGCAGGTAGATATAAGAACTAGCTGCCGCCTACTAATCTTTCTCTTCTTCTTGTTTATAGCTCGTCTTGTGCATCCAATTTAGCTTTTACACTTTAGACTTTAGCTCTTCCTTCTAATACTTAGTTTTTACATCCCTTACTGTAGACTTTAGCTTCCCCCTCTAATATCAACTTTTACATCCCCTCCTTTAGACTTTGTTTCTTCCAGCCCCTCCTGCTTACTTTATCTTTTACATCGACCTTTTCCAACTACTTAGCTTCCCCCTTAACAGTTAGAGTAAGGCTTAAAGGACTTAATTAAAACTAAAGACTAAAAAGGGTAGCTTTAGGATTAATGTATAAAATAAGCTATAAACAAGAAGACGAGAAAGGTTAGAGGGCTGTTGCAGGTTTTTATAGCCCTCTGCTTTTGCAGGATTTTGCTAGTTGCCCTCCTTGTCCTTGGAGTTTGCTAGTATCTTTATTATATATAGGTTTGTAGCAGCATTTAGTAATCTGAGTATATAGATATAATTTGTTACTGCTATATAATAACTATATTACAAACTAAAGAAAGGAAGAAATCTATATAGTAGTAGCAGTAGGCTTTCGTAGTAGTAGTGCGCCAAGGCCTGGCTTGGTCTAGAAGGGCCAAGCCAGAATTCTAGGGTCTACCCTATTATTCTGTCCTACCCCTTTCTACTACTGCAAAACTACCTCCCTCCCTTACTAGCAGTCGCCCTTAACTGCTTACTTATCTATTCCAGCCCTTCTATTCCATTTCTTCCAAACTTCTTAGCTAATTATATGTTAGGGGACGCCGTCCTGCCAGGCCCCGAGCCTGAGCCGACCGGCCGTTGTCCTAAAGATTGCGACTTAGCGGCGCTAGCATAACTCGGCCCGTATGAGATACGACCTATCCTGGCCTAAGGTATAACTTAAGCTAGGCCGGGGTAGCACCCCTTTCTTATTACCCTATACTATAGGTACTGGCTAGCTTCGTAGATACAGATTGTACAGTAGCGGACGGAGTACGGAACTGCTTATTAGTTCCTTCCTATACAAACATATCCTTAAGTTTCTAAACTAAGATACTTAAGCCCCTAACATTAGGAACTAATATTACTAACGGTAACTGCAGTAATACGACAAAACAATTCTATATAGATAGATACGACGGACATGTAGGCCCAGATACAGCGTATATATAAGGAGCTAATAGCTCGTACAAACTAGCTCTGTTGCAGCGGCAGAAAGGGGTGTGATCCGGGCACGCAGATATGATTCAATACGGCCTTTTTGATAACTATATCTCGAACTAAGGAGGGAAAGGAATCTATGTAGTGGTGGACGAGACCTTTGGGGGGGTGGCGTGCCAAGGCTCGGCTCGGTCCGGAAGGGCCGAGCCGAAATTCCGAGGGTCCACCCTATTACTCAGTCCCACCTCTTTCCACCGCCGCAACACCACCTCCCTCCCTTATTAGCGGTCGCCCTCGACCGCTTACTTATCCATTCCTCCTCTCTTTTTTTTTTTTTTTTGTAATTTACATCGTTACTATCTGACGTCTTCACTTGGCGTCTATCTGATCCGTTCTATCTGATCGGAGCTATCTGATCAGAGCCAGCGGTCACTAGAGCTGCGGCGTGACCGGTCCGTGCTTTGCCGTAGAGGTCTATATAGATCTGTCTGTAGCTCTTTATCTTCTTCTTTTCTTTCTCTACTAAAGACCTTACCTACCGCAGGGCTGGAGGCGTCGGCGCCGATTTACGGCGTCGGCGAGCTTCCTGCTGATGCGAAGATAGGTAGTGGCCGATCCGAAGACTCCGGCGAAGCGATCGTTACGATCGTTTTCTTCGGCTTCTGTGCCGATAGAGCAGACTTGGCCTTCTTTTCAACTATCGAGCCACTTAGGCCTCGGCTTCTTCGGGTTCCGGGCGTAAAATTCTCTTAGCAGCTCTGCCGAATTCCGCAGGTTCTCGGCCGGATACTATTTATAGTCTTCCGGCTATCCTTTCTATAAGATCCTCGCTTCGATAGATCCTCTTTGTCTTCTTATATCTATAATATCTTCGACTTCCTATTCTTCTTCTTTACTGTCTATCTCTACTAGTGGGGGTTTAGTAAACCCTTGCTCTGGAAGGCCGTCTTCCGGGTCTAAGCTTAGCAGATCCGAATAAAACACATCGTAGATCCGGAACGATTTCGGCAGCTAGAGCCAGTAGGTCACCGGCGACCTCTTTTCTATTATCTTAAACGGACCTACGTAACGAGGGTTAAGCTTCGCGTTGCCCTTTAGCCTTAGGTTCCGCGTGTTAAGCTATACCTTTTGGCCTTCCTCGAATTCCATCGGTGACCTCTTTCTATTAGCTCGAGTTACTATCTTCTTCTAAGCTGATTCCATCGCTTCTTTTGCTACCTTGATCGCTTCTTCTATCTAAGATCGTAGCGCTTCTGCCGCCGCCGCGGCGATTCTCTTTAACGAAGTGGTAGTAGAAGGTTCTAAAGAGCTAAGTTCGTTTGGCGGCTGAAAGCTTATCCTCGGAAGATAACTATATGTTATCTTAAACGGCGCCAGTAAGGTAGCTTCCGACTGTGCTGAATTGGCGCAGAATTCGGCTATCGGCAACACCTTAACCTATCCTTCTTAATAATAGCTACAGAAGATTCTTAGGTATTTTTCTATCTTACGATTGGCTACTTTAGACTGGCCGTCGGTCTAAGGGTGAGCGGCCGTGCTAAGCTTTCTACGGATTCCAAGGGCTTGGTTAATCGCTTTCTATACATCGGCGGTGAATTGAGGACCCCTATCCGTAGTAATAGTGTCCGGCAGCCTATAGTGCTTCTATACGTATTGGATCAGCATTCTCGCCGTTTCTTCTGTAGTAGTTCCTTTATCCTTAGCTCGACAGGGGATGAAATAGCGTTCCTTGCTTAGTCGATCCACTACATTGAGCATAGCATCGTATCTATCCAAATCCGGCAGGCCGGTTACGAAGTCTATTGTAATGTGCTGCTATAGTTTCTCGGGGATCGGAAGTAGCTTTAGTAGGCCGGCCGGAAGGCCGTAACGTAGCTTCGCTGCTCGGCATACGTAGCAGTTAGTGATAAACCGGTAGATCCTCTCGAAAATTCGCGGGAACTAGTAGGTCGTCCTTACTGCTTCTATCGTCTTCTTTGATCCTGCGTAGCCTACGTCCGTAGAACTATAAACCAGCTGGATAACCTCTGTAATCAGTTCTTCCAGAACGATTAGCTTCCCTGAGCCTGTTTTGCCGAGCTTCTGCTGCTGATTAAGCCGTTCCACTTTCTCGTGCAGCGTCTCTTCTTCGATCGGCGGCTCTATCGTACAGATCCCTACTTCTTCTAACACCTCGGCGTCTACTATTTGTTCTGTCAGCACTTTCTGAAATATGTTCGGATCTTCTTTCGCTCGGCTAGTCTTTCCTTCTCTTCTCGTTAGCGCATTAGCCTTTCCATTTTGAGCTCCAGGTCGATAGGTGATCTTAAAATCGAATCCGGACAGGTAGGCAGCCTACTGGGCTTGGCGGCGTAATAGCTTCTGCGTCTTTATAAACTAGGTCAACGACTGGTGGTCTGTAAGGACCTGTATCGTGCTCTGTCTAGCTATAAGCTCCGGTTTCCACTCTTCGAACGCCTAAATAATAGCTAGCAGCTCTTTATTATAAATAGCGTAGTTCCTCTTAGCATTATTTATTGACTTGCTAAAGAAAGCCACCGGATAGAGCGTTTCGTCGTCGTTAGCGTATTGAGAAAGGACCCCTGCTGTTACTGTGTCGGAAGCGTCTGTCTCTACGTAGATCGTCTTTTCCGGTTAGAAGTGCGCTAGCACTGGCGCTAAGGCCACCGCCTCCTTTAGTTAGTTGAAAGCTTCCGTATACTTCTTATTCTATAGGCTAGCAGCCTCCTTTTTTAACGCCTTATTTAGTGGTCTCGCTATCTTGCTAAAGTCCTTAATAAACTGTCGATAGTAGCTGCAGAATCCGAGAAACGCTCTGATTTGCGTAGTGTTTCCAGATGTCGGTTGCTTCTATTCCGCGACAGCGGCCACTTTCGACGGGTCTATCCAAATTCCTTCTCTTCCGACGATAAGACCAAGATATTTGACTTCGGTCTGGTAGAACTCGCTCTTTTTCGTGTCTGCGTTCAATCCGACCTCGCAGAGTCTCTTTAACACCCTCTTAATGTAGTCCGTATGTTGCTCTCTCGTTCCCTTAGTGTAGATAAGAATGTCGTCTAAGTAGATTGAAACGAACCGTTCCAGCATGTCTATAAAGGTGTAGTTTATAAAGCGTTGCTACACAGCCGGCGCGTTGGTAAGTCCGAAAGGCATTACTAACTACTTGAAATTACCTATACGCGTAGCGAATGTCGTAAGGTCTTCCGTTTGTCCTTCCTCGTTCCTTAACCAATAGAACGCTTGGCGAATGTCTAGCTTGCTGAACTACTTAGCCTTAGCCACTCGTTGAATAGTCTTATCGATTAGCGGCAGCAGATACACATCTCTCTTAGTAACCTTATTAAGGCTACGATAATCTAAGCACAGTCGGAGACTACCCCCGGGTTTCCGTACGAAAAGAATCGGTAACGTATATTCTGCTAAGCTTGGCGTAATGAACTTCTTCGCCAAGTTTTCTCTAACAAACACTTCTACCTAGTCTAGCTCGGCCGGCGATAAGCGTCTTAGGGGTTCCGTTCTCGGCAGCGCGGCTCCTTCTTTCAACCGGATCTTGTTGTTATATTCCAGTCGGTAGAGCGGCAAGAGGTTGGAGTTTGCCTTCGAGAACACGTTAGTGTAACTATAGAGTTCTTTTAGTAACACCTCTAGTGGGTCTACTTCTTCTTCCGCTATTATCTTCCGGTAGTCTTCTATATTCTTTATTAAGATAGCGTAAATCTCGTTGTCTAGCGACCTTGCGAGGGTCGTTAAAGCTTCTAAACTTATGATTCCGATTATGTCTTAAGGGTCGGACCGATCCTCTGGAGCCGCTTCGACCGTCGTAACGTTCGGTTTGGCGTTGGCTACTGTGACCGATTCGGTGACTGATTTGACAGCGGCGGAGCTGCTGTATAGTGTTCTGAATCCGAGTGTGCCTTTACCTACGTCAATAATTGCTCTCTAGTTCTTTATCTATTTCTGCCCTATAATAATGTCAAACCTTCCGATATCCATAATTCGGAACGTCGCTTCCGTAGTGCGACCTGCTAAGGTGGTCTTTAATGGCACATAGTGCGTAACACTCTCCGTGTCTTGTCCGTTGTATGCCGAAATCCGTGTCGGCGACGCTAGCTCCACTGGATAGCCGTATCCTTTTATCAGCTTTTAAACCAATTGATAGTGGATAGCCGCTCCGATAAGGGCCCCCGTATCGATAAAAGCTCTTAGCTGAAGTGGTTTGCTCAATCTATCGAGGGGGTAGACAGTAATTAGAAGGATAATAGCTGTTTCCGCGTTCACTTCCACTGCCGCTAAGAGCGGATCGCTGCAGCTGTTTATGCTTCCTTTCGTTGACGTAGTTCGTGTTAGTGCCCTGTTGTCCGTGCTAGATAGGGGGCCTATCCGTCCAGCTGGTCTTTTCCCAGGATTCGCAGTGGCACTCCACCGTCTACGCTGTCGGTGTCGTTCGGAGCCGGCTCTATAGCTTGTATAGTCTTTCTCAGTGGCTGTAGCTGCAGCTGCTTTATAACACGATACTCCTGCTTCTGCTTATCTAATGCTTGGCATCTCGTAGCAATATAGCCAGGCTTTCTATACGCGTAGCAGATAGGGACAAACGACGAACGCGGTAACTGGTAAGATAGCTGCGGAGGCGCTCTCCGGAAAGGCGCAGGGGGTCTCGTTGTCTGCGTTATCAACGGCTTCTGGTTCGATTCGCGTAATTTTGCGTAAGCGCTCAGGTTCCGCGCGGTAACTCTCGCTTAGTGCACGAAGCTCTTAAGGTCTTCGTCTTCTACCGACGCTATAGCTGCTGCCAGTTTAGGGTTCAGCTTCTGCCTTAGTAGGTAGAGCTGCTTATCTTCCGCTACTCTGGCCCTAATTGCATATTTTCGGAATAGCCTGTAGAATTCCTTAAACTTCTGTCGGTTCTGGTTGATCTTATCTAGCTGCTTACAGGCCGTCTGCTTCCGGAATAGGTCTCCGAAGCGTTGATCTAGCGCTTTGATTGCTTCTTTAGCAGTTACCTCTTCCAGGTCCGCTACTAGCGAAAAAGCTTTACCTTCTAATCGCGACTCCAGGTACGCCAGTCTATCTCCGGCGCTGTTTCCGGCATAGTCTCGGTCTATCTTGTTCTTTATCTTCTTCTTAAATGCTTCCCAATCCTTAGGATCTCTGCCTCTAAACGCTAGTAGATCCGGTAGTAACATTATTAACGTGCCCCCTTAACTGTAGGCCGCCTGTAAGGCGGTCTCTGCTTGTGCTTCTCGATGCAGTAGCGGCGCTGACGACATCGCTGCTTCCATCTTATCTATCTGAGCTTTTATCGCTTTCAGTTGTGCTAGTCGGTTCGCCGCTTGATTTTCCAGCATATCTATAATGGTCTCTGCCGATTCCTTCTCGGCTCTTACCGCTTCGATTTCCTCTCTTAATCTCCTGTTCTCTTCCGTGTTTCTATAAAACTTCTTCTCAATAAAGGTGATAATGTCGAACACCTTCTTAGCTCTATTCTCTGCTAGATGCTCTTCTATTTCTTCCGGCGTGCTTGCGTACAGCTCGGCATAGCTCTCTATGCCCCTCTTCGCTTTATCTATCTCTTCTTCTGTAAGGCCCTTAGTAGCTATTCCGTCGTCGAGGATGCTAATACGCCTATCCCTCGGTCTATTATTCTTTCTCTTTCCGCTGCGGCCTGTAACGCCGCCCTCTACCGTTAAGAAGCTCTCTATAGCTATCTTACAGTGCTGGTGTTTGGTTTGGTGTGTGTAGTGCGCGTACGTTATTTGGGGGTCCGGATAGTTCAACGGTCCCTTTCGCGCAGCGCAGTGGTAGTGTAGGGAGTAAGTTCGAGATATAATAATCCAGGCACGCAGATATGATTCAATACGGCCTTTTTGATAACTATATCTCGAACTAAGGAGGGAAAGGAATCTATGTAGTGGTGGACGAGACCTTTGGGGGGGTGGCGTGCCAAGGCCCGGCTCGGTCCGGAAGGGCCGAGCCGAAATTCCAAGGGTCCACCCTATTACTTAGTCCCACCCCTTTCCACCGCCGCAATAGGGTAGGACTAAGTAATAGGGTAGACCCTCAGAATTTCGGCTCGGGCCTTAGTACACTACCCCTAAAGCTCTTACCCACTACTACATAGATTCCTTTCCCTCCTTAGTTCGAGATATAGTTATCAAAAAGGCTGTATTAAATTATATCTACGTGCCCGGATTATTATATCTCGAACTCACTTACTATACCAACTCCGCGCTGCGCGAAAGGGACTGTTGAACTATCCGGACACCCGAATAACGCACGCGTACTACACACACCAAACTAACAACCCCTAGCACTGTTGCAGCGGTAGAAAGAGGTGGGTCAGATTGATAGGGTGGACCCTGGATTTCGGCTCGGTCCCTTCTGGGATTTAGGTTCCGGAACGGACCAAGCCGGGCCTTGGCGCCACCACCTCTACGGAAGCCCACCACTACCACTACATAGATTCCTTTCCCTCCTTAGTTCGAGATATAGTTATCAAAACAGCCGTATTGAACCTTATCTGCACGCTCGGATTATGATATCTCGAACTCACTCTCTACAACAAACCCCGCGCTGCGCGAAAGGGCCCGTCGAATTATCCGGACGCTCGAATAACGCACGCGCACACACACTAACGACAACAACCCCCAAAGCACTGTAAGAAGATAGAAGGCTTCTCGACGGTAGAGAGCGGCGTAACAGGCTGCCGCGGAAAGAGAAAGACTGACAGAGCGAGTAGGCGCTCCAGTGTCATTAATAATAAGATTATTATTAGCGGTTTTACAGCGGAAGAGACTGCAGAGATTAAGGAACGAATAAGCAAATACAAGAAGATCCACGACTGCACGATCGAAGAACTGGAAGACTATATAAACGAGAATGGGATAGGAAAGGTCTACGACAGTATAGACCTTATTAAGACGCTGTTCCACAGAACGCTAGAAGAAAACAGACAACTGAGAGAAGAAACTAAAGCGGTAAGGGCCGAGAAGAAATCGGCAGAAACTATTATCGACGTGTTAGAAAACCAGGCGGCGAATCGATTGGCGCAGCTAAAGGCGCTAAAGCATCAAATAGCTAATAAGAAACTGATAAAGGGATACGGCTATCTAGTAGAATTAGCGTCGCTAACGAAGATTTCGGCATATAACAAACAAGACACGGAAAGCGTCACGCACTACGTGCCGCTAAAGACTACCTTGGCTGGTCGCACTACGGAAGCGACGTTCCGAATTATAGATATCGGAAGGTTTAACATTATTATAGGGCAGAAATAGATAAAGAACCAGAAAGCCATTATCAACGTAGATAAAGGAACGATCAGATTCAAAACCCTAAGCCATGGCACTGCCGCCGCCGAACCGACCGACGCCACCGTAGCTGAATCGAAAGTCGCGGCTGCTAATGTAACCCCGTTCGATCGTTCCGAACCCCTGGTTACTGTCGGAATAATAAGTTCAGAAGCCATTACGACCCTCGCGAGGTCGCCGGACAATAAGATTTACGCTATCTTAATAAAAGACATCGAAGACTACTGGAAGATAATAACGGAAGAAGAAGTGGATCCCCTGGAAGTGCTGCCGAACGAGCTCTATAGTTACGCTAACGTCTTCTCAAAAGCCGACTCCAACCTATTGCTGCTCTATTGACCGGAATATAACAACAAGATCCGACTGAAAGAGGGGGCTACGCTGCCGAGAACCGAGCCCCTAAGACGACTGTCACCAGCGGAACTAGACTAGGTAGAGGTGTTCGTTCGCGAAAACCTGGCGAAGAAGTTTATTACGCTGAGTTCTGCCGAATACGCGTTACCGATTCTTTTCGTAAGGAAACTAGGGGGTGGTCTGCGACTCTGCGTAGACTATCGAGGCCTTAACGAGGTCACCAAGAGAGACGTATACCCGCTGCCGCTGATCGATGAGACTATACAGTGCGTAGCAAAGGCTAAGTAGTTCAGCAAGCTGGACATCTGCTAAGTGTTCCATCGACTAAGAAACGAAGAAGGGCAAACAGAAGACCTTACGACATTCGCGACGCATATAGGCAATTTCAAGTAGTTAGTGATGCCTTTCAGACTTACCAACGCGCCGGCGGTGTAGCAATGCTTTATAAACTACACCTTTATAGACATGCTAGAACGGTTCGTGTCTATCTATTTGGACGACATTCTTATCTATACGGACGGAACGAGAGATCAGCACACGGACTACGTCGAGAGGGTGCTAAAGAGGCTCCGCGAAGTGGGATTGAACGCGGACACAAAGAAGAGCGAGTTCTATCAGACCGAAGTCAAGTATCTCGGTCTTATCGTCGGAAGAGACGGAATTCGTATAGACCTATCAAAGGTCGCCGCCGTTGCGGAATAGAGGCAGCCGAAATCCGGAAACACTACGCAAATCAGAGCGTCTCTCGGATTCTGCAGCTACTACCGACGGTTCATTAAAGACTTCAGCAAGATAGCGAGAACCCTAAACGAGGCGTTAAAGAAGGAGGCCGCTGGCCTATAGAATAAGAAGTGCACGGAAGCTTTCGTACAGCTGAAAGAAGCAGTGGCCTCGGCGCCGGTTCTGGCGCACTTCCGACCGGAAAAGACGATCTACGTAGAAACGGACGCTTCCGATATAGTGACGGCAGGGGTCCTTTCTTAATACAGAGACAATAAAACCCTTTATCTAGTAGCTTTCTTCAGCAAGTCTATAACGGAAGCCAAGCGGAACTACGCCATCTACGATAAGGAGCTGCTAGCGATCATTTAGGCGTTCGAGGAGTGGAAGCCAGAGCTTATAGCTGGAAAGAGCACGGTCCAGGTCCTTACGGACCACCAGTCACTAATCTACTTTATAAAGACGCAGAAGCTCTTACAACGTCAAGCACAGTGGGCTGCCTACCTATCCGGGTTCGACTTTAAGATTACCTATCGACTAGGGGCTCAAAACGGAAAGGCTAACGCGCTGACGCGAAGAGAAGGGAAAACCAGCTGCGCGAAAGAAGATCCGAACATGTTTCAGAAGGTGCTGACCGAGCGGATAGTAGACGCAGAGGTATTGAAAGAGGTAGGGGTCTGCGCGGTGGAACCGGCCCCTAAGAAAGAGACTCTCTACGAGAAGGTGGAACGGCTTAATTAACAACAGAAGCTCGGCGAAACCGGTTCAGGGAAGCTGATAGTTCCAGAAGAACTAATTACTAAGGTCATCTAACTGGTCCATAACTCTATAGATGTTGGCTACACCTAAGCGAAGAAAACGATGCAGGCTGTAAGAACGATCTACTGGTTTCCGCGGATCTACGAACGGATCCACCGATTTATTGCCAACTGCCACGTATGCCGAGCCGCGAAGCTACGTTACGGCCTTCCGGCTAGTCTGCTAAAGCCGCTTCCGATCCCTAAGAAGCCGTAGCAGCACATTACGATAGATTTCGTGACCGGACTGCCGGACTCGGACGGCTACGACGCTACGCTGAACGTAGTAGACCGACTAAGCAAAGAACGCTACTTTATCCCCTGCCGAACGAGAAACGAAGGAACTACGGCGGAAGAGACCGTACGGATGTTGATTCAACACGTGTAGAAGCACTATGGCCTGCCGGACACTATTACTACGGATAGGGGCCCTTAGTTTACCGCCGACGTATAGAAAGCTATTAACCAGGCTCTCGGAATTAGTGGAAAGCTCAGCACAGCCGCTTATCCGCAGACCGACAGTCAGTCTAAAGTGGCTAACCGAGAGATAGAGAGATATCTACGAACCTTCTGCGGCCATTACTAAGAAGAATAGGTCAAGGTGTTGCCAATAGCCGAGTTCTGCGCCAACTCGGCACTGTCTGAAGCCACCTCGCTGGCGCCGTTTGAGATAACGCACGGCTGTCTTCCGAGAATGAGTTTCCAACCGCTAAGCGACGCCGGCTCGCTAGAGCTTCCTACTGCCACGTCGTTAAAGAGAGTCGCCGCTGCGGCGGCAGAAGCGCTACGATCTCAGATAGAAGAAGCGATCAAGGTGGCGAAAGACGCGATGGAATCGGCTTAGAAGATAATAGTAACTCGAGCTAATAAGAAGCGGTTACCGATAGAATTCGAGGAAGGCCAAAAGGTATAGCTTAATACGCGGAACCTAAGGCTAAAAGGGAACGCCAAGCTCAACCCCCGCTACGTAGGCCCGTTTACGATAGTGGAAAAGAGGTCGCCGGTGACCTATCGGCTCCAGCTACCAAAATCGTTCTAGATCTACGATGTCTTCCACTCGGACCTGTTAAGCTTAGACTTTGAAAACGGCCTGCCAGAACAGGGGTTTGCCGAACCCCCGCCAATCGAGATAGACGATAAGGAAGAATAGGAGGTAGAAGACGTAATAGACGTAAAGCAGACTAGAGGGTCTATTAAAGCGAGGATCTTGTAGAAGGGGTGGCCGGAAGACTATAAATAGTATCCGGTCGAGAACCTGCGGAATTCGGCGGAGCTGCTCAGAGAGTTCTACGCGCGGAACCCGAAGAAACCGAAACCCGGATAGCTCCGAAACTAACGACCTCCGAAAGAGATAAAAGAAGAAAGCCGCGTCCGCTCTACCGGCGCCGAAGCTGATAGAGACGATCGTAACGGTCGCTTTTGGGGAGGCCTTTAACTCGGCCACTACCCACTACCGGATCGGCCGCCAGCTCGCTAACGCCGTAGCGTGCCAGCGCCGCCGACCCTGTAGTAGGTAAAGGCTTTGGTAGAGAAAGAAAAAGAAGAAGAGATAGAGCTGCAGAAAGATCTATATAGACCTTCCGCCAGCGCACAGACCAGCTACGCCGCAGCTTAAGATAACCTACGGCTTAGATCAGATAGCACGGATCAGGCGCACCGATTATATAAACGCCAAGTGAAGGACCTCAGACGCCAATAACGTAAGAAATTCAAGAAGCGATAGAAGACAGAAGAGGTAACATCACCGTCGGAGGGGATTTTCGAGAAAGAGGCGACGAATCAAAAAAAAAAAAGTGGAGATTTTAGGATAGATGGGGTGACTAAGCGGTCGAGGGCGACCGCTAGTAAGGGAGGGGGGTAGTGTTGCGGCAGTGGAAAGGGGTGGGACAGATTAATAGGGTGGACCCTGGATTTTGGCTCGGCCCCTTCTAGGATTTAGGTTCCGGAACGGACCGAGCCGGGCCTTGGCGCCACCACCTCCACGGAAGCCCACCATCACCACCATATAGATTCCTTTCCCTCCTCAGTTCGAGATATAGTTATCAAAACAGCCGTATTGAACCTTATCTGCGCGCTCGGATCAAGCACTGTAAGACAGCTATAGAGAGCTTCTTAACAGTAGAAGGCGGCGTTACAGGCCGCAGCGGAAAGAGAAAGAGGACAGACTAAGGGATAGGCGTACCAGCATCCTCGACGATAGAATAGCCACTAAGGGCCTTACAGAAGAAGAGATAGATAAAGCGAAGAAGGGTATAGAGAGCTATGCCGAGTTGTACGCACGCAAGCCGGATAAAATAGAAGAGTATCTAGCAGAAAATAGAGCTAAAAAGATGTTCGATATTATTACCTTCGTCGAAAAGAAGTTTTACAGGAACATAGAAGAGAACAGGCGACTAAGAGATAAAATAGAAGCGGTAATAGCTAAGAAGGATTCGGCAGAAACTATTATTAATGTGCTAGAAAACTAAGCGGCAAATCGACTAGCACAACTAAAGGCGATAAAGACTTAGTTAGCCGAGATAGAAGCAGCAATGTTGCCGGCGCCGCTACTACATCGAGAAGAACAAGCAGAGACCGCCTTACCGGCGGCCTACAGTTAAGGTAGCACCTCGATAACGTCACTACCTAACCTACTGGCGTTTAGAGGCGGAGACCCTAAGGACTAGGAGGCATTTAAGAAAAAGATAAAGAACAAGATATGCCGCGATTATGCCGGAAACAGTAAAGAGGACAGACTGGCCTACCTAGAGTCGCGGTTAGAAGGTAAAGCTTTTTCGTTAGTAGCGGACCTAGAAGAGGTAACCGCCAAAGAAGCGATTAAAGCGCTAAATTAACGCTTTAGAGACCCCTCCCAAAAGAAGACAGCCTGTAAACAGCTAGACAAAATCAACCAGAACCGGCAGACGTTTAAGGAACTCTACGGACTGTTCCGAAAATATACTATTAGAGCCAGAGTGTCGGAAGATAAGCAGCTCCACCTACTAAGGCAGAAGCTAAACCCGGAACTGGCCGCAGCTATAGCTTCTGTAGAAGACGAAGACCTTGAGAGCTTCGTGCACCGAGCGAGAGTTACTGCTAGAAACCTAAGCGCTTACGCGAAATCGCGCGAATTAAACTAGAAGCTATCGACGACGCTGACAATACGACCCCCTGCGCCTTTCCGAAGAGCGCCTTAGCAGCCGTCTTACTCGCCGCGTTTCTCGTTCGTCCCCACTTGCTACACGTACAGAAAGCCTAGCTATATCGCTACAAGATGCCAAGCGACGGATTAACAGAAGCAGGAGTATCGTACTACGAAGCAGCAGCTGCAGAGAAAGACTATCTAAGCTATCAAGCCGGCTCCGATTGATACCGACAGTGTAGATAGTAGAGTGCCTCTGCAAATCTTAGGAAAAGACTAGCTGGACGGATAGGCCCCCTATCCAGCAAGGACAATAGGGCACCAACGAGATCCGCGTTACCAAAAAAAGAGAGCATTAACAGCTGCAACGACCTGCTCTCGGCGGTAGTAGAAGTAAATACAGAAACAGCAATCATCCTTCTAATTACTGTCCACCCCCTTAATAGCTCGCGAGGCCCCCTTTAGCTAAGAGCTTTTATCGACACGGGAGCCCTTATCGGCGCGGCGATCCACTATCGATTGGTTCAGAAGCTGATAAACGGGTATAGTTACCCGGTCGAATTAGCATCGCTAACGCGATTTTTGGTGTATAACGGACAGGACACAGAAAGTGTTACGCACTATGTGCCATTAAGGACCACACTGGCTGGTCGCACTACGGAAGCGACGTTCCGAATTATAGATATCGGAAGGTTTAACATTATTATAGGACAAAAATAGATAAAGAACCAGAAAGCTGTTATCGACGTAGGTAAAGGCACCCTTAGATTCAAAACCCAGCAGAGCGAGGTCGCCGCCGCCGAATCGGTCACTGTCGTCGCCGCAGTGCCGAACGTTACGACCCTCGAAGCGGTTCCGATAGATCGGTCCGACCCTCTAAACACGATCGGAATAATAAGCTCGGAAGCTTTAACGACCTTCGCGAGGTTGCCGGGCAATAAGGTTTACGCTATCTTAATAAAAGACATTGAAGATTATCAGAAGATAATAGCGGAAGAAGAAGTAGATCCGCTGGAGGTGTTACCTAAAGAACTCTATAGTTACACTAATGTGTTCTCGAAAGCCGACTCTAACCTCCTGCCACTCTACCGACCGGAATATAATAACGAGATCCGGCTGAAAGAAGGAGCTATACTGCCAAGAACCGAACCCCTAAGAAGGCTGTCGCCAGCTAAGCTGGACTAAGTAGAGGTGTTTGTTCGAGAAAACCTAGCGAAGAAGTTTATTATGCTAAGCTCTGCCGAGTATACGTTACCGATTCTTTTCGTACAGAAACCCGGAGGTAGTCTCAGACTGTGCGTAGATTACCGAGGCCTTAATAAGGTTACTTAGAGAGACGTATATCCGCTGCAGCTAATCGACGAGACTATACAACGAGTGGCTAAAGCTAAGTGGTTCAGCAAGCTAGACATTCGCTAAGCTTTCTATCGACTAAGGAACGAAGAAGGGCGGACAGAAGATCTTACGACGTTTGCCACTCGTATAGGCAATTTCAAGTAGCTGGTAATACCTTTCGGACTTACTAACGCGCCGGCAGTGTAGCAGCGTTTTATAAACTACACCTTTATAGACATGCTAGAACGATTCGTGTCTATCTACTTAGACGACATCCTTATCTATACCGATAGAACGAGAGAGCAATATACGGACTACATTAAGAGGATGCTAAGGAGACTCCGCGAGGTCGGACTAAACGCAGACACGAAGAAGAGCGAGTTCTATTAGACCGAAGTTAAATATCTAGGTCTTATCGTCGGAAGAGAGGGAATTCGGATAGACCCTTTAAAGGTCGCTGCTGTAGCGGAATAGAAGCAACCAAAATCCGGAAACACTACGCAAATCAGAGCGTTTCTCGGATTCTGCAGCTACTATCGACAGTTTATTAAGGACTTTAGCAAAATAGCTAGACCCCTAAACGAAGCATTAAAGAAGGAGGCCGCTAGCCTATAGAATAAGAAGTGCACGGAAGCTTTTAATCGACTAAAAGAAGCGGTGGCCTTAGCGCTAGTGCTAGTGCACTTTCGACTGGAGAAAACAATCTACTTGGAAACAGACGCATCCGATAGAGTAACAGCAGGGGTCCTTTCTTAATATAGCGACGACGAAACTCTCCATCTGGTAGCTTTCTTTAGCAAGTCTATAAATAATGCTGAACGGAACTACGCTATATACGATAAAGAACTGTTGGCTATTATATAGGCGTTTAAGGAGTGAAAGCCGGAGCTTATAGCTAGAAAGAGCACGGTCTAGGTTCTTACGGATCACTAATTACTGACCTACTTTATAAAGACGCAGAAGCTCTCGCGCCGCCAAGCTCGGTAGGCCGTATACTTATCTAGATTCAATTTTAAGATTACCTATCGACCTGGAGCTTAAAATAGAAAGGCCGACGTGTTAATAAGAAGAGAAGGGAAGACTAGCCGCGCGAAGGAAGATCCGAACATGTTCCAGAAAGTGTTAACCGAACGGATAGTAGATGCCGAGGTGTTGAAAGAAGTAGGGATCTGTACTATAGAGCCGCCAACCGAGGAAGAGACGCTCTACGAGAAAGTGGAACGGCTTAATTAGCAGCAGAAGCTCGGCAAACTCAGCTTAGGGAAGCTAATAGTTCTAGAAGAACTAACTACAGAGGTTATCTAGCTAGTTTATAGTTCTAAAGACGTCGGCTACGCAGGCTCGAAGAAGATAATAGAAGCCGTAAGGACAATTTACTGGTTTCCGCGAATCTTCAAACGGATCCACCAGTTTATCGCTAATTGTTACAAATGCCGAGTCGCGAAGCCCCGTTACGGCCTTCCGGCCAGTCTGCTAAAGCTACTTCCGATCCCCAAGAAACCGTAGCAGCACATTACGATGGATTTCGTAACCGGCCTGCCGGATTCCGATAGATATAATGCTATACTTAATGTAGTGGATCGACTAAGCAAGGAGTGCTATTTCATCCCCTACCGAGCTAGGGATAAAGGAACTACAGCGGAAGAAACGGCGAGAATACTGATTTAGTACGTATAGAAACACTACGGCCTACCGGACACTATCACTACAGATAGGGGTCCTCAATTCACTGCCAACGTATAGAAGGCTATCAACTATGCTCTCGGAATTCGTAGAAAGCTTAGCACGGCTGCTTACCCTCAAACTGACAGTCAGTTAGAAGTAGCTAACCGCGAGATAGAGAAATATCTACGAATCTTCTACAGTTATCATTAAGCAGAGTAGGTTAAGGTGTTGCCGATAGCCGAATTCTGCGCCAATTCAGCACGATCAGAAGCCACCTCGCTGGCGCCGTTCGAGATAACCTACAGTTATCTTCTAAGAATAAGCTTTTAACTGCCGAAAGAACCCAGCTCTTTAGAACCTTCTACATCTACCGCCACCTCGTCGAAGAGAGTCGCCGCGGCTGCGACAGAAGCGCTTAGATCTTAGATAGAAGAAGCAATCCGCGTAGCAAAGGAGGCAATAGAATCGACTTAGAAGAAGATAGTAACTCGAGCTAATAGAAAGCGGTCGCTAATAGAATTCGAGGAAGGCCAAAAGATATAGCTTAACACGCGAAACCTAAGGCTTAAAGGCAACGCCAAGCTCAACCCCCGTTATGCGGGCCTGTTCAAGATCGTAGAAAAGAGGTCACTAGTGACTTATCGACTCTAGCTACCGAAATCGTTCCGGATCTACGATGTCTTTTATTTGGATCTGCTAAGTTTGGACCCCAAAGACGGTCTCCCGGATCAGGGGTTCGCTAAACCCCTACCAATCGAGATAGATAGTAAAGAAGAAGAGTAGGAGGTGGAAGATGTAGTAGATATAAGAAAGATAAGAGGGTCCGTCGAAGCAAGGATCTTGTAGAAGGGATAGCCAGAAGACTATAAATAGTATCCGATCGAGAATCTCCGAAATTCGGTAGAACTGCTAAATGAGTTCTACACGCGGAATCCGAAGAGGCTAAAGCCTAAGTAGCTCAGAAGTTAATAAAGAAGAAGAAAATCTGCGTCCGCTCTATCGGCGCGGAAGCTAATAGAAACGATCGTAGAAATCGCCGGCCGCTGTCTTCGGCTCCACTACCACTACTACTGGCCAGGACCGGTAGATAATAGCGGTAAGGCCGAGGACAGCGCCACCGCGTTGGCGCGCTTTGTAACGGTCTTTGCTCTCTGTTACTGCTATCTGCTGACTCGGCCGGAAGGATAATAACAACGAAGAACGAAGCTAACGCTATTACAGCAGCCTCGCGGTAGCGCCAAAGGCCTTAGTAGAGAAAGAAAAAGAAGAAGAAACGGTGCCGCGGACGGATCTATATAGACCTCTGCGGCAGAGTACAGACCGGCTACGCCGTAGCTTAGGTAACCGCTGGATTCGATCAGATAGCTCTTCCGATCAGATAGACGCCAAGTAAAGACGTTAGATAGCGATGATGTAAAAAAAAAAGAAGAGAGACAGATAGATAAGTAAGCGGTCGAGGTCGACTGCTCGTAAGGGAGGGGGGTAGTGTTGCAGCGGCAGAAAGGGGTGGGACTAAGTAATAGGGTAGATCCTTAGAATTTCGGCTCGGGCCTTCCGGACCGAGCCGGGCCTTAGCACACTACCCCTAAAGCTCTTACCTACTACTACATAGATTCCTTTCCCTCCTTAGTTCGAGATACAGTTATCAAAAAGGCCGTATTGAATTATATCTGCGTGCCCGGATCAAGCTCGAAAAACAACTAGGCTTCTAGGCCTCGACGACTTCCTAACAGGAACAGGAGCTCCGACAGCTTAGAGCATCTGATTGCAATCCGACCCCTACAACAACAACGAACACAACAGCTAAAGCAGCTTACAAAAGCAAGCTCCCTAATGTTACTACCTACGACAGTAAGTTACTGTCTAAGTACCCCTCCTAGGCAGCCTAGATACGCTCTAAGCTTCTAGTCGACTTAGCAGTGTACCCGGCTAAGCTCGACAAGGTAGTATACCTCTTTAGGAGACTAAAAGGCAAAGCGGCAGCACAAATTCTGTCGTACTACGAAACAGCTATTGCTAGACGAGCAGAGGCAACGACGACGACTCTCTAGGCAGCTCTCGACAAGAGCTATAAGGACCTGGACCGTAAGAGCCGAGCTCTCGTATAGCTAAATACAATAAAGCAAGGATGTAAGTCTATACAAGAATTCCTCGCAGATTAAGACCGGACCCTAGCCGAAGTAGGAGGCCTTCTCTAGGAAGACAGGGTAAAGATCGCTATCCTAGAGGCTAGCCTCTTTAAGGAGATTTTAACGGGCCTTATAGACGTCGGCCGGCCGGCCTCGTACAAAGCATTCTACGACCTCCTACAGATAGTCGATAACTAGCAGCGCAGGCTTATACGAATAGGTCGCATCTACGAACTATGCTAATCCAATTACCGGCAATAGAACGTTATAGATTAGGAACTAACAACGACGAGAGTAGCCGCAGCAGTTACTGTACGACTAAGGGCTAACGCTAAGAGGGCGTAGTAGGTAGACGCAGCTACTATTACTAGAAGGAAGGCGGAAGGGAGCTGTTACTAGTGCGGACAGGCGGGGCACGCTGTACGGGACTGCAGTCTCTTGCTAGCCAAGAGGCCAGGATCGAGGGTTTCCACTATAAAGGTAGCAACAGCAGCAGTAGGGGCCTAAGAGATCCCCTCGGACAACGACAAATCGGGAAAAGAGTAGCCTCTTAGCGAAGGCTTAGCTAGAGGCAGGAACGAGATAGGCTACTATATTAATGTATTACTTAGCTATCTTTTAAGAGTATCTATATAACGACTACGTCGTTTATTATATAACCTATATTAAACAGATCTGCCTAATTACGAACCCTAATCGATACCGGGTGTTTGGTATACAGAGTTATTAGCAAAAACTTTGTATAGAAACACTACATCGAGACTACCCCTACTGTACCTGTATATATTCAAGGAATTACTAGGCGAGGACTAGACATTACCTATATAGTAAAGGTAATAATTAAGCTACAAGGGCACTATAAGCAAGACTTATACCTCTACGTCGTACAACACAAACTAGGGTATAACCTAATACTAGGGAAACCTTAGATAGAGCGCTAGTAAGGTAAGCTTAACGTCAGACAAGGACGTCTGAACCTAGCAGCAACGAGGCAGAGAATCCGAGACTAAGGACGAGCTCTGCTAAGTAACCCCTACCCTAAGGTCAACGCTGCAACTACCGACATCGAGAAGGTACTAGTACCTAAGAAAGTTACGGACCCCTATACGAAGCTCCTGCTAGAATACTTAGAATACCTCGACCTCTTCGAGCCAAAATCAGCTTTAAAATTGCCCCTACTCCAAGGAGAAGGAATCGATTACGAGATTAAGCTCGAACCCTGTCTAGATAGAAGCCTACCTAAAGTACTGTACAGCCTATTGTACAGCATATCCTCTAGAGAACTCCTAGTATTACGTAAGACATTGGACGACCTACTCTCTAAGGGCTTTATCTGTGCAAGTATGTCCTCGGCCGGAGCTTTAGTGTTATTTGTCTAAAAGGAAGGCCCGGCTGGGTTACAATTCTACGTAGACTACAGAGGTATTAACGCAATTACTAAAAAGGATCGTTAGCCCCTACCTCTTATTAAGGAAACCCTCGGACGAATTAGCAAGGCAAGGTAGTTTACTAAGCTCGACGTTGTCTTAGTCTTCTATAAGGTACGGATTAAGGAAGGATATAAATAGATAACAGCTTTCTGTACGAAGTACGGCCTTTTTAAGTAGCTTGTTACCTCCTTCGGCCTTGCAAATGCACCTGCAACCTTCTAGAGGTACATTAATAGATCCCTATAGGGACTTCTAGACAACACCTGCTCTGCGTACGTCGACGACACCCTAGTATTTACAGACGGCAGCCGTAAGGACTACGAGCGAGACGTTAAGAAGATACTAAACCGTCCATAGAAGGCCGGACTATACCTTAACATTAATAAGTGCGAATTTAGTATAAAACGTACGAAGTACCTAGGGTTCATTATTAAGGCAGGGAAGGGTATTAGTATAGACAAGAAGAAGATTAGTGCTATTAAGCAATAAAGGCCTCCTACAAGTGTTAAGGGCGTATAGGAATTCCTTAGGTTTGCTAACTTCTACTAATAATTTATATAGAACTACTTGGATATAGTCTGCCCTCTAGTTAAGCTAACATATAAGGACAAGCAGTTCGCGTAGTTGGACAAATGCGATAGAAGTTTTAACAAGCTAAAGGAACTCTTTACTATAGGACCGACTCTTACTGCTTTTAATCTAGAATATACAACGATATTGGAAACCGACTCCTTAGGATACTGCATAGGGGGTATCCTCTCTTAGATCGGTCTGGACGACCTCCTGCACCTATGTACGTACTTCTCTAAAAAGAACACCCTAGCCGAATGCAACTACTCTATCTACGACAAGGAATTGTTGGCGGTCGTACAGTGCTGCAAGGTATAGGACGGCGAACTCCGCTCGGTCCCTAAATTCCTCGTCCTAACGGATTACAAGAACCTTGAGTATTTTATAAAACCCTAAAAACTCTCCAAAAGACACGTATAAAAGGCAATATATCTAAGCTGGTTTAATATAAAACTCTAGTACTGTAAGGGCAAGGACAACAGCCAGGCCGACGCATTATTACGACAAGACTAAGACATGCTAGCGACGTACGACGACGAACGACTAAGATCGCGGACATTCTAAATGTTTAAGGAGAACCTAGGAGGAAACACTGTCCTCCTAGCAGCAGCAACTACAAACCCCTAGCATTAGGCTTAGGAGGAGACAGTAGGAAAGAACGATGCCTACTAAAGAGCCTGTACAGCGATTTAGGAAGGACAGCAGAAGCTCCCTACAGAGCTTAACCTTAAGGTCTTAGCAGTAGAGTGTACAGTAGACGAAGAGAACAACCTAAGGTTTAGGGGCTAGACTTAGGTCCCTACAGACGACAAGCTATGTACGAGCTTAATATAGCAGGCGTACGACTTAGTAGCAACTAGACGCCTAGGACGCGAAGAGACGTATAGCATTATTGCTAGGGATTACTACTAGCTAGCAATGTCGAAGGACATCCGTAGGTTCGTATAGAACTGCGATGTCTACAGACGGACGAAGTCCTAGAGAGAGCTAAAGCATAGTCTGCTAAAGCCCCTACCTATACCGGACCGGCCGTAACAAGACCTAACCGTAGACTTTATTACAGACCTACTAGAGAGCGACGGACGACAGAACATTATAGTAGTAATAGACAAGCTAACGAGAGGGGTAATACTAGAGGGAATAAGCTCTATTACAGCCGAGGACACTGCTTAGACCTCTGTACAGACTACATTTAGCAAGCATAGATTCCCTAGGTCAATTGTAATAGACCGGCTAAGCAAGAAACTAGACTAGAAGAACCGGAAGGTTATAGTAATCCGGCCGGTAGGGACATACGCAGTACAACTTTATACTCTTTTAGGGATCTATTCAGTCTTCTATATAGACCTCGTACGGAGAGTATATACGGACCCCCTACCTTATTAAACAACAGACGACGTACGCCCCCCAGCGATTATTACTAAGGACTAGGAAGAGTACGAGGTCGAAGAAATCCTTAAGGCTCGAATAAGGCGGAAGCAGATAGAATACCTAGTTAAATAGACAGGATAGGCAGAGCCTATATAGGAGCCGTACAAGGCTCTTTAGGACACAGTAGTATTGGACCCGTAGGAGGAGAAACATCTATCTAGACTGATATTGTGGTAGAACTACGCCGTCCGAGATAGTATAGACGACGCGCTTAGTGCCTGTTCCGCTACCTTACTACCGGTTCCGTACTGCTAGGCACTATTAGAATAATAAGCTTAGAAGCCCTAACAACCCTCGCGAGGTCGCCGGAGAATAAGATCTACGCAATCTTAATAAAAGACATCGAAGATTACCGAAAGATAATAGCGGAAGAAGAAGTAGACCCGCTAAAGGTGTTACCGAGAACTCTACAGCTACGCTAACGTGTTCTTAAAAGCCGACTCCAACCTCCTGCCGCTCTATAGACCGGAATATAACAACAAGATCCGGTTAAAAGAATGAGCCGCGCTGCCGAGGACCGAACCCCTAAGACGATTATCTCCGGCCGAGCTGGACTAAGTAGAAGTGTTTGTTCGAGAAAACCTAGCAAAGAACTTTATTAAGCCGAGCTCTGCTAAGTATACGTCGCTAATACTTTTCGTACAGAAACCCGGAGGAGGCCTCCGACTGTACGTAGACTACCGAGGCCTTAATAAGGTCACTAAGACAGACGTATACCTGCTGCCGCTAATAGATAAGACTATACAACGGGTAGCAAAAGCTAAGTAGTTTAGCAAGCTAGACATTCGCTAAGCGTTCTATCGACTAAGAAACGAAGAAGGACAGACGGAAGACCTTACGACGTTCGCTACGCGCATAGGCAACTTCAAGTAGCTAGTTATGCCTTTCGGCCTTACTAACGCGCCGGCTGTATAGCAACGCTTTATAAACTATACCTTTATATACATGCTAGAACGGTTTGTGTCCATTTACCTAGACGACATTCTTATCTACACTAATAGGACGAGAGAGCAACACACGGACTACATCGCGAGAGAGTTGACTAGGCTCCGCAAGGTAGGGTTAAACACGGACACGAAGAAGAGCGAGTTCCATTAGACCAAAGTCAAATATCTCAGTCTTATTGTCGGAAGAGAAGGTATTCGGATGGACTCCTTAAAGGTCGCTGCTGTAGCAGAATAGAAGCAGCCGAAGTCCGGAAACACTACCTAAATCAGAGCCTTTCTTAGGTTCTGCAGTTACTATCGCCGATTTATTAAGGACTTTAGCAAGATAGCAAGACCCCTAAACGAGGCATTAAAGAAGGAGGCCTCTAGCCTATAGAAAGAGAAGTGCACAGAGGCTTTTAACTAGCTAAAAGAAGCAGTAGCCTCGGCGCCAGCGCTAGCACACTTCCGGCCGGAAAAGACAATCTACCTAGAAACAGACGCTTCCGACACATTAACAGTAGGGGTCCTTTCTTGATACGACGATAACGGCGAGACCCTCTATCCAGTAGCCTTCTTTAGCAAGTCTATAAATAAGGCTAAGCAGAACTACGCTATCTACGACAAGGAACTGTTAGCTATTATCCAAGCTTTCGAGAGGTAGAAGCCGGAGCTTATAGCTAGAAAGAGCACGGTCTAGGTCCTTACAGACTATTAGTCGTTAACCTACTTTATAAAGACGCAGAAGCTCTCGCGCCGCCAGGCTCGGTAGGCCGCCTACTTATCTAGATTCGACTTTAAGATTCCTTATCGACCCGGAGCTTAAAATAGAAAGGCTAACGCTCTAACAAGAAGAGAGGGAAAGACTAGCCGCGCGAAAGAAGACCTGAAAATGTTCTAGAAGGTGTTAACCGAGCGGATAGTAGACGCCGAAGTGTTAAAAGAAGTAGGGATCTGTGCAGTAGAGCCGGCGACCGAGGAAGAGACGCTCTACGAAAAAGTAGAGCAGCTTAACTAGCAACAGAGGCTCGGCAAAACCGGTTTAGGAAAGTTAATAGTTCTAGAAGAACTAATTACAGAGGTAATCTAGCTAGTCTATAGTTCTAAGGATATTGGCTACGCTAGTACAAAGAAGACGATAGAGGCTGTAAGAACAGTCTACTAGTTTCCGCAGATCTTCGAGCGGATCCACCGGTTTATCGCTAATTGTTACATATATCGAGCCGCGAACCCGCGCTACGGCCTTTCGGCCGGTCTACTAAAGCTACTGCCGATCCCTAAGAAACCGTAGTAGCATATTACGATAGATTTCGTAACTGGACTGCCGGATTCCGACGGATGCAATGCCACCCTTAGCATAGTGGATTGGTTAAGCAAGGAACGTTACTTTATCCCCTGTTAAGCAAAGGACGAAGGCACTACTACAGAAGAGACAGCGAGGATGCTAATTCAATACGTATAGAAGCACTATAGCCTGCCGGACACTATTACTACGGATAGGGGTCCTTAATTTACTGCTAATATATAGAAGGCTGTTAACCAAGTTCTCGGAATTCGTAGAAAGCTTAGCATAGCTGCTTATCCTTAGACCGACAGTCAATCTAAAGTAGCTAACCGTAAGGTAGAAAAATATCTACAGATCTTCTGTAGCTATTATTAAGAAGAGTAGGTTAAGGTGTTGCCGATAGCCGAATTCTGCACTAACTCGGCATAGTCTAAGGCCACCTTACTGGCGCCGTTCGAGATAACTTATAGCTATCTTCCGAGAGAAAGATTTTAACCGCCGAACGAACTCTAGCTCTTCAGAATCTTCTACTACTACTTCGTTAAAGAGAGTCGCCACCGCCGCAGCAGAAGTGCTTAAATCTCAGATAGAAGAAGTAATCAGGGTAGCAAAAGAGGCGATAAAATCGGCTTAGAAGAAGATAGTAACTCGAGCTAATAGAAAGCAGTTACCAATAGAATTCGAAGAAGGCCAAAAGGTATAGCTTAATACGCAGAACCTAAGGCTAAAAGGAAACGCTAAGCTTACCTCCCGCTACGTAGGTCCGTTTACGATAATAGAAAAGAGGTTGCTAGTAACTTATTAGCTCTAGCTACCGAGGTCGTTCCAAATCTACGATGTGTTCTATTCGGACCTGTTAAGTCTAGACCCTAAAGACGGTCTTCCAGAACAGAGGTTTGCTAAACCCCCACCAATCGAGATAGACGGTAAAAAAGAAGAGTAGGAGGTAGAAGATATAATAGATATAAGGAAGATCAAAGGGTCTATCGAAGCAAGGATCTTATAGAAGGGATAGCTAGAAGATTATAAATAGTATACAATCGAGAATCTCCGAAATTCGACAGAGCTACTAAGAGAGTTTTATATCCAGAACCTAAAGAAGCCGAGACCTAAGTAGCTCTAAAGTTAATAGCTCTAGAAGAGATAGAAGAAAGGAAGAGATAACATTGATTTTAAGAAGAATTTTAGTAGAAGAAGCCGCGAATTGGACGGAAAAAGAAGATAAAGAAGTAAAAGAAAAAGAAGAAGAAAAGACGAGTAATAGAAGAAGAAAAAGAGGTAAGGGAGATAAATAGATAGAAGGAAGAGCGGATCTAATTAGCCGGAATAAGATAAAGGGACAGAAAGGATAAGTAAGCGGTCGAGAGCGACTGCTAATAAGGGAGGGGGGTAGTGTTACAGCAGCAGAAAGGGGTGGGACTAAGTAATAGGGTGGACCCTTAGAATTTCGGCTCGGCCCTTCCGGACTAAGCCGGGCCTTAGCATACCACCCCTAAAGCTATTACCTACTACTATATAGATTCCTTTCCCTCCTCAGTTCGAGATATAGTTATCAAAACAGCCGTATTGAATTATATCTCCGCTTGGATTACTTATAGGCTCTAGCTATTAAGGTCTTTCGAGATCTACGACGTCTTCTATTCGGATCTGCTAAGTCTAGACCCTAAGTATAGCCTACTAAGTCAAGGGTTCACCAAACCCCTACTAATTAAGATAGACGGTAAAGAAGAAGAGTAGGAGGTAGAGGACGTAATAGACGTAAAGAAGGTAAGGGAGTCTATTAAAGCGAGGATCTTATAGAAGGGGTAGCCAGAAGACTATAAATAGTACTCTATTAAAAATCTCCGGAATTTGGCAGAACTGCTAGAAGATTTCTATATCTGGAATCCGAGAAAACCGAGACCTGGATAGCTCCAGAAACAATAAAGAAAAAAACCCGCGAACTAAAAAAAAAGAGAGAAGAGAGAGAGATAGAAGAAGGATAGAAGGAAAGCCTATTAAGAAAGGAATAGATAAGAAGGCCTAATTAATTGAAATAAGATAGAATAGACAGAAGGAAAGATAAGTAAGCGGTCGAGGGCGACTGCTAATAAGGGAGGGGGTAAGTGTTGCAGTAGCAGAAAGAGGTAGGATTAAGCAATAGGGTGGACCCTTAGAATTTCGACTCGGCCCTTCCAGGCCGAGCCGGGCCTTTGTCAAGGAAGAGTCTAAGGTGTGTAAGGGTTGTTGTAAGAACTAAGGTTAGGAGGAGGAACTAAAGGACTAGAGTTTAAAGTGTAGTTGTATATTAAGAGTTAGAAGGTTGTTCTAGGTTAAATATACAAGACAAGCTATAAAGAAGGAAAATAGAAAGATAAGGGGGCGGCAGCTGCTTCTTATATCCCTCTGCCCCAGCTAGCTGTTTGCCCTTTTGCTGCTAGATTTCCTAAGAAGTTTCTTAACAAACTTCTCTCCTTTGTTCTGTTAACTAAGTTACTTCTAAAACCTTCTTTTCCCAAAGGTTCCAGAACTGAAACAGAACCTTCTAAAGGGCAGATCGAGTCGTTTCCAGGGTGCCTAGAAGTTTCTTAGTTAGACTAGTAAGTGTTAAGTTGTAGGCTGTTAAGGGTAGTAGAGCTAGATAGGACCTTGGAACTGTTAGGGGGTTTCTACTGTCTGCTAGCTGTAGTTCTAGTGTCTTTCCCAACCTGATTGTTCGTCCTTGTCGAACCGATTATAGCGCTTCCAACGCAGCAAGAAATGTCTTAGTTGGACCTTTGGTTGTTAAGATATAGTCTTTAAACTAGAGTAGTACTTAATAGGACTTTGGTACTGTTGTCCTTGCTCTTCCAGCTGTTGACCGTAACAGCCTTGGCACACTACTACCACCAAAGCCGCCACTACTACTACATAGATCAGTTCGAGATATAGTTATTAAAAGGCTGTATCAAATTATATCTACGTACTCGGATTATAGACTATATTGAGAAACTCTACTACAAGACAAAAGACGAGCTAAGCAGGCTTAACGTCGCTATAGATAAACTGACGACTTGAAATAACTAGGCGCTGCAAGACAAAGCTACTGCTAAAGGAAGAATAGAGGCATATAAGGAACAAGGAGCACTAAGACTAAGCTAGTTAAGGGAACTAAGAGCCCTTAACGACAACCTCTAGGCGTAGAACAAAGAGATAAGCTACTAGCTATACAAGACGCTAAAGGCTTATCTAGTCGCCTTACTAGAAGAAGCATATTAGACCTCGCTGGCGCAGTACTAGCTACTACCCGCTGCCTATTCTTAAGGTAGTACAGCGATAACGTTGTTACAGAACCTACTAATCTTCTAAGGAAGGGACGACCCTAAAGAGTAGGAGGCATTCTGTATTAAGATTACGAATAAGATAGAACACGACTACTACGCTAGCAGTAAGAGAAGCAAGAGGACTTATCTTTAAGCCTGCCTTAAAGGAGAAGCGTTTACCTTAGTAGCTAACCTCCTAGCTAAAACTACTACCAATAAGGCTATTAAAGGTTTCGCCGACTATTTTAGAGAGCAGATAGCAAGAGACTGTTAGGGGCGCCGTCCAGTCCAGGTCCTAGACCTAAGCCAGCCGTTGCCCTAAGGACTGCGACTTAGCGGCGCTAGCACGACCCTACCCTCTGTACAGAGTTACCGACACAACCCTACTCCTATACAGAGGGAGAATCCCCTAGCCCTGCATAGAGAGGAATTGTCGCCCCTCTAAACAGAGGGAAAACTCTGCACCACTGTATAGAGGGGAACTCCTAACCCTCTGTATAGAGTGTAAACCTTACACCCCTATATAGAGGGAAATTGCTAGCTTAGCTTTGTAGATACAAATTGTACAGCAACAGACGACGAAGGGACTGCCTATTAGTTCCTTCATATAGATACCTAACCTTAAGTTTCTAAACTAAGATTCTTAAGCCCTTATATTAGGAACTAATCTTACTGTTAGTAACTGCAGTAATATAACGAAGATAGACAGCGACATCCCTATAGAACCTACGGCTATACAGGATCAGATGCACTGCGCGTACGAGGAGCTGTTGGCATACAAGGCCCAGCTCGATCAGCAAGTAAGCCACTAGGCTGCGATAATTTCCTAATAGGAACAGGAGCTATAACAGCTTAGGGCGTCCGATTGCGATCTAACCCCTACAACGACGACGACGAACACGACGGCCTACACCCCAGCCCCTAAGAGCAAACTCCCTAACGTTACTACTTACAATAGTAAGGCTCTGGCCGAGTACCCCTCCTAGGCTGCCTAGATACGCTCTAAGCTTCTAGTCGACTTAGGAGTATACCCGACCGAGCTAGACAAGGTAGTGTACCTCTTTAGGAGGTTAAAGGGCAGGGCGGCAGCACGGATTCTGCCGTACTACGAGATAGCTATTGCTAACCTAGCAATAGCAAATACGACAATGCTCTAGGCAGCTCTTAACAGGAGCTACAAGGGCCCAGACTGCGAGAGCTAAGCACTCCTACAGTTTAACACGACAAAGCAAGGATGTAAGACTATATAAGAGTTCTTCGCGGAATACGACTAGACCCTAGCAGAGGCAGGAGGACTCCAATAGGAGGACAGGGTAAAAATCACTACCTTAGAGGTAGGCTTCTCTAAGGAGATTATAACAGGGCTAGTAGGCGTAATACAACTAGCTACGTACGAGGAGTTCTGTAATCTCCTTAGGATAGTCGACGACCAACAGCGCAGGCTTAGACAGATAAGCTGCACCTATGAGATACGACAACCCCTCTAGCAGCAGCAGGACGCTATAGACTAGGAACCAACGACGACGAGAGTGGCAGCAGCCGTTACTATACGGCTAAGGGCTGCTGCTAAATGGGCACAGTAGGTAGATATAGCTACCCTTAACAAGAGACGAGCAGAAGGTAGCTGCTACAGGTGTAGCAAGATAGGCTACATTATATAGAATTGCGGACCTTTGCTAGCAGAGAGACCTAGGGGACGGCCGACTACTACAAGGGTAGCAACTGCAGGGCCCTAATAAGAGAATTAAGAGTCCCCCTCGGACGACAACGAGTCAGGAAAAGAGTAGCCTCTAAGCGAAGGCTCTGCTAGAGGCGTATACGAGATAGATTGCCAAATTAAAGCACTACTTAGCTATCTTTTAAGAGCAATTATATACCGACTATGCCGTTTATCGTACGACCTATGCTAAATGGGACCGCTACGGCGCAGACACTAATTGACATAGGATGTTTAGTATACGGAGCAATTAGCAAAGACTTCGTACAGAGACACTATATGAAGACGACCCCTACTGTACCTATACGCATACTAGGTATTACCAGGCGAGGACCGGACATTACCTATATAGTGAAAGTAACAAGAGAGCTGCAAGGACACTACGAGCAGGACTTATACCTCTACATTGTATAGGACAAGTTGGGGTATAACCTAATATTAGGGAAGCTATAGATAGAGTGCTAGCAGGGCAAGCTAGACGTTGGACGAGGACGGCTGTACCTAGCAGTAACAAAGCAGAGGCTCTGAGACCAAGGGAGAGTTCCGTAGGGCGGAAATGCTAAGGCCAAAATCAACACTGCGACTACAGACATTAAGAAGGCATTAGCGCCTAGGAAAGCAACAGACCCCTATACGAAGCTCCTAGTAGAATACGCAGAATATCTGGACCTCTTCGAGCTAAAGTCGGCCTCGAAACTGCCACTATACTGAGGAGAAGAAATTAATTACGACATCTAGCTAGAGCCCCGTCCGGATAGGAGTCTGCCCAAAGTACTGTACGGTCTGCTATACGGCATGTCCTCTAGAGAACTCCTAGTACTGCGCAAGACACTAGACGACCTACTTGCTAAAGGTTTCATTCGCGTAAGTACCTCGTCTGTAGGAGCCCCAGTACTGTTTGTCTACAAAGAAGGCAAGGCCGGCTTGCGTTTTTGCGTAGACTATAGAGGCATTAACGCGATTACTAAGAAGGACCGGTACCCCCTACCCCTTATTAAGGAGACTCTCGGACGGATCAGCAAGGCAAAGTAGTTTACTAAGCTTAACGTAGTCTTAGCTTTCTACAAAATACAGATTAAGGAAGGCTATAAATAGATAACTGCCTTCTGTATAAGATATAGTCTTTTCGAGTAGCTTGTTACCCCCTTTAGCCTTGCCAACGCACCGGCAACCTTCTAGAGGTATATTAACAGGTCCCTGCAAGGGTTACTAGACGACATCTGTTTCGTGTACCTCGACGACATACTGGTTTTTACAGACAGCACCTATGCAGACTATATATAGGACGTTAAGAAGGTATTAGATCGACTGCAACAGGCTGGATTATACCTCAACATCGACAAATGCGAATTCGGTGTACAGCGTACGAAATACCTAGGGTTTATTATCGAGGCAGGGAAAGGCATTAGCATAGATAGGAAGAAGATTAATGCTATTAAGCAATAGAAGCCGCCTACAAGCGTTAACAGCGTACAGGAATTCCTTAGGTTTACTAACTTCTACCGCTCGTTTATACAGAACTACTCGGAGATCGTACGCTCCCTAGTCGAGCTAACATACAAGGACAAGCAGTTTAAGTAGACGGACGAGTGTAATAGGAGCTTTAATAGGCTAAAGAAGCTCTTTACTACAGGACCAACGCTTGCCGCCTTCGATCCGGAACGTACGACGGTACTGGAAACCGACTCCTTAGGGTACTATATAGGGGGTATCCTATTACAGGTAGGCTTAGACAGACTTCTATACCTATACGCGTACTTCTCTAAGAAGAACTCCCTAGCTAAGTGCAACTACCCTATCTACGACAAGGAATTACTAGCAGTTGTATAGTATTGCGAAGCATAGGATAGAGAACTCCGCTTAGTTCCCGAGTTCCTCGCCCTAACCGACTACAAGAACCTCGAGTACTTTACGCAACCCCGGAAGCTGTCTAAGAGACATAAACGATAGGCGATGTACCTAAGCTGCTTTAATATAAGACTCCAGTATCGTAAGGGAAAGGACAATAGCAGGGCCGACGCACTATCCAGATAGGATTAGGATATGCTAACGACGTACGAGGACGACCGGCTGAAATTACGGACATTCCAGATGTTTAAGGAGGAACCAGGTAAGGAGACTATCCGCCTAGCAGCGATATATATATAGGAACCCTAACTGCAGGCATAGGAAGAGGCAGTAGAAAAGGACGACGTTTACCGAGGGGCCTATACAGCGATCTAAGGAGGATAGCGGAAGCTCCTAGCAGAGCTTTACCTTAAGGTGTTAGCAGCAGAGTGTACAGTAGACAAGGAGAACAACCTAAAGTTCAGGAATTGGATTTAGGTCCTAGCAGACGAGAAGCTCTATACGAGCTTAATACAACAGGCGCATAATTCTATAGCAACCGGGCACCTAGGGCGCGAGGAGACGTACAGCATCGTCGCTAGGGACTACTACTAGCCGGCGATAGCAAAGGATATCCGTAGGTTTGTACAGAACTGCGATATATACAGAAGGACAAAGCCCTAGCGTAAACTAAAGCATAGGCTACTAAAACCCCTACTAATACCGGACCGGCCCTAGCAAGACCTAACAGTAGACTTTATTACAGACCTCCCTAAGAGCAACGGACGGCGGAACATTATAGTAGAAACGGACAAGCTAACGAAGGGGGTAATATTAGAAGGAATAGACTCTATTGCAGTTAAAGACACTGCTTAGGCATTTATACAGACGACGTTTAGCAAGCACAGGTTCCCTAGGTTAATTGTATCGGACTAGGGTATACAGTTTACGAGTTAGCTCTAGGTAAGGGTATGTTAATTGTCAAACGTAGAACGTTGCCTATTAACCGTATAGCACCTACAGACGGACGGCGCAACGGAGAGAGTTAATTCGACGTTGGAAGCCTACCTCTAAGCGTACGTCGACTACGACTAGACAAACTGGAACCGCCTCCTCCCTATAGCGGAGCTAGCTATTAACAGCCGTACAGCTAACGCTACCGGATTGTCCCCCTTCTTTATAGCCTACAGATACGTCCACTCCCTGCTCCTACCGACTCTAAGTAGCGCTACCCTATGCCCTATACGATCCCTAATTTAGTAGGGAGAAGCTATCGTACGGACGATTACGAACGCCTATTAATAGGTAAAAGCGAGTCTAGCTATAGCTTAACAGAATACGGAAGAGCAGGCTAACAAGGAACGACAGACTGCACTAAGGTACGAGGCAGGAGATAAGGTCTAGTTAAACTAGCGCAACATCTGTACAGACCGGCTAAGCAAGAAACTAGATTGGAAGAACCGGAAGTTTACAGTAGTCCGACTGGTAGGGACATACGCTATACGACTTAACACTCCCCTAGGGATCTACCTAATCTTCTACGTAGACCTTATACAGCTAGCAAAAACGGACCCCCTGCTGTACTAGACGACGGACGACGCGCGCCTACTAGCGATTATTACTAAAGGCTGGGAAGAGTACAAAGTAGAAGGAATCCTTAAGAGCTAAAGGAAGCAGAAGAGGGTAGAATACCTAGTTAAATAGAGAGGGTAGGCAGAGCCTACGTAGGAACTATATAAGGCCCTCTAGGACACAACTGCGCTAGACAGGTAGGAGGAGAACTATCCCCCTGCCCAGTTACAGTAACACTGCGCCGTATAGCGAAAAGGGGCACGATCTACCCTAGATATAGAGCAGCCGCTAGCAACTTAGGTTGCCGAAGGATCGGGAATTAAGACGTAGGATCCTACTAGGTCCTACCGATACTACACCGTACTACACTGTATAGAAGGGGGTAGGAGGAAGAGAACAGCTAGGAGACAGGTAAGAATAAGAGTAGAAATAAGAAGGGAATAAGAGCAACACTGTCTGGAAACCCTTATATACTACCTTAGGGATAGCTTACTAGCCGCTACCCCCTAGGACCAGAGCAGTCGACTCCCTATTAGAGATCTTAATTACCTCCTAGCTGGTAGGACCCCTACCCGGGCTAGCACAAGGGAGCAGAGGCACCCCCCTACCTCTATATACCTCCTCCGGACAGCGGTAGGGGCAGTAGAGGGAGCTATCCTTCTACTTATATAAGGCGCAGACCCTAGCCTAGAAGCTAGGGAGGCAGTACAGGCCGAATAAGCCCTAGGGGGAGTTGGTACAGGCGGCACAGAGCTGGCTGCAGGTGGCTATAAGCATAGCGTTTACGTACGAGGGGCAGGCTGTAGCGACCTGCTAAGGCGTAACCTAGACAGGGTTACACTAGAAAGCGTAGAAGGGCAGCTTAGCAGCATCCTACTGCTTATTAGTGTAGCATCTAGGACGTTAGCTTAGACCGTACAGAAGACGGAGACCTGTACGAACTGGAAGCAGAGTTGCTAGTTAAGTTAGGCGTTCTACAGCTAGAGGTAGAAGTAGGGAGGGACGCTAGCTAGACAGTAGGAGGAAGGGCTAGCAACTACAAGGGAGGAAGAGCCGGCAGCTACAAGGGAGCTACGGCGAGAACAGGCAGACGGAGTGCGTAGCATAGTAGTAGTAGCTAGTAGTAGTAGCTAGTAGTAGTAGCTAGGTTAGTAGTAGTTAGACGTTAGTAGTAGACAGTAGATAGTAGACGTTAGTAGTAGACGTTAGACAGTGGACGGTAGACAGTAGTAGTAGCAGGCAGGGGAATAGAAGAGAAGGAGGGAAGGGAAAGAGACAGGGGGAGGCTTAATATTTAGGGGGTGGCTGCCTGCTATATAAGGCAATAGCAACTAGAGTAGCTGCTACAACTGTATAAAAGAGGGCAAAGAAGGCAACTACAACCTAGTAGCAGGACGAGCGACGGCCCTATAGACGACCGGACAGAGACGGGAAATCGCGACCTACTAGAGAGACACTAGGAGCTAAGGATGTACGATACGCCGTCGTACGAAAGAAGCACTATAAGAAGGGAGGGGATATTGTTAGGAGCCGCTGTTCAGCCTAGGTCCTGGACCTTAGCCAGCCGTCGCCCTAAGGACTGCGACTTAGCAGCGCTAGCACGACCCTACCCTCTGTACGGAGTTACCGACACAACCCCACTCCTATATAGAGGGAGAATCCCCTAGCCCTATATAGAGGCGAATTGTTGCCCCTCTAAACAGAGGGAAAACTCTGCACTACTATACAGAGGGGAACTCCCGACCCTCTATACAGAGTGTAAACCTTGCACCCCTGCGTAGAGGGAAATTGCTAGCTTAGCTTCGTAGGTACAAATTATACAGCAACAGACGATGAAGGAACTGCCTCTTAGTTCCTTTATGTAGATACCTAATTTTAAGTTTCTGAACCAAGATTCTTAAGCCCTTACAGAGACTAACCTAACGGAATCGAGTAGAAGCACTATTCGTTGTTGGACAAATTCTATAGACAGTTTATAAAGTACGCAATCTGCGCTAAGATAGTCGAAAAGGAGCAATTATACCTGTTAAAGAAGAAGCTAAGGCTAGAGATAGCGAATGCACTCGTACCGAAGAAGACGAGAAACCTTAGTAAATTTGTTAACCAAGCGAGAATAATAGACTGGAATCGAAGCGAGTATAGTTTAACAACTCTGTCGGCGCTAACAGCAGTATAAAACTTACAGCAGCCGAGAAACGCCTACTAGAGACCCCCTCTACGACAGACTACTTAGCTGCGTTTCCAATCGAACGCGCGGCTATCGTTTACGCCTACCTGTTAGGCATACAGCAAACTAGGTTATATATCGCCACAGTGCAGAGCCACGGTATAGCAGAAGCAAGCATATTAAGCTACGAAGCTGCTACGAATGAGTGTTTAAGCTATAGAACTGACACGAAGTAAAACCGGCAGTATAGATAGCGGCGCGCTGCCAAAGATAATAGGAAAAGACTAGCTAGACGGATAGACCCACTATCTAGTACGTTTACGAGGGCACTATCGTTATCGCTGCGACTGCAGAAGTTATTAGAAGAACGGAGTATAAACAGCTGCAACAATCCGTTGTCTACAATAGTAGAAGCTGACACTAAGATAGCTATTATTCTACTAATCACTATCAACCCCCTTTCGGACTCGAAGAATTAACGTCCGCTTTAGTTAAAGGCTTTTATAAACATCGGAGCCCTTATCGGCGCTATAATCTATTACTAATTAATTCCGAAGCTACGAAAAGGATACAGCTACCTAGTAGAAATAGCCTCCCCTACTAGGATCTTAGCATACAATAGCCAAGATGCTAAGGAAGTTACCTATTACATACTGTTAAAGACTATATTAGCTAGTTGGATGTCGGAGGTAACATATCAAATTATAGATATCAGACGTTTTAACATTATTTTAGAGCTAAAATAGCGAAAGAGACAGAGGTTTAAGTTAGATTTAGAAAACGGCATAGTGGAATTTAAGGACTCTTACACTGTTATTACTAAAGCCGCTGCCGTAAGAGCCCCTAACCTACGAACCATAACGCTAGAGCTACTAGCAACGATTAGAATAATAAGCTCGGAAGCTCTTACTACCCTTGCGAAGTTACTAAAGCATAAGATATATACTATCTTAATAAAAGACATTGAAGATTACTAAAAGATAATAGCAGAAGAAGAAGTGGACCTGTTAGCAGTGCTACTAAAGGAACTTTACTGTTACGCTAACGTCTTCTTAAAAGCCGATTTAAATCTCCTGCTGCTCTATCGGCCCGAATACAGTAACAAGATTAAGCTAAGAGACAGAAGGGAACTGCTACGAATTGAACTATTAAGACGACTATTACTAGCCGAGCTGGACTAAGTAGAAGTGTTTATTTGTAAGAACCTAGCAAAAGGGTTTATTATGCTAAGCTCTGCAGAATACGCGTTACCAATTCTTTTCGTCTAAAAACCCAGTAGAGGCTTGCAGCTATACGTAGACTACAGGGGTCTTAACGCTATTACTAAGAGGGACGTATATCCCCTTCTATTAATCAACGAAAATATCTAGCGTATAGCCAAGGCGCAGTAGTTTAGCAAGCTGGATATCCGATAAGCGTTTTACTGCCTAAGGAACGAAGAAGGGCTTACAGAAGATCTCACTACCTTTACGACAAGAATAGGCAATTTCAAATAGCTAGTTATGCTATTAAGTCTTACTAACGCGCTAGTAGTATAGTAGCACTTTATAAACTATATATTTATAAACATGCTAGAGCAGTTCGTATCTATCTACCTAGATAACATCCTTGTTTATATAGACAGCACGAGACAACAATATATAGACTACATCCTTAGAGTGTTGACTCGACTCTAAGAGGTCGGACTTAATGCCGACACTAAGAAGAGTGAATTCTACTAGTACGAGGTTAAATATCTCGGCCTTATCGTTAGAAAGAGAAGCATTTAGATAGATCTATTAAAGGTCGCTGCCGTAAAAGAGTAGAGACAGCCTTAACTAGGTAACACTACCTAGATTAGGGCTTTTCTAGGGTTCTACAGCTATTGCCGGCATTTTATTAAGGATTTCAGTAAGATCGCTAGACTACTAAACGAAGCTCTAAAGAAGGATAGAGGCCTATCAAATAAGAGGTGCACAGAGGCTTTTCTTTAGCTAAAGGAAGCCGTCGCTGCAGCACTAGTACTAGCTTGTTTCCAACTAGAAGAGACAATTTACCTAGAAACGGATGCTTTAGACACTGTTACAGCTAGATTCCTTTCTTAATACAGAAAAGACGAAGCGCTCTATCTAGTAGCTTTCTTTAGCAAATATAGAAACAAAGCAGAACAAAATTACGCTATCTCTAACAAAGAGCTCCTTGCTATTATTTAGGCCTTTAAAGAATAGAAGCCGGAGCTTATAGCTAGAAGAAGCACAGTTCAAGTCCTTACCAATTACTAGTCGTTAGCATATTTTATAAAAACGCAGAAGCTCTCGTGTCGTTAAGCAAAATAGGCTGCTTACTTATCTAGGTTTAATTTTATAATTAAATATAGGGCTAGAGCTTAAAACGGAAAGGCAGAAGCACTAACCCGACATAAAGGGAAGACCTACAGAGCGAAGGAAGACCCTAACCTATTTTAGAAGGTTCTTACCAAAAGGATAGCAGATAGTAAAGTGTTAAAAGAAGTAGGGATCTACGCTGTAGACCCAGTTAAGGAAGAAACTCTTTTTAAAAATGTAAAGAAGCTTAATAATTAACAGAAGCTTAGCAGTACTAGCTCTAGAAAGCTAATCGTGCTAGAAGAGACAGTTACCAAATTTATTAAGCAGGTGCATAGTTCTAGGAACGTAGGTTACGCTAGACCGAATAAGACGAAGGATGCAGTTAGGGCTATATATTGGTTTCCCTGTATTTATCAGCAGATCTACCAGTTTATAGCCAGTTGCTATACTTGCAGAGGGGCTAAACTGCATTACGGACTTCTGGCCGGACTGCTGCAGCTGTTGCCGGTCCCTAAGAAACCGTAGCAGCACATTACGATAGATTTCGTAACCGGTTTACCAGAATCCAAAGGATACAACACTACGCTTAATGTAGTAGATCAGTTAAGCAAGGAATGCTACTTTATCTCCTGCTAAGCCGACGACGGAGGCACTACTGCAGAAGAGACAGCGCTAATACTAATTCAGTACGTATAGAAGCATTACGGGCTGCTGTACACTATTACTACAGATAGGTGTCCCCAATTTACAGTAGATGTATAGAAAGCTTTCAACTAAGCTCTCGGAATCTATAGAAAGCTTAGCATAGCTGCACACCCTTAGACTAACGGCCAATTGGAAGTAATTAAAGGCAAGATAGAAAAATATCTTAGGGTCTTCTATAGACACTATTAAGAGAAATAGACGAAGGTGTTACTAATAGCCGAATTCTGTACTAATTTAGCATCTTTAGAATCTACATCGTTAGCGCTGTTTAAGATAACGCGTAGCTATGTTCTACGAATAAGCTTCCAACTACTAAGCAGAACTAACCCTGTAGAACTTTCTACTGCCACTTCAGCAAAGAGAGTCGCTGCTGCTACAGCGGAAGCTCTTAAAAGCTAGATAGAAGAAGCTGTTTAAGTAGCAAAAGCAGCAATAGAAGTAGCTTAGAAGAAGATAGTAACTTAAGCTAATAAAAAGAGGTCGCTAATAGAGTTTAAGGAAGGCCAAAAGATATAGCTTAACGTACAGAACCTAAGGCTAAAAGGCAACGCCAAGCTTAGCTCCTAGCACGTAGGCTCTTTTATTATTATTAAGAAAAGATTGCTAGTAACCTACTAGCTTTCGTTGCCGAAATCTTTCTAGATCTACGACGTTTTCTATTCGGATCTGCTAAGCTTAGACCCTAAAGACAGTCTACTAGGACAGGAGTTTACAGAACTACTGCTAATTAAGGTAGAAGAGGAAGAAGAGTAAGAGGTCAAAGATATAGTAGATATAAAGAAGCTAAGAGGGTCTATTAAAGCGAGAGTCTTATAGAAAGGATAGCTAGAAGACTATAAATAGTATCCAATTAACAACCTACAGAATTCTATAGAACTACTAGAAGACTTTTACTAACAGAACCTGCAGAAGCCGAGACCTATATAGATTTAGAACAAGTAAACGACCTTCTAGAAGATCAGAAGCCTCGTTTCTATAAGCTTTCTGTTAGTAGAAGCAACGACGCTAAAAGAACAACAGTAGTCGAGCTTTGCGCTTAGTAATAGTCGAGCGGCCGTAACAGGCTGCCAAAGCACTACTGTCGGTGCTCTTAGTAACGCTCTCGGCGCCGGTCTAGTTGCCTATAGTCACTGTCGGCACAGTTAGTTAAGACCGCAATTTGGTCTATTGCTACCGCTGCCTTAGACAATGTTACTAACTCTGAGGCGGCGGCAGCGTAACCGACGCGAAGCACTGTAGCGCATTTACCGACAAAGCGGCCACTGCCTACGCGCTTAGTAACAGTTAACAGCGGCCAAGTCCTTCAATTTTATAGAAGGGGGCCGCCGCCGCTGCCGACGTTACTAAAGCTGCCAAAGCACTGCTGCCTTAGACAATGTCGCTAACTCTAAGGCGGCGGCCGCGTTACCAACATAGGGATCACTATAGCGAGCTTAGCAACGATCGTAAGAAGGCATATAGAACGATGCTGGATAGAAAGAAGAAGTAACGTTAGAAGAAGTAACGTTAGAAGAAGTAACGTTAGAAGAAGTAACGTTGGAAGAAGTAACGTTAGAAGAAGTAACGTCGGAAGAGGTAACATCGAAGAAGAGAAGACAAAATTGTAAGATTTAGGCATCTAAGACAGGAAATCAGGCAGAAAGAAGCTACTGCACTGTGAAAATAAGGGCAGAAAAGAAGATAAGAAGATAGATAGAAAGGAAGGATATCAAAATAAGACAGAATAAAGGAACGTAATTAGCTAGAAATTTTTTGTTAGGGGGTGTTGCGGTGGTAGAAAGAGGTGGGACAGATTGATGGGGTGGACCCTGGAATTTCGGCTCGGCCCGTCCGGGCCGAGCCGGGCCTTGGCACCACCACCATCAAAGCCCACCACCACCACCACATAGATTCCTTTCCCTCTTCAGTTCGAGATATAGTTATCAAAACAGCCGTATTGAACCTCATCTGCGCGCTCGGATCATTATATCTCGAACTCACTCTCCACAACCCCGCGCTGCGCGAAAGGGCCCGTTGAACCATCCGGAAACCCGAATAACGCACGCGCACCCACCAACAACAACCAACCCCAGGCACCGTGAGAAGATGGAAGACTTCTCAGCGGTAGAGAGCGGCGTCACAGGCCGCAGCAGAAGCAGAAAAGGAAAGACTGACAGAGCGAGCAGGCGCTCCAGTGTAATTGACGATGAGATCGTCATCAGAGGTTTTACAGCGGAAGAGACCGCTGAGATCAAGGAACGAATGAGCGAATATAAGAAGATCCACGACTGCACGATCGAGGAACTGGAAGACTACGTGAACGAGAACGGAATAGGGAAGGTCTACGACGGTATAGACCTTATTAAGACGCTGTTCTACAGGACACTGGAAGAAAACAGACAGCTAAGAGAGGAAGTAGAGACGGTAAGGGCCGAGAAGGAATCGGCAGAGACTATCGTCGAAGTGTTGGAACACCAAGCGGCGAATCGAATAGCGCAGCTGAAGGCGCTGAAGGATCAACTGGCTAATATGGAAGCAGCGAGATCGTCGCCGCCACCGCGGCGAGACACCCAAGTGGAAACCACCTCGCCGGCGGCCTACAGTCAAGGTGGCACGTTAATGACGTCATTACCGGATCCACCTGTTTTCGGCAGCGGAGACCCTGAATCGTAGGAGGCGTTTAAGAAGAAGATCAAGAATAAGATAAGCCGCGATTACGCATCGAGCAGCGAAGAGGATCGATTAGCGTACCTGGAATCGCGACTGGAAGGTGAAGCTTTTTCGCTGGTGGCGGACCTGGAAGAAGTGACCGCCGACGACGCCATCAAGGCGCTGGACCAGCGTTTCGGAGACCCATTCCGAAAAAAGACGGCCCGTAAGCAGCTGGATAAAATCAACCAGAACAAGCAGACATTCGAAGAGTTCTATGGACTGTTCAGGAAATATGCCATCAGAGCGAAAGTGGCAGAAGATAAGCAGCTGCACTTATTGAGGCAGAAACTGAGCCCTGAGCTAGCTGCAGCGATGGCGTCGGTAGAAGACGAAGACCTGCCGAGCTTTGTGCACCAGGCGAGAGTGACAGCAAGAAACCTGAACGCGTACGGAAAACCGACGGCACGCGAACTGATTCAGAGGCCGTCGCCGCCGTCGCAGCCAACGAGAACCCCTGCGTCCTTCCGCCGCGGCCCCCAATCGCCTTACGTGCAGCGATCGTCGTTCGTCCTTACCTGCTACGCGTGTGGAAAGCCTGGCCACATCGCTACGAGATGCCAAGCCTCGGATAAGCAGAAGCAGGAATATCGCGCGATGAAGCAGCAGCCGCCACCGCCGAGAAAGACTATTCAAGCCATCGAACCGGCTCCGAACGACACCGATAGCGTAGAAGGTGGAGTGCCCCTGCGAATCTTGGGAAAAGACCAGCTGGAAGGATAGGCCCCCTATCCAGCGCTGACAACAGGGCACCACATCGAAGCGAATCGCCGCGAGAAGAAAGCATTAACAGCTGCAGCGATCCGCTATCGGCTGCGGTGGAGGTGAACACGGAAACAGCCATCATCCTTCCAATCACTGTCCACCCCCTTGACGGATCGAGCAGACCGCTTCAGCTAAAAGCTTTCATCGACACCGGAGCTCTCATCGGCGCGGCGGTCCACCACCGACTGGTCCGGAAGCTGACGAATGGATACGGTTATCCAGTGGAACTGGCGTCGCCGACGCGGATTTCGGCGTACAATGGACAAGACACGGAAAGCGTCACGCACTACGTGCCGCTGAGGACCACACTAGCTGGTCGCACCACAGAGGCGACGTTCCGAATCATGGATATCGGAAGGTTTGACATCATTATAGGGCAGAAATGGATGAAGAACCACAAAGCTATAGTTGACGTAGATAAAGGAACTATTAGGTTCAAAACCCCGGGTAGCGGAGCAGGGACCATCAGAAAGGTCGCCACCGTCGTCGCCAAGCCGAAAGCCACGGAGTCTGCGAAAGAGGCTCCGTCCGATCGTTACGAACCCCCGGTTACCGTCGGAATGATGAGTTCAGAAGCTATAACGACCCTCGCGAAGTCGCCGGACAATAAGATCTACGCCATCTCGATGAAAGACATCGAAGACTACCGGAAGATGATAGCGGAAGAAGAAGTGGACCTACTGGAGGTGCTACCGGCGGAGCTCCACGATTACGCTAACGTGTTCTCAAAAGCCGACTCTAACCTCCTGCCGCTTCACCGACCGGAATATAACAATAAAATCCGACTGAAAGAAGGAACTACGCTGCCAAGAACCGAGCCCCTAAGGCGACTGTCGCCGGCGGAACTGGACCAGGTGGAGGTGTTTGTTCGCGAGAACCTGGCGAAGAAGTTTATTACGCCGAGTTCTGCCGAATACGCGTCACCGATTCTTTTCGTAAGAAAACCAGGGGGTGGTCTGCGACTCTGCGTAGACTATCGCGGCCTCAACGAGGTCACCAAGAGAGACGTATACCCGCTGCCGCTGATCGACGAGACCATCCAGCGCGTGGCAAAGGCTAAGTGGTTCAGCAAGCTGGACATCCGCCAAGCGTTCCATCGATTGAGAAACGAAGAAGGGCAGACAGAAGATCTCACGACGTTTGCCACGCGTATGGGCAATTTCAAGTGGTTGGTGATGCCTTTCGGACTCACCAACGCGCCGGCAGTGTGGCAACGCTTCATGAACCACACCTTTATGGACATGCTGGAACGGTTCGTGTCCATTTACTTGGACGACATCCTCGTCTACACCGAAGGAACGAGAGAACAGCACACGGACCACATCGAGAAAGTGTTGAAGAGGCTCCGCGAAGTCGGATTGAACGCGGACACGAAGAAGAGCGAGTTCTATCAAACCGAGGTCAAATATCTCGGTCTCATCGTCGGAAGAGATGGAATTCGGATGGACCCATCAAAGGTCGCCGCCGTCGCGGAATGGAAGCAGCCGAAATCCGGAAACACTACGCAGATCAGGGCGTTTCTCGGCTTCTGCAGCTACTATCGACGGTTCATCAAGGACTTCAGCAAGATAGCGAGACCCCTGAACGAGGCGCTGAAGAAAGAGGCCGCCGGCCTATGGAATAAGAGGTGCACGGAAGCCTTCGTGCGGCTGAAAGAAGCAGTGGCCTCTGCACCAGTGCTGGCGCACTTCCGACCAGAAAAAGCAATCTACGTGGAAACGGACGCTTCTGACACGGTAACCGCAGGGGTCCTTTCTCAATATGGCGACGACGAGACCCTCCATCCAGTCGCCTTCTTCAGCAAGTTAATGAGCGAAGCTAAGCGGAACTACGCCATCTATAATAAAGAGCTGCTGGCTATCATTCAGGCCTTTGAAGAGTGGAAACCGGAACTCATAGCTGGAAAAGGGCCAATCCAGGTTCTTACAGACCACCAGTCGCTGACCTACTTCATGAAGACGCAGAAGCTCTTACGACGTTAAGCACGGTAGGCTGCCTACTTATCAGGGTTCGATTTCAAGATTACATATCGACCAGGAGCTCAAAACGGAAAGGCTGACGCGCTGACGCGAAGAGAAGGGAAGACGAGCCGCGCGAAGGAAGACCCTAACATGTTCCAGAAGGTGTTGACCGAGCGAATGGTAGACGCAGAGGTGTTGAAAGAGGTAGGGGTCTGCGCGGTGGAACAGGCCCCTAAGGAAGAAACTCTCTACGAAAAGGTGAAACAGCTCAATCAACAGCAGAAGCTCGGCAAGACCGGTTCAGGGAAGATGATAGTTGCGGAAGAACTAATCACGGAAGTCATCCAGCTGGTCCATAGCTCCATGGACGTTGGTCACGCCGGCTTAAAGAAGACGATGGAAGCTATAAGGACGGTCTACTGGTTTCCACGGATCTACGAACGGATCCATTGATTTATCGCCAATTGCCACGTATGCAGAGCCGCGAAGCCACGTCACGGCCTTCCGGCAGGCTTATTGAAGCCGCTTCCGATCCCCGAGAAGCCGTAGCAGCACATCACGATGGATTTCGTAACCGGCCTGCCGGATTCCGATGGATACGATGCCACCCTCAACGTAGTGGATAGGCTGAGCAAGGAGCGCCACTTCATCCCCTGCAGAGCGAGAAACGAAGGAACTACCGCGGAAGAGACCGCACGAATGCTGATCCAACACGTGTGGAAGCACCATAGGCTGCCGGACACTATCACCACGGATAGAGGTCCTCAATTCACCGCTGACGTGTGGAAAGCTATCAATCAAGCTCTCGGAATCTATGGAAAGCTCAGCACCGCCGCTCACCCTCAAACGGACGGCCAGTCCGAAGTGGCTAACCGTGAGATGGAACGATATCTGCGAACCTTCTGCGGCCACCATTAAGAAGAATGGGTTAAGGTGTTGCCGATAGCCGAGTTCTGCGCTAACTCGGCACCGTCTGAGGCCACCTCGCTGGCGCCGTTCGAGATAACGCACGGCTATCTTCCAAGGATGAGCTTTCAGCCGCCAAACGAACCCAGCTCCGCGGAACCTTCCACCGCCACGTCGTCGAAGAGAGTCGCCGCCGCGGCGGCAGAAGCGCTACGATCTCAGATGGAAGAAGCGATCAAAGTGGCGAAAGAAGCGATGGAGACGGCTTAGGAGAAGATAGTGAATCGAGCTAATAGAAAAAGGTCCCCAATGGAATTCGAGGAAGGCCAAAAGGTATGGCTCAACACGCGAAACCTGAGGCTGAAAGGAAACGCGAAGCTCAACCCACGCCACGTAGGTCCGTTCAAGATAATAGAAAAGAGGTCGCCGGTGACCTATCGGCTCGAGCTGCCGAAGGCGTTCCGGATCCACGATGTTTTCCATTCAGATCTGCTAAGCTTGGACCCTAAAGACGGCCTGCCGGAACAGGGGTTCGCTGAACCCCCGCCAATCGAGATAGATGATGAGGAAGAATGGGAAGTAGAAGACGTAATGGACGTGAAGAAGATAAGGGGGTCCATCAAAGCGAGGGTCTCGTAGAAGGGGTAGCCAGAAGACTATAAATGGTATCCGATCGAGAACCTCCGGAATTCGGCGGAACTGCTGAGAGACTTTTACGCGCGGAATCCGACGAAGCCGAAGCCGGAATGGCTCTGATGCCGATCCTTACGGAAGAAGAAGAATGCCACGTCCGCTCCACCGGCGCGAAAGCCGATGAAAACGATCGTGATTGCTCCAGGCAGATCGTAGCGGTCGGCAGGCCGCGCACGCCGTAGCGTGCCAGCGCCGCCGCCTACCCCCTGCGATGGAGTGCTGACTCCGGTGGAGAAAGAAAAGAAGAAGAACCGGAGCCGCGGACGGATCTATATAGACCTCCGAAGCAGCGCACAGACCGCCCAGACCGCAGCTCAGATGACCGAACGGTTCAGATCAGGTGGCGCACCGATCACATGAACGCCAAGTGAAGGACTTCGGATGGAGATAACGTAAGAAGTTGAGAAAGAGACGAAGAGGACATTGTTTTGATGGAAGACGGAAGAGGTGACGTCGACGTTGAAAGGAGTTTTCGAGAAAAGAGGCGTCGAATCAAAAAAAAAAAAAAAAAAAAAAAAAAAAAAAAGTGGACATTTTCGGATCGATGAGGTGACTAAGCGGTCGAGGGCGACCGCTGGTGAGGGAGGGGGGTAGTGTTGCGGTGGTAGAAAGAGGTGGGACAGATTGATGGGGTGGACCCTGGAATTTCGGCTCGGCCCGGACGGGCCGAGCCGGGCCTTGGCACCACCACCATCAAAGCCCACCACCACCACCACATAGATTCCTTTCCCTCTTCAGTTCGAGATATAGTTATCAAAACAGCCGTATTGAACCTCATCTGCGCGCTCGGATCAGGGGGCGCCGCCCAGCCCAGGTCCTGGACCTGACCTAAGCTAGCCGTCGCCCTAAGAACTGCGACTTAGCGGCGCCAGCACGACCCCACCCTCTGTATAGAATCACCAATAGGACTACACTCCTGTACAGAGGGGGAACCCTATAGCCCTACACAGAGGGGAATTGCTGCCCCTCTAAACAGAGGGAAAACTCTGTACCACTGTACAGAGGGAGAACTCCCGATCCTCTATACGGAGTATAAACCTTGCATCCCTACATAGAGGGAAATTGCTAGCTTAGCTTCGTAGGTACAAATTGTACAGCAGCAGACGACGAAGGAACTGCCTATTAGTTCCTTTATATAGATACCTAACCTTAAGTTTCCAAACTAAGATTCTTAAGCCCTTTATATTAGAAACTGATCTTACTGTTAGTAACTGCGGTAATATAACGAAGATAGACGGCGACATCTGTATAGAACCTACGGCTATGCAGGGGCATATGCACTGCGCGAACGAGGAGCTGCTAGAACACAGGAGGCAGCTCGAGCAGCAAGTAAGCTACTAGGCTGCGATAATTTCCCAACGGGAACAGGAGCTACGACAGCTTAGGGCGTCTAATCGCGATCCGACCCCTACGACGACGAACACGATAGCCTACACCCCGACCCCTAAGAGCAAACTCCCTAACGTTACTACGTACGACGGTAAGGCTCCAGCCGAGTACCCCTCCTAGGCTGCCCAGATACGCTCCAAGCTTCTAGTCGACTTAGGAGCATACCTGACCGAGCTAGACAAGGTAGTTTACCTCTTTAGGAGGTTAAAGGGCAGGGCAGTAGCACGGATTCTGCCGTACTACGAGACAGCTATTGCCAACCTAGCAATAGCTACGACGACGATACTCTAGGCAGCTCTTAACAAGAGCTATAAGGACCTAGACTGCGAGAGCCGAGCACTCCTATAGGTTAATACGATAAAGCAAGGGCGCAAGACCGTACAAGAATTCCTTACAGAATACGACTAGACTCTAGCAGAGGCAGGAGGTCTCTAATAGGAGGACAGAATAAAATATACCTTTTTAGAGGTAGGCCTCTCTAAGGAGATTATAATAGGACTAGTAGGCGTAATACGACTAGCTACGTACGAGGAATTCTGCGATCTCCTTAGGATAGTCGATAACTAGCAGCGTAGGCTCGAACGGATAAGCCGCGCTTACGAGATAAGACAACCCCTCTAGCGGCAGACGGACGCTATAGACTAGGAACCAACGACGACGAGGGTAGCGGCAGCCGTTACTATACGGCTAAGGGCCGCTACCACAAGGGCGCGATAGGTAGACATAGCCACCCTTAACAAGAGGCGAGCAGAAGGGAGCTGCTATAGGTGTAGCAAGATAGGCTACACTGTACAGAATTGCAGGCTTTTGCTAGTAGAGAGACCTAGGGGACGGCCGACCACTGCAAGGGTAGCAACTGCGGCGCCCTAACAAGAGGATTAGGAGTCCTACTCGGACGATAACAAGTCAGGAAAAGAGTAGCCTCTAAGCGAAGGCTCTGCTAGAGGCGTATACGAGATAGATTGCTAAATCAAAACACTACTTAGCTATCTTTTAAGAGCAATTATATAACGACTATACTGTTTATCGTATAGCCAACGTTAAACGGGTCCACAACGGCGTAGACATTAATTAACATAGGATGTTTAGTGTACAGAGTAATTAGCAAAGACTTCGTACAGAGACACCGGATTAAGACGACCCCTACTGTACCTGTATACATGTTAGGCATTACCGGGCAAGGACCGGACATTACCTATATAGTAAAAGTAACGATAGAGGTATAGGGATACTATAAGCAAGACTTATACCTCTATATTGTATAGGACAAGCTAGGGTATAACCTAATACTAGGGAAGCTATAGATAGTGCGCTAGAGGGGCAAGCTAGACGTAGGACGAGGACGGCTATACCTAGCAGTAACAAAGCAGAGGCTCTAAGACCAAGGGAGAGTCCAGCAGGACGACAACGCTATAGCCAGAGCCAACACGTCGACGAAGCAGAGGCCCTAAGACCAAGGGAAGGCTCTGCAGGGTAACAATGCTAAGGCCGAAATCAACACAGCGACAGCAGACATTAAGAAGGCATTAGCACCTAAGAAAGTAACGGACCCCTATACGAAGCTCCTAAAGGAATATGCAGGATACCTGGACCTCTTCGAGCCGAAGTCGGCCTTAAAACTGCCGCTACACTAAGGAGAAGGGATTAACTACGATATCTAGCTAGAACCCCGTCCAGATAGGAGTCTGCTAGAGGTACTGTACGGACTGCTATATAGAATGTCCTCTAGAGAACTCCTAGTACTGCGCAAGACACTAAACGATCTGCTTGCCAAAGTGTTTATTTAGGCAAGTACCTCGTCCGTAGGAGCCCTAGTGCTATTTGTCTATAAGGAGGGCAAGGCTAGCTTGCGTTTCTGTATAGACTACAGAGGCATTAACGCTATTACTAAGAAGGACCAGTACCCCCTACCCCTTATTAAGGAGACTCTCGGACAGATTAGCAAGGCAAAGTAGTTTACTAAGCTTAACGTAGTCTCGGCCTTCTACAAGATACGGATTAAGGAAGGCTGTAAATAGATAGCCGCCTTCTGTACAAGATATAGTCTTTTTAAGTAGCTTGTTACCCCCTTTAGCCTTGCCAACGTACCGGCAACCTTCTAAAGGTACATTAACAAGTCTTTACAAGAGCTACTAGACGATATCTGCTCGGTATACCTCGACGACACCCTGGTTTTTACAGACAGCACCTATGCAGATTACGTGCAGGACGTCAAGAAGGTGTTAGATCGACTGCAGCAGGCTGGCTTGTACCTTGACATCGACAAATGTAAATTCGGTGTCTAGCGTACGAAATACCTAGGGTTTATTATCGAGGCAGGGAAAGGCATTAGTATAGATAGAAAGAAGATTAATGCTATTAAGCAATAGAAGCCGCCTACGAACGTTAAGGGCGTACAGGAATTTCTTAGGTTTGCCAACTTCTACTACCAGTTTATACGGAACTACTCGGAGATCGTACGCCTCCTAGTCGAGCTAACACAAAAGGACAAGCAGTTTAAATAGACGGACGAATGCAATAGGAGCTTTAATAAGCTAAAGGAGCTCTTTACTATAGGACCAACGCTTGCTGCCTTCGATCCAGAGCGTACGACGATACTGGAAACCGACTCCTCGGGGTATTGCATTACAGGTATCCTGTTATAGGTAGGCTCGGACGGACTCCTACACCTATATGCATATTTCTCTAAGAAGAACTCCCTAGCTAAGTGCAACTACCCTATCTACGACAAGAAGTTACTAGTAGTCGTACAGTGTTGCAAGGCATAGGATAGAGAACTCTGCTCGGTTCCTAAGTTCCTCGCCCTAACTAACTACAAGAACCTAGAGTACTTTACGCAGCCCTGGAAGCTGTCTAAGAGGCACGTACGATAGGCAATGTACCTAAGCCGGTCCAACATAAGACTCCAGTATCGCAAGGGTAAGGACAATAGCAGGGCCGACGCGTTATCTAGACGGGACCAGGACATACTAACGACGTACGAGGACGACCGTTTAAAGTTACGAACATTCCAGATGTTTAAGGAGGAGCTAGGCGAGGAGACTATCCGCCTAGCGGCGACATACCTATAGGAACCCTAACTGCAAGCATAGGAAGAGGCAGTAGAGAAAGACGAGGTATACTAAGGGGCCTATACAGCGATCTAAGGAGGACAGCGGAAGCTCCTAGCAGAGCTCTACCTTAAGGTGTCGGCAGCAGAGTGCTTTGTAGACGAGGAGAACAACCTAAAGTTTAGGAATCGGATTTGGGTCCTAGCAGACGAGAAGCTCCGTACGAGCTTAATACAACAGGCATACGATTCTATAGCAACCGGGCACCTAGGGTGTAAGGAGACGTACAGCATTGTTGCTAGGGACTACTACTGGCCGGCGATAGCGAAGGACATCCGCAGGTTCGTACAGAACTGCGATGTATACAGACGGACGAAGCCCTAGTGTAAGCTAAAGTATAGGCTGCTGAAACCCCTACTAATCCCGGACTAGCCCTAGCAAGACCTAATAGTAGACTTTATTACAGATCTCCCTAATAGCGACAGACAGCAGAACATTATAGTAGTTATAGACAAGTTAACGAAGGGGGTAATACTAGAGGGAATAGACTCTATTACAGCTAAGGACACTGCCTAGGCATTTATACGGACGACGTTCAGCAAGTACAGGTTCTCTTAGTCAATTATGTCAGACCGGGGTACACAGTTTACGAGCTAGCTCTAGGCGAGGGTCTGCCAGTTGCTAAAGGTAGAACGTCGCCTATTAACCGCATAGCACCTATAGACGGACGGGGCGACGGAGAGGGTCAATTCGACGTTAGAAGCGTACCTCTAAGTGTACGTCGACTATAACTAGACGAACTGGAACTGCCTCCTCCCTATAGCAGAGCTAGCTATTAACAGCCGTACAACTAATGCTACCGGATTGTCCCCCTTCTTTATAACCTATAGATACGACTATTCCCTGCTCCTACCGACCCTAAGAGGTGACACTGCGTACCCTATACAATCCCTAATTTAGCAGGGAGAGGCCATCGTACAGACGATTACAAACGCCTATTAATAGGCGAAGGCAAGCCTGGCTATAGCTTAACAGAATGCAGAAGAGCAGGCCAACAAGGGACGGCAGGCTGCACCAAGGTACGAGGCAGGGGATAAGGTCTAGCTAAACCAGCGAAACATCTATATAGACCGGCTAAGCAAGAAACTAGACTAGAAGAACAGGAAGTTTATAGTAGTTAGACTAGTAGGGACACACACTATACGACTTAACACTCCCCTAGGGATACACCTAGTCTTCTACGTAGACCTCGTATAGCCAGCGAACACGGACCCCCTACTGCACTAGACGACAGACGACGCGCGCCCACTAGCGATTATAACCAAAGGCTAAGAAGAGTACGAGGTAGAAGGAATCCTTAAGAGCTAAAAGAAGCAGAAGAGGGTAGAGTACCTAGTAAAATAGAGAGAATAGGCAGAGCCTATATAGGAACTATACGAGGCCCTATAGGACATAACTGCACTAGACAGGTAGGAGGAGAACTATCCCCCTACCCAGTTACAGTAATACTGCGCCGTATAGCGAAAAAGGGCACGATCTACCCTAAGGACAGGGTAGCTGCTAGCAACTTAGGTTGTTAAAGGGATCGAAAATTACAACGTAGGACACTATAGGATCCTACCGACACTACACTGTACAACACTATACAGAAAGAGGGCAGAAGGAAGGGGACAGCTAGGAAACAGATAGGAAGGAAAGTAGAAATAAGAGGAGTTAAGAGCAGAACTGTCCGGAATTTCTTACACTATCTAGGGGGAGGGGGTAGCTCACTAGCTACTACCCTAGGGGACCAGAGCAGCTGACTCCCTATCTAAGATCTTAATTACCTCCTAGCCGGCAGGACCTCCACCCCTACCCGGGCTAGCCCTAGGAAGCAGAGGCACCCCCCTACCCCTATGTACCTCTTCTAGACAGCGGTAGGGGCAGTAAAGGGAGCTATCCTTCTACTTACACAAGGCACACACCCTAGCCCAGAAGCCTAGGAGGCAGTATAGGCTAAGTAAGGGCTAGGGGGAGTTAGGGCAGGAGGCATAGGGCTAGCCCTAGGTAGCAATAAGGATAGCGTTAATGTACGATACCCAGGCTATAGCTACCTACTAAGGTATAACCTAGGCAGGGTTATACTAGAAGGCGTAGTAGGGCAGCTCGGCTGCGTCCTACTGCTCGTTGGTATAGCACCTAAGACGTTAGCTTAGACTGTACAGAAGACGGGAATCTGTACGAACTGGAAGTGTAGCTATTAGTCAAATTAAGGATTCTACTACTAGAGGCAGAAATAGGAGGAGACCCTAGCTAGACGAGCGGAGGAGGAGGAGCCAGCGACTACAAGGGAGCTACAGCGAGCACGGCCGGACAGGGCGGACAGCATAATAGTAGCTAGTAGGTAGTAGTAACTAGTAGTAACTAGTAGTAGCTAATAGTAGAGCCGGGGTAGACGTTAGATAGTAGATAGTAGACAGTAGGCACAGACAGTAGACAGTAGTAGACAGTAGACGGCGTAGAAGGGGGGAGGAAGGCAGAGTAATAAAAGAAAAGGGGGAGGGAAAGAGAAGGGAGAGGCTTGGAATTTAGGGGGTAGCTACCTGCTATAGGAAGCAATAGCAACTAGGGCAGTTACTACAACTAGGTAAAACGGCAAGGAGGCAACTACGACCTAGTAGGTAACGAGCGACGACTATATAGACGGCCAGGCGAAAATAGGAAGTCGCGACCTAGCAAAGAGATAGCAGGAGCTAAGGGTATATAGCACGCCGCTGTACGAAAAGGGCACTACAAGAAGGGAGGGGGGGGTATTGTTAGGGAGTACCGCCCAGCCCAGGTCCTGGACCTAACCTAAGCTAGCCGTCGCTCTAAGGACTGCGACTTAGCGGCGCTAGCACGACCCTACCCTCTGTACGGAATCACCGACAGGACTACACTCCTATATAGGGAGGGAACCCTATAGCCCTATATAGAGGGGAATTGCTGCCCCTCTAAACGGAGGGAAAACTCTATACTACTGTACAGAGGGAGAACTCCTAATCCTCTATACAGAGTATAAACCTTACATTCCTGCATAGAGGGAAATTGCTAGCTTAGCTTTGTAGGTACAAATTGTACAGCAGCAGACGACGAAGGAACTGCCTATTAGTTCCTTTATATAGATACCTAACCTTAAGTTTCTAAACTAAGATTCTTAAGCCCTTTATATTTTTTAAAGAAAGGGAAGATATAGAGCGGGAATAGATAAGTAAGCAGTCAAGGGCAACCGCTAGTAAGGGAGGGGGGTAGTGTTATAGTAGTAGAAAGGGGTAGGGTGGACTAATAGGGTAGACCCTAGAATTTCGGCTTAGCCCTTCTAGACTAAGCCAGATCTTGGCACGCCACCCCTATAAAAGCCTACATCTACTACTATATAGATTCCTTCCCCTCCTTAGTTCGAGATATAGTCTTTAAAAGAGCCGTCTCAAATTACATCTACACGTTTAGAACAGTTAGCTCGCAGGTGCGCGTATGTTATTTGGGTAGCTAGATGTAATTTAACAGGCCCTTTCGCACAGCGCAGTATAGGTTAGTGTAAAGAGTTCGCGATATAATAATCTAAACGCGTAGATGTAATTCAATACAGCTCTTTTAATAACTATATTGCAAACTAAGGAAAGGAAGGAATCTATATAGTGGTAGTAGTAGGCTTTGTAATAGTAGTGTGCTAAGGCCCGGCTCGGTCTGTTTAAGAGCCTAAATTCTGGAAAGCGCCAAGCCAAAATTCCAGGGTCTACCCTATTAGTCCGTCCCACTCCTTTCTAGCACGCAACAGCGCCTTCCTCTACTGCTAAGAAGGCCTCTATTAAAAATGTTAGGGTGCGCCGCCCAGCCCAGGTCCTGGACCTAACCTAAGCTAGCCGTCGCCCTAAGGACTGCAACTTAGCGGCGCTAGCATAACCCTACCCTCTATACGGAATCACCGACAGGACCCCACTCCTGTACAGAGGGAGAACCCTATAGTTCTATATAGAGAAGAACTGCTGCCCCTCTAAATAGAGGGAAAACTCTGCACTACTATATAGAGAGGGAACTGCTAATCCTCTGTACAAAATGTAAACCTTGCACCCCTAAATAGGAGGAAATTGCTAGCTTAGCTTCGTAGGTACAAATTGTACAGCAGCAGACGACGAAGGAACTGCCTATTAGTTCCTTTATATAGATACCTAACCTTAAGTTTCTGAACTAAGATTCTTAAGCCCTTTACATTAGGAACTAATCTTACTGTCGGTAACTGCAGTAATAAAACAAAGATAGACAGCGACATCCTTATGGAAACTACGGCTATAGAGGGATATATGCACTGCATATACGAGGAGCTGCTGGAAAGCAAGAGGCAGCTCGAGCAGCAAGTAAGCTACTAGGCTGCGATGATTTCCCAACAGGAACAGGAGCTACGACAGCTTAGGGCGTCTAATCGCAATCCGACCCCTACAACGACGACGAACATAATAGCCTACACCCCGACCCCTAAAAGCAAACTCCCCGACGTCTCTACATACGATAGTAAGGCTCCGGCCGAGTACCCCTCCTAGGCTGCCCAGATACGCTCTAAGCTTCTGGTCGACTTAGGAGTATACCTAACTAAGCTAGACAAGGTAGTTTACCTCTTTAGGAGGTTAAAGGGCAGGGCAGCAGCACGAATTCTGCTGTACTACGAGACGGCTATTGCCAACCTGGCAATAGCTACGACGACGATGCTCTAGGCAGCTCTAGACAAGAGCTACAAGGACCTAGACTGCAAGAGCCGAGCACTCCTACAGGTTAACATAATAAAGCAAGGACGTAAGACTGTACAGGAGTTCCTTGCGGAATTTAACTAGACTTTGGCAGAAGCAGGAGGTCTCTAATAGGAGGACAGGATAAAAATTACCTCTTTAGAGGTAGGCCTCTCTAAGGAGATTATAACAGGGCTAGTAGGCGTAATGCGGCCAGCTACGTACAAGGAATTCTGCGATCTCCTTAGGATAGTCGACAACTAGCAGCGCAGGCTTAGACGGATAAGCTGCGCTTAGGAGATAAGACAACCCCTCCAGCGACAGACAGACGCTATAGACTAGGAACCGACGACGACGAGGGTAGCGGCAGCCGTTACTGTACAGCTAAGGGCCGCTACTAAAAGGGTGCAATAGGTAGACATAGCTACCCTAGATAAGAGACGAGCAGAAGGAAGCTGCTACCGATATAGCAAGATAGGCTACACTGTACAGAATTGCAGGCTTTTGCTAGCAGAGAGACCTAGGGGACGGCCGACCACTGCAAGGGTAGCAACTACGGCGCCCTAACGAGAAGATTAGGAGTCCTACTTAGACGACAACGAGTCGGGAAAAGAGTAGCCTCTAAGCGAAGGCTCTGCTAGAGGCAGGTACAAGATAGATTGCTAAATTAAAGCATTACTTAGCTATCTTTTAAGAGCAACGACATAACGACGACGCCGTTTATCGTACGGCCAACGTTAAACGGGTCTGCAACGGCGCGGACATTGACTAACACAGGATGTTTAGTGTACAGAGTAATTAGCGAAGACTTCGTACAGAAACACTAGATCGAGACGACCCCTACTGTACTAGTACGCATATTGGGCATTACCGGGCAAGGACCGGACATTACCTATATAGTAAAAGTAACGATAGAGGTACAGGGACAGCATAAGCAGGACTTATACCTCTATATCGTATAGGACAAGTTGGGGTATAACCTAATACTAGGGAAGCTATAGATAGAGCGCTAGAGGGGCAAGCTAGACGTCAGACAAGGACGGTTGTACCTAGCAGTAACGAAGCAGAGGCTCTGAGACTAGGGGAGGGTCTAGCAGGACGACAACGTTACGGCCGGAGCCAACATGTCGACGAAGCAGAGGCCCTAAGACTAAGGGAAGGCTCTGCAGGGTAACAATACTAAGGCCGAAATCAACACAGCGACGGCAGACATTAAGAAGGCACTAGCAACTAAGAAAGTAACAGACCCCTGTACGAAGCTCCTAAAGGAGTATGCTGGATACCTAGACCTCTTTAAGCCGAAGTCGGCCTCGAAACTGCCACTACACCAAGGAGAAGGAATTAACTACGACATCTAGCTAGAACCCCGTCCGGATAGAAGCCTACCTAAGGTACTGTACGGACTGCTGTATAGAATGTCCTCTAGAGAACTCCTAATACTGCGCAAGACACTGAACGACCTACTTGCTAAAGGTTTTATTTAGGCAAGTACCTCGTCTACGGGAGCCCTAGTATTGTTTGTCTATAAGGAGGGGAAGGCCGGATTGCGTTTCTGCGTAGACTACAGAGGCATTAACGCAATTACTAAGAAGGACCGGTACCCCCTACCCCTTATTAAGGAGACCCTTAGACGGATTAGCAAGGCGAAGTAGTTTACTAAGCTTAACGTAGTCTCAGCCTTCTACAAGATACGGATTAAGGAAGGCTGTAAATAGATAACCGCTTTCTGTACAAGATATAGTCTTTTTAAGTAGCTTATTACCCCCTTTAGCCTTGCCAATGCACCGGCAACATTCTAAAGGTACATTAACAAGTCCTTGCAAGGGTTACTAGACGACATCTGCTTAGCGTACCTTGACGACACCCTGGTTTTTACAGACGGCACCTACGCAGACTACGTACAGGACGTTAAGAAGGTGCTGGACTAACTGCAGCAGGCTAGCTTGTACCTCGACATCGACAAATGTAAATTCGGTGTCTAGCGTACGAAATACCTAGGTTTTATTATTAAGGCAGGGAAAGGCATTAGCATAGATAGGAAGAAGATTAATGCTATTAAGCAATAGAAGCCGCCTACGAACGTTAAGGGCGTACAGGAATTTCTTGGGTTTGCTAACTTCTACTGCTAGTTTATACAGAACTACTTAGAGATCGTACGCCCCCTAGTTAAACTAACATACAAGGACAAGCAGTTCAAATAGATAGACGAATGCGATAGCAGCTTTAACAAGCTAAAGGAGCTTTTTACTACAGGACCAACGCTTGCCGCCTTCGACCTAGAGCATACGACGATACTAGAAACCGACTCTTTAGGGTACTGCATTAGAGGTATCCTGTTACAGGTAGGCTCGGACGGACTCCTGCACCTATATGCGTATTTCTCTAAGAAGAACTCCCTAGCTAAGTGCAACTACCCTATCTACGACAAGGAGTTGCTAGCAGTCGTACAGTGTTACAAAGCATAGGATAGAGAACTCTGCTCGGTGCCCGAGTTCCTCGCCCTAACAGACTACAAGAACCTAGAGTACTTTACGCAGCCCCGAAAGCTGTCTAAGAGGCACGTACGATAGGCAATGTACCTAAGCCGGTTTAATATAAGACTCTAGTACTGCAAGGGTAAGGACAACAGTAGGGCCGATGCGCTATCTAGACAGGACCAGGACATGCTAACGACGTACAAGGACGACTGCTTAAAGTTACGAACATTCTAGATGTTTAAGGAGGAGCCAGGCGAGGAGACTATCCGCCTAGCGGCGACGCACCTATAGGAACCCTAACTGCAAGTATAGGAGGAGGCAGTAGAGAAGGACGAGGTATACCGAGGGGCCTATATAGCGATCTAAGGAGGACAGCCAAAGCTCCTAGCAGAGCTCTATCTTAAGGTGTCGGCAGCAGAGTGCTTAGTAGACGAGGAGAACAACCTAAAGTTTAGGAATTGGATTTAGGTCCTAGCAGACGAGAAGCTCTGTACGAGCTTAATACAACGGGCATACAATTCTATAGCTACCAGGCACCTAGGGCGAGAGGAGACGTACAGCATTGTCGCTAGGGACTACTACTAGCCGGCGATAGCGAAGGACATCCGCAGGTTTATACAGAACTGCGATATATGCAGACGGACGAAGCCCTAGCGTAAACTGAAACATAGGCTGTTAAAACCCCTACCGATACCGGACTGGCCCTAGCAAGACCTAGCAGTAGACTTTATTACAGACCTCCCTAAGAGTAACGGACAGCGAAACATTATAGTAGTTACGGACAAGTTAACAAAGGGGGTAATACTAGAGGGAATAGACTCTATTACAGCTAAGGACACTGCCTAGGCATTTATACAGACGACGTTTAGCAAATACGGCTTCCCTAGGTCAATTGTATCGGACCGGGGTATACAGTTTACGAGCTAGCTCTAGGCGAGGGTCTGCCAGTTGCTAAAGGTAGAACGTCGCCTGTTAACCGCATAGCACCTGCAGACGGGCGGGGCGACGGAGAGGGTCAATTCGACGTTAGAAGCGTACCTCCAAGTGTACGTCGACTATAACTAGACGAACTGGAACCGACTTCTCCCTATAGCAGAGCTGGCTATTAACAGCCGTACGGCTAATGCTACAGGACTGTCCCCCTTCTTTATAGCCTATAGATACGACTATTCCCTACTCCTACCAACCCTAAGTAGTAACACCCTGTATCCTATACGATCCCTAATTTAGCAAGGAGAGGCTATCGTACAGACGATTACGAACGCCTATTAATAGGCGAAGGCGAGCCTAGCTATAGCTTAACAGAATGCAGAAGAGCAGGCCAACAAGGGACGGCAGGCTGCACCAAGGTACGAGGCAGGGGATAAGGTCTAGCTAAACTAGCGACACATCTATACAGACTGGCCGAGCAAGAAACTAGACTAGAAGAACAGGAAGTTTATAGTAGTTAGACTAGTAGGGACATACGCTATACGACTAAATACTCCCCTAGGGACCTATCTAGTCTTCTACGTAGACCTCGTATAGCTAGCGAACACAGACCCCCTACTGCACTAGACGACGGACGACGCGCGCCTACTAGCAATTATAACCGAGGGCTAAGAAGAGTATAAGGTAGAAGGAATCCTTAAGAGCCGCAGAAGGTGGAAGAGGGTAGAATACCTAGTAAAGTAGAGAGGATAGGCAGAGCCTACGTAGGAACTGTACAAGGCTCTACAGGACACAACTGCACTAGACAGGTAGGAGGAGAACCATCCCCCTGCCCAGTTACAGTAATACTGCGCCGTACAGCGAAGAGGGGCACGATCTACCCTAAGGACAGGGTAACTGCTAGCAACTTAAGTTGCCAAAAGATCGAGGACGACGATGTAGGACACTATAGAATCCTACTAATACGACACTGTACAACACTATACAAAGGAAGGGCTAGAGGAAGGGAACAGCTAGAAAACAGGAGGGAGGGAAAGTAGAAGTAAGAGAGGTTAAGAGCGACACTGTCCGAAAACTTTTATATGCTACCTTAAGGTAGCCTACTAGCCACTACCCCTAGGACCTATAGCAGCCAACTCTACAGCTATAACCTTAATTACCTCCCGGACAGAAGAAGCCCTAGCACTAGGAAAAGTAGAAGGATAGCTTAGCAACATCCTGCTGCTAGTTAATGTAGTACCTAAGATGTTAGCTTAGACTGTACAGGGAGGGAAACCTATACGAACCGGAAGCGAAGCTACAGGTCAAATTAAGTATCCTGCTACTAGAGGTAGAAATAGGAGGAGACCCTAGCCGGACGAGCGGAGGGAGAGCTAGCGACTATAAGGGAGCTATAATAAGCATGCCTGGACGGGGTAGGTAGTATAGTAGATAGTAGATAGTAGTAGTAATAGTAGTAGTAGTGGACAGCCGGACAGACGGGTAGCAGGTAGAGGATAAAGAAGAAGGAGAAGAAGAGAGAGAGGGGAAAGGGAAGGGGTTTATATACAGGGTAGTAACTGCCTGCCTTATAGGGCAATAACAACTAGGGCAGCTGCTACAGCCGGATAAAGGGGGATAGACGAGGCAACTACGACCTAGAGCCCGTACGAGCGGCCGCCTACTAGACAACCGGACGGAGGCGGGAACATCTACCTAGGAGTAAAACTCTAGACAACGACTAAGGGACAGGAACAGAGCTAAATAGCCCGTTAGCCCGGTCTGTACAGTTAGGACGTAGAGCGTATAGCTAGGGCTTAAGGGTAGGAGGAGAGGGAGCAGGCAGGTCTAAGCGCCTCCTACACCTTTATAACTGCAGGCAGGCCTCCTTAGCCTTCACCTCGGCTCCGTTAAATTGGAAAACGGAGCCGGCTAAGGTTAGGTAAAAGCGATCTAGCACCCCCTGCCTTCCCTGCCTACGGACTTAGAAGGACAAGTCCAAGGTTAAACCAGCAAAGAGGAAGGCTAACAGTTAGGTAGCTAGGCGAGGACAGGAAAGCGCTACCTAGCAGAGGAACACTAGGAGCTAAGGGTGTCCAGTACAGCGCCGTACAAAAAAGGCACTATAAGAAGGGAGGGGGAGGGTATTGTTAGGGGGCGCCGCCCAGCCCAGGTCCTAGACCTAACCTAAGCTAGCCGTTGCCCTAAGAACTGCGACTTAGCGGCACTAGCATAACCCTACCCTCTGTACAGAATCACCGACAGGACCCTACTCCTGTACAGAGGGAGAACCCTATAGTCCTATACAGAGAGGAACTGCTGCCCCTCTAAATAGAGGGAAAACTCTGCACTACTGTATAGAGGGGGAACTCCCGATCCTCCGTACAGAGTGTAAACCTTACACCCCTATATAGGAGGAAATTGCTAGCTTGGCTTCGTAGGTACAAATTGTACAGCAGCGGACGACGAAGGAACTGCCTATTAGTTCCTTTATATAGATACCTAACCTTAAGTTTCTAAACCAAGATTCTTAAGCCCTTTACAAAAAACAGCTTTCTACAGTGCATAGTTGGTTGGTTTTGTTAGTTGGGTTGCACGTGCGTTATCTAAGTAACTAGTTAATTTGATGGCCCCCTTTTGCGCAGTGTAAGTAGTTTGTTTGTAAGAGTTCGAGATAGAATGTTCTAAACGCGTAGATTATTATAGAATCACTATTGGGGAGGTCTTGCAGGGGCACAGAGTTGCTCTAAAGGGCGCGACTGCGAACCTAAGGGTGGCCTGCTGCTAAGGATAGCTTAAGCTGCCCTTGCGCACATACAAAAGGAGCGCAGGCGAGACTGGCAGAGGGACACTTGTTAGTTCAAACACGATACCAGTCATTAGTATCAGGTGCCCTATACGCTGCTACAATCCAATCCCGTAATATAGATATTATTTGATATAGCACTTTTAAAGACTATATCTCGAACTAAGGAGGGAAGACTCTATATAATAGTAGTGTGGTGGCCTTTTGCGGTGGTGGTATGCCAAGGCCGGCTCGGTTTGTTCCAGAACCTAAATCCTAGAAGGGGCTAAGCCGAAATCCAGGGTCCACCCTATCTATCCTTTCCACCCCTCCCACTACTGTAACAGTTATATAGTTGGTTTGCAGCAGCGTATAGTACACCTAATACTCAACAATAGTACCACGTCTAAACTAATAAGTGCCCTTTGATCATTCTGCACTGCGTACCTTTTGTATGCCATAGGAGCGGCACAAGGCGTCCTTGGCAACAGGCCGTCCTTGGCAACAGGCCATCCTTGGCAACAGGCCGTCCTTGGCAACAGGCCATCCTTGGCAACAGGCCGTCCTTGGCAACAGGCTGTCCTTGGCAACAGGCCATCCTTGGCAACAGGCCGTCCTTGGCAACAGGCTGTCCTTGGCAACAGGCCGTCTCCTATCCTCGCAAACGTCCTGCCAGAGCACCTCTTAGTGCCCGCAGGAATTCCCTACAGCCATTTTATGACAATACCCGTCTTTAATTAATATATTAAAGGCTAGAGAGGGAAGAATCTGCATACAAGCGCACTACATTATGTAGTAGTGCAAGCCGCCGCTAGGCTAGTAGCAATCTTGCTGCTAACTAGGAGACGCTCGCGCTGCTATAGCAGGGCTTAGGGCATCTCGTAGTGCTCGGCGAGGCCGCGTATTAGGTATGTGTGTTTATTCCCCCTCTGGCACAGCTACGCGAACACGGTTTTTTTAGGATCAGGTGCTTCGGGTCGAACTTGCTCACTCTGTAGCATGCTACTGTGATGCTTGAGGGATCAACCAAAGTCCACTCGGGCATCGTGATGACCGGCTCACATAGGACAGGAGTATCCTGACCACACCACATCAAAATGGGGAGCGCCATGTCGCCGATAGCTTTGTCGGCGGATCTGATACGGCTCGCTTGCCTGTTCGTTCCGCGTGAGGAGAGCACGGCGCAGCAATTCACCTTCCTAAATCGTTAGGTCTTTAATGACACGTGTCTCGTTACCGCAAATTCTTCAAAACCTCAACCCCCAACCCCAACACATCCTGGCTCTTGCTCTCCCTCAATACCTGCTTCAAGGCTTGCTCAGCCTTGACGTCCTTCAGCGCCTGGACGGCCCTCTCGCTGATGCCATTCACCCCGTTGATGAGGTTCACCAAGCATACAAATCCCCTATGTCTCACCTCCTCACTGTCATCCGCACACATCTCAAGCAACCTCTCTATCCCCTTGTCCTTGGCCAATATGGCTTCCACGGCAGACTCCCACTCCGTAAGCATAGCCAGCGCCCCACCGGCCGCGCGGCGAGTTGCAAGGTCCTCGACGTTGGATAAAGCGAGCAGAATGTGCAAACGACGATTGGCGTCCTTGGACCCGTCTGCTAATTTCACGATCCCGGAGGGTGAGGCCATGAGATTACATAACAGCTCGACACTAGCTCTCTGGACGAGGGTGTTGGAGCTGAAGAGGAGGTCTTCGAGACGATCGAAGGATTTGAGGATGAGCAGATCACGGGCAGTGGGGTCTTGCATTGACGCGAGGTTCGTGAGGGCGAGCAGGGACTCGAAGGTGGGTAGGAGATCGCGTTGTTCGGCGTCCGTGTCGTAGGCCAGGAGTGGAATGAGGGCGCTGACGGCTGAGGAGGCGGGAACAGTGGAGGAAAAAATGTGGGCTGGGTTGACGGAGATGAGGAGACGAGCGAGGGCGTGGGAGGCGTTGCGTTCAATGAGGGAGGCATCCGCAGAGGATTTGTCGGTGTTTGCGATTCGTTCTCGGATTTGGAGGAGGAGTTTGACAGCGCCTTGTTGAACGATTTGGGGTCGATGCTTCTGTTGTCGGGATAGTGATAGGAGCGTCCGTACAGCCATGGCGATATTAGACGGCGAACTGGTCTGCTTGCAGGACGCGACGAGTGCTGAGACGACGTCCATGTCCAACAGCTTCTTCGCTCTGACAGTGACACAGGCGTCATCGTCGAGAGGATGGTCCGCTTCTGGCTTGCTTTGATTGGCATATGCTTCGAGCTGCTGGATCTTCTTTTGCTCCGCTGTCTTGGCTGGTCTATAAGTCGTGAGGTTGGAGAAGATGGTCAGGCAGCCGAAAGCTGCATTGGGTTCATCTTTCAGAGCAGCTATCAGTCTCTTCAGGAGCTCAGGGCTCGATACAACATCCTCTTTGGCGTTCGGCTGCAACGTAGTATATGCGAGTCCTTCGATAGCTCGATCCTTGCTGGGCTCATCAGCAAGCACTAAACAGGCGAGTTTGTGAGTGAGCTGGTCTTGTGATGCAGGATTGATTTTTGCCAGGACAAGCGCAGAAAGCGCTTTGTGGGTGCCTTCCCGTTCCTCACTTACATCCCGAAGCCAAGCTGAGCAGTATCGGTCGATGGCTTCGCGACAGTTCTTGTCTACGCAGGCGGCGCTGAGGAGCTCCAAGGCGGCCTGCTCAAGGGTCCGACTCCTTCTACGGCACATCAGTGATTGATCGCACAAGAAGGCGTTATCAGTGCTCACCTTTGTCCTTGGCTCGCAGCTTCCGAGTTTCGCTCAAGATTCGGCACCAGTCGTTGCACGAATCCATCAACCATGAACATTTGCGCCGCCACCACGGGCATCATTGGGAAAATGGCGGCAGCGGCGGAGAAAGCCACGATGAGATGCTCGTTGCTCTGTTTCCCGACCTTGGCCGCGAGATACTGGGCGAAAAGCTGTTCGCCAATGTCTTTGGTGACATGGAGCGCTTTTGATGTGGCAAGCATGGCCTGCTGTCTCAGGGCCGGCCTTGCACGGATGTCCAGGCAGTTGAGCAGGATCTCGAACGTGTCGCCGTCGAGAAGATCGCTGGCGTTGTCTGGTGCCAGTGCCAGCTGGCGAGCCACAATCTGCATGAATCGCTCGGGATAGTCGATGTCGACGTCGATCAGCTCAGCCATGCACAGACGGAAGACGTGTCTCTGAGCACTGGACTGAGCATCCTTCGACTCCCACAGAGACTCGTCAAAGGGCAGCGCGGCAAATGCTTGGAAGCTTTCTGGGCCACGTGCGTACAGCTGGTTGAACAGGGTGGTGACCGGATGCTTGAACTTGGCTGCGAGCGTCTTCTTGACATGGGTATTTCGACCAATCACGGTGGCCGTCAAGGAATCCAGCAAATCGGAATTTCTGCTAGCACTGAGCAGCAGATGGAGTGCGGACTCGGCTTGGTGCTGAGGCAGAGCGCCCTGGCGGAGAGCTTGCAATGCTTTCTGTCCTTCGCTCGCCGGCCCGCCTCCAGCGTAGCGCTGCAGCAGCGTCAGAGCATCTCCCGTCTTCTCTCGCGTCTGCAGAGACAGCAAAGCCGCCTTGACTCGGCCATTGTCCGGTTCCAGGTGGGAGGCCTCCGCCAGTGTTTCAAACGCCTTCTGCACGTCGCCGGCTTCGGCACGTTGCCGGGACTTGGTGATGAGCTCCGAGACTCTTGCAGCAACATTCGAAGACATCGTCTGCCATCGATGACACCCAATGCGGGCCAACGCGGGGAGGGCCGGGGTTCTTCTTTAGCACCTTAATTAAGCCTAATGTTCTGAGCTGCTAGGTAGTTAACTAGTTCACTAGTTAGTTATTATGTTCAAGGTCAGATGTGCTTTTAAGGAACAGCCCTCCCGCCGGCAGGGAAGTGCGGCGCCCCAGCAGGAAAGTGCGGCGCCCCAGCAGGAAAGTGCGGCGCCCCAGCAGGAAAGTGCGCCCCAGCAGGGGAAAGTGCGCCCCGCCGGCTCGAGCTCCGTGCTGAATGGCGCCAATGACGTTGTGACAGCCTCATCTCGCGAACCAACCTCTCCACCTACCTCCCCCAAGGCATGGCCGGCCTCATCGCGTTCACGGAGCCATAAACATTTCTTCAACCCATCCATCGCCACATGCCTTCTCCTTCGAGCCCACCGTCGAGCCACCGCGCCAATGAGAACGGCGGTGTTTCCATCGGCAAGCTCGACTACCACTCGCGAGGCAAGCCGCAGCTGCTCGACCAGGGCAATGGCAATGGCCATGGCGAGGGCATTGGATGGCAAAGCGAAGACAGGAGCTGTGCTGGGAGCTTCTTCTCCGACGTCGCAGAAGGCATGGCGGACAACGGCAGGGAGCGCCTCAGAAAAGAGCTGGTGCGCTATTGCAGCTTTGTATGGGCACTGATCAACACGTTGGGCGCAGGCGGCGTTACTGCATACTCGCTGTATGCACCACTCTTTCAACACACCCTTCACTACAGTCAGCTGCAAGTCAATGGAGTTTCCATCACAGCTGAGATCGCCATGTATCTGCCAGTGCCGCTCTGGGGCGTGATCTGTGATCGATTCGGTCCAGGCCTACCTTCTCTCCTCGCAGGCGCCTTCTTTGGCTTCGGTTACCTGCTTGCGGCCTTCACCTACAAGAGCGGTCCTCCGCCAGCACTGGGAGGTCCTGGCTACCCCTACTGGGTCATGCTGGTGGCTTTCATCTTCATTGGCTCTGGCACATCTTGCATGTATCTGTCAGCCGTCACCACTTGCGCGAAGAACTTCGGACGGGGAAAGTACAAGGGCCTTGCACTTGCATTGCCCATTGCATGTTTTGGCTTGAGTGGTATGTGGCAGGCGCAAGTTGGAAGTCACCTTCTTTACGAGACCCAGGTGGATGGCAGCAAGGGCGATGTCGATGTCTACCGTTTCTTTTCCTTTCTGGGCATTCTGCTTCTGGCTACTGGAACCATCGGTTGCTTTGCCCTTCGCATCGTAGATGAGAGCAGTCTGATCGAAGATGCGGTAGACGAACTCGAGCAGAGCGGATGCCTCGACGAGAGTCAGTTCTTTCACCCTCCACTGCGAGAAGGAGAGGAGCAAGTTGGTTATGGAACACTTTCTGATCCCGAGCTCCTCGACAATCGGCGCAAAGCAGACGCAGACAATGGAGGAAAGGCTGAACAGCAACGAATGAAGACATGGCTGCTCAATGCCGAAACACGCCGCTTCCTGTCAGACAGGACAATGTGGTTCCTTGCAGCTGGCTTCCTGCTTGTTACTGGACCTGGTGAAGCTTTTATCAATAACCTAGGCACAATCATCAACACTTTCTACGCGCCAGGCACGGAGCCAAAAGGCGGCAATCCGACCTCAGCCACCACGCACGTGTCCATTGTAGCAATCGCGAGCACGATTGCACGTATCCTCACAGGCACATTAACTGACGTCCTGGCCCCAAATGCAGTACCTCATCAGAATCGCCGAGGTCCAAATTCCATCGCCAACAGCATTGCTTCTCGACCATCGCTATCTGGCGAGAAGAAGCGCCTGGAGATCTCTCGCGTGACATTCATCATAACGTTCTGCCTACTCATGTCTATTGGTCAAGTAGTCCTTGCGTCAGGCGCAATACAACAGCACGCCGAACGGTTCTGGATTGTCTCGGCGGCTATCGGAGCAGGCTATGGAGCAGCTTTCAGCTTAACACCGATCATCATTAGCGCAATCTGGGGGGTGGAGAACTTCGGAACCAATTGGGGTATTTGTACAATCTTGCCAGCTGTGGGCGCGACGGTCTGGGGACTGGTATATTCTGGCGTGTATCAATGGGGTGCAGATCTTGATGCTGCCAGAGGTAACGAGATCGTGGAGGACAAGCTCTGCTACGGAAGCTTGTGCTATGCGCCTACATTTTGGGCCATGGCTGTATGCGTTTGGACGGCATGCGGACTGTGGCTTTATGCATGGCGAGGGCCTGGTGGATGGAGACGAAGGGCAATCGCCGTCTAATCATTTCCTTGACTCCCCTTTGTCGGGCCTCTGGTCGGGCCTCTCACGACCGCGGTAGCCACTGCCCAGGCCTAGAACACCATCAAATAGCTATGCCAAGAACCACGCGGTATGGTCAATTGCCTCGGCTGTCGTGCCCCTCGGCTAGCCAATCCCATTGTTTTCTGGTATGGCGCCCATCGCATCAAGCCCCCTCGTTGGTGACAACCTCCCGGTACAATGGCCCCCTCAGCGCCCCCAAAACGCCTCCAAGCGCTCTCCGAACAACTCATCAACCGTCCACGCTCCATCCCCAATTCCTTCGAAACCCTCCCCTCGATTCCTCAGATAGCTGGCAACAGCGCCGGCCCGCGCGTTCGGGGCAAAGTCGCCATCATCACTGGCGCCAACTCGCCGCTGGGAATCGGGCGGGCCACCGCCCACCATCTGGCCAACAATGGCGCTCGAGCCATTTTACTCTGCGATCTGTCGACGGAGCATTTGGACGCCCACCGACGAGAAATGACGGCCAAGTATCCCGCAACGGAAATATTGACGAAGAAGGTAGATGCGGGGCGGGAAGAGGATGTGGCTGGGGTGGTGGATGAGGCGTTGGGCAGGTTTGGGAGATTGGATGTTTTTTTCGCGAATGCGGGGATTTCCGTGACGATGGGGAGTGTGCTGGAGGGCCGTGCGGAGGATTTTATGCATGTGATGAGGGTGAATGCGCTGAGTGTGTTTTTGGCGGTCAAGCATGGGGCGAGGGGGATGTTGGTTACGGGAGGGGAGAAGAAGTTTCCGGGCGGCAGTATTGTTGGGACTGGTGAGTTGGAAATCTTTGGGGAAGGGCGGTCATGTGGTGGTGGTGGTGGTGCTAACGTGTGTGGCGATGTAGCTTCCTCTGCTGGCATTCGGTCGAATGCTGGCGCGACAGATTATAGCGCGAGCAAGGCGGCTGTGATTTCGATCGTGCAGACCTCATGCTATCAGCTCTCCGGAACGGGCATTCGGTGTAATGCCATATGCCCCGGGATTATTGAGACCGGGATGACTGCACCCATGTACGACATGGCGAGAGCTAGAGGGTCGGAGAAGAAGATTGGTCAACTGAATCCGTTAATGAGAGGTGGTGTGGCAGATGAGGTTGCCCGAGTGGCGTTGTTCTTGAGCAGTGATGAGAGCAGTTATGTGAACGGGCAAGCGTGGGCTGTTTGTGGCGGACTGACTGCTGGGCATCCATTTGTGCCTGGGAAGATTGCGTGAAGTAGAGCCATTGATTGCCCATGGCGGAAATCCAAATTGCATGCGGTCAAGATCAAAAATTTGACGACCTGTGCTTTCCGGCGGCGCCTGAACCCCAAGTAGCCTGTCGATGGATATGGATGTGGCGGACCTGAGGCAGTCAGCTAGCCGCGTGTACGAGTCGTGGTCGGCAGGCCAAAGAAGGTTCAGATGTTTATCCGCCTCCGCGTAGACGGTCTTCACAAGCTAATGTCCAGAAGTAGTTACTGGAAGTCACGCTGCATCCTTGCCGGACCCTCCCTTGTGACAGGCATCTGACATTCTCCTTCTACAAAGCCATCGTGTGCCCGCCTCTGTCACCCTCTGCTGTTCAGCCCTCGACCAAGCAGTACCAATCCATACAGCACAACTCAACATCTTCAGAACATCAGCCATGCCATCTTCCAAGTTCCTCGAGATCCTCGACACACACAACACTCCATACTCCACATCCAATGTCAGCCTTGCAGACGTACTTGCAGAGACAAGGCAGCGATCCGACTCCCGAGGCAATCTGGAATGCAGCAACTCCTCTACAGACAAGTCCTCCTCGCCTGTCGCATCAATCTTCAATCAGCCGACTCGGGAAATCAACGCCATCAAGACCAGACTGAGACGTTTTTCTCTCAAGAAGAGCTGAATGCAAAAGCCTGAATGCTCCATCTTGCGAGCAACACAATCGACCACACTTGTCCACACGCGCACAGAAAGCGATTAACACGAGCGTATGACTGCCGAGATATCCCAGTCCGACCACATTTGACGGACAGCGAAAGCTCACCACGCGTCTGGAGTCCCGCACAGTTACCTACCTGGAATATTGCTTCACCTCCGACTACGCCAAAGATTGTGGGAATACGACCGCGACGACGACACCCCCATTCACATTTCGCGAGCGGGCGTCCATGTCGATTTTTGCCTCGCAAAACGAGCAAAGTGCTGCGTTGTGGCAGGATGCGGATGTACAGGAGACGTGCGAGGCTACAACTGCCGAATACGTTTCGCCTTTAGAAGGCACATCGGGCGATGCACAGGCGCCTCCACGATTCTCAATGTGACGCAGGAGGGTGGTTGGAGAGATGAAGTCAACCAGGGACCTGTGACGCAATTTTTAACTGCTAACCACGGCGTAATTGGGAGCGGCCAACGGTCGTGCTCGAGACTTGGCGATGTGCAACGCGATTGACCAGGTCTTGGTCAACGATGTCCCGGTCCAAGGCTCAAGGCAAGGTTAGAAGGGAAAGTGCCCACTCCGAACATGAATCATGTCCGACCCTGGAGGCCGCGAGGTGTGACAGTGATCTGTCGAGCGTCCAAAAGCTTTGCAGATCGCAAACACGTTCGGCAAGCATGGCCGGTCGAAACCCCTGTTTTTTTCGCGATGTGTATCACACCCCATCTGCCTGCAGTCTGCCTCTTGGAGTGCGAACAACCAATCTGCCACGACATCATCGACCGGGATCTCACTGAAAAGTGCCCGGTTAGCCTCGACATGGTATCCTGACAGCCACACGGGTGAGGATGACGCAGAGATGTGGATGCAGTCAAGATGCAACGTTAAAAGCTTCTGATGAGGTAGTTATTTACTATTGTCATCTAGCATGTATTGATAATCGTTGCGTGAGGCATCTCTTCTCACATGGGCATCAACACGCGGCTCCATATGACCATCAAGGGTCTCGATTCGCTTCTGAAGGTCCACTTAGTCTTCGTCGAACTCCCAGAAGTCGACCTCTCGTCTAATCCTAACATGCGCGATGCTCAACTCATCTTTTCGCTGTTCTGCAATAGGTGTAGAGCTTGCGGTTGTCCGACGCTAGACTCTCGATCATATCATGGCTCTTCACGATCTTTTCGTGAATTTTCACGCTTGACGTTCGCATTTGTTCGTAGAATGCCATGACATGGGAAGTGAGGTCCTCGACGCGTTGTAGCGCGTCCCTTGTAAGTCTCTTGGCGGCAACGTGCGACTTGGACTGGCTCGCGGGTCGTTTTCCAAGCGCTTTGGCACTAGGACCGGGTCAGATCAAGGTCGCTCTACTTGCAGACGAATCCGTGCTTTCGCTGGTTCTATCAAGGTGGGCTGGTACAGGCAACCCGGCGTTCCCAGCCAGATCAGGATTGCTGATAGAGATGGACAATGCCTCGAATGATTGGTCTCTGGCCTCCCTCTCGTCTGCAATCTGGCCAGGGTCAGGATTCGCGAGCTTTCGTCGGCGGTGCCCTCGGTCAACAAGTGTATGTCAAGAAAGCCGCCGTACGCTGTCTGGCTTATTTCATTCGGAGGCGCACCCTTGGCTTCGGGGTCAAATTCAAGTTGCTGGAGATCAAGCGAGCGTTGTACACAGGAGAGCCGCCCGTGTCGACGCCGATGCCGTGGATCACGGCCACCATAGCTTTGAATATTGCTGTCGTCCCGTCGTCGTTGTAGTGGTGGTGGTGGTTGCCCATGTCGCATTAGTCCGCCGTACCGCAGGGGCCGATGGCTTGCGCTGTGGTTCTTGCAGGGACTTCTTGATCGATGTTACCCAAACGCCCCGCGGCTGCGCAAGAGACGGTGAAAATGCAAGACTTCGACTTCGACTTGGCGGAAATTTTAGTGGTCCGCGAGGCCGCCAGCGGTATGCGTTAGTGGCTGATGCAATCTGCGAATTCGAGCGATCGGTCGAGATGGCACCTGGCGAAGTCGAGCACTGCCGAGGTTTGCTGCGTGAGCCTGCAGGACGGCGCATGGCTGTTGATGAGAAGAGATAACAATAACGGTGCTGAACAGCTACACTTGCTCCTGCTGTTCGCCCACTCATTGCGCCCCATAAGACTTCATCGACGCCGCCATAGCCAGCGGCAATGGTGCAAGCGCCTGGGTACACCCCGTTGGCCACTGGAAGACATATGCTGCTTGGAAATACGGCGGCTATCTAGGCTTCAGCACGTTCATGGCCTCTTCCACCGACTGCCTTGCGTTGCGAAGGGTTGGCCACCTGAACATCCGCATCTTGCTGATGCAAGAGCACGACTGCGAGAATGGAAGAGAAGCGACGTAAGATGGATGAACCAAGCATGAGTATGCCTGAAAATCAAGGAGGATTCTTCCTGACGCCGCTTCGCTTCTGGTCAAAGGCTACAGTCAGCGACATCTCTCGTTTCCTAGAAACGCGCAGCTTACAAGCCACAGGTGGGCGCCTTGATTGGTTCTTGCGTCTTCAAGATCGTCTCGCATCTTCTCCAGAGCAGATACACAATGCTCAGACATCTCTCTTCAACCATCTTAATTTCATCCAGGCATCCGAGGCGGAGTTCACATCATGAGCCAGGTTGAGCTTCTTCTGAGCAGCCGACTTCTTGTCCGAGGACGAGCGTGCAGAGGAATACATGGCCGATTCTTTTGGGTTTTGTATGGCGAGAGTCTTCAGATGCTTGCTTTCGAGTCGTGAAGGATGCACATCCAGCAAAGGAGATTACTGGTCTGTCCCCTCAAGCACAATTGAAGGTGCAGAGTTCGAGAATCCCATACCATCACCTAAAAGAATTAGTTAGTTAAGTTAACGTAACGTATATTACCATGAAGTTAGAAGTATCAATAGGTTAGAAGAATTTTCTTAGCGCAACCAACTAGTACAAGAAATCATCTATTTTAGAAGCTATTAACACTGTAATGCTCAAATCTGATGCCTGCGCTGATCTGAGTGCGTAGATGTGATTCGATACAGCTCTTTGATGACTATATTGCGAACTGAAGAAGGAAGGAATCTATGTAGTAGTGGTAAGGGGCTTTGTAATAGTAGTGCGCTAAGGCCCGGCTTGGTCCGGAAGGGCTAAGCCGAAATTCCAGGGTCCACCCTATTAATCCGTCCTACTCCTTTCTACTACCGCAACACTACCCCCCTCCCTTACTAGCAGTTGCCCTTAACCGCTTACTTATCTATTCCAGCTCTTCCATTTCTTTTAAGCTTCTTGACCAATTACATCCTTCTATTCTTTTCTATTTTAATAGGCTTCTTTTCTATCTATCTTCTTATCTTCTTTTCTGCCTCTATTTCTGCAGTATAGCAGCGTCATTTCGGCCTGATTTCCGTCTGTTGCTGTTACGGTAGCAGAAAGGGGTGGGACTGAATAATAGGGTAGACCCTTAGAATTTCGGCTCGGTCCTTCCGGACCGAGCCGGGCCTTGGCGTGCCTATCCCTAAAGCCCTTACCCACCACCGCATAGATTCCTTTCTCACCTTAGTTCGAGATATAGTTATCAAAACAGCTATATTAAATTATATCTGCGTGCTCGGATTATTATATCTTAAACTTACTAACCTTACTAACCCTGCGCTGCGCGAAAGGGCCTGTTAAACTACATCCGGCTACCTGAATAACGCACGCGCACACTACAACCTAAAACCAAACACGTTAGCACTGTAAGAAGGCTATAGAAGGCTTCTCGACAATAGAGGGCAGCGTTACAGGCTGCAGCAGAAAGAGAAAGACTAACAGAGCGAGAGATAGGCGCGCTAGCATCCTTAATAATAGGACAGTTAACGAAGGTCTTACATGTTGCAGCGGCAGAAAGGGGTGGGACTAAGCGATGGGGTAGACCCTCGGAATTTCGGCTCAGCCCTTCTAGACCGAGCCGGGCCTTGGCACATTACCCCCAAAGCTCTTACCTACCACTACATAGATTCCTTTCCCTCCTCAGTTCGAGATATAGTTATCAAAAAGGCCGTATTGAATCTTATCTGCGTGCCCAGATTATTATATCTCAAACTCACTTATTACACTATCCCCGCGCTGCACAAAAGGGACCGTTAAACTATCCGGACACCTGAATAACGCACGCGCACTACACAAACCAAACACCAGCACTGTAAGATAGCTATAGAGAGCTTCTTAACGGTAGAAGGCGGCGTTACAGGCTGCAGCGGAAAGAGAAAGACTAATAGACCGAGGGATAGGCGTATTAGCATCCTCGACAACGGAATAGCTACTAAGGGCCTTACAGAAGAAGAGATAGATAAAGCGAAGAGGGGCATAGAGAGCTATGCCGAGCTGTACGTACGCACGCCGGAGGAAATAGAAGAGTATCTAGCAGAGAATAGAGCTAAGAAGGTGTTCGACATTATTACCTTTATTGAGAAGAAGTTTTATAGAAACACAGAAGAAAACAGGAGATTAAGAGAGGAAATCGAAGCAGTAAGAGCAGAGAAGGAATCGGCAGAGACCATTATAGATGTGCTGGAAAACCAAGCGGCAAACCGACTGGCATAACTGAAGGCGATAAAGACTCAGCTAGCTAAGATAGAAGCAGCGATGTTGTCGGCGCCGCTACTGCATCGAGAAGAACAAGAGGAGACCGCCTTACCAGCGGCCTACAGTTAAGGCGGCACCTTAATAACGTTACTACCGGATCTACTGGCGTTTAGAGGCAGAGATCCTAAGGATTGGGAAGCATTTAAAAAAAAGATAAAGAACAAGATAGATCGAGACTATGCCGGAAACAGTGCTGGAGATAGATTGGCCTACCTAGAGTCGCGATTAGAAGGTAAAGCTTTTTCGCTAGTAGCGGACCTAGAAGAGGTAACCGCTAAAGAAGCGATCAAAGCGCTGGATCAACGCTTCGGGGACCCCTTCTAAAAGAAGACGGCCCGCAAACAGCTAGATAAGATCAACCAGAACCGGCAGACGTTTAAAGAGTTCTACGGACTGTTCAGAAAATATGCGATCAGAGCCTAAGTGTCGGAAGATAAGCAGCTCTACCTACTAAGGCAGAAGCTGAACCCTAAACTGGCCGCAGCTATAGCCTTAGTAGAAGACGAAGACCTTAAGAGCTTCGTGCACTAAGCGAGAGTTGCTGCAAGAAACCTAAGCGCTTACGCGAAATTACGCGAATCAAACCAGAAGCCGTCGTTAACGCAGGCAACGCGACCTACTGCACCTTTCCGGAGAGCACTCCAGCAGCCACCTTATTAGTCACTGCGTTCGTCGTTCGTCCCTACCTGTTACGCATATAGAAAGCCTGGCCATATCGCCACGAGGTACCAAGCATCAGATAAGCAGAAGCAGGAGTATCGTGTTACGAAGCAGCCGCAGCCGCTGAGAAAGACTATACAAGCTATAGAGCCGGCTCCGAACGACACCGACAGCGTAGATAGTAGAGTGCTACTCAGAATCCTGGGAAAAGACCAGCTAGATAGATAGGCCCCCTATCTAGCATAGACAATAGGGCACTAACACGAACTACGTCTCCGGAGAAAGGAAGCATTAACAGCTGCAGCGATCCGCTCTCGGCGGCGGTAGAAGTGAACACGGAAACAGCTATTATCCTTCTAATTACTGTCCACCCCCTCAATGGCTCGAGCAAACCACTTTAGCTAAGAGCTTTTATCGACACGGGAGCTCTTATCGGCGCAGCGATCCACTATTAATTAGTTCAAAAGCTAATAAACGGATATAGCTATCTAGTGGAGTTGGCATTGCCGACACAGATTTCGGCATACAACTGACAAGACACCGAGAGTGTTACGCATTATGTGCCATTAAAGACTACCCTAGCTGGCCGCACTATAGAGGCGACGTTCCGAATTATAGATATCGGAAGGTTTAACATTATTATAGGACAGAAATAGATAAAGAACCAGAAAGCTGTTATTGACGTAGGCGAAGGCACCCTTAGATTCAAGAACCAGCAGACCGGAATTGCCGCCGAATCGGCCACAGTCGCCAACGCCAAACCGAACGTTACGACTATCGAAGTGGTTCCGAAGGATCGGTCCGACCCTTAAGACACGATCGGAATAATAAGCTCGGAAGCTCTAACGACCCTTGCGAGGTCGCCAGACAACGAAATTTACGCTATCTTAATAAAAGACATCGAAGACCACTAGAAGATAATAGTAGAAGAAGAAGTAGATCCGCTGGAGGTGTTACCGAAAGAACTCTATAGTTACACTGACGTATTCTTAAAGGCTGACTCCAACCTCTTGCCGCTCCACCGACCGGAATATAACAACAAGATCCGACTGAAAGAAGGAGCTAAGCTGCCGAGAACCGAGCCCTTAAGAAGACTGTCGCCAGCGGAGCTAGACTAGGTAGAAGTGTTTGTTAGAGAAAACTTGGCGAAGAAGTTCATTACGCCAAGCTTAGCAGAATATGCATCACCGATTTTTTTCGTAAGAAAGCCCGGAGGTGGCCTCCGCCTATGCGTGGATTACAGAGGCCTTAATAAGGTTACTAAGAGAGATGTGTATCCGCTGCTGCTAATAGACGAGACCATACAACGAGTAGCTAAGGCTAAGTAGTTCAGCAAGTTGGATATTCGCTAAGCTTTCTATCGATTAAGAAACGAAGAAGGACAAACTGAAGATCTTACGACATTCGCTACGCGTATAGGCAATTTCAAATAGCTGGTAATGCCTTTCGGACTTACTAACGCGCCGGCAGTGTAGCAACGCTTTATAAACTACATCTTTATGGACATGCTGGAACGGTTCGTGTCTATTTACTTAGACGATATTCTCGTCTATACTAAGGGAACAAGAGAGCAACATACAGACTACATTAAGAGGGTGTTAAAGAGACTGCGCGAGGCCGGATTAAACGCAGACACAAAGAAGAGCGAGTTCTATCAGACTAAAGTCGAATACCTCGGTCTTATCGTCGGAAGAGAAGGAATTCGGATAGACTTATCAAAAGTGGCCGCCGTCGCGGAATGGAAGCAACCGACATCCAGAAACACTACGCAAATCAGAGCGTTTCTCGGATTCTGCAGCTACTATCGACAGTTTATTAAGAACTTTAGTAAGATAGCGAGACTACTGAACTAAGCATTAAAGAAGGAGGCCGCTAGCCTATAGAACGAGAGGTGCACGGAAGCATTTAACTAGCTAAAGAAGTCGGTAGCCTTAGCGCTAGTGCTAGCGCACTTCCGACCGGAAAAGACGATCTACGTAGAAACGGACGCTTCCGACACAGTAACAGCAGGGGTCCTTTCTTAATACGCTGACGACGACGAGACGCTCTATCTAGTAGCTTTCTTTAGCAAGTCTATAAATAATGCTAAGCGGAACTACGCTATCTATAATAAAGAACTGTTGGCTATTATACAGGCGTTCGAAGAGTGGAAACCGGAGCTTATAGCTGGACAGAGCACGATCCAGGTCCTTACGGACTACCAGTCGCTGACCTACTTTATAAAGACGCAGAAGCTATTACGCTGCCAGGCCCGGTAGGCCGCCTACTTATCCAGATTCGATTTTAAGATTACCTATCGACTAGGAGCTTAAAATGGAAAGGCAGACGCGTTAACGAGAAGAGAAGGGAAGACCAGCCGCGCGAAAGAAGATCCGAACATGTTCCAGAAGGTGTTGACCGAACGGATAGTAGACGCCGAGGTGTTAAGAGAAGCAGGGATCAGCGCGATAGAACCACTAACCGAAGAAGAGACGCTCTACGAAAGAGTGGAACGGCTTAATTAGTAGCAGAAGCTCAGCAAAACCGGCTCAGGGAAACTGATCGTTCTGGAAGAACTGATTACAGAGGTTATCCAGCTAGTCTATAGATCTACGGATGTTGGTTACGCAGGATCGAAGAAGATAATAGAAGCAATAAGGACGACCTACTGGTTTCTGCGAATCTTCAAACGGATACATCGGTTTATTACTAACTGTTACGTATGCCGAGCAGAGAAGCTACGTTACGGCCTTCCGGCCGGCCTGTTGAAGCCACTTCCGATCCCTAAGAAACTATAGCAGCACATTACAATGGATTTCGTAACTAGCCTGCCGGATTCCGATAGATATAACGCTATGCTTAATGTAGTAGATCGACTAAGCAAAGAACGCTATTTCATCCCCTGCTAAGCTAAGGATAAAGGAACTACTACAGAAGAAACGGCGAGAATGTTGATCCAGTACGTATAGAAGCACTACGGCCTGCCGGATACTATTACTACGGATAGGGGTCCTCAATTCACTGCCGGCGTATAGAAAGCTATCAACCAAGTCCTCGGAATTCGTAGAAAGCTTAGCACGGCTGCTTACCCTTAGACCGACGGCCAGTCTAAAGTGGCTAACTAAGAGATAGAGAAATATCTAAGAATCTTCTGCAGCTATTATTAAGCAGAATAGGTTAAGGTATTGCCGATAGCCGAATTCTGCGCCAATTCTGCACGATCAGAAGCTACCTTACTGGCGCCGTTCGAGATAACCTACGGTTATCTTCTGAGGATAAGCTTTTAACTGCCGAACGAACCCAGCCCTTTAGAACCTTCTACTGCCACCTTGTTAAAGAGAATCGCCGCAGCGGCGGCAGACGCGCTTAGATCTTAGATAGAAGAAGCGATTAAGGTGGCAAAGGAGGCGATGGAATCGACTTAGAAAAAGATAGTAACTCGAGCTAATAGAAAGAGGTTACCGATAGAATTCGAGGAAGGCCAAAAGGTATAGCTCAATACGCGGAACCTAAGGCTAAAAGGCAACGCGAAGCTCAACCCCCGTTACGTAGGTCCGTTTAAGATAGTGGAAAAGAGGTCGCTAGTGACCTACTAGCTCTAGCTGCCGAAATCGTTCTGGATCTACGATGTCTTCTATTCGGATCTGTTAAGTTTAGACCCTAAAGACGGCCTTCCGGAAAAAGGGTTCGCCGAACCCCTGTCGGTCGAGATAAACGGCGAAGAAGAAGAGTAGGAGGTAGAAGACGTAATCGATATAAGAAAACGAAGAGGATCTATCGAAGCGAGGATCTTATAGAAAGGATAGCCAGAAGACTACAAATGGTATCCGGCCGAGAACCTCCGGAATTCGGCGGCGGTGCTAAGAGAATTTTACGTCCGGAATCCGAGAAAGCCGCGACCCGAGTAGCTATAAAATTGATGAATCCGGAAGAAGAAGAAAAGCCGCGTCTGCTCTATCGATGCAGAAGCCGATAAAGACGGTCGTAGCGGTCGCTTCGCCAGAGTCTTCGACTCAGCCACCACCTATCTCCGCATCGGCAGGCAGCTCGCCGACGCCGTAAACCGGCGTCGGCGCCGCCGGCCCTGCGATAGGTAAGGGCCTTAGTAGAGAAAGAAAAAGAAGAAGATAGCGAGCCGCAGACGGATCTATATAGACCTACGCGACAGCGTACAGACTGGTTACGCTGCAGCTCGGGTAACCGCTAGCTCTGATCAGATAGAACAGATCAGATAGACGCCAAGTAAAGACGTTAGATAGTAGCGATATAAAAAAAAATTAAAAATTTAAGGGAACTAATAAGTAAGCAGTCGAGAGCGACCGCTAATAAGGGAGGGGGGTGGTGTTGCAGCGGCAGAAAGGGGTAGGACTGAGCGATGGGGTAGACCCTCGGAATTTCGGCTCGGCCCTTCCGGACCGAGCCGGGCCTTGGCACATTACCCCCAAAGCTCTCACCCACCACTATATAGATTCCTTTCCCTCCTCAGTTCGAGATATAGTTATCAAAAAGGCCGTATTGAATCTTATCTGCGTGCCCAGATCATTACAGAAGAAGAGACAGACGAAGCAAAGGAGGGCATAGCAGGCTATAAAGAGCTGTACGCATGCACACTAGATAAACTTAAGGAGCACCTAACAGAACATAGCGCTAGGAAGGTGTACGACACTATTACCTTTATCGAAAAGACGTTCTATAAGAAGATAGAAGAGAACAAACAGCTAAGAGAAGAGATAGAGGCAGTAATAGCCGAGAAGGAATTAGTAGAGACTATTATCGAGGTGTTAGAGAACTAAGCGGCGACGCAAATAGCACAGCTAAAAGCGTTAAGGGCTTAGTTAGCTAACGCGGAGGCAGCGACGTCGTCGGCGCCGCTGCCACTACAACAAGGCTAAGCAGAAACCGCCTTACTAGCCGCCTATAGTTAAGGTAGCACTTTAATAACGTTACTATCTAATCTACCTACCTTTAGAGGCAGAGACCCTAAGGCCTAGGAAGCTTTTAAGAAGAAGATAAGGAATAAGATAAGCTGCGATTACGCAGCAAGCAGCAAAGAAGACAGACTAGCCTATCTAGAGGCGCGATTAGAAGGTAAAGCGTTCTCGCTAGTAGCGGACCTAGAAGATATAACCGCCGACGAAGCAATTGAAGCCCTAGACTAACGCTTCAGAGACCTCTTCTAAAAGAAGACGGCCTATAAGCAACTAGACAAGATTAACCAAAACCGGCTAACGTTCGAGGAATTCTACAGACTGTTTAGGAGATATACTATTAGAGCTAAAGTGTCGGAAGATAAGCAGCTACACTTACTAAGGCAGAAGTTAAACCCTAAAGTGGCCGGAGCTATAGCTTTGGTAGAAGACAAAGACCTCGAAAGCTTCGTACACTAAGCGAGAGTTACCGCTAGAAACCTGAACGCGTACGGAAAATCGGCAGCACGCGAATCGATTCAGAAGTCGTCGTTAGCGCCTACAGCGCGAACCCCTGCTCCTTTCCAACGAGGCCCCTAGCAGCTATCTTATTTACCGCGTTCGCCGTTTGTCCCTACTTGCTACGCGTACGGAAAGCCTAGTTATATTGCTACTAGATACTAAGCAACAAATTAGCAAAAGTAGGAATACTGTACTACGAAGCCACTGCCGCTAAGGAAGACTGTCTAAGCTATCGAGCCAGCGCCGAACGACACAGATAGCGTAGACAGTAGAGTGCTATTAAGGATCTTGGGAAAAGACTAGCTAGACAGATAGGCCCCCTACCTAGTATAAACAACAGGGCACTGCTACGAACTACATCGCCGGAAGAAGAAGAGAGCATTAACAGCTGTAAAGATCCGCTCTTAGAATCGGTAGAAGTAAATACAGAGACAGCTATTATCCTTCCAATTACTGTCTACCCCCTTAAAAGCTTATACCGCCCCCTTTAACTAAAAGCCTTTATTGACACAGGAGCACTTATCGGCGCAGCGATTTACTATCGACTAGTTTAGAAGCTAACGAAGGGATACAGCTATCCAGTAGAGTTAGCGTCGCTAACGCGAATTTCGGCATACAACAGACAAGACACAGAGAGTGTTACGCATTACGTGCTATTAAAGACCACCTTGGCTGGTCGCACTATAGAAGCAACATTCCAAATTATAGATATTGGACAGTTTAACATTATTATAGGACAGAAATAGATAAAAAACTAGAAAGCCGTTTTTAACGTAGGTAAAGGCACACTCGGATTCAAAACCCAGTAGAGCGGCGCTGCCACTGTCGAATCGGTCACAGTAGTCGCTGCCAAACCAAACGTTACGTTTGATATAGATATAGAGGGCTGGAAGGTGCTGGAAGGTGGCAGGCTTGGCAGGACCAGGCTTGGCACACACTTCAATACCTCCACCTCTGCTTGTACGTAGATTCTTCCCTCTCCAGCCTTGGATATAGTTTTCAAAGTAGCTGTATTGAATTATCTACGTGCTTAGATCATTATATCCAAGGCTCAATCCAACACCTAACCCGCACTACGCGAAAGAGCCTGTCGAATTATATCCGGGTACTTGATTAAGGTACATGCAACCAACCCGGAGTGTGTACTGCATATATACGAAGGAGGCCGTCGAATTATATCCGGTTACTTAATCGTATATGTGCATACTACTCTACTCTCCCCCGATCAAGAAGAAGAAGAAGAGAGAATTTTTAGGGAAGAGAAGTGCCCCTATCGAGAAGAAGAGAGAGTTTTTAGGGAAGAGAAGTGCCCCTATCGAGAAGAAGAAAGAGTTTTAGGGAAGAGAAGTGCCCCTATCGAGAAGAAGAGGAGTTTTAAGAAGTTTAGACGACGAGAGCAACGAGAAGGTCGAGAAGAACGAGAAGGTCGAGAAGGACGATGTAGGAGTAACGAGGACAAGGAGCGAGAGCGAGGAGCGAGAGCGACGACGACAAGAGCACCTAGCAGGACCTAGGGCGACGACATTCGTTTTTTCGGGTCTTTAACAGACCGTTCTATTTGGACAAGGCCTATCGAGACAGTTCAGCAATCGGCAACACGAGCAGCGCGACCTGTTACAGTCAACAGATGTGAAACGGAAAACACAGTCAACAGATGTAAAACGGAAAACAACAGCATCCAGGACCTAACTAGAACTATCAAGATTTACAGACTATAGGCTAACAACTACTAGATAGAAGAAGACTCCAAGAGAGTAAAAGGCAAATCATCTCGCGATGCAAACACTCCTAGCTTAGTTTTAGAACCTTTAGAAAAAGCGGGTCTAGGAAATAAATTTGTTTGCAGAACAAAGAAACAGAGTTTAATAAGAAAGTTACTAGCAAACACTTAGCAAATAACCAGCTAGGGCACAGGGATATAAGAACCTGCTGCTACCTACCTAATCTTTCTCTTCTTCTTGTTTATAGCTCGTCTTGTGCATTAATTCAGCTTTTACACCTTAGACTCTAGCCCTTCCCTTCTTTACTTAGTTTTTATATCCCTTACTTTAGACTTTAGCCTCCCCCTCTAACATCAACTTTTACATCCCTTCTTTTAGACTTTGTTTTATCTAACTCCTCCTACTTACTTCGACTTTTACATCGACCTCTTCCGACCTCTTAGCTCCCCCCTTAACATTACGAGCTATTAACCAAACACCAGACTATCAACATAGTCTTCTACACCCTATAAGAAGAGGTCCCCTTTAAGGAATACTTACAACTGGACCTATTAGCAGATAGAATTATTAACCTAATAAACAACGATCCTAACCTTGCCCTCCGAGTCTTCTTTATAGCAACGAACATCGTCCGTACAGGCATTAAACAAGTGAAGGAACTCAACTAACACATTAATGGCCTAGAAGCAATGCTATTAGATAGCAAGGATCAGGTACAAGAGATAGAACGAAAGATTGCTAATCTTACAATTAAGAAAGCTTAGACATAAGGATAATTGTAGGAAGCTCTAAACCTAAGGACATAAAACACTACTAGAGAACCTAATAGCAAGAGAGTGGCTAACCTAGAACTATTTTATAGAGACAAGGATAAGTTTGATAAATTTCGACTACGATTGTCGATCAAACTCTCAGCTAATGTGGACCACTTCCCAAACAAACAACAGAAGGTCTCGTACGCGTTCTCCCTCCTTGCTGGCAAGGCACTGCAACAGGTCTTACACTAGTTTAACCCAAAGACACTACAAGTTACTTGTCTAGACGTTACTACCTTCCTTACCGCTATCAACTCGGCCTTTAGTAACCTATACCGCAAGTCTACAGCACAGCAGCTAATCCGAACCCTTAAGCAAACTAACAAGCTATTCTCTAACTACTATGCACAATTCTTACAGGAAATCGGATACTGCGAATACGATACAGAAGCCCAAAAATCGGCTTTGGTTGCTGGCCTAAGCACTGAACTTCTTACCAAACTGGAGGACTAAGAGCACGAATCTTTGTCATTTTACGAACTGGTTACCCTCTGCCAACGCCTCGACAGTCGTCGAAACCTGTTCTTAAACATTATTAAGGCACGCGGCAACCTACTTAACAACTGTACGAGCCAGCGTCTGGTTACGACTCTTCCTACCTTTACCTAAAACTAACCTAATCCTCCCTTAGCCCTACGACTTCCTCCTGTTTACGGCGAACCTATAGACCTTAGTTTAGCTAAGCTTTAAGACAGTCGACTTACACAAGAAGAAAAGCAGCGTCGTCGCAACCAACGTCTCTGCATGTACTGTAGGGAGCTAAACTATATTGCAATTAACTGCCTAACTCTAGTTAATCGCTGCAACAAAGCAGGCACCTCTCTCGGATTCTCTATAGCCGCCCTAGCACTAAAGGACAACAGCAAGGACTAGGGAAACGCTTAGGCCTGTTAACAAGACGCCTAATAGGCAAGCATTTAGAGCGACATCGTGCAATCTCCTCTTCTGCAGTGCAATTCTATACGAAGGCAGAGGATAAGTTAACTTGTCCTCCCTTTGTAGTTACAGCAAATATCTACACCAAGAAGAATTCCACATACTTAGTACTTACAATAATCGACTACGGCGCAACTGGCAAGAGTTTTATTAACCCTGGACTTGTCAACTCCTTAGGAATCCCTACTTAGAACTTGAAATACCGTAGGCCCTTAAAGATGTTTAACGGTAGCGAGGCCTCCGCAGGAGGTATAACTTAGATTGCCTATGTTAAACTTCAACTTAGGAACAACTACGAAGAATACCTCTCTTGCTTTGTTACACCTCTGCCTAACCAGAAAATAATTCTAGGACTGCCTTAGCTAAAGCTCTATAACCCGCAGATTAACTAGGACACGGGAAGCCTCGATATAAACTCAGAACATTGCCGAAACTATTGCTACACTTTAACTTAGCTTACTCCTGCGAACGGTACAAGAGATTCGATCCTCTAAGTATCCGCAGCTGCTTTCTACATAGCTGCAAAGGAAAAAGGAGCTTAAATCTTTGCTACGTTAATAGAAGACATCGAGAAAGCCCTTGCTAAGTTCGACGAAAACCGAGAAGCTACTAATCTAGAGACAAAAGTACTAACAGAATACTACGACTTCCTTGGTGTATAGTCAGTTAAAGAAGCTAACAAGCTACCTCCTTACCGACCTTACGACTACAAGATTGAACTAGAAGAAGGTCAGACACCCCCTTTTGGACCTCTCTACCAAATGTCCCAAGAAGAACTCTAAGTCCTGCAAAAGTTTCTGTAACAAAACCTTTAGAAAGGCTTTATTCGATCTAGTTGCTTACCTGCCGCTAGCCCTATTATATTTGTTAAGAAGCCTAGTAGAGGGCTACGCTTCTATGTTGACTACCGCAATCTTAACGCTATCTCTAAGAAGAACCGGTATCCGATCCCTCTAATCTAAGAAACACTAGAACGCCTCTTAAAAGCAAAATGGTTTACTAAGCTCGATGTAATTGCGGCCTTTAACAAGATTCGGATAGCTAAAGGACAAGAATGGTTGACCGCCTTTAGAACCCAGTACGGCCTGTTCGAATCCCTAGTAATGCCCTTTAGAATGTGCAATACACCTAGCACTTTTTAAGAATATATAAACGACATACTAAGAGAGTACTTAGACCAACTTGTTACCGCTTACATTGACGACATCCTGGTCTACAGCACTATACTGAAAGAACATTAGGAACACGTCCGAAAGGTACTAGCGAAACTAGCAGAAGCAGGCTTGCATCTGGACATTAACAAGTGCGAATTTTACCAATTAGAAGTTCAATTCCTTGGCCTTATTATCTTAGACAAAGGTATCTGTATAGACCCAGCAAAGATTTAAGCAATCCTGGACTGGAAGATCCCAAAGACTGTTAAAGAAGTGCAAGGCTTCCTTAGGTTCGCTAACTTCTACCATTGTTTTATTTAGGGCTTTAGCTTAATAGTAAAACCACTAACTGCTCTAACAAAGAAAGAAGCTAAGTTTGACTAGACTAACTCCTGCCAACACGCATTTAACCTCCTACGGCAACGATTTACTAAAAATCCAATCCTTTAACACTTTGACTTTAACTTAGAAACCCGCGTAGAAACAGACGCCTCTAACGGAGCTATTAGAGCAGTTCTCCTTTAACGAAAATCGCCTAACCAGCTATAGCTCCTAGTAGCTTACCTTTTAAAAAGATGCTACCTGCCGAATGCAATTACGAGATATACGACAAGGAGCTCCTTACAATCGTTAAAGCATTTAAAGAGTAGCGACCAGAACTCGAGGGTGCAGCCTACCTAACCTAAGTCAGCTTAGACTACAAGAACTTGATTTATTTTATAAAGAGCAAAATCCTTAATCGCAGACAAGCCCGCTAGAGCGAATTCCTCTTAAGGTTTAACTTTGTTATTTAATACGCGCCTAGATCTCTTAATTTAAAGGCTAATACCCTTACCCGGATGCCTAGAACCTGTCTAGTAGACCGAAAAGAAGGCTAGACAATGTGTAACCAAACTATTCTAAAGGCCTATAACCTAAGCAAAGACCTAAAGACCTACCTGAAAGAAGGTACACTATCAATCGCTGTTTCTTTTGCTCTGTGTCTGGCACCTGCCTTCCTAGAGGATAACGATTTAGAAAGCGAACCAGATAACGAAACATTTAACACTAAAGACTCTGAAATTAAAGGCTCTGTTACCTCCGACAACGAACAGAACGATAATAAAATAACTAAAGAAGCAAATTAACCTGGAGAACTACTCCCAATAATTAGAGAAGCTTACGAATTTGACGAACAGGCTTAAGGACTGATCCAGGCCCTTAAAATAGGTCAGCGTACCTTCCCTAGCTTTTCTCTCTTAGAATGCGAACTTAGGGATAGACTGGTTTACTTTTGATCTCGTCTTTTTCTTCCTAAAGGTGCAGACGATTTAATACGACTATACATCCTTAGGACAGTTTACAACTCGGCAGCAGGAGGCTACCTAGGACAATTAAAGCTTTATAAGCTTACTTCCTGTTACTACTAGTAGCCGTTGATGTAGAAGCACGTCCGCAGATATAGAAACAACTGTCCTATCTGCAAGGCAGCTAAACACGACCGACAACGTCTACAAAGATTACTAAAGCCTCTCCCGGCCTCCGAACACCTGTAGAAACACATTATAATGGACTTTGTTACCTATCTCCCTTAAGGGACTACTTAGGCAGGCGTTAAGGCAAAGAACGTCTTTGTAGTTGTAGACCGACACTCTAAGGATCGCTTTATAGTACCCTGCTAGAGCATAACTTCCAAGGAAACCGCTCGACTCTTTTACGAATACGTCTGGCGTTACGTAGGCCTTCTGGACAGCATTACCTCTAACAGAGACTCTTAGTTTATTGCTAAGTTCTAGAAACGCCTTTGCAAGCTTTTGAATATCGATCACTACATCTTAACGTCCTACTACCTAGAAACAGATAGTCAAACGGAAATTGCGAATGCACTGTTCGAACAGACGCTACGTTGCTTTATCGATTACTACTAAAAAGACTTTCTTTTAGACTTTTTTTATCTAACTCCTCCCACTTACTTCGACTTTTACATCGACCTCTTCCGACCTCTTAGCTTCCCCCTTAACACGACCGGCAGCACAATCGAGCGTACAACAAGCAACATCTGCCTATCGAGAGGCACTACAATCGAGACATACGGCTAGCTAGCGATTGAGGCGTACGTTCAGCATTCGGCACATTTAGCAATTAAGACGTACGGCAAAGCACGAGCGCAATCGAGGTACAGCGACACGACAAGCAGCACGTTTACAATCGAGGACAAGTTATACGATACAAGCAGCAAAGCGACATAAGCACCTAGGAGCGCCCAGGCACGAGCAGTGCACCAGCGAGCCCAAGCACTAGCGAGCCTAAGCACTAGCGAGCCTAAGCACCCAGCTACAACGAGCCCCTAGGCAGAGCACTAGGTACAAGCACCTAGGCAGCAGAGCACCAGACAGAGCACCAGGTACAGCTGCAGGCAGGCAGCTGCAGACAATACAGGCAGCTGCAGACAACAGGCAGCTACAGACAACACACACCGTTTAGGGTTAGAAGCAGCACAGTTCAGAGGCATAGCTGCAGACAGGCACAGTAGCTGCAGACAATATAGGCAAAGCAGAGGCAGCACAGTTTAGAGGCAGAGCACCAGGCACAGCTGCAGGCAGGCAGCTGCAGACAACACAGGCACTGTATGTTCAGAAAGGCACTACAACACAGCTGCAGACAACATAGGCACAGCTGCTGCAGACAATACAGGCAAAGCATAAGGCAAAGCGACGGCTTAAGAAGCGACCGTCTGAGAAGCGACCGTCTAAGAAGCGACTGTCTGAGAAGCGACCGTCTAAGAAGTGACTGTCTAAGAAGCGACTGTCTAAGAAGCGACCGTCGAGAAGCGACACATGTTTGCAAGACAACCTCTGCGACCTCCGCGGCCTCGACGACCTCTGCGACCTCCGCGGCCCTGACGACCTCTACAGCTGCAACCTCTAAGAATTCTGCAGCCTTGGCAAGGCACCAAACAAGGCACTAATTAAGGCTGAAAGCGACGGCAAAACGCACGAGATTAAGGCACCAATTAAGGCACCAAAGCGACGGCAAAAGGCACGAGATTGAAGCTCAAAAAGGCACGAGATTGAGGTACCAAAGTGACAGCAAAAAGGCACGAGATTAAGGCTCAAAAAGGCACGAGATTAAGACTCAAAACGCACAGAAATTGAAGCTCAAAAGCGACCTTAAAAGCGACCTCAAAAGCGACCTTAAAAGCGACCTGTTTTGGAGCGACCTGATTGGCCAATAGCGAAGCTGAATTTGCGACCTCTGCGACCTGGTTTGATGTAATCTCTGCGACCTAGTTTGATGCAACCTCTGCAACCTGGTTTAGCACAATGCGATTAATAGGCTGATTGCGATTGATAGGCTGATTGCGATTGTAGACAATCGCTGGTTAGGGAGGGCGGTAGTAATATAGATGTAGAGGGCTGGAAGGTGCTAGAAGGTTGCAGGCTTGGCAGGACCAGGCTTGGCACACACTTAAATACCTCCACCTCCGCTTGTACGTAGATTCTTCCCTCTCCAGCCTTGGATATAGTTTTTAAAGTAGCCGTATTGAATTATCTACATGCTCAGATCAACGTTAGTTAACACAGTTCCGGCCGACTGTTCCGATCCCCTAGATACCGTCAGAATAATAAGCTTGGAAGCCCTAACGACCCTTACGAAGTCGCTAGAGAATAAGATCTACACTATCTTAATAAAAGACATCGAAGATTACTAGAAGATAATAGCGGAAGAAGAAGTAGACCCGCTAGAAGTGTTACCAAAAGAACTCTATAGCTACGCTAACGTATTCTTAAAAGCCGACTCTAACCTCCTGCCGCTCTATCGACCAGAATACGATAACAAGATCCGACTGAAAGAAGGAGCCGCACTACTGAGAACCGAACCCCTAAGACGCTTGTCGCCGGCCGAGCGAGACTAAGTAGAAGTGTTTGTTCGAGAAAACCTAGTAAAGAAGTTTATTACGCCAAGCTCTGCCGAGTATACGTTACCGATTCTGTTCGTACGGAAGCCCGGAGGTAGTCTCTGACTGTATGTAGACTACCGAGGCCTTAATAAGGTTACTAAGAGAGATGTATACCTGCTGCCGCTAATTAATAAGACTATACAACGAGTGGCGAAAGCTAAGTAGTTTAGCAAGCTAGACATTCGCTAAGCGTTCTATCGACTAAGGAACGAAGAAGGACAGACCGAAGACCTTACGACGTTCGCTATGCGTATAGGCAACTTTAAGTAGCTGGTTATGCCTTTCGGACTTACTGATGCGCTAGCTAATCCGAGCACGCAGATGTAATTCAATACAGCTATTTTGATAACTATATCTCGAACTAAGGAGAGAAAGGAATCTATACAGCAGTAGGTAAGGGCTTTAGGGGTGGGCGCGCCAAGGCCCGGCTCGGTCCGGAAGGGCCGAGCCGAAATTCTAAGGGTCTATCCTATTACTTAGTCCTACCCCTTTCTGCTGCTGCAACACTACCCCCCTCCCTTACTAGCAGTCGCCCTCGACCGCTTACTTATCTTATCTGCCTCTTTCTCTTTTTTTTTAAAAAATTCGTCCTCTTTTTTTTTCTTTTTCTGCTTCTTCGTCTTCTTCCTCTGTCCGATTCGCAGCTTCTTCTGCCGAAATCCTTCTTAAAATCGACGTTACCTTATCGTTTCTTCTACCTCGAAAATGCTACTCTTTTGTCTTCTTCTTTCTTCTTATATTATCGCTATCTAAAGTCCTTTACTTAGCGTCTATCTAATCGGAGCTATCTGATCTAAGCCGGCAGCTATCTAAGCTGCGGCGTAGCTGGCCTATATACTGCTACAGAGGGTCTATATAGATCTATCTGTAGCGCGCTATCTCTTCTTCTTTTTCTTCTCTACTAAGGCCTTAAGCGCTACTGCAAAGCCGCTGTCGCTAGCGCTGTCTACGAAATCGATCGGCTGCAGGCCTTTCTTCTTTAGGGCGGCGTTAGCGACCGTCGCGTTAAAGCGGTAGCGCCGTCCTCGACTTTACCGTTATTATCCGACCGGCCAAGCCAGCAGTGGTAGTAGTAGAGCTGAGGACTCTAGTTAAGCGATCGCTGCGATCGTTTCTATTAGTTTCTGTACCAATAGAGCAGTTGCAGCCTTTCTTCTTCTTCTACCTCTTCTAATGCTATTAACTTTGGAGCTACTTAGGTCTCGGCTTTTTCGGATTCTGGATATAGAACTCCTGTAGCAGCTCTGCCGAATTTTGGAGATTCTTAACTAGATACTATTTATAGTCTTCTAGCTATCCCTTCTATAAGATCCTTGCTTCGACGGGTTCTCTTATCTTCTTTATATCTATTATATCTTCTACCTCCTACTCTTCCTCCTTACTATCTATCTTAATCGGTAGGGGTTTAGCGAACCCCTGTTCTAGAAGACTGTCTTTAGGGTCCAGACTTAACAGATCCGAATAGAAAATGTTATAGCGGCAGAAAGGGGTGGGACTAAGTAATAGGGTAGACCCTTGGAATCTCGGCTTGGCCCTTCCAGACCGAGCCGGGCCTTGGCATACCCACCCCTAAAGTCCTTACCTACCGCCGTATAGATTCCTTTCCTTCCTTAGTTCGAGATATAGTTATTAAAACAGCCGTATTGAATTATATCTGCGTGCTCGGATTATTATATCTCGAACTTACTAACTATACTAACCCTGCGCTGCGCGAAAGGGACTGTTAAACCGCATCCGGCTACCTAAATAACGTATGCGCACACTACTAAACCAAACATATTAGCACTGTAAGAAGACTATAGAAGGCTTCTTAACAGTAGAGGGCGGCATTACAGGCTGCAGCAGGAAGAGAAAGACTAACAGAGCGAGGGACAGGTGCACTAGTATCCTCGACGATAAGACAGTTACTAAAGGTCTTGCAGAAGAAGAGACAGACAAGGCGAAAGAAGAAATAGCGGGCTACAAGGAGCTGTATGCCTGTATACTAGATAAACTCGAAGAATATTTAGCAGAACGTAGAGCTAGGGAGGTATACGATACTATTACCTTTATTAAGAAGAAGTTTTATAAGATGTAAGGGCTTAAGAATCTTAGTTTAGAAACTTAAGGCTAGGTATCTATATAAAGGAACTAATAGGCGGTTCCTTCGTCGTCTGCTGCTGTACAATTGGTACCTACGAAGCTAAGCTAGCAATTTCCCTCTATGCAGGGGTGTAAGGTTCCTACTCTGTACAGAGGGTTAGGAGTTTCCCTCTATATAGGGATATAGAGTTTTCCCTACGTATAGAGGGACGGCTATTTCCCTCTGTATAGGGCTGTAGGATTCTGACTCTGTACAGAGGGTAGGGTCGTGCTAGCGACTCCGTACAGAGAGTGGGGTTATGCTGGCGCCTCTGTACAGAGGGTAGGATCGTGCTAGCGCCGCTAAGTCGTAATCCTTAGGGCGACGGCCAGTTTAGGTACAGGACCTAACAGGGCGGCGTCCCCTAACATTACCCCCCTCCCTCCTCGTAGTCTTGTCCCTGTACGCTATTGTGTCGTACAATTACTCGTAGCGTTCCCTTTTCAACTAGCGCTCGCCTATACTCGTCCCTTGTCTGTAAAGCCGACTGTCGTCCGGGCACTTGCCAGTCGGCAATAATGCCCTCCCTGTACGCTGCTGCAACCTTAGGCCTGTCTATTTGGATCCCGAAGCCGAGGCGGAGGAGGACCTGCATGCAGGGAAAGCAGGTAGTGCTAGGTCGCTTCTACCTAATCCTGACTGATTCCGGTACTACTTGAAGGATGCTAAAGCCAAGGCGGAGGAGGACCCGCGAGCGGTTATAAAGGTGCAGAAGGCGCTCTGTTATGTCTGGTTTACCTTTACTACGTTCGCAGTTCCCTATTTTCCTGCCTTTTATCCTACGTCCGTCTATCTCCTATTCTATAGCTCTAGCTGTACACTCTGTGTCCTATCTCTACGGTCCGGCTTGTCCCTGTGCCTCGGTTGCTATCCGGGGTTCAGCTCCTAGGTAGATGTTCCCACCCCTAATTGTCTGTAGGGTGGAGTAGTAGTCGTTTACCTAGCAGTCGTCTATACGGCTATCGGGCAGGCCGGTTATCTAGTGCAGTCCCCCCCCTACCCTGTCCTAGCTCTATTCCTATTCTTCTATCTTTCCCTACTTCCTACACCTATGCTATACTTCTTGTAGGTTCCCTAGTGCTATCTCTTCTTTTATATCCCTAGGGATGGATGTCTCTAGTTCCCCTCTATCTCTGCTCTTCCTTTGCAGCTTCCTAGTCTTGCCTGCAGCTACCTAATCCTGTCTGCAGCTAACAAACGTCTCTTGTAGCTGCCCGGTCCAGGCTGCAGTCGCCTAATATTACTTGCAGCTGCCTGATCCGAGCGCGCAGATAAGGTTTAATACAGCTGTTTTGATAACTATATCTTGAACTAAGGAAGGAGAGGAACCTATGTAGTGGTGGTGGTGGGCTTTCGTAGTAGTGGTGCCAAGGCCCGGCTCAGTCCGTTCCGGAACCTAAATCCCAGAAGGGGCCGAGCCAAAATCTAGGGTCTACCCTATCAATCTGTCCTACCTCTTTCCACTGCCGCAACACTACCCCCCTCCCTTACTAGCGGTCGCCCTCGACCGCTTAGTTACCCTATCCATCCGAAAATCCCCGCTTTTTTTTTTTTTGATTCGTCGTCTCTTTCTCGAAAATCCCCTCCGACGGTAATGTTACCTCTTCTGTCTTTTATCGCTTCTTGAATTTCTTACGTTAGCGGTGTCTAAGGTCCTTTACTTAGCGTTTATGTGATCGGTGCGCCTGATCCGTGCCCTCTGATCTGAGCCGTAGGTTATCTAAGCTGCGACGTAGCTGGTCTGTGCGCCGGCGCGGAAGGTCTATATAGATCTTTCCGCGGCTCTATCTCTTCTTCTTTTTCTTTCTCTACCAAAGCCTTTACCTACTACGGGGTCGGCAGCGCTGGCACGCCACGGCGTTAGCGAGCTGGCGGCTGATCCGGTGGTGGGTAGTGGCCGAGTCGAAGGCCTTCCCGAAGGCGACCGACACGATCGTCTTTATCGGCTTCCGCGCCGGTAGAGCGGACGTAGCTTTCTTCTTTCTTTCTTCCGGCGTTGTCGACATTAGAGCTACGCTGGTTTCGGCTTTTCCGGGTTCCGCGCGTAGAACTCTCTTAGCAGCTCCGCCGAGTTTCGCAGATTTTCGACTGGATACTATTCGTAGTCTTCCGGCCACCCCTTCTACGAGATCCTTGCTTTGATGGACCCCCTCGTCTTCTTTACGTCTATTACGTCTTCTACCTTCTATTCTTCCTTATCGTCTATCTCGATTGGCGGGGGTTTAGCGAACCCCTGTTCCGGCAGGCCGTTTTCAGGGTCTAAGCTCAGTAGGTCTGAATGGAAGACATTGTAGATCTAGAACAATTTTGGTAGCTGGAGTCGATAGGTCACCGGCGACCTCTTTTCTACTATCGTAAACGGACCTACGTAGCGGGGGTTAAGCTTGACGTTTCCTTTCAGCCTTAGGTTCCGCGTATTAAGCTATACCTTTTGGCCTTCCTCGAATTCCATTAATAACCGCTTCTTATTAGCTCGAGTTACCATCTTCTTCTAAGCCGATTCTATTGCATCTTTCGCCACCTTGATCGCTTCTTCTATCTAAGATCGTAGCGCTTCTGCCGCCGCGGCGGCGACTCTCTTTAACGATGTGGCGGTAGGTGGTTCCGCGGAGCTGGGTTCGTTTGGCGGCTAAAAGCTTATCCTCGGAAGATAGCTGTGCGTTATCTCGAACGGCGCCAGCGAGGTGGCCTTAGACAGTGCCGAGTTGGCGCAGAATTCGGCTATTGGCAACACCTTAACCTATTCTTCTTAATAGTGGCCGCAGAAGGTTCGCAGATATCGCTCCATCTCTCAATTAGCCACTTTAGACTGATCGTCGGTTTAAGGGTAAGCGGCGGTGCTAAGTTTTCTATAGATTCCGAGAGCTTGGTTGATAGCTTTCTATACGTCGGTAGTAAATTGAGGACCCCTATCCGTAGTAATAGTGTCCGGCAGGCTATAGTGCTTCTACACGTGTTGAATTAACATCCGTGCAGTCTCTTCTGCAGTGGTTCCTTCGTCTCTCGCTCGGCAGGGGATGAAGTGTCGTTCTTTGCTCAGCCTATCCACTACATTTAGCGTAGCGTTATATCTATCTGAATCCGGCAGGCCGGTTACGAAGTCTATCGTAATGTGTTGCTACAGTTTCTCGGGGATCGGAAGTGGCTTTAGCAGACCGGCCGGAAGACCGTAACGTGGCTTTACGGCTCTGCACACGTGGCAATTGGCGATAAATCGATGGATCCGTTCGTAGATCCGCGGAAACCAGTAGATCGTCCTTACGGCTTCTATTGTCTTTTTCGAGCTAGCGTAACCAACGTCCTTAGAGCTATGGACCAGTTGGACGACCTTGGTGATTAGCTCTTCCAGAACTATTATCTTCCCTAAACCGGTTTGGCCGAGTTTCTGTTGCTAGTTGAGCTGCTCTACCTTTTCGTAGAGAGTCTTTTCCCTATAGGCCTGTTCTACTGTGCAGATCCCTACTTCCTTTAACACCTTAGCGTCTACTATCCGTTCGGTTAGCACCTTTTGAAACATGTTCGGATCTTCCTTCGCGCAGCTCGTCTTCCCTTCCCTTCGCGTTAGCGCGTTAGCCTTTCCGTTTTGGGCCCCTGGTCGATAGGTGATCTTAAAGTCGAACCCTAATAAGTAGGCGGCCCACCGAGCTTGGCGGCGTAAGAGCTTCTACGTCTTTATAAAGTAGGTCAGCGACTGGTGGTCCGTAAGAACCTGGACCGTGCTCTTTCTAGCTATAAGCTCCGGTTTCCACTCTTCGAAAGCCTGAATAATCGCTAGCAGCTCCTTATCGTAGATAGCGTAGTTCTGCTTAGCTTCGCTTATTGACTTGCTGAAGAAAGCTACTAGATAGAGGGTCTCGTCGTCGCTATATTGAGAAAGGACCCCTGCGGTTACTGTGTTAGAAGCGTCCGTTTCTACGTAGATTGTCTTTTCCGGTTGGAAGTGCGCTAGAACCGGCGCCGAAGCTACTGCTTCTTTTAGCCGTACGAAAGCTTCCGTGCACTTCTCATTCTATAGGCCGGCGGCCTCTTTCTTTAGTGCCTCGTTTAGGGGTCTCGCTATCTTGCTAAAGTCCTTAATAAACCGTCGATAGTAGCTGTAGAAGCCGAGGAACGCTCTGATTTGCGTAGTATTTCCAGACTTCGGCTGCTTCCAGTCGGCGACGGCGGCGACCTTTAAGGGGTCCATTCGAATTCTATTTCTTCCTACGATAAGGCCAAGATATTTGACCTCGGTTCAGTAGAACTTGCTCTTCTTCGTGTCCGCGTTCAATCCGATCTCTCTGAGTCTTTTCAGCACCCTCTCGATGTGGTCCGTGTGCTGATCTCTCGTTCCATCCGTGTAGATAAGAATGTTGTCTAAATAGATAGACACGAACTGTTCTAGCATGTCTATAAAGGTATGGTTTATAAAGCGTTGCTACACTGCCGGCGCGTTAGTAAGGCCGAAAGGCATTACCAACTACTTAAAATTGCCTATACGCGTAGCAAACGTCGTAAGATCTTCCGTCTGCCCTTCTTCGTTCCTTAGTCGGTGGAACGCCTGTCGAATGTCCAGTTTGCTGAACTATTTAGCTTTAGCTACTCGTTATATAGTCTCGTCGATCAGCGGCAGCGGGTATACGTCTCTCTTAGTAACCTCGTTGAGGCCTCGATAGTCCACGCAGAGTCGCAGACCACCCCCTGGTTTCCTTACGAAAAGAATCGGTAACGCATATTCGGCAGAACTCGGCGTAATAAACTTCTTCGCCAGGTTTTCGCGAACGAACACCTCTACCTAGTCCAGTTCCGCCGGCGACAGTCGTCTTAGGGGCTCGGTTCTTAGCAGCGTAGCTCCCTCTTTTAGTCGGATCTTGTTGTCGTATTCCGGCCGGTGGAGCGGCAATAGGTTGGAGTCTGCTCTTAAGAAGACGTTAGCATAACTATAGAGTTCGTTTGGCAGCACCTCTAGTGGATCTACTTCTTCTTCCGCTATTATCTTCTGGTAGTCTTCGATGTCTCTTATTAAGATAGCGTAAACCTCGTTGTCCGGCGACTTCGCGAGGGTCGTCGTTGCTTCTAAACTTATTATTCCGACGGTAACCGGGGGTTTGGAACGATCGGACGGAGCCTCTTTCGCAGGCTCCGTAGTTTTCGGCTCGGCGGCGGTGGCGACCGTTCCGATGGTCTCCGCTCCACTACCCAGGGTTTTGAATCTTATTGTGCCTTTATCTACGTCAATAATAGTCTTCTAGTTCTTCATCTATTTCTGCCCTATAATAATGTCAAATCGTCCGAGATCCATAATCCAGAACGTCGCTTCTGTAGTGCGCCCAGCCAAGGTAGTCTTTAGTAGCACGTAGTGCGTAACACTTTCTGTGTCTTGTCCGTTATATGCCGAAATCTTTGTCGGCGACGCCAGTTCCACCGGATAGCCGTATCCATTCATTAGCTTCTAAACTACTCGGTAATGGACAGCTGCTCCGATAAGAGCTCCGGTATTAATAAACGCTTTTAGCTGGAGGGGTCTGCGCGCCTTCTTAACTGGATGGATTATAATAGGAAGGATGATCGCCGTTTCCGTATTCACTTCTACAGCTGCCGAAAGCGGATCGTTGCAGCTGTTAATGCTTTCTTCTCGTAGCGATTCGCTTTGATTTGGTGCCCTATTGTCAATGCTGGGTGGGGGGCCTATCCGTCCAGCTGGTCTTTTCCTATAATTCTTAACTGCACTCCACCGTCCACGCTGTCGGTATCGTTCGGCGCCGGTTCGATAGCTTGAATAGTCTTTCTTAGTGGCTGCGGCTGCTTTATAGCGCGATACTCCTGCTTCTGCTTATCCGAAGCTTGGCATCTCGTAGCGATATAACTAGGTTTTCCGCATGTGTAACAGGTAGGGACGAACGCCGATCGTAGGGAATACGACGACTGCTAGGGGGTTCGTCGGAAAGGCGCAGGGGGCCGCGCCGTCTGCGCCGACGGCGACGACTTCTAAACCGATTTGCGTGATTTCGCGTAAGCGCTCAAGTTTCTCGCGGTGACTCTCGCTCTGTGCACGAAGCTCTTAAGGTCTTCGTCTTCCACCGACGCTATAGCTGCGGCCAGTTCAGGGTTCAGCTTCTGCCTTAATAGGTGGAGCTGCTTATCTCCCGCTACTCGGGCCCTAATCGCATATTTTCTAAACAAACCGTAGAACTCCTCGAACGTCTGCCGGTTCTGGTTGATCTTATCCAGCTGCTTACAGGCCGTCTTCCTTCGGAATAGGTCTCCGAAGCGCTGGTCTAGTGCTCTGATCGCTTCCTCGGCGGTCGCCTCTTCTAGGTCCGCCACTAGCGAAAAAGCTTCACCTTCCAATCGCGATTCTAGGTATGCCAGTCTGTCTCTGGCGCTGTTTCCAGCGTAGTCGCGGTCTATCTTATTCTTTATCTTCTTCTTAAATGCTTCCTAGTCTTTAGGGTCTCCGCCTCTAAACGCCGGCGGGTCTGGCAATAATGTTATTAGGGTGCCACCTTGACTATAGGCTGCTGGTAAGGCGGTCTCTGTGTAGGTTTCTCGCCGCGGTGGCGGCGACGACTTCGCTGCTTCCATATTAGCCAGTTAATCCTTTAGCGCCTTCAGTTGCGTTAGTCGATTCGCTGCCTGGTTTTCTAACACGTCGATAATAGTCTCTGCCGATTCCTTTTCGGCCCTTACTGCTTTAGTTTCTTCTCTTAGTTGCCTGTTCTCTTCTAGCGTTCTGTAGAACAGCGTCTTAATAAGGTCTATTCCATCGTAGACCTTTCCTACCCTATTCTCGTTTACATAGTCTTCGAGTTCCTTAATCGTGCAGTCGTAGATCTTCTTGTATTCGCTTATTCGTTCCTTGATCTCTGCGGTCTCTTCCTCCATAAAACCGCTGATAATAATCTTATTATTAATGACACTAGAGCGCCTGCTCGCTCTGTTAGCCTTTCCTTTTCTGCTTCTGCTGCGGCCTGTAACGCCGCTCTCTACTGCTGAGAAGCCTTCTATCTACTTGCGGTGCCTTTGGGGGTTGTTGTTTTAGTGTGTATGTGGGTGCGCGTGCGTTATTCGGGTTTCCGGATAGTTCGACGGGCCCTTTCGCGCAGCGCGGGTTTGGTGTTAAAGTGAGTTCGAGATATAATAATCCGAGCGCGCAGATAAGGTTTATTACGGCTGTTTTGATAACTATATCTCGAACTAAGGAAGGAGAGGAACCTATGTGTTGGTGGTAGTAGGCTTTCGTAGTGGTGGTGCCAAGGCCCGGCTCGGTCCGTTCCAGAATCTAAATCCCGGAAGGGGCCGAGCCGAAATCCAGGGTCTACCCCATTAATCTGTCCCACCTCTTTGCACCGCTGCAACACTGCCCTGTCTTGCAGCTGCTATCTGTCCTACCCTGTACAGTACAGTGTTACTGCGACCGTTTACTAGGGTGCCTCTCCTCCTACTTGTCTAGTGCCTATATGTCCTAGAGAGCCTTGTATAGTTTCTATATAGGCTCTGCCTAACCTGTCTATTTAACTAGGTATTCTATCTTCTTCTGCTTCTTCCGGCTCTTAAGGATTTCTTCTACCTCGTACTCTTCCTAGCCTTTAGTAATAATCGCCGGGGGGCGCGCGTCGTCCGTCGTCTAGTGTAGGAGGGGGTCTATATGTGCCGGCCGTACGAGGTCTATATAGAAGACTAGGTAGATCCCTAGAGAAGTGTTAAGTCGTACAGCGTATGTCCCTACTAGCCGGACTACCGTAAACTTCCGGTTTTTCCAGTCTAGTTTCTTGCTTAGCTGGTCTGTACGGATAATGCGCTAGTTTAGCTAGACCTTATCTCCTGCCTTGTACCTTAGTGCAGCCTGCCGTCCTTTATTAGCCTGCTCTTCTGCATTCTGTTAAGCTATAGCTAGACTCGCTTTCGCCTATTAATAGGCGTTCGTAATCGTCTATACGATAGCTTCTCCCTGCTAGATTGGGGATCGTACAGGGCGTAAGGTAGCGCTGCTTAGGGTTAGTAGGAGCAGGGAGTAGTCGTATCTGTAGGCTATAAAGAAGGGGAACAATCCTGTAGCGTTAGCCGTACAGCTGTTAATAGCTAGTTCCGCTATAGGGAGCAGGCGGTTCCAGTTTGTCTAGTCGTAGTCGACGTACGCTTAGAGGTACGCTTCTAACGTCGAGTTGACCCTCTCTGTCGCGCTGTCTGTCTGCAGGTACTATACGGTTAATAGGTAACGTTCTACGTTTAACAACTAACAGACCCTTGCCTGAAACTATGTACCCTAGTCTAATACAATTAACCTGGGGAATCCGTACTTGCTAAACGTCGTCCGTATAAATGCCTAAGCAGTGTCCTTAGCCGTAGTAGAGCCTATTCCCTCTAGTATTACCCCCTTCGTTAGCTTATCTGTAACTACTATAATGTTCCGCTGTCTGTCGCTCTTAGGGAGATCTGTAATAAAGTCTACTGTTAGGTCTTGCTAGGGCCGGTCCGGTATTAGTAGGGTTTTAGCAGCCTATACTTTAGTTTATGCTAGGTCTTCGTCCGTCTGTAGACATCGCAGTTCTGTACGAACCTACAGATGTCCTTTGCTATCGCCGGCTAGTAGTAGTCCCTCGCGATAATTGTAAAGGGCTTAAGAATCTTGGTTTAGAAACTTAAGGTTGGGTATCTATATAAAGGAACTGATAGGCAGTTCCTTCGTCGTCTGCTGCTGTACAATTTGTACCTATAAAGCCAAGCTAGCAATTTCTCTCTGTATAGGGATTATCTACTACCCTAGCTACTACTAGTTACCACTACCTACTAGCCACCATTATGTCGTCCGCCCCGTCCAGTGGCTCTCTCGTAGTTGCTGGCTCCTCCTCCTCCGCTCGTCCGGCCGGGGTCCCCTCCTATTTCCGCCTCTAACAGTAGAATCCTTAATTTGACTAACAGCTACGCTTCCGGTTCGTACAGATTCCTATCTTCTGTATAGTCTAAGCTAACGTCTTAGGTGCTATACTAACGAGCAGCAGGATGCGACCGAGCTGCCCTACTACGCCTTCTGGTGTAACCCCGCCTAGGTTACACCCTAGCAGCTAGCTACAGCCTGGGCGTCGTACGTTAACGCTATCCTTATCGCTACCTGGGGCCAGCCCTGCACCCCCTGCTCTAACTCCCCCTAGCCCTTACTTGGCCTATACCGCCTCCTAGGCTTCTAGGCTAGGGTGTATGCCTTGTACAAGTGGAAGGATAGCTCCCTCTACTGCCCCTACTGCCGTCCGGAAGAGGCGCGTAGAGGTAGGGGGGTGCCTCTGCTCCCTAGGGCTGGCCCTAGAAGGGGTAGAGGCCCTGCTAGGCGGGAGGTAATTAAGATCTTAGATAAGGAGACGGTTGCTCTAGTCCCCTAGGGTGGTGGCTAGTAAGCTACCTCCTCCCCCTAGGTAGTGTAAGAAATTCCGGGCGGTTCTGCTCCTAACTCCTCTTATTTCTACTCTCCTTCCTATCTGTTCCCTAGCTGTTTACTTCTTCCAGCCCTTTCCCTGTACAGTGTCGTACAATGTCGTGTTAGTAGGATCCTATAGTATCCTACGTCGTAATTCTCGATCCTTTAACAACCTAGGTTGCTAGCGACTACCCTGTCCTTAGGGTAGATCGTACCTCTTTCCGCTGTACGGCGCAGTGTTACTGTAACTGGGCAGGGGGATGGTTCTTCTCCTACCTGTCCAGTGCAGTTGTGTCCTGTAGAGCCTCGTACAGTTTCTATATAGGCTCTGCCTATCCTCTCTATTTTACTAGGTACTCTACTCTCTTCCGCCTCCTTCGGCTCTTAAGGATTCCTTCTACCTCGTACTCTTCCTAGCCCTTAGTTATAATCGCTAGTAGGCGCGCGTCGTCTGTCGTCTAGTGCAGTAGGGGGTCCGTGTTCGCTGGCTGTACGAGGTCTATATAGAAGACTGGATAAATCCCTAGGGGAGTGTTTAGTCGTATAGCGTATATCCCTACTGGTCGGACTACTATAAACTTCCTGTTCTTCCAATCTAGCTTCTTGCTCGGCCGGTCTATACAGATGTTTTGCTGGTTTAGCTAGACCTTATCCCCTGCCTTGTATCTAGGTGCAGCCTGTCGTCCCTTGTTGGCCTGCTCTTCCGCATTCTGTTAAGCTATAGCTAGACTCGCCTTCGCCTATTAATAGGCGTTCGTAATCGTCTGTACGATAGCCTCTCCTTGCTAAATTGGGGATCGTATAGGGCGCAGGGTGTTACTACTTAGGGTCGGTAGGAGCGGGGAATAGTCGTATCTATAGGCTATAAAGAAGGGAGACAATCCTGTAGCGTTAGCTATATAGCTGTTAATAGCTAGCTCCGCTATAGGGAGAAGTCGGTTCCAGTTCGTCTGGTTATAGTCGACGTACGCTTAGAGGTACGCTTCCAACGTCGAATCGACCCTCTCCGTCGCCCTGTCCGTTTGTAGGTACTAAGTGGTTAACAGGCGACGTTCTACCTTTAGCAACTGGCAGACCCTTGCCTAGAGCTGGCTCGTAAACTGCGTGCCCTAGTCTGACACAATCGACTAAGGGAAACCGTGCTTGCTGAACGTCGTCCGTATAAATGCCTAGGCAGTGTCTTTAGCTGTAATGGAGTCTATTCCCTCTAGTATTACCCCCTTCGTTAGTTTGTCTATAACTCCTATAATGTTCCGCCGTCCGTCGCTCTTAGGGAGGTCTGTAATGAAGTCTACTATAAGGTCTTGCTAGGGTCGGTCCGGTATTAGTAGGGGCTTTAGCAGCCTATGCTTTAGCTTACGCTAGGGCTTCGTCTGTCTGCATACATCGCAGTTCTATATAAACCTGCAGATGTCCTTCGCTATCGCCAGCCAGTAGTAGTCCCTAGCAACAATGCTGTACGTCTCCTTACGCCCTAGGTGCCCAGTCGCTATAGAATCGTGTGCCTGTTGTATTAAGCTCGTATAGAGCTTCTCGTCTGCCAGGACCCAAATCCGATTCCTAAACTTTAGGTTGTTCTCCCTGTCTACTAAGCACTCTGCTGCCGACACCTTAAGGTAGAGCTCTGCTAGGAGCTTCCGCTGGCCTCCTTAGATTGCTGTATAGGCCCCTTGGTACACCTCGTCCTTTTCTACTGCCTCTTCCTATACTTGCAGTTAGGGTTCCTAAAGGTGTGTTGCTGCTAGGCGGATAGTCTCCTCGCTTGGCTCCTCCTGAAACATCTGGAATGTTCGTAACTTTAACTAGTCGTCCTCGTACATTGTTAGTATGTCCTAGTCCTATCTGGATAACGCATCGGCCCTGCTGTTGTCCTTACCCTTGCGATACTAGAGTCTTATGTTAAACCGGCTTAGGTACATTGCCTATCGTATGTGCCTCTTAGACAGCTTCCGGGACTGCGTAAAGTACTCTAGATTCTTGTAGTCCGTTAGGGCGAGGAACTCGGGCACTAAGCGGAGTTCTTTATTCTATGCTTCGCAACACTGTACGACGGCCAGCAACTCCTTGTCGTAGAAAGGGTAGTTGCACTTAGCTAGGGAGTTCTTCTTAGAGAAATACGCATATAGGTATAGAAGTCCGTCTAAGCCTACCTGTAACAGGATACCTCTAATGCAGTACCCTGAGGAGTCGGTCTCCAGTATCGTTGTACGCTCCGGATCGAAGGCGGCAAGCGTTGGTCCTGTAGTAAAGAGCTCCTTTGGCTTGTTAAAGCTGCTATCGCATTCGTCCGTCTATTTAAACTGCTTGTCCTTATATGTTAGTTCAACTAGGGGGCGTACAATCTCCGAGTAGTTCTATATGAACTAGTGGTAGAAGTTGGCAAACCTAAGAAATTCCTGTACGCCCTTAACGTTCGTAGGCAGCTTCTATTGCTTAATAGCATTAATCTTCTTCCTATCTATGCTAATGCCTTTCCCTGCCTTAATAATAGACCCTAGGTATTTCGTACACTGGGTATTGAATTTACATTTGTCGATGTCGAGGTATAAGCCAGCCTGTTGCAGTCGGTCTAGTACCTTCTTAACGTCCTATATGTAATCTGCATAGGTGCTGTCTGTAAAAACCAGGGTGTCGTCGAGGTACGCCGACTAGATGTCGTCTAGTAACCCTTGCAGGGACTTGTTAATGTACCTTTAGAAGGTTGCCGGTGCGTTAGCAAGGCTAAAGGGGGTAACAAGCTACTTAAAAAGACTATATCTCGTACAGAAGGCAGTTATCTATTTACAGCCTTCCTTAATCTGTATCTTGTAGAAGGCTAAGACTACGTTAAGCTTAGTAAACCACTTTGCCTTGCTAATCCGTCCAAGAGTCTCCTTAATAAGGGGTAGGGGGTACCGGTCCTTCTTAGTAATCGCGTTAATGCCTCTGTAGTCTACGTAGAAACGCAAGCTAGCTTTTCCCTCCTTATAGACAAACAGTACTCGGGCTCCTGCGGACGACGTACTTGCCTAAATAAAACCTTTGGCAAGCAGGTCGTCCAATGTCTTGCGCAGTACTAGGAGTTCTCTAGAGGACATTCTATACAGCGGTCCGTACGGTACCTTAGGCAGACTCCTATCTAGACGGGGTTCTAGCTAGATGTTGTAGTTAATCCCTTCTCCTCGGTATAGCGGCAGCTTTAAGGCCGACTTTAGCTCGAAGAGGTCTAGGTATCCAGCATACTCCCTTAGAAGCTTTATATAGAGGTCTGTTACTTTCTTAGGTGCTAATGCCTTCTTAATATCCGCCGTCGCTGTGTTGATTTTGGCCTTAGCATTGTTACCCTGCGGAGCCTTCCTTTAGTCTTAGGGCCTCTGCTTCGTCGACGCATTGGCTCCGGCTGTAGCATTGTCGTCCTGCTGGACCCTCCCCTAGTCTCGGAGCCTCTGCTTTGTTACTACTAGGTACAGCCGTCCTCGTCTAACGTCCAGCTTGCCTTTCTAGCGCTCTATCTATAGCTTCCCTAGTATTAGGTTATACCCTAACTTGTCCTATACGACATAGAGGTATAAGTCCTGCTTATAGTATCCCTGTATCTCTATCGTTACTTTTACTATGTAGGTAATGTCCGGTCCTCGCCCGGTAATGCCCAATATACGTATAGGTACAGTAGGGGTCGTCTTAATCCAGTGTCTCTATACGAAGTCTTCGCTAATTACTCTGTATACTAAACATCCTGTGTTAATTAATGTCCGCGCCGTTGCGGACCTGTTTAACGTTGGCCGTACGATAAACGGCGTAGTCGTTATGTAGTTGCTCTTAAAAGATAGCTAAGTAGTGCTTTAATTTAGCAATCTATCTTGTATACGCCTCTGGCAGAGCCTTCGCTTAGAGGCTACTCTTTTCCTAACTCGTTGTCGTCCAAGTAGGACTCCTAATCCTCTCGTTAGGGCGCCGCAGTTGCCACCCCTACAGTAGTCGGCCGTCCCCTAGGTCTCTCTGCTAGCAAAAGCCTGCAATTCCGTATAGTATGTCCTATCTTGCTATACCTGTAGCAGCTCCCTTCTGCTCGCCTTTTGTTAATAGTAGCTATGTCTACCTATTGCGCCCTTTTGGTAGCGGCCCTTGGCTGTACAGTAACGGCTGCCGCTACCCTTATCGTCGTTGGTTCTTAGTCTATAGCGTCCGTCTGCCGCTAGAGGGGTTGTCTTATCTCTTAAGCGCGGCCTATCTATCTAAGCCTGCACTGCTGGTCGTCGACTATCCTAAGGAGATCGCAGAATTCCTTGTATATAGCTAGTCGCATTATGCCTACTAGCCCTGTTATAATCTCCTTAGAGAGGCCTACTTCTAAAGAGGTAATTTTTATCCTGTCCTCCTATTAGAGACCTCCTGCTTCTGCCAAAGTCTGGTTAAATTCTGCGAGGAATTCTCGTACAGTCTTGCGTCCTTGCTTTATTATATTGACCTATAGGAGTGCTCGGCTCTCGCAGTCTGGGTCCTTATAGCTCTTGTCTAGAGCTGCCTAGAGCATCGTCGTTATAGCTATTGCTAGGTTAGCAATAGCTGTCTCGTAGTACGGCAGAATCCGTGCTGCTGCCCTGCCCTTTAACCTCCTAAAGAGGTAAACTACCTTATCTAGCTCGGTCGGGTATACTCCTAAGTCGACCAGAAGCTTAGAGCGCATCTAGGCAGCCTAGGAGGAGTACTCGGCCGGAGCCTTACTATCGTATATAGAGACGTCGGGGAGTTTGCTCTTAGGGGTCGGGGTGTAGGCTATCGTGTTCGTCGTCGTCGTAAGGGTCGGATCGCAATCGGACGCCCTAAGCTGTCGTAGCTCCTGTTCCTGTTGGGAAATCATCTTAGCCTAGTAGCTTACTTGCTGCTTAAGCTGCCTCTTGTGTTCTAGCAGCTCCTCGTATATGCAGTGCATATGTCCCTCTATAGCCGTAGTTTCTATAGGGATGTCGCCGTCTATCTTTGTTTTATTACTGCAGTTACTAACAGTAAGATCAGTTCCTAATATAAAGGGCTTAAGAATCTTAGTTTAGAAACTTAAGGTTGGGTATCTATATAAAGGAACTAATAGGCAGTTCCTTCGTCGTCTGCTGCTGTACAATTTGTACCTACGAAGCTAAGCCAGCAATTTCCCTCTATACAGGGATGCAAGGTTCACCCTCTGTACAGAGGATCAGGAGTTCTCCCTCTGTACGGTAGTGCAGAGCTTTACCTCTGTTTAGAGGGGCAGTAATTCCCCTCTGTATAGGGCTATAGGGTTCCCCTTCTGTATAGGAGTATAGTCCTGTTAGTGATTCCGTACAGAGGGTAGGGTCGTGCTGGCGCTGCTAAGTCGCAGTCCTTAGGGCGACGGCTAGCTTAGGTCAGGTCTAGGACCTGGGCTGGGCGGCGCCCCCTAACAATAATACTGTACGTCTTCTCGCGCCCTAGATGTTTAGTCGCTATTAAATCGTACGCCTATTGTATTAAGCTTGTACAGAGCATCTCGTCTGCTGGGACCTAAATCCGATTCCTGAACTTTAGGTTGTTCTCCTCGTCTACTGTGCACTTGGCTGCAAACACCTTAAGGTAAAGCTCTGCTGGGAGCGTCTGCTGTCCTCCTTCGATCGCTGTATAGGCCCCTTAGTAAACGACGTCCTTTTTTACTGCCTCTTCCTATGCCTATAGATAGGGTTCCTATATATGTGTCGCTGCTAGGCGGATAGTCTCCTCGCCTAGTTCCTCCTTAAACATCTGGAATGTCCGTAATTTCAGCCGGTCGTTATCGTATGTCGTTGGCATGTCCTGATCCTGTCTGGATAGCGTATTGGCCCTACTGTTGTCCTTGCCTTTACAGTACTGGAGTCTTATGTTAAAGCGGCTTAGGTATATCGCCTATCGTACATGTCTCTTAGAAAGCTTCCAGGGTTGCGTAAAGTACTCGAGGTTCTTGTACTCGGTTAGGGCGAGGAACTTAGGAACTAAGCGGAGTTCTCTATCCTACGCCTCGCAATATCATATAACTGCTAGCAATTCCTTGTTGTAGATAGGGTAGTTGCACTTAGCTAGGGAGTTCTTCTTAGAGAAGTACGCGTATAGGTGCAGGAGTCCGTCTAACCCTACCTATAATAGGATACCTCCTATACAATATCCTAAGGATTCGGTTTCCAGTATCGTCGTACGTTCTAGATCAAAGGCAGCAAGTGTTAGTCCTGTAGTAAAGAGCTCCTTTAGCCTGTTAAAGCTTCTATTACACTCGTCCGTCTACTTAAACTGCTTGTCCTTGTGTGTTAGCTTGACTAGGGGGCGTACAATCTCTAAGTAGTTCTGTATAAACTAGCGGTAGAAGTTGGCAAACCTAAGGAATTCTCGTACGCCCTTAACACTTATAGGGGGCTTCTATTGCTTAATAGCATCAATCTTCTTCCCGTCTATGCTAATGCCTTTCCCTACCTCGATAATAAACTCTAGGTATTTTGTACGCTGTATACCGAATTCACATTTGTCGATGTCGAGGTACAAGCCAGCCTGTTGCAGTCGATCTAATACCTTCTTAACGTCCTGTACGTAGTCTGTATAGATGCCGTCCGTAAATACCAGTATGTCGTCGAGGTACGCAGAGCAGATATCGTCTAATAACTCTTATAGGGACCTGTTAATATACCTCTAGAAGGTTGCTAGTATGTTGGCAAGGCTAAAGGGGGTAACAAGCTACTCGAAAAGACTATATCTTATCCGGAAAGCGGTTATCTTTTTACAACCTTCCTTAACCTGTATCTTGTAGAAGGCTAAAACTACGTCGAGCTTAGTAAACTACTTTGCCTTACTGATCCGTCCGAGGGTCTCCTTAATTAGGGACAGGGGGTACCGGTCCTTCTTAGTAATCGCGTTAATGCCTCTGTAGTCTACGCAAAAACGTAAGCCGGCCTTGCCTTCTTTGTAGACAAATAGCACTAGGGCTCCTGTAGATAATGTACTTGCGCAAATAAAACCTTTGGCAAGTAGGTCGTCCAGTGTCTTGTACAGTACTAGAAGTTCTCTAGAGGACATGCTATACAGCGGGCTATACGGTACTTTGGGCAGACTCCTATCTGGACGGGGCTCTACCTAGATGTCGTAGTCAATTCCCTCTCCTTAGTATAGAGGCAGTTGCGAGGCGGATTTTGGCTCGAAGAGGTCTAGGTATCCTGCGTATTCCAATAGGAGCTTCGTATAGGGATCCGTCGCTTCCTTAGACGCTAAAGCCTTCTTAATGTCTGTAGCCGTAGTGTTGACTTCGGCCTTGGCATTGCCGCCCTACGGAACTCTCCCTTAGTCTCGGAGCCTCTGCTTTGTCGCTGCCAGGTATAGGCGTCCTCGTCTAACGTCCAGCTTGCCCTGCTAGCGCTCTATCTATAGCTTGCCTAATATTAGGCTATACCCCAACTTGTCTTGTACGACGTAGAAGTATAAGTCCTGCTTATAGTATCTTTATAGCCCTATCGTTACTTTCACTATATAGGTAATGTCTAGTCCTCGCCCGGTAATGCCTAGCATGCGTACGGGTATAGTAGGGGTCGTCTTAATATAGTGTTTCTGTACGAAGTCTTCGCTAATTACTCTGTATACTAAACATCCTGTGTCAATTAGCGTCTGCACAGTAGCGGTCCCGTTTAGCGTAGGTCGTACGATAAACGGCGTAGTCATTATGTAGTTACTCTTAAAAGATAGCTAAACAGTGCTTTAATTAAGCAATCTATCTTGTATATGCCTCTAGCAGAGCCTTCGCTTAGAGGCTACTATTTTCCCGACTCGTTGTTCTCTAAGGGGAACTCTTAGGTCTCGTGTTAGGGCGCTGCAGCTGCTACCATTGCAGTGGTCGGCCGTCCCCTAGGTCTCTCTGCTGGCAAAAGCCCGAAATTCTGTATAGTATGTCCTATCTTGCTATACTAGTAGCAGCTCCCTTCTGCTTATCTCTTGTTAAGGGTAGCTGTGTCTACCTACTACGCCCTCTTAGCACCGGCCCTTGGCCGTACAGTAACGGCTGCCGCTACTCTCGTCGTCGTCGTTAGTTCCTAGTCTATAGCGTCCTGTTGCCGATAGAGGGGCTGTCGTATCTTGTAGGCGCAGCTTATCCGTCCGAGCCTGCGCTGTTAGTCGTCGACTATCCTAAGGAGATTACAGAACGCCTTGTACGAGGCTGGTCGCATTACGCCTACTAGTCCTGTTATAATCTCCTTAGAGGAGCCTACCTCTAAGGTAGTAATTTTTACCCTGTCCTCCTATTAGAGTCCTCCTGCCTCTGCTAGGGTCTAATCGTATTCCGCAAGGAACTCTCGTACAGTCTTGCGTCCTTGCTTTATAGTATTAACCTATAGGAGTGCTCGGCTTTCGCAGTCTGGGTCCTTGTAGCTCCTGTTAAGAGCTGCCTAGAGCATCGTCGTAGTTGCTATTGCTAGGTTGGCAATAGCCGTCTCGTAGTACGGCGGAATCCGTGCTGCTGCCTTGCCCTTTAACCTCCTAAAGAGGTATACTACCTTGTCTAGCTCGGTTAGGTATGCTCCTAAGTCGACCAGAAGCTTAGAGCGTATCTGGGCAGCCTAGGAGGGATACTCGTCCGGTGCCTTACTATCGTAGGTAGTAACGTCGGGGAGTTTGCTTTTAGGGACTGCAGTGTAGGCCGTTGTGTTCGTCGTCGTCGTCGTAGGGGTCGGGTCGCAACCGGACGCCCTAAGCTGTCGTAGCTCCTGTTCCTGTCGGGAAACTGTCGAGGCCTAGTAGCCTATATAGTCTTTGAGCTAGGTCTTCCGTGCCAGTAGCTCCTTATATATACAGTGCATCTAACCCTGTATAGCTGCAGGTTCTATAGGGATGTCGTTGTCTATCTTCGTTATATTACTGCAGTTACCGACAGTAAGATCAGTTCCTAATATAAAGGCTTAAGAATCTTAGTTTAGAAACTTAAGACTGGGTATCTATATAAAGGAACTGATAGGCAGTTCCTTCGTCGTCCGCTGCTGCACAATTTGTACCTACGAAGCTAAGCCAGCAATTTCCCTCTGTGCAGGGGTGTAAGGTTCCTACTCTGTACAGAGGGTTAGGAGTTTCCCTCTGTACAGGGATGTAGAGTTTTTCCTATGTATAGAGGGACGGCCATTTCCCTCTGTGCAGGGCCGTAGGATTCTGACTCTGTACAGAGGGTAGGGTCGTGCTAGCGACTCTGTACGGAGGGTAGGATCGTGCTGGCGACTCTCTACGGAGGGCAGGGTCGTGCTGGCGCCGCTAGGTCGCAATCTCGGGGCGACGGCCAGTTCAGGTACAGGACCTAACAGGGCGGCGTCCCCTAATATAAGAAAATAGAAGAGAACAGGCAGCTAAGAGAGGAAATAGAATCGGTAATAGCCGAGAAGGAATCGGCAGAGACTATTATCGACGTGCTAGAGAACTAAGCAGCGAATCGACTAGTATAACTAAAGATGCTAAGAGCTTAGTTAGCCGACATAGAAGCAGCGATGTCGTCGGCGCCGCCGCTATATCGAGAAGAACAAGCAGATACTGCCTTACTAGCAGCATACAGTTAAGGTAGCACTTCGATAACGTTATTACCTAATCTACTAGCCCTTAGGGATAGAGACCCTAAAGACTGGGAGGCATTCAAAAAGAAGATAAAGAATAAGATAAACTGCGATTATGCCGGAAGCAGTAAAGAGGACAGATTGGCCTACTTAGAATCGCGACTAGAAGACAAAGCGTTCTTACTAGTAGCGGACCTAGAAGAGGTAACCGCCGACAAAGCGATTAAAGCTCTAGATTAGCGTTTCGGAGACCCCTTCCGAAAGAAGACAGTCTGTAAATAGCTAGAAAAGATCAACTAGAACCGGCTAACGTTTAAAGAATTCTACGGCCTGTTTAGAAAATATGCTATTAGAGCTAAAGTGTCCGAAGACGAGCAGCTCCACTTACTAAGGCAGAAGTTAAACCCTAAGCTGGCTGGAGCTATAGCTTCGGTAGAAGACGAAGGTCTCGAGAGCTTTGTGCACTAAGCGAGAGTCACTGCTAGAAACCTAAATACATACGGAAAATCGGCGACGCGCGAACCAATTTAGAAATTATCGTTAGCGCAGACAGTACGACCCCCTGCTCCTTTCCGACGAGGCCCCCAGCAGCTATCCTATTCGCCGCGCTCGTCGTTCGTCCCTATATGCTACGCCTGCGGAAAGTCTGGCTATATTGCTACTAGATGCCAAGCGACGGCTTAACAGAAGCAGGAGTATCGTGCTACGAAGCCACTGCTACCAAAGAAGATTATCTAAGCTATAGAGCCGGCACCGAACGATACCGACAGTATAGACGGTAGAGTACTATTAAGAATCTTAGGAAAAGACAAGCTAGATAGATAGGCCTCCTATCTAGCATAGACAACAGGGCACCGCTACGGACTACATCGCTGGAAGAAGGAAGCATTAACAGTTATAGCGATCCGCTCTTAGCGGCGGTAGAAGTGAACACGGAGACTGCTATTATTTTTCCGATTACTGTCTACCCCCTTAACGGCTTACACTACGCCCTTTAGCTAAAAGCCTTTATTAATGCAGGAGCTCTTATTGGCGCGGCAGTTTACTACTAACTAGTTTAGAAAGTGACGAAAGGATATAGCTATCTAGTAGAACTAGCGTCGCCGACGCGAATTTTGGCTTACAATAGACAGGACACAGAGAGCGTTACGCACTACATGCCGCTAAAGATTACCCTGGCCGGCCGAACTACTAAAGCAACGTTCCGAATTATGGATATCGGAAGGTTTGACAGTATTAGAGGGCAGAAAAAGATAAAGAACCAGACAGCCGTAATTAACGTAGGTAGAGGCACACTTTAGTTCAAAACTCAGCAGAGTGGAGCCGCCGTTATCGAAGCGTTTGCCGTCGTCGCCGCTAAGCCGAACGTTACGACTATTAGCGCGGTTCCGACCAACCGTTCTGATCCCCTAGATACCGTCGGAATAATAAGCTTAGAAGCCCTAACGACTCTCGCAAAGTCGCCGGAGAATAAGATCTACGCTATCTCGATAAAAGGCATTAAAGATTACTAGAAGATAATGGCGGAAGAAGAAGTAGCCCTGTTAGAGATGTTACCGAAAGAACTCTATAGCTACACTAACGTATTCTTAAAAGCTAACTCTAACCTCCTGCCGCTCTACCGACTGGAATATAATAACAAGATCCAGTTAAAAGAAGGAGCTACGCTGCTAAGAACCGAACCCCTAAGACGCTTATCGTCGGCCGAACTGGACTAAGTAGAGGTGTTTGTTCGAGAAAACCTGGCGAAGAAGTTTATTACGCCAAGATCTGCTGAGTATACGTTACCAATCCTGTTCGTACAGAAACCCGGAGGTAGTCTCCGACTGTGCGTAGACTACCGAGGCCTTAATAAGGTTACTAAGAGAGATGTGTATCCGTTGCCGCTAATCGATAAGACTATACAACAAGTGGCTAAAGCTAAGTAGTTTAGCAAGCTGGACATTCGCCAAGCGTTCTACCGACTAAGGAACGAGGAAGGACAGACGGAAGATCTTACGACATTCGCTACGCGCATAGGCAACTTTAAGTAGCTGGTAATGCCTTTCGGACTTACCAACGCGCCGGCGGTGTAGCAGCTTTTTATAAATTACATCTTTATAGACATACTGGAACGGTTCGTGTCTCTTTATTTAGATAACATTCTTATCTACACAGATAGAACAAGAGAGCAACACACGGACCACATCGAGAGAGTGCTGATTAGGCTCCGCGAGGTTGGATTGAACGCGGATATAAAGAAGAGCAAATTCTATTAGACTAAAGTTAAGTATCTCAGTCTTATTGTTAGAAGAGAAGGAATTCGGATAGACCTATTAAAGGTCGCCGCCATCGCAGAATGGAAGCAGCTAAAGTCCGGAAACACTACCTAAATCAGAGCTTTTCTTAGATTCTGCAGCTACTATCGACAATTTATTAAGGACTTTAGCAAGATAGCAAGAACCCTAAACGAGGTATTAAAAAAGGAGGCCGCTGGCCTATAGAATAAGAAGTGCACAGAGGCTTTTAACCAATTAAAACAAGCGGTGGCCTCGGCGCCGGCGACGGCGGCTTTGCAGTGGCGCTTAAGGCTTTATTAGAGAAAAAAAGGAAGAAGAGATAGCGCGCTGCGGATAGATCTATATAGACCTCTACGGCGGCGTACAGGCCAGCCACGCTGCAGCTCAGAAAGCCGTCGGCTTAGATCAGATAGCTCCGATTAGACGGACGCCAAGTAAAGGATTTCAGATAGCGACAATATAAGAAGAAAGAAGAAGTCGAAAGGGTAACGTTTTCGAGTATAGAAGAACCGATAAGGTAACGTCGATTTTAAGAAGGATTTCGGCGGAAGAGGTCGCGAATCGGACGGAGGAAGAAGACAATAAAAAATGGAAGAAAAAGAAGAAAACGACGAATTAAAAAAAAAAAGAGAAGGGACAGATAAGATAAGTAAGCGGTCGAGGGCAGCCGCTGGTAAGGGAGGGGGGTAGTGTTGCAGCGGCAGAAAGGGGTAGGACTAAGTAATAGGGTAGACCCTTAGTGCTGCAGCGACAGAAAGGGGTAGGACTAAGTAATAGGGTAGACCCTTGGAATTTCGGCTCGGCCCTTCTGGACCGAGCCGGGCCTTGGCACACTACCCCTAAAGCCCTTACCCACCGCCGTATAGATTCCTTTCGTTCCTTACTTCGAGATATAGTTATCAAAACAGCCGTATTAAATTATATCTGCGTACTCGGATCAGAAAACATCGTAGATCCAGAACGACTTTGGTAGGTAGAGCCGATAAGTTACTGGCGATCTCTTTTCCACTATCGTAAACGGACCTACGTAACGGGGGTTAAGCTTGGCGTTCCCTTTTAGCCTTAGGTTCTGCGTATTAAGCTATACCTTTTAGCCTTCTTCGAATTCTATTAGTAACCGCTTTCTATTAGCTCGAGTTACTATCTTCTTCTAAGCCGATTCTATCGCCTTTTTCGCTACCTTAATCGCTTCTTTTATCTAAGATCTGAGCGCTTCCGCTGCAGCAGCGGCGACTCTCTTCTACGAGGTAGCGGTAGAAGATTCTAAAGAGCTAGGCAGTTAAAAGCTTATTCTTAGAAGATAGCTATAAGTTATCTCAAACGGCGCCAGTAAGGTGGCCTCGGACTGTGCCGAATTGGCGCAGAATTCGGCTATCGGCAACACCTTAACCCACTCTGCTTAATGATAGCTGTAGAAGATTCGTAGATATTTCTCTATCTTACGGTTAGCTACTTTAGACTAACTGTCGGTCTAAGAGTAAGCGGCTGTACTAAGCTTTCTGCGAATTCCGAGAACTTAGGCAATAGCCTTCTATACATCGGCAGTGAATTGAGGACCCCTATCCGTAGTAATAGTGTCCAGCAGACTATAGTGCTTCTATACATACTGAATCAGCATCCTTGCTGTCTCTTCCGCTGTAGTGCCTTCGTCCTTTGCTTAACAGGGGATAAAGAAACGTTCTTTACTTAGCCGATCTACTACGTTAAGGGTAGCATTGTATCTATCGGAATCCGGTAGGCCAGTTACAAAATCTATCGTAATGTGCTGCTATAGTTTCTCGGGGATCGGAAGTAGCTTTAGTAGACCGGCCGGAAGGCCGTAGTGCAGCTTCGCGTCTCGACATACATAACAGTTAGCGATAAACCGGTGGATCCGCTTAAAGATCCGCAGAAACTGGTAGACTGTCCTTACGGCTTCTATCGTCTTTTTCGTGCTAGCGTAGCCAACATCCTTAGAACTATAGATTAGCTGGATAACCTCTGTAATTAGTTCTTCCAGAACTATTAACTTCCCTAAACTGGTTCTGCCGAGCTTCTGTTGCTGGTTAAGCTGCTCCACTTTCTTGTAAAGCGTCTCTTCCTCTGTTAGCGGCTCTACTGCGCAGATCCCTGCTTCTTTTAATACCTCGGCATCTACTATCTACTCGGTTAATATCTTCTAGAACATGTTCGGATCTTCCTTCGCTCGGCTAGTCTTTCCTTCCCTTCTTGTTAGCGCGATAGCCTTTCTATTCTAAGCTCTGGGTCGATAGGTAATCTTAAAGTCGAACCCGGATAAGTAGGCGGCCTACCGAGCTTGGCGACGCGATAGCTTCTGCGTCTTTATAAAATAGGTTAGTAACTAATAGTCCGTAAGGACCTGGACTGTGCTCTTTCCAGCTATAAGCTCTAGCTTCCACTCCTCGAAAGTCTGGATAATAGCTAACAGTTCTTTATTGTAGATAGCGTAGTTCCGCTTAGCCTCGTTTATAGACTTGCTAAGGAAACCTACTGGATAGAGGGTCTCGTCGTCGTTATTATATTAAGAAAGGACCCCTGCGGTTACTGTATCGGATGCGTCCGTTTCTAGGTAGATTATCTTTTCCGGTTAGAAGTGCGCTAGCACCGGCGCCGAGGCCACTACTTTTTTTAGCCGATTAAAAGCCTCTGTGCACTTCTTATTCTATAGGCCAGCGGCCTCCTTCTTTAATGCCTTATTTAGGGGTCTTGCTATTTTGCTAAAGTCCTTAATAAACTGTTAATAGTAACTGCAGAATCCGAGAAAGGCTCTGATTTGCGTAGTGTTTCCGGACTTTGGCTGCTTCCATTCCGCGACGGCGGCGACCTTTAAAGGGTCTATCTAAATTCCTTCTCTTCCGATAACAAGGCCGAGATATTTAACCTCGGTCTAATAGAACTTACTCTTCTTCGTGTCTGCGTTTAAGCCGACCTCGCAGAGCCTAGCTAACACTCTCTTAATGTAGTCCGTATATTGCTCTCTCGTTCTATCGGTGTAGATAAGGATGTCGTCTAAGTAAACAGACACAAACCGCTCTAGCATGTCTATAAAGATGTAATTTATAAAACGCTGCTACACCGCTGGCGCGCTAGCAAGGCCAAAAGGCATAACCAACTACTTGAAATTGCCTATACGAGTGGCGAACGTTATAAGGTCTTCCGTTTGCCCTTCTTCGTTCCTTAATTAGTAGAACGCTTAGCGAATGTCCAGTTTGCTGAACTACTTTGCTTTCGCTACTCGTTGTATAGTCTTATCGATTAGCGGCAGCAGGTATACATCTCTCTTAGTAACCTTATTAAGGCCACAGTAGTCTACGTACAGTCGGAGACTACCTCCTAGTTTCCGTACGAACAGGATTGGTAACGTATACTCGGCAGAGCTTAGTGTAATAAACTTCTTCGCTAGGTTTTCTCGAACAACCACTTCTACTTAGTCTAGCTCGGCCGGAGATAATCGTCTTAGGGGTTTGGTTCTCGGCAGCGTAGCTCCTTCTTTTAGTCGGATCTTGTTGTCGTATTCCGGTCGGTAGAGCGGCAGGAGGTTGGAGTCGGCTTTTAAGAACACGTTAGTGTAGCTATAAAGTTCTTTTGGTAATACCTCTAGCAGGTCTACTTCTTCTTCTGCTATTATCTTCCAGTGATCTTCGATGTCTTTTATTAAGGTGGCGTAGATCTTATTCTCTGGCAACTTCGCGAGAGTCGTTAGGGCTTCTAAGCTTATTATTCCGACAGTATCTGGGGGATTGGAACGGTTGGTCAGAACCGCGTTAATAACTGCGGCTTTCGGTTCTACGGCGACGACGGTGGCCGATTCGACGGCGGCGGCGACACCGCTCTGCTGGTTTTTGAATTCGAGTGTGCCTTTACCTACGTTATTAACGGCTTCCTTGTTCTTTATCTATTTCTGCCCTATAATAATGTTAAACCGTCCAATATCTATAATTCGGAACGTTGCTTCCGTAGTGCGACTAGCTAAGGTGGTCCTTAGTGGCACATAGTACGTAACGCTCTCCGTGTCTTGTCTATTGTAAGCCGAAATTCGCGTTAGCGACGCTAGTTCCACCGGATAGCTATATTCCTTCGTGAGTTTCTGAACCAGTCGATAGTGAACTGCCGCACCGATAAGAGCTCCTGTATTAATAAAGGCTTTTAGCTAACGGGGGCGATGTCAGCCGTTAAGGGGGTAGACAGTAATTAGAAGAATAATAGCGGTCTGCGTATTCACTTCCACCACTGCCGAGAGCGGATCGCTACAACTGTTAACGCTCCCTTCTTCTTCTGGCGATGCAGTTCGCAGCAGTGCCCTATTGTTAATGCTAGGTAGGGGGCCTATCCGTCTAGCTAGTCTTTTCCCAAGATTCTTAATAGTACTCTACCGTCTACGCTGTCGGTGTCGTTCGCCGCTGGCTCGATAGCTTAGATAGTCTTTCCCAGCCGCGGTAGCTTCGTAGCATAGTACTCCTGCTTCTGCTAAGCTGTCGCTTAGCATCTGGTAGCAATATAGCTAGGCTTTCCGCACGCGTAGCAGGTAGGAACGAACGACAAGCGAGAAGAATGAGATAGCTGCTAGGGGCCTCGTCGGAAAGGAGCAGGGGTTCGCGCTATTAGCACTAACGACAACTTCTAAATTGATTCTCGTGCTGGCGATTTTCCGTATACGTTCAGGTTTCTAGCAGTGACTCTTATCTAGTGCACGAAGCTATCCGGAATAATAAGCTCGGAAGCCCTAATGACTCTCGCCAAGTCGCTAGAGAATAAGATCTACGCTATTTTAACAAAAGACATCAAAGATTACTAGAAGATAATAGCAGAAGAAGAAGTAGACCCGCTAGAGGTATTACTAAAAGAACTCTATAGATACGCTAACGTGTTCTTAAAAGCCGACTCTAACCTCCTGCCGCTCTATCGACCGGAATACGATAACAAGATCCGGTTTGTTGCGGCGGCAGAAAGGGGTGGGACTGAGTAATAGGGTAGACCCTCGGAATTTCGGCTCGGCCCTTCCGGACCGAGCCGGGCCTTGGCACATTACCCCCAAAGCTCTTACCCACTACTACATAGATTCCTTTCCCTGCTTAGTTCGAGATATAGTTATCAAAAAGGCCGTATTGAATCTTATCTGCGTGCCTGGATTATTATATCTCGAACTTACTCACTACACTGACCCTGCGCTGCGCGAAAGGGACCGTTGAACCATCCGGACACCCGAATAACGCATGCGCACTACACAAACCAAACCAAACACTAGCACCGTAAGATAGCTATAGAGAGCTTCTTAACGGTAGAGAGCGGCGTTACAGGCCGAAGCAGAAGCAGAAGAGAAAAGACTAACAGAGCGAGTAGGCGCTCTAGTGTTATCGATAATAAGTTCATTATTAGAGGTTTTACAGCAGAAGAGACTGCAGAGATTAAGGAACGAATGGACGAATACAAGAAAATCCACGACTGCACACTCGAGGAACTTAAAAATTACGTAAACGAGAACGGAGTAGGAAAGGTCTACGACAGCACAGACCTTATTAAGAAGCTGTTTTACAGAACCCTAGAAGAAAAGAGACAGTTAAGAGAGGAAATCGAAGCGGTAAGAGCTAAGAAGGAATCGGCAGAGACTATTATAGATATACTGGAAAACCAAGCAGCAAACCGACTAGCACAACTAAAAGAGATAAAGCCTCAGTTAGCTGAGATAGAGGCAGCGATGTCGCCGCCACTGCGCTAAGAAGAACAAGCAGAGACCGCCTTACTAGCGGCCTACAGTCAAGGTAGCACCTTAATAACATTACTACCGGACCTACTAGCGTTTAGAGGCATAGACCCCAAAGATTAGGAAGCGTTTAAGAAGAAGATAAAGAACAAGATAGACCGCGATTACGCCGGAAACAGTGCCGGAGATAGATTGGCCTACCTGGAATCGCGATTAGAAGGTAAAGCTTTTTTGCTAGTAGCAGACCTAGAAGAGGTAACCGCTAAAGAAGCGATCAAAGCACTGGATCAACGCTTCGGAGACCGCTTCTGAAAGAAGACGGCCTGCAAACAGCTAGATAAGATCAACCAGAACCGGCAGACGTTTGAAGAGTTCTATAGACTGTTTAGAAAATCTGCGATCAGAGCCTAAGTGTCAGAAGATAAGCAGCTCTACCTACTAAGGCAGAAGCTGAACCCTGAACTGGCCGCAGCTATAGCTTCGGTTGATCCGGGCACGCAGATATAATTCAATACGGCCTTCTTAATAACTATATCTCGAACTAAGGAGGGAAAGGAATCTATATAGTGGTAGGCGAGACCTTTGGGGGGTGGCGTGCCAAGGCCCGGCTCGGTCCGGAAGGGCCGAGCCGAAATTCTAAGGGTCCACCCTATTACTCAGTCCCACCCCTTTCTGCTGCCGCAACACCATCCCCCTCCCTTATTAGCGGTCGCCCTCGACCGCTTACTTATCTGTTCCTCCTCTTTTTTTTTTTTAAGATTTATATTGTTACTATCTGACGTCTTTACTTGGCGTCTATCTGATCCGTTCTATCTGATCAGAGCTAGCGGTTACCCGAGCTGCAGCGTAACCAGTCTGTACGCTATCGCGTAGGTCTATATAGATCCGTCTGTTGCTCGCTATCTTCTTCTTTTTCTTTCTCTACTAAAGTCCTTACCTACCGCAGGGCTGGCGGCGTCGGCGCCGATTTACGGCGTTGGCGAGCTTCCTGCCGATACGAAGATAGGTAGTGGCCGATCCGAAGACTCCGGCGAAGCGACCGTTACGATCGTTTTCTTCAGCTTCCGTGCCGATAGAGCGGACTTGGCCTTCTTTTCAGCCGTCGAGCTACTTAGGTCTCGGCTTCTTCGGGTTCCGGACGTAAAACTCTCTTAGCAGCTCCGCCAAATTCCGCAGTCTCTCGGCCGGATACCATTTATGGTCTTCCGGCTATCCTTTCTATAAGATCCTCGCTTCGATAGATCCTCTTCGTCTTCTTATATCTATAACATCTTCTACCTCCTATTCTTCTTCTTTACTGTCTATCTCTACTGGTGGGGGTTTAGTCAACCCCTGCTCCGGAAGGCCGTCTTCCGGGTCTAAGCTTAGCAGGTCTGAATAAAAGACATCGTAGATCTGGAACGATTCCGGCAGCTGGAGCCGGTAGGTTACTAGCGACCTCTTTTCTACTATCTTGAGCAGGCCTACGTAACGAGGGTTAAGCTTCGCGTTGCCTTTTAGCCTTAGGTTCTGTGTGTTGAGCTATACCTTTTGGCCTTCCTCAAATTCTATTAGTGACCTCTTTCTATTAGCTCGAGTTACTATCTTCTTCTAAGCTGATTCTATCGCTTCTTTTGCTACCTTGATCGCTCCTTCTATCTGGAACCGGAGCTCTTCTGCCGCCGCTGCAGCGATTCTCTTCGACGAGGTGGCCGTAGAAGGTTCTAAAGAGCTGGGTTTGTTCGGTAGTTAAAAGCTTATCCTCGGAAGATAGCCGTAGGTTATCTCGAACGGCGCCAGTAAGGTGGCTTCTAATCTTGCAGAATTGGCGCAGAATTCGGCTATCGGCAACACCTTAACCCATCCTTCTTAATAATGGCCGCAGAAGATTCTTAGGTATTTTTCTATCTCGCGATTGGCCACTTTAGACTAGCCGTCGGTCTGAGGGTAAGCGGCCGTGCTAAGCTTTCTACGAATTCCAAGGGCTTAGTTGATAGCTTTCCATACGTCTGCAGTGAATTGAGGACCCCTATCCGTAGTGATAGTGTCCGGCAGCCTATAGTGCTTCTACACGTACTGGATTAACATTCTCGCCGTTTCTTCCGCAGTAGTTCCTTTATCCTTAGCTCGGCAGGGGATGAAATAGCGCTCTTTGCTTAGCTAGTCTACTACATTAAGCGTAGCGTTATATCTATCTGAATCCGGTAGGCCGGTTACAAAGTCCATTGTAATGTGCTGCTATAGTTTCTTAGGGATCGGAAGTGGCTTTAACAGGCTGGCCGGAAGGCCGTAACGCGGCTTCGCTGCTCGGCACACATAACAGTTAGTAATAAACCGATGTATCTGCTCGAAGATTCGCGGAAACCAGTAGGTCGTCCTTATTGCTTCTATCGTCTTCTTCGATCCTGCGTAACCAACATCCGTAGAGCTATAGACTAGCTGGATAACCTCTGTAATTAGTTCTTCTAGAACGATTATTTTCCCTAAGCCCGTTTTGCCGAGCTTCTGCTGCTAATTAAGCTGTTCTACTTTCTTATAGAGCATCTCTTCTTCGGTCAGAGGTTCTATCGCGCTAATCCCTGCTTCTCTTAACACTTCTGCGTCTACTATCCGTTTGGTCAACACCTTCTAGAACATGTTCGGATCTTCTTTCGCTCGGCTAGTCTTTCCTTCTCTTCTCGTTAGCATATTAGCCTTTCCATTTTGAGCTCCAGGTCGATAGGTAATCTTAAAATCGAATCCGGATAGGTAGGCGGCCTACTGGGCCTAACGCTGTAATAGCTTCTGCGTCTTTATAAAGTAAGTCAGTAACTGGTGGTCCGTAAGGACCTGGACCGTGCTCCGTCTAGCTATAAGCTCTGGTTTCCACTCCTCGAAAGCCTAAATAATAGCTAGCAGTTCTTTATTATAAATAGCGTAGTTCCTCTTAGCATTATTTTTAGACTTGCTAAAGAAAGCCACCGGATAGAGAGTCTCGTTGTCGTTAGCGTATTGAGAAAAACCCCCTACTGTTACTTTGTTAGAAGCGTCTGTTTCTACGTAGATTGTCTTTTCCAGTCGGAAGTGCGCCAGCACTAGCGCCGATGCTACTGCCTCCTTTAGTTGGTTGAAAGCTTCCGTACACTTCTTATTCTATAGGCCAGCGGCCTCCTTCTTTAACGCCTTATTCAGTAGTCTCGCTATCTTGCTGAAGTCCTTAATAAACCGTCAATAGTAGCTGCAGAATCCGAGAAACGCTCTGATTTGCGTAGTGTTTCCGGATGTCGGTTGCTTCCATTCTATACCGGCGGCTACTTTCGACGGGTCCATCCGAATTCCTTCTCTTCCGACGATAAGACCGAGATATTTGACTTCGGTCTGGTAGAACTCGCTCTTCTTCGTATCTGCGTTTAATCCGACCTTGCGGAGTCTCTTTAACACTCTCTTAATGTAGTCTGTATGTTGCTCTCTCGTTCCTTCTGTATAGATTAGAATGTCGTCTAAGTAGATAGATACAAACCGTTCTAGCATGTCTATAAAGGTGTGGTTTATAAAGCGTTGCTATACAGCCGGCGCGTTGGTAAGTCCGAAAGGCATTACCAGCTACTTGAAATTGCCTATGCGCGTAGCGAATGTCGTAAGGTCTTCCGTCTGTCCTTCTTCGTTCCTTAATCGATAGAACGCTTGGCGAATATCCAGCTTGCTAAACCACTTAGCCTTTGCTACCCTCTGTATAGTCTTATCGATTAGAGGCAGCGGATACATATCTCTCTTAGTAACCTTATTAAGGCCTCGGTAGTCTACACACAGTTAGAGACTACCTCCGGGTTTCTGCACGAAAAGAATCGGTAACGTATATTCCGTAGAGCTTGGCGTAATAAACTTCTTCGCCAAGTTTTCTCTAATAAACACTTCTACCTGGTCTAGCTCGGCCGGCGATAAGCGTCTTAGGGGTTCGGTTCTCGGCAGCACGGCTCCTTCTTTCAACCGGATCTTGTTGTCGTATTCTGGTCGGTGGAGCGGCAAGAGGTTGGAGTTAGCCTTTAAGAACACGTTAGTGTAACTATAGAGTTCTTTTAGTAACATCTCTAATAGATCTACTTCTTCTTCCGCCATTATCTTCCGGTAGTCTTCAATATCCTTTATCAAGATAGCATAAATCTCGTTGTCCGACGACCTCGCAAGGGTCGTTAAAGCTTCTGAACTTATTATTCCGATCGTGTCTTAAGGGTCGGACCGATCCTTTGGAGCTACTTCGATAGTCGTAACGTTCGGTTCCACTGGGACCTCGGTAACTGATTTGACGGCGGCGGAGCCGCTGTATAGTGTTCTGAATCCGAGTGTGCCTTTACCTACGTCAATAATTGCTCCCTAGTTCTTTATCTATTTCTGTCCTATAATTACGTTAAATCTTCCAATATCTATAATTCGGAACGTCGCTTCTATGGTGCGGCCAGCTAGGGTGGTCTTTAATGGCATATAGTGCGTAACACTCTCGGTGTCTTGTCCGTTGTATGCTGAAATCCGTGTCGGTAATGCTATCTCTACCGGACAGCTATATCTCTTTATTATCTTTTGAACCAATCGATGATGGATCGCCGCTCTAATAAGGGCCCCTATGTCGATAAAGGCTCCTAGCTAAAGTGGTTTGTTCGATCTATTAAGGGGGTGGACAGTAATTAGAAGGATAATAGCTGTTTCCGTGTTTACTTCCACCGCCGCCGAGAGCAGATCGCTGCAGCTGTTAATGCTTCCTTTCTCCGGTAACGTAGTTCCTATTAGTGCCCTGTTGTCTACGCTGGATAGGGGGCGTATCCGTCCAGCTGGTCTTTTCCCAGGATTCTTAGTAGCACTCCACTGTCTACGCTGTCGGTGCCGTTCAGATCTGGCTCTATAGCTTGTATGGTCTTTCTCGGCGGCTGCGGCTGCTTCGTAACACGATACTCCTGCTTCTGTTAGGCCGTAGCTTGGCATTTCGTAGCTATATAGCCAGGCTTTCTACACGCATAACAGGTAGGGACGAACGACAAACGCGGTGACTAGTAAGATAGCTGCAGAGGCGCTCTCCGGAAAGGTGCAGGGGGTCGCGTCGCCTGCGTTATCGACGGCTTCTAGGTCGATTCGCGTAATTTCGCATAAGCGCTTAGGTTTCTCGCAGTAACTCTCGCTTAGTGCACGAAGCTCTTAAGGTCCTTATCTTCCACCGAGGCTATAGCTGCGGCTAGTTCAGGGTTCAGCTTCTGCCTTAGTAGGTGGAGCTGCTTATCTTCCGCTACTTAGGCCCTAATCGTATATTTTCGGAATAGCCTGTAGAATTCCTTAAACGTCTGTCGGTTCTAGTAGATCTTGTCCAGCTGCTTACAGGCCGTCTTCTTTCGGAAGGGGTCTCCGAAACGTTGATCCAGCGCTTTGATTGCCTCTTTAGCGGTTACTTCTTCTAGGTCCGCTACTAGCGAAAAAGCTTTACCTTCCAATCGCGATTCCAGGTAGGCCAATCTGTCTCTAGCACTGTTTCTGGTATAGTCTCGATCTATCTTGTTCTTTATCTTCTTCTTAAATGCTTCCCAATCCTTAGGATTTCCGCCTCTAAACGCTAGTAGATCCGGTAGTAACGTTATTAGTGTGCCGCCTTGACTGTAGGCCGCCGGTAAGGCGGTCTCTGCTTGTTCTTCTCGATGCAGTAGCGGCGACGTCGCTCTCTCCATCTTAGCTAACTGAGTCTTTATCTCCTTTAGTTGTGCCAGTCGGTTTACCGCTTGGTTTTCCAGCACATCTATAATGATCTCTGCCGATTCCTTCTCAGCTCTTACTGCTTTAATTTCCTCTCTTAATCTCCTGTTCTCTTCCGTGTTTCTATAAAACGTCTTCTCTATAAAGGTAATAATATCGAACACCTTCTTAGCTCTATTCTCTGCTAGATACTCTTCTATTTCTTCCGGCGTGCGTGCGTACAGCTCGGCATAGCTCTCTATGCCCCTCTTCGCTTTGCCTATCTCTTCTTCTATAAGGCCCTTAGTAGCTATTCCGTTGTCGAGGATGCTAATACGCCTATCCCTCGGTCTATTATTCTTTCTCTTTCCGCTGCGGCCTATAACGCCGCCCTCTACCGTTAAGAAGCTCTCTATAGCTATCTTACAGTGCTGGTGTTTGGTTTGTGTAGTGCGCATGCGTTATTTAGGGGTCCAGATAGCTTAACGGTCCCTTTCGCGCAGCGCGGTGGTAGTGTAGGGAGTGAGTTTGAGATATAATAATCCAGGCACGCAGATATAATTCAATACAACCTTTTTGATAACTATATCTCGAACTGAGGAGGGAAAGGAATCTATGTAGTAGTGGGCGAGACCTTTGGGGGGTGGCGTGCCAAGGCCCAGCTCAGTCCGGAAGGGCCGAGCCGAAATTCCGAGGGTCCACCCTATTACTTAGTCCCACCCCTTTCTGCCGCTGCAACATTGGTAGAAGACGAAGACCTTAAGAGCTTCGTGCACCGAGCGAGGGTCACCGCGAGAAACTTAAGCGCTTACGCGAAATCGTACGAATCGACCTAGAAGCCGTCGATAACGCAGGCAACGCGACTCCCTGCACCTTTCCGGAGAGCACCTCTGCAGCTATCTTACTAGTTACCGCGTTCGTCGTTCGTCCCTACCTGTTACGCGTATAGAAAGCCTGGCTACATCGCTACGAGATGCTAAGTATCAGATAAGCAGAAGCAGGAGTATCGTGTTATAAAGCAGCCACAGCTGCTAAGAAAGACTATATAAGCTATCGAGCCGGCTCCGAACGACACCGACAGTATAGACAGCGGAGTGCTACTAAGAATCCTGGGAAAAGACCAGCTAGATAGATAGGCCCCCTATCCAGTATAGACGATAGGGCACTAGCAAGAACCACGTTACCAGAAGACGAGAGTATTAACAGCTGCAGCGATCCGCTCTCAGCGGCAGTGGAAGTGAACACAGAAACGGCTATTATCCTTCCAATTACCGTCCACCCCCTCGATAGCTCGAGCAAACCACTTTAGCTAAGAGCTTTTATCGACACGGGAGCCCTCATCGGCGCGGCAATCCACTATCGATTGGTTCAAAAGCTGATAAACGGATACGGCTACCCAGTGGAGCTAGCGTCGCCGACACAGATTTCGGTATACAACGGACAAGACACAGAGAGTGTTACGCATTATGTGCTATTAAAGACTACCCTAGCTGGCCGCACTACAGAGGCGACGTTCCGAATTATAAATATTGGAAGGTTTGACATTATTATAGGACAAAAATAGATAAAGAACTAGAAGGCTGTTATCGACGTAGGTAAAGGCACGCTAGGGTTCAAAAACTAGCAGAGCGGAATCGCCGCCGAGTTACAGTCGCCAACGCTAAACCGAATGTTACGACTATCGAAGTGGTTCCGAAGGATCGGTCCGACCCTTAAGACACGATCGGAATGCTGAGCTTAGAGGCTTTGACGACCCTCGCGAGGTTATCTAACAACGAGATTTACGCTATCTTAATAAAGGATATTAAAGACTACTAGACGATAATAGCGGAAGAAGAAGTGGATCCGCTAGAGGTGTTACCAAAAGGACTCTATAGTTACACTAACGTGTTCTTGAAGGCTGACTCCAACCTCTTACCGCTCTACCGACCGGAATATAACAACAAGATCCGACTGAAAGAAGGAGCTAAGCTGCCGAGAACTAAGCCCTTAAGAAGACTGTCGCCAGCGGAGCTGGACTAGGTAGAAGTGTTTGTTAGAGAAAACTTGGCGAAGAAGTTTATTACGCCAAGCTTAGCAGAATATACGTTACTGATTCTTTTTGTAAGAAAGCCCGGAGGTGGCCTCCGCCTATACGTAGATTACTAAGGCCTTGATAAGGTTACCAAGAGAGATATGTATCCGCTGCCGCTAATAGACGAGACCATACAACGAGTAGCTAAGGCTAAGTAGTTCAGCAAGTTGGATATTCGCTAAGCTTTCCATCGATTAAGAAACGAAGAAGGACAAACAGAAGATCTTACGACATTCGCTATGCGCATAGGCAATTTCAAGTAGCTAGTAATGCCTTTCAGACTCACTAACACGCCGGCAGTGTAGCAACGCTTTATAAACTACATCTTTATAGACATGCTGGAACAGTTCGTGTCTATCTACTTAGACGACATTCTTATCTACACTAAGGGAACGAGAGAGCAACACACGGACTACATAAAGAGGGTGTTCAAGAGACTCTGCGAGGTCGGACTAAACGCAGACACGAAGAAGAGCGAGTTCTACTAGACCGAAGTCAAATACCTCGGTCTTATCGTTAGAACAGAGGGAATTCGGATGGACCCCTTAAAGGTCGCTACAGTCGAGGAATGGAAGCAGCCGAAATCAGGAAACACTACGCAAATCAGAGCGTTTCTCGGATTCTGCAGCTACTATCGACAGTTTATTAAGGACTTCAGTAAGATAGCGAGACCCCTAAATAAGGCGTTAAAGAAGGAGGCTGCTGGCCTATAGAACGAGAAGTGTACAGAAGCTTTTAACCGACTAAAGGAGGCAGTAGCCTCAGCGCTAGTGCTGGCGCACTTCCGACCGGAAAAGACAATCTATATAGAAACGGACGCTTCCGACACAGTAACAGCAGGGGTCCTTTCTCAATACGCTAACGACGACGAGACTCTCTATCCAGTGGCTTTCTTTAGCAAGTCTAAAAATAATGCTAAGCGGAACTACGCTATCTATAATAAGGAGCTGCTAGCCATTATTTAGGCTTTCGAGGAGTGGAAACCAGAGCTTATAGCTAGACGGAGCACGGTCCAGGTCCTTACGGACCACCAGTCACTGACTTACTTTATAAAGACGCAGAAGCTATTACAGCGCTAGGCCCAGTAGGCCGCCTACTTATCCGGATTCGATTTTAAGATTACCTATCGACCAGGAGCTCAAAATGGAAAGGCAGATACGTTAACGAGAAGAGAAGGAAAGACTAGCCGCGCGAAAGAAGATCCGAACATGTTCCAGAAGGTGTTAACTGAATGGATAGTAGACGCAGAGGTGTTAAGAGAAGTAGGGATTAGCGCGATAGAACCTCTAACTGAAGAAGAGACGCTCTACGAGAGAGTGGAACGGCTTAATTAGCAGCAGAAGCTTGGCAAAACCGACTTAGGGAAACTGATCGTTCCGGAGGAACTGATTACAGAGGTTATCCAGCTAGTCTATAGTTCTACAGATGTTGGTTACGCAGGATCGAAGAAGACGATAGAAGCAATAAGGACGACCTACTGGTTTCCGCGAATTTTCGAGCGGATCCACTGGTTTATAACTAACTGTTATGTATGTAGAGCCGCAAAGCTACGTTACGGCCTTCCGGCCGGCCTGTTGAAGCCACTTCCGATCCCCGAGAAACCATAGCAGCACATTACGATAGACTCCGTAACCGGCCTGCCGGATTCCGATAGATATAACGCTACGCTTAATGTAGTAGATCGATTAAGCAAAGAACGCTATTTCATCCCCTGCCGAGCTAAGGATAAAGGAACTACTGCGGAAGAAACAGCGAGAATGTTAATCCAGCACGTGTAGAAGCACTACGGCCTGCTGGATACTATTACTACGGATAGGGGGCCTCAATTCACCGCCGACGTATAGAAAGCCATTAACTAAGCCCTCGGAATTCGTAGAAAGCTCAGCACAGCCGCTTACCTTCAGACCGACAGTCAGTCTAAAGCGGCTAACCGAGAGATAGAGAAATATCTAAGAATCTTCTGCGGCTATTATTAAGCAGAATAGGTTAAGGTGTTGCCGATAGCTGAATTCTGCGCCAATTCTGCACGATCAGAAGCCACCTTACTGGCGCCGTTCGAGATAACCTATAGCTATCTTCCGAGGATAAGCTTTTAACTACCGAACAAACCCAGCTCTTTAGAACCATCTACTGCCACTTCGTCGAAGAGAATAGCCACAGCAGCGGCAGAAGCGCTCCGATCTTAGATAGAAGAAGCGATTAAGGTAGCGAAAGAGGCGATAGAATCGACTTAGAAAAAGATAGTAACTCGAGCTAATAGAAAGAGGTTATCGATAGAATTCGAGGAAGGCCAAAAGGTATAGCTTAACACGCGGAACCTGAGGCTAAAAGGCAACGCGAAGCTTAACCCTCGACACGTAGGTCCGTTTAAGATAGTGGAAAAGAGGTCGCTGGTAACCTACCGGCTCCAGCTGCCGAAATCGTTCCGGATCTACGATGTCTTTTACTCGGATCTGCTAAGCCTAGACCCTGAAGATAGTCTTCCGGATTAGGGGTTCGATAAACCCCCACCAATCGAAATAGACGGTAAAGAAGAAGAATAGGAGGTGGAAGATGTTATAGATGTAAGAAGACGAAGAGGATCCATCGAAGCGAGGATCTTATAGAAAGGATAGCCGGAAGACTATAAATGGTATCCGGCCGAGAACCTCCGGAATTTGGTGGAGCTGCTAAGAGAATTTTACGTTCGAAACCCGAGGAAGCCGAGGCCTAAGTGGCTTAAAAGTCGATAAAGAAGAAGAAAACCTACGTCCGCTCCATTAACGCGGAAGCCGATAGAAACGATCGTAGAATCCGCTGGCCGGTGTCTTGGGCCTCACTACTACCACCACCGCTGGCCAGGACCGGCGGATAGAGCGGTAAGGCCAAGAACAGCGCCACCGCATCGGCGCGCTTCGTAACCGTCTTTGCTCTCCGTTACTGCTATCCGCCGACTCGGCCGAAAGGATAGTAACGACGAAGAACAAAGCGGCCGCTATTAAAGCAGCCTCGCGGTAGCGCTAAAGGCCTTAGTAGAGAAAGAAAAAGAAGAAGATAGCGAGCCGTAGATAGATCTATATAGACCTACGCGACGGCGTACGGACCGGTTACGCCGCAGCTCGCGTGACCGCTGGCTCCGATCAGATAGAACGGATTAGATAGACGCCAAGTAAAGACGTTAGATAGTAACGATGTAAAAAAAAAAATTGGAGGAACAGATAAGTAAGCGGTCGAGGGCGACTGCTAATAAGGGAGGGGGGTGGTGTTGCAGCGGCAGAAAGGGGTAGGACTAAGTAATAAGGTAGACCCTCGGAATTTCGGCTCGGCCCTTCTGGACTGAGCCGGGCCTTGGAACATTACCCCCAAAGCTCTCACCTACCACTATATAGATTCCTTTCCCTCCTTAGTTCGAGATATAGTTATTAAAAAGGCTGTATTGAATCTTATCTGCGTGCCCGGATCACGGTTAAAAGAAGGAGCCGCGCTGCCAAGAACCAAACCCCTAAGACGATTATCTCCGGCTAAGCTGGACTAAGTAGAAGTGTTTGTTCGAGAAAACCTAGCGAAGAAAATATTACGCCGAGCTCCGCTAAGTATACGTCGCCGATCCTTTTCGTATAGAAACTAGGAGGTTGTCTCTAACTGTATGTAGACTATAGAGGCCTTAATAAGGTTACTAAAAAAGATGTATACCCGCTGCTGCTAATTAATAAGACTATACAACGAGTAGCAAAAGCTAAGTAGTTTAGCAAGCTGCACATTCGCTAAGCATTCTACCGACTAAGGAACGAGGAAGGGCAGACGGAAGACCTTACGACGTTCGCTACGCGCATAGGCAACTTCAAGTAGTTAGTTATGCTATTTGGCCTTACTAACGCGCCGGCTGTATAGCAACGCTCTATAAACTATACCTTTATCGACATGCTGGAACGATTTGTGTCTATTTGCCTAAACGACATTCCTATCTATACCGATAGAACGAGAGAGCAACACACAGATTATATTAAGAGAGTGTTGACTAGGCTCTATAAGGTAGAGTTAAACGCGGACACGAAGAAGAGCCAGCTCTATTAGACCGAAGTCAAATATCTTAGTCTAACTGTTAGAAGAGAAGGTATTTATATAGACTCCTTAAAGGTCGCCGCTATAGCAGAATAGAAGCAGCCGAAGTCTGGAAACACTACCTAGATCAGAGCTTTTCTCGGGTTCTGCAGTTACTATTGTCGATTTATTAAGGACTTTAGCAAGATAGTAAGACCCCTAAATAAGGCATTAAAGAAGGAGGCGGCTGGCCTATAGAACGAGAAGTGCACAGAGGCTTTTAACTAGCTAAAAGAAGCAGTAGCCTCGGCGCCAGTGCTAGCACACTTCCGGCCGGAAAAGACGATCTACCTAGAAACGGACGCTTCCGACATAGTAACAGCAGGGGTTCTTTCTTCATACGACGACGAAGGTCAAACCCTCTATCTAGTAGCCTTTTTTAGCAAGTCTCTAAAAAAAGCCGAGCGGAACTACGCTATCTACGACAAGGAGCTGTTAGCTATTATCTAAGCTTTCGAGGAGTGGAAGCCGGAGCTTATAGCTAGAAAGAGCACAATCTAGGTCCTTACGGACTATTAGTCGTTGACCTACTTTACAAAGACGCAGAAGCTCCCGCGCCGCCAGGCTCGGTAGGCTGCCTATCTATTAGGGTTCAACTTTAAGATTACTTATCGACCCGGAGCTCAAAACGGAAAGGCTAATGTACTAACGAGAAGAGAGGGGAAGACCAGCCGCGCGAAAGAAGATCTGAACATGTTCTAGAAGGTGTTAACCGAGCGGATAGTAGACGCCAAGGTATTAAAAGATATAGAGATCTGTGCAGTAGAACCGGCGACCGAGAAAGAGACGCTTTCCGAAAAAGTAGAGCAGCTTAACTAGCAACAGAAGCTCGGCAAAACTGGTTTAGGGAAGCTAATAGTTCCAAAAGAACTAATTATAGAGGTTATCTAGCTTGTCTATAGTTCTAAGGATGTTGGCTATACTGGCACAAAGAAGACGATAGAAGCTGTAAGGACGGTCTACTAGTTTTTGCGGATCTTCGAGCAGATTCACCAGTTTATCGCCAATTGTTACGTATATCGAGCCGCGAAGCCGCGTTACGGCCTTCCGGCCGGTCTACTAGAACTACTGCCGATACCTAAGAAACCGTAGCAGCATATTACGATAGATTTCGTAACTGGCCTGCCGGATTCTGACGAATACAATGCTACACTTAACGTAGTAAATCAGTTAAGCAAGGAACGGTACTTTATCCCCTACTAAGCAAAAGATAAAGGCACTACTGTAGAAGAGACAGCGAGGCTGCTGATTCAGTATGTGTAGAAGCACTATAGCTTGCCAGACACTATTACTACAGATAGGGGTCCTTAATTTACTGCTAATGTATAGAAAGCTATTAACCAAGTTCTTGGAATTCGAGGAAAGCTTAGCACAGCTGCTTACCCTTAGACCAACGGCCAGTCGGAAGTAGCTAACTGTAAAATAGAGAAATATCTACGAATCTTCTGCAGCTATTGTTAAGAAGGGTGGGTTAAGGTGTTACCGATAGCCGAATTCTGCGCCAATTCGGCACAATCCGAGGCCACCTTACTGGCGCCGTTCGAGGTAACTTACAGCTATCTTCCGAGAATGAGCTTTTAACCACTGAATAAGCCCAGCTCTTCAAAATCTTCTACTGCTACTTCGTTAAAGAGAGTCGACGCCGCCGTAGCAGAAGCGCTTAAATCTTAGATAAAAGAAGCAAATAGAGTGGCGAAAGAGGCGATAGAATCGGCTTAGAAGAAGATAGTAACTCGAGCTAATAGAAAGTAGTTGCCGATAGAATTCAAAGAAGGCCAAAAGGTATAGCTTAATACGTAGAACCTTAGGCTAAAAGGGAACGCCAAGCTTAACCCCTACTACGTAGGTCCGTTTACGATAGTGGAAAAGAGGTCGCCAGTAACTTATCGGCTCTAGCTACCGAAGTCGTTCCGAATCTACGATGTTTTCTATTCGGACCTGTTGAGTCTGGACCCTAAAGACGGTCTTCCGGAACAGGGGTTTGCTAAACCCCCATTAATCGAGATAGATAGTAAAGAAGAAGAGTAGGAGGTGGAAGATATAATAGATGTAAGAAAGATAAGAGAGTCTATAGAAGCGAGGATCTCGTAGAAGGGATAGCTAGAAGACTATAAATAGTATCTAGTCGAGAATCTCCGAAATTTGGCGGAGCTGCTAAGAGAGTTTTATGTCCGGAACCTGAAGAAGCCGAGGCCTAAGTAGCTCTAAAGTTAATAGCTCTAGAAGAGATAGAAGAAGAAGAAAGGCCGCGTCTGCTCTATCGGTGCGAAAACCAATAGAAACAATCGCGGCGATGCGCTTAGCTGGAGTCCTCGACTACACTGTTACCGTCTGCCGACTTTGCAAGTAGGATAATAACAGTAAAGTCGAGGACGGCGCCACTGCTTCGGCGCGCTTTGTAACAGTCTTTGTCTTCGCCGAAACTAACTGCCGACCCTGTCGGACAGATAATAACAGCGAAGAATAAAGCCGACGGTTTTAAAGCAGCCTTGCAGTAGCGCTTAAACCCTTGGTACAGAAGAAAGAAGAAGAAGAGATAGCGCGCTACAGGTAGATCTATATAGACCCTCTATAGTAGCGCACAGGCCAGTTACGCTGCAGCTTAGATAGCTGTCGGCTTAGGTTAGATAGCTCTAATCAGATAGACGCTAAGTAAAGGACTTTAGATAGCGATAATGTAAGAAGAAAGAAGATAACGAAAGAGCAATATTTTTAAGATAGAAGAAAAGAAGAGGTAACGTCGATTTTGGAAGGATTTTCGTAGAAGAAGCTGCGAACCAGACGGAAGATAAAGACGATAAAGTAGAAGAAAAAGAAGAAAAGAAAGACGACAAATCAAAAAAAAAAGAAGAAGCAGAAGGGATAAGTAAGCGGTTAAGGGCGACTGCTAGTAAGGGATAGGGGTAGTGTTACGGCGGCAGAAAGGGGTGGGACTAAGTAATAGGGTAGACCCTTGAAATTTTGGCTTGGCCTTTCCGGACCGAGCCGGGCCTTAGCGTGCCTACCCCTCAAGCCATTACCTACTACTATATAGATCCCTTTCCCTCCTTAAGTCCAGATATAGTTATCAAAACAGCTGTATTGAATTATATATATGCGCTCGGATCAGTAGGCACTGTAAGTAAGGAGCAAGACCCGATTACCTACCCTATAGTAATTCCTACTAAGCACTTAAAGGAGACATAGACGTAGGTAAGGTCGAGTGTGTATTAGACGATACAGCGGACCTTAACAACGTCTCCTATAAGTTAGTACTCTACTATAACCTGCCGAAGATATCTAGGGCAGCCCTTCTAAAGGCCGATACGTTTACAAGGGAATAGGGGTACTGTTTCGGCGTACATACAGTGTTACTATATATTGCAAACACAGCCGGTATAGTACGCTTTACGAAGGGTACTTTCTACCCCTTTGACATTCTAACCCTAGATTTTATTCTAGGTAGGCCTTAGAGGAGGGACTAGAGGATTGTCGTAGAGAGCGCTAGTAACTGCTAGATCTATAGCAACAGCAGGGAGAGTCCTATAGTATGCCTATAGACTATAGGGGAATTTGCAGAGGATCTGCTAAAGTCCTTACTACTAGTCTATACAGTCCGCCTACAGCCTACAGAAGAGGCCTAAAGGTTTTCGGAAGCTTTAGACCCTCCTTCCAAGGCGGCAAGAGGCTCTCCTAAGTGGGGGGTCCTCCCTACCGAGTTTGATAGCTTTGGCGATATATTTACGATCGGTAAAGAACTAGGCCCTAAGCTGCCTGCAGACGCAGAGTACGCAATTACGTTAGTCCTAGGGAAAAAGCCTCTATTCCGCCCCCTTTACTACTAATTAGGGCAGGAACTTAGAGAACTCTAAGACTAACCAGCGAAGGCGCTCGATAACGACTAGATCTAGCCTAGCACGAGTAAGGCTAGAGCGCCTATCCTGTTCGTCCTTAGAAGGAGGGCACGCTACGCCTTCACGTTAACTATTAGGGCCTAAACTAAGTAACTGTTAAGAATCGGCACCCTCTACTGCTTATTAGCAAGACGCTAGATCGCCTTATAGGCAACGTATAGTTTACATGTCTTTAGACCTCAAGAACGCCTACTACCAGATCCGCATTAAGCAGGGTAACGGGTAGAAGACTGCGTTCTGCACCTGTTATAGCTATTTCGAGTAGAAGGTAATGCCGTTCGGACTAACGAACGCTCTAGCAATGTTCTAGACGTATATTAACTAGGCCTTAGCAGGGCTTGTAGACATCTGCTACGTAGTCTACCTAGACAATATCCTAGTCTATAGCAGGACCTGGGAGGACTATATATATAACGTAAGCATAGTCCTAGAGCAGCTTTAGCAGTTTGCCCTATAGGCGAACGCGAAGAAGTACAAGTTTTGGCGCAAGGAAGTAGTTTCCTAGGGTTTGTTATGTCTACTGCTAGTGTAGCGATAGATAGGAGCAGGATAGCTCCAGTCGAAGACTAGCCTACGCTAAAGATGCTAACAGAGGTGCAGTCGTTTTTAGGATTCTGCATTTCTAACTAGCGATTTATCCCTAAGTACTCCTACATTATATAGCTGCTAACAGCCCTCTCGAAGGGGGCGAAGGACGGCCGGAAGCCGGGCCCAATCCAGTAGGGCACCGACAAAGCACAGGCGTTCTATAGGCAAAAAGATGCATTTAGCTTAACGAAGATGCTGCAGCACTTCGAGCTAGAGCTCTCAATACAGCTTAAGACCAATACGTCTAAATTCGCAGTAGCCAGAATCTTGTTGTAGTTATACAACAACAGCAACTAGCACCTAACTACCTTCTAGTCGTAGAAGATGCTGCCTATAGAGTGCAACTACGAGGTGCACGACTAGGATTTGCTAGCGGTTAAAGGGGCGTTTAAGTACTAGTGCGCAGACTACTATAACCTAAAAGGGTTTAAAAAAATAAAGTACTTAAATAGCCGGCAGGCCTGCTAGGCTGCCTTTCTTTAGTAGTTTAATTTAAGATTAAGTATTAGGCAGGGCAAAGGACCCCTATAGACGCGCCTTCGAGGCGCAGAAACTACGTAGGTAGAGGTTACGGAACAGGTAATAAACTTACTCCCTACTCTCTAGGCGAAATTGTCGCTATAGACTGAGGTCTTATCTAGTGTAGACAGCAGAGAAGCTTGAGCTGTCCGTGTCTACTGTATTAGTAATTAGCTAAAGGCTATAGGGAACAACCCTATAGATACGCTTACGAAGTGCAGTAACTATATAGAGGTTACAGAACAGGTAGCGAACCTGCTCCCTACCCTCTAGGCAAATTTACCGCTGTAGGCAGAGGTCTCTTTAGACAGCAGAGGGGTTCGACCCGTCCGTAACAAATATGCTAGTAATATGCTAAAGGCTATAAGTATAAGATACGTTTGCAATCGGCGAGATACTGCAGTCTGGAAGGGCAGAGCAGCTGTAGAGCGCTCGCTCCCTACATAGTACGCAAGGGGCCTAGTAGAGACTAGTGCACCTAGTACTAAGTGTCTTAGCCTCCTTAAGTATAGGGCAAGCACTGTTTTAGGAGCCTTATAGGACACTACGCCTCTAGCCTACTATAGTGCAGAAGATGCGAAACGCATAGAGGTAGCAGACCAATACGTGTCCTGCCCAGTTCGTATAGCTGCGATATGCGCTACGAACGATAGCCTATATATTAATACGCTAGCCCTCCTTCTGTCCCTAATTAAGACAATGCAGAAGCTCGAGCTATCTACAAGGGAAATGGTCGAGAGAGCACATAGGCGCCCGATAAGCAGGGCCTCTACAGACTCTATCAAGGAGTGTTAATGCACTAGTTATAGGCAGGGGACTGCACGATCGTGGTGCTGGCCGATAGGATCCTCTAAGCGGAGATTATACATATATACTATAACAACCTGCTAGCAGGACACTTTAGGGTTAACAAAACCTTAGAGCTAATCTAGCGTAAGTACTACTAGGGCGGGATAGCTAAAGACTTTAAGAAGTATATTAGTACCTGCAGAGTCTGCTAGCGGACTAAGGAATACTGCTATGCCCTATATAGGGAGCTAAGTGTGCTCCTAATACTGTCGAGGCCTTAGCAAGAATTAACAATAGACTTTATTATAGACCTCCTACTGTCTAGGTCGTTGCAGGCATCTAGCGCGGGTTCCTTTGTATATACTGCGTGATTGTCGACAGATATACGAATATAGCCGCTTTCGTCCCTATAGCAAAAATGTACACAGTAGTTAAGCTCGTAGAGATTCTCTTAAGGAAAGTAGTTAGAAGACTCGGCATCCCTATAGGTATTATAACAAATTAGGGGTCGCTTACTACTAGCTAGTACTAGTAGACTTCTGCCTTAAGGCAAGGATAAAACGCAAGCTAAGTACTACCTTCTATCCCTAGACCAATAGTTAGACAGAGCGCGCTAACCAGACTCTTAAGCAGTACTTATACTGCTACTATAGTAAGCAGCAGGACGAATAGGCGAAGTAGCTCCCTTTAGCAGAGTTTGTATACAATAACGCATTATATATAGGATTCAGGATAAGCCAGTCTATAATGTTATATAGCTTCTACTTAGAAATCGCACCTAGACTAGACCTAGCTTAGGACAAGCTAGCTAGAGGAAGGGCACTAGCAGCAACCGATGCTGCGAGACGCCTGCAGACCTAAAGTGAGGTTCTAGAGCAATACTAGAAATCTAGCTAAGAGTACTAGGCCAAGTACTACAACGCTTACTACAAGGCCTAGTCGTACAATATAGGAGATATAGTAATACTCTCGACGAAGAACCTTAGGCTCGCCCTACTAAGCAGGAAGCTTAGCTCTAAACATATTAGGCTCTTTAGAGTGCTTGACTTAATAGGAACCTGGGCGTACTACCTGGCCCTCCCTGTAGAGCATAGAATCTATAATATGTTCTATACCTCGCTATTAGAACTATAGAAAGGACACCTAGGGGAATTGCTAGAGGTAGGTATACCGATCGTAGACAAAGCAGGTAAGTACGAGGTAGAGGAGATCAAGGCTAGGCGTAAGCGGCGCAGGCAGGTTACGTATCTCGTATATTAGCATAGATAGCTACTAGAATATAATACGTAGGAAAAAGCCGATATTATAGAAGATACAGCAGCCCTAGATTATTTCAAAGCGAGAAGCGTACTGCCCAAGGGGCGCTAGGCCAACGCAAAGGCTATACTAGAGCACTAAGTGCTACAGGATACCTTAAGCGATATAGAGTAGCTACTAGCCTAGCGCAGAGGCTGCGTCAAGCATTTACATATATAGGAATCTAATAGATAGGTATAGGCAGGATACAAGGGGAACATATAAGAATAGGAAAAGGCTATAGCAACAATTACTAGCATTAGAGTAGTGCTAACGCACTATGCACACTATAGCTAGGGCGCGCTAGCCTAAAGGGGAAGCAAAACAAATAAACAAACAGATTCCCTACTTTATATACGAGCTATACGCAAGCCTTAGTTTAGGTCTAGGCCTGCGTTATAGCCGACGCAGTCTATAGCCTTAATAGCCAGTAGGCTAAGGAGCTAGCTAATAAACTGTAATCAATTAGCATAAGCTCTATATAGGAAAGGTAATATAAGGGACGTACCTAGTAGACTCCCTTACTAAATACAGCGAGGTAGCCTATAGTCTAGCAGCGCACTGCTAGCTGCTCCTACTTAGTAGCTAACACATAGTTGGCAGCCTAGCAGCTAGCGGCCGCCCTACTAGCATAGCTAGTGCGTGTATAGACGCGTTGCACAAGCTCCGCTAGCCTAGCGAGATGATTATAAAATTCGTCCTTATAGTCTACTATACTGTATAGGAGGTCCTCCTCCTCTAGGAACTCCTAGAAGGGCGATGCGGCGACCAGCTAACAGCTATAGTGCCTAGAGGCACAGTATCTACATAAGCGTAGCATATAGGGATTCAATAACTCTCCTATATACAGCTTCTAAAGGCTGTCTATTAAGGGATTAGCAAAGGTACTACTAATAAGGTATAGAATAAACTTACTGTCTTTAGAAACCTGCTGTAAATACTGTATACAGCCTAGGGAGAGCAGGGGGGCCTACAGCGCTAACGGCAGAGGCAGTATGTCGGTGTAGGCGGCAGCAATCCCTATAAGGACTACCCTAAATAATACTAGCGACAGGCTGCGGCAAGGCGCCTTAGTGTAGAGCAGGGCGGATAGAGCGAGCACAGGGCAGGCGCGACGCAGGCGCACCGGCGACGAGTCGTCGAGGTCTATAGCGTTAGAGTCGCTAGACTCTATAGACAAAAGGGGAAGTTTACACTCGGTAGAGCCTATACAGGGAGCCAGGGTACAGCTACAGCCTCGGGACTCCTAAGGTACGCTAGGGGACCCCCTAGCAGCGGCGGCAGCAGCGGCAATCCAGCTAGGCGCGAAGCGGCCTACTGTAGCGACGTACGCGTTGTAGGTATACATTGTACCTATAATGCAGTTATGCTCGCGCAGCTAGTCCGCCCGAGTGCCCTGTTCGCGACAGGGGCTTACAAAACGCTCGTACGCACGCGAGCGTATAGCGAAACGCTAGTTAAGCTTAGCTTACTAAGCCTAGAGATCGGCTACGGAGACCCGAGGGCCTAATAGTGTAGTAGTACAGCGAGCAGTATTGCTTGCAGAATAAGTAATAGCAGCAGCGATAGCGCTGTCGTTTACTAAGGTAGTAGTAGCATTTGTAGCTAAATGTATAGGTAGGGGTAAAGTAACTACAGTAATAATAGTGCTAGTAGTTGTATGTAAAGGGCTTAAGAATCTTGGTTCAGAAACTTAAGGTTAGGTATCTATATAAAGGAACTGATAGGCAGTTCCTTCGTCGTCCGCTGCTGTACAATTTGTACCTACGAAGCTAAGCTAGCAATTTCCTCCTATGTAGGGGTGCAAGGTTCACACTCTGTACAGAGGATTAGGAGTTCCCCCTCTGTACAGTAGTACAGAGTTTTCCCTCTATTTAAAGAGGCGGCAGTTCCCCTCTGTGTAGGACTATAGGGTTCTCCCTCTGTACGGGAGTAGGGTCCTGTCGGTAATTCCGTATAGAGGGTAGGGTTATGCTAGCGCTGCTAAGTCGCAGTCCTTAGGGTAACGGCTAGCTTAGGTCGGGTCCAGGACCTGGGCTAGGCGGCGCCCCCTAACAATACCCCCCCCCCCCCCCCCCTTCTCGTAGTGCCCTTTTCGTACAGCGCCGTGCCGAACACCCTTAGCTCCTAGTGTTCCTTTGCTGGGTAGCGCTTTCCCGTCCTCGCCTAGGTGCCTAACTGTTAGCCTCCCTCTTTGCTAGTTCAACCTTGGACTTGTCCTCCTAAGTCTGTAGGCAGGAAAGGCAGGGGGTACTGGATCGCTTCTACCTAACCTTGGCTAGCTCCGTTTTCCAATTTAACAGAGCCGAGGTTAAGGCTAAGGAGGCCTGTCTGTAGTTATAAAGGTGCAGGAGGTGCTCGGTCTCCTCTGCTCCTTCCCCTCCTACCTTCGAGCCCTAGCGCACTCTACGTCCCAACCGTACGGTCCGGTGCCACCGGGCTATTAGCTTTTGTCCCTGTCCCTTAGTTGTCGTCCAGAGTTTTACTCCTAGGTAGATGTTCCTGCCTCTGTCCGGTTGTCTAAAAGGCCGCCGCTCGTACAGGCTCTAGGTCGTAGTTGCCTCGCTTGTCTCCCTTTATACAGTTGTAGCAGCTGCCCTAGTTGGCATTGCCCTATAAAGTAGGCAGCTACTACCCCGTATATAAACCCCTTCCCTTTCTCCTCTCTCTCTTCTTCTCTTTCTTCTTCCTCCTCTACCTGCTACCCTTCCGTCCGGCCGTCTACTACTACTACTATTACTACTACTAACTACTATCTATTAGCCCCTACTAGTTACTACTACTATGCTACCCGCCCCGTCCGGCCGTGCTTATCGTAGCTCCCTCCTAGTCGCTGGCTCCCCCTCTGCTCGTCTAGCTATAGTCTCCTCCTATTTCTACCTCTAGCAGTAGGATGCTTAATTCGACTAGCAGCTTTGCTTCCAGTTCTTACGGATTGCCGTCCTCTGTACGGTCTAAGCTAACATCTTAGGTGCTATATTAACTAGCAGCAGGGTGTTGCTAAGCTACCTTTCTACTTTTCCTAGTGCTATGGCCCCTTCCGTCCGGGGGGTAATTAAGGTTATAGGTATGGAGTTGGCTGCCCTAGGTCCTAGGGGTAGTAGCTAGTAGGCTACCTTAAGGTAGTATATAAAAGTTTTCGGAGAGTGTCGCTCTTAACCTCTCTTACTTCTACCTTCCCTCCCTCCTGTTTTCTAGCTGCTCCCTTCCTCTAGCCCTTCCTTCGTACAGTGTCGTACAGTGTCGTGTTAGTAGGATCCTATAGTGTCCTATATCGTCGTTCTCGATCCTTTAGCAACTTAAGTTGCCGGCGGCTACCCTGTCCTTAGGGTAGATCGTGCCCCTCTTCGCTGTACAGCGCAGTGTTACTATAGCTGGGTAGTGGGATGGTTCTCCTCCTACCTGTCCAGCGCGGTTGTGTCCTATAGGGCCTCGTACAGTTCCTATATAGGCTCTGCCTATCCTCTCTACTTTACTAGGTATTCTACCCTCTTCTTCTTCCTTTAGCCCCTAAGAATCTCTTCTACCTTATACTCTTCTTGGCCCTCGATTATAATCGCCAGTAGGCGCGCGTCGTCCGTCGTCTGGTACGGCAGGGGGTCCGTGTTCGCTAGCTGTACGAGGTCTACGTAGAAGACTAGATAGATCCCTAGGGGAGTGTTTAGTCGTATAGCGTATGTCCCTACTGGTCGGACTACTGTAAACTTCCTGTTCTTCCAGTCTAGTTTCTTGCTTAGCCGGTCTATACAGATATGTCGCTAGTTTAGCCAGACCTTATCCCCTGCCTCGTACCTTAATACAGCCTGTCGTCCCTTATTGGCCTGCTCTTCCGCATTCTTTTAAGCTATAGCTAGGCTCGCCTTCGCCTATTAATAGATATCCGTAATCGTCTGTACGATAGCCTCTTCTTGCTAGTTAGGGGATCGTATAGGGCGTAGGGTGTTACTACTTAGGGTCGGAAGGAGCAGGGAATAGTCGTATCTATAGGCTATAAAGAAGGGGACAGTCTTGTAGCATTAGCCGTACAGCTGTTAATAGCCAGCTCCGCTATAGGGAGAAGTCGGTTTCAGTTCGTCTAGTTATAGTCGACGTACGCTCGGAGGTACGCTTCTAACGTCGAATTGACCCTCTCTGTCGCCCCGTCCGTCTGCAGGTGCTATGCGCTTAACAGGCGACGTTCTACCTTTAGCAACTGGCAGACCCTTGCCTAGAGCTGGCTTGTAAACTGCGTGCCCTAGTCCGACACAATCGACTAAGGAAGTTATACTTCGCAACACTGTACGACCGCTAGCAACTCCTTATCGTAGATAGGGTAGTTGCACTTAGCTAGGGAGTTCCTCTTAGAGAAATACGCGTATAGGTAAAGGAGTCCGTCCGAGCCTACCTGTAACAGGATACCTCTAATGCAATACCCCGAGGAGTCGGTTTCCAGGATTATTGTACGCTCTAGGTCGAAGGCGGTAAGCGTTAGTCCTGTAGTAAAGAGCTCCTTTAGCTTGTTAAAGCTGCTGTCGCATTCGTCCGTCTCTTTGAACTGCTTGTCCTTGTATGTTAGTTTAACTAGGGGGTGTACGATCTCTAAGTAGTTCCGTATAAACTAGCAGTAGAAGTTAGCAAACCTAAGAAATTCCTATACGCCCTTAACGTTCGTAGGTAGCTTCTATTGCTTAATAGCGTTAATCTTCTTCCTATCTATACTAATGCCTTTCCCTGCCTCGATAATAAAACCTAGGTATTTTATACGCTAGACACCAAATTTACATTTGTCGATATCGAGGTACAAGCCAGCCTGCTGCAGTCGGTCCAGCACCTTCTTAACGTCCTGTACGTAATCTGCGTAGGTGCCGTCTGTAAAAACTAGGGTGTCGTCGAGGTACGCCGAGCAGATGTCGTCTAGTAACCCTTGTAGGGACTTGTTAATGTACCTCTAGAAGGTTGCCGGTACGTTAGCAAGGCTAAAGGGGGTAACAAGCTACTTAAAAAGACTATATCTCGTACAGAAGGCAGTTATCTATTTACAGCCTTCCTTAACCTATATCTTGTAGAAGACTAAGACTACGTTAAGCTTAGTAAACTACTTTGCCTTGCTAATCTGTCTAAGAGTCTTCTTAATAAGGGGTAGGGGGTACTAGTCCTTCTTGATAATCGCGTTAATGCCTCTATAGTCTACGCAGAAACGCAATCCGGCCTTTCCTCCCTTATAGACAAACAGTACTAGGGCTCCTGCGGACGACGTACTTGCCCGAATAAACCCTTTAGTAAGCAGGTCGTCCAGCGCTTGCGCAGTACTAGGAGCTCTCTAGAGGACATTCTATACAGCGGTCCGTACAGTACCTACGGCAGGCTCCTATCTGGACGGGGTTCTAGCTAGATGTCGTAGTCAATCCCTTCTCCTTAGTGTGGCGGCAGTTTTAAGGCCGACTTCGGCTCGAAGAGGTCTAGGTATCCCGCGTATTCCTTCGGGAGCTTCGTATAGGGGTCCGTTACTTTCTTAAGTGCCAATGCCTTCTTAATGTCCGCTGTTGCTGTGTTAATTTCGGCCTTGGTATAGTTACCCTGCGGAGCCTTCCCTTAGTCCTAGGGCCTCTGCTTCGTCGACGTTTTGGCTCCGGCCGTAGCATTGTCGTCCTGCTGGACCCTCCCTTAGTCTCGGAGCCTCTGCTTCGTTACTGCCAGGTACAGCCGTCCTCGTCTAACGTCTAGCTTGCCCCTCTAGCGCTCTATCTATAGCTTCCCTAGTATTAGGTTATACCCTAGCTTGTCCTGTACGACATAGAGGTATAAGTCCTGCTTATAGTGTCCCTGTACCTCTATCGTTACTTTCAATATATAGGTAATGTCCGGTCCTCGCCCGGTAATACCCAATATGCGTACTAGTATAGTAGGGGTCGTCTTAATCCAGTGTCTCTGTACGAAGTCTTCGCTAATTACTCTGTATACCAAACATCCTGTGTCAATTAATGTCCGGGCTGTTGCGGACCTGTTCAACGTTGGCTATACGATAAACAGCGTCGTCGTTATGTAGTTGCTCTTAAAAGATAGCTAAGTAATGCTTTGATTTGGCAATCTATCTCGTATACGCCTCTGGCAGTGCCTTCGCTTAGAGGCTACTCTTTTCCCGATTCGTTATCGTCCAAGTAGGACTCCTAATCTTCTTGTTAGGGCGCCGCAGTTGCTATCCTTGCGGTGGTCGGCCGTCCCCTAGGTCTCTCTGCTAGCAAAAGTCCGCAATTCCGTACAGTGTGGCCTATCTTGCTATACCGGTAGCAGCTCCCTTCTGCTCGTCTCTTATTAAGGGTAGCTATGTCTACCTATTGCGCCCTTTTAGTAGCGGCCCTTAGCCGTACGGTAACGGCTGCCGCTACCCTCGTCGTTGTCGGTTCCTAGTCTATAGCGTCTATCTGTCGCTAGAGGGGTTGTCTTATCTCTTAAGCGCAGCTTATCTGTCTAAGCCTGCGCTGCTAGTCGTCGACTATCCTAAGGAGATCGCAGAATTCCTTGTATGTAGCTGGTCGCATTACGCCTACTAGCCCTGTTATAATCTTCTTAGAGAGGCCTACCTCTAAAGAGGTAATTTTTATCCTGTCCTCCTATTAGAGACCTCCTGCTTCTGCTAAGGTCTGGTTAAATTCTGCGAGGAACTCTCGTACAGTCTTGCGTCCTTGCTTTATCGTGTTAACCCGTAGGAGTGCTCGGCTCTCGCGGTCTAGGTTCTTATAGCTCTTGTCTAGAGCTGCCTAGAGCATCGTCGTTGTAGCTATTGCCAGGTTGGCAATAGCCGTCTCGTAGTACAGCAGAATTCGTGCTGCCGCCCTGCCCTTTAACCTCCTAAAGAGGTAAAATACCTTGTCTAGCTCGGTCGGGTATGCTCCTAAGTCGACTAGAAGCTTAGAGCGCATCTAGGCAGCCTAGGAGGGGTACTCGGCCAGAGCCTTACTATCGTATGTAGAGACGTTGGGGAGTTTGCTTTTGGGGGTCTGGGTATAGGCTATTATGTTCGTCGTCGCTGTAGGGGTCGGATCGCGATCGGACGCCCTAAGCTGTCGTAGCTCCTGTTCCTGTTAGGAAATTATCGCAGCCTAGTAGCTTACTTGCTGCTCGAGCTGCCTCTTGCTTTCCAGCAGCTCCTCGTACACGCGGTGTATATGCCCCTCTATAGCCGTAGTTTCTATAGGGATGTCGCTGTCTATCTTTGTTTTATTACTGCAGTCACCGACAGTAAGATTAGTTCCTAATGTAAAGGGCTTAAGAATCTTAGTTCAGAAACTTAAGGTTGGGTATCTATATAAAGGAACTAATAGGCAGTTCCTTCGTCGTCCGCTGCTGTACAATTTGTACCTACGAAGCCAAGCTAGCAATTTCCTCCTGTATAGGGTTGCAAGGTTTACACTCCGTACAGAGGATTAGGAGTTCCCCCTCTATACAGTAGTATAGAGTTTTCCCACTATTCAGAGGGGCGGCAGTTCCCCTCTATGCAGGACTATAGGGTTCTCCCTCTGTACAGGAGTAGGGTCCTGTCGGTAATTCTGTACAGAGGGTAGGGTTATGCTAGCGCCGCTAAGTCGCAGTCCTTAGGGCGACGGCTGGATTAGGTCGGGTCCAGGACCTGGGCTGGGCGGCGCCCCCTAACATTGTAGTTATATAGTCGTAGTAGTAGTGTTACAGTACGGCGGCAGTAGTGCCGTTAATAGCAAAACGCGAGAGCGTAAGGAAAAAGAAACAAAGCGTAGAGGGCGCGCTACTAACAGTTATAACGCGCGTAGCGGGCTACAAGAATGCAGTCGTTAGGGTCTACGACAAACAACTGGCCGCCTAGCAACTACAGTAATAACGTTAGCTACAGCAACGATGCCAGAGTGCGGAATAGACATAGCTACTACAGGCCCTAAGGGGGACGTTAGCTAGGCTTAGAGGCTGCAATATACGCAGAAGCACAGACCAATTAACGTAGTAGCTTGGCACATCTATTGCAGCAGGCAGAGGGGCCCTTTGCATACACGATAGACGTAGCATGCATATAGGGAGCCTATCAATCGGCATGCCGACGCAGTAGCAAGCCAAGCCTATACTAATCGCAGGTATATGCCGAAGGTCGATAGCTGGCAAAAAAAGCATCGAAGAGGTAGAAGTTTATAAGGGCTGTTAAGGGCTTACTAAGCTGCTTAAAGGTACAGGCTGCTTACTATCTAAAGCACTAAGGCGTATATAAAGTAAGTTATAGGGGATAGAACTCTAGGTAGGCAGCTAGGGACATCTGCATTAGGTAAGGGAGGTAATTGTCATAGAATCACTATTAGGAAGGTCTTATAGGGGCACGAAGTTGCTCTAAGGGCGCGACTACAATCCTAAGGGTAGCTTGCTACTAAGGACAGCTTAAGCCGCCCTTATACACACACAAAAGAAGCGCAGGCAAGACTAGCAGAGGGACACTTGTTAGTTCAAACACGATACTAGTTATTGGTATCAGGTACCCTATACACTGCTATAATCCAATGCTGTAACAGTATATATAGCACTTACAATGCGGTCGCGCTCCTGCAAGTCGTTAGCACAAGTACCCCCTTTACAGTAGGGGCTTGCGAGCGGTCTCGCGTAAGCGAACGCGCAGCAAAACGCTAGTTAAGCTTAGTAGACTAAGCTTAAAGCTCTGCTATAGATAGCCGAGGGCCCGAAGGTATAGTAGTACAATAAGCAGTTTTGCTAACTAAGTGCGTAACAGCAGCAGTAGTAGTGCCGTTATTAGTAGGAGTAGTAGTAGTACTAGTAGCAGTGTTCGTAGGAGGAGGAGTAGTAGTTACAGTGCTAGTGCTGTTGCTGCTGCTATCGTAAGTATTAGTGCTACGTAACGGCAGCAGTAGTATTGTTAACAGCAGAACGTAGGAGCGTAAGGAAAAAGAAAACAAAGTGCAGAGGGCGCGCTACCTATAGCTATAATATGTGCAGGCAGGCTACAACAACGCGGTCGCAAGGGTCTACGACAAACAACCGGCTGCCTAGCAACTACAGCATTAACGTTAGCTATAGCAACGACGCGAGCACGCATAATAGACGTTGCTATTACAGGCTCTAAGGGGGGCGTTAGCGAGGCTTACAGGCCGCGATATATGCAGAAAGCACAGACCGACTAAAGCAGTAATTCGGCGCATCTATTACAGCAGACAGAGGGGCCCTTTGCATACACGATAGCCGTAGCGTGCACAGCAACGTGTCTATCGATCGGCACGCTAGCGCGATAGCAAAGCCGAGTCTATACCGATCTATAGGTATATACTAAAGGCTAATAGCTAGCAAAAAAGAAATTAGAGAGGTTAGAGTTTAGAGAAGGTTACTAAGGGCTCGCTAAGCTGCTTATATGTACCTCTATAAGTAAGGTCTGCAAGTAATAGTGCACAGGCCCCTATAGCACATCGGCTGCTTATCCTTTAAGGCGCTAAGGCGCAGGTAAAGCAAGTTACAGGGTAAGGGACTCCGGATAGGCAGCTAGGAACATCTGCCTTAAAGAGAGGAGGTAATTGTTATAGAATAACTATTAGGGAGATCTTGTAGGAGCATAGAGATACTCTAGCAGTGCTACTGCGGACCTAAGGATAGCCTACTGCTAAGGGCGGCTTAAGCTGCCCTTACGTACACACAAAAGGAACGTAGGCGAACCTAGCAGAGAGACACTTGTTAGTTTAAACACGATATTAGTTATTGATATTAGGTGCCCTATATACTGCTATAGTCCAATCCTATAACACTTAGAGAAGGGAGGTAGTTGTTATAGAATAAGTAGTAGGGAGGTCTAGCGAGAGCACAGAGGTGCTCTAGCGACACAACTGCAGGACCTAAAGATAGCCTATTGCTAAGAACGGCTTGCGCCGCTCCAGCGTATACACAAAAGGCATACAGGTAAGAATAGTAGAGGAACACTTGTAAATTTAAACACGATACTAGTAATTAGTATTAGGTGCCTTATACGCTGCTACAATCTAATTCTATAACAGCATACAAGAAGAAGAAAATAAGAAAGTACATAAGAAGAATAAGATAGAAAGCGTACAGATAGAAAAAGGCATAAGATAGGGTTAAAATAGAAGGAAAAAGAAGTAGGATTCAGGTACTAACGAACAGAAATCAGGCAGAAAGAAAGCTAGTATACTGCAAAAATAGAGGTAGAAGAGAAGACAAGAAGATAGATAGAAAAGAAGTCTATTAAAATAGAAAAGAACAGAAGGATGTAATTAGTTAAGAAGTTTAGAAGAAATAGAAGAGCTGGAATAGATCAGTAAGCAGTCGAGGGCAACCGCTAGTAAGGGAGGGGGGTATTCTTGCAGTAGTAGAAAGGGGTAGGACGGAATAACAGAGTAGACCCTAGAATTTTAGCTTAGCCCCTTTTAGGATTTAGGTTCCAGAACGGACTAAGCTGGGCCTTCACACACTATACTACGAAAGCCTACTACTACTACTATATAGATTCCTTCCTCTCTTTAGTTTGCAATAAAGTTATTAAAACAGTCGTGTCAAATTACACCTACGAGCTAAGATTACCAAGGTAGGCTAAGATATACTAATGTAGACTAAGGTATACTAAAGTAGGCTAGGGGATACTCAAGTAGGGTAAGGTATACTAAAGTGCCAGATATTAAGATATACTACAGAATGTCGTAGGTGTTACAGGATTGGATTGTAGTAGCGTATAGGGCACCTAATACTAATAACGGGTATCGTGTTTGAACTAATAAGTGTCCCTCTGCTAGTCTTGCCTGCTCTCCTTTTGTGTATACGCAAGGGCGGCTTAAGCCGTCCTTGGCAGCAGGCTACCCTTAGGTTCGCAGTCGCGCCCTTAGAGCAACTCTGTACCCCTATAAGACCTCCCTAATAGTTATTCTATAACAATTACCTGCCCTCCCTAAGGCAGATGTCCCTAGCTGCCTACCTAGAGTCTCCTTCCTATAACTTACTCTATATACGCCTTAGCGCCTTAGACAGTAAGCAGCCGGTACGCTATAGGTGCTTGTACACTATTACTTACAAACCTTACTCGTAGACATGCGCATAAATAGCTTAGTAAGCTCTTAGCAACCTATATCAACCTCTACCCCTCTAGGGCCCTTTTCGCTGGCTATTGACCTTTAGTACGTACCTGCAATTAGCACAGGCTTGGCTTGCTACTACGCTAGCATGCCGATCGATAGGCTCCTTGTGTATACTCTACGACCCTCGTATACGCATAGGGCCCCTCTGCTCGCTGCAATAGATACGCCGAACTACTGCTTTAATCAGTCTGTGCTTCTCGCGCGTTTGCGGCCTCTAAGCCTCGCTAACGCCTCCCTTAGGGCCTGTAGTAGGTGCGTCTATTCTGCGCTTTCGCATCGTTACTATAGTTACTATTAATGCTATAATTGCTGGGCGGCCGCTTTGTTTAGCGTAGACCCTGCGGCCGCGTTGTTGTAGTCTGCTAAACGCACTATAGCTGTAGGCAGCGCGCCCTCTGTACTTTGTTTTCTTTTTCCTTACGCCTCTCGCGTTCGCTACCTCTAACACTGCCGCCGCTACCCCGTAACACTACTATTACTAACAACAGCAGCATCGCTAGCACTACTACTAACAGCATTATAGTTTCTATACCCCTACTAACGTAGACAGCTACGAACGCCACTTCTACACTAGTTAATAACAGCGCCGTCGCTGCTGCAATCACTTATTCTGTAAGCAATACTGCTCGCTACACCACTACGCTGTCGTGCCCTCTAGTCTCTAAAGTCGCTCTCTAAGCTTAGTTAGCTAGGCTTAGCCAGCGTCTTGCTACACGTTCGCATATACGCGAGCGCTCGGCTAGCCCCTGTCGTAAACAGAGCACTTAGACGGACTAGCTACGCAAGCGTAACTGTATTATAGATGCTATGCATTCTTATAACGTACGCGTCGCCACTTTAGGCCGCTACGCCCCAAGCTGGATTGCCGCCGCTGCTGCTGCTGCTAGGGGCTCCCAGAGCGCGCCTTAGGAGTCCCTTAGCCGTAGCCGTGCCCTGGCTCTACGTATAGGCTGCGCTAAGTGTAAGCTGTTACAGTCAAAAGCTGGAAGAGCAAGGACAACAGTACCAAAGTCCCACTAAGCACTACTATAGTTGACAGGCTATATCTTAACAACCAAAGGTCCAACTAAAACAACTCTTGCCGCGTTAGAAGCGCTACAATTGGTTCTACAAGGACGAACAATCAGGTTGGGAAAGGCACTAGAACTACAGCTAGTAGACAGTGGAAAACCCCTAACAGTCCTAAGGACCTATCTAGCTCTACTACCCTTAACAACCCACAACTCAACACTTACTACTCTTAATAGGAAAGCTTCTAGGCGCGCTAGAAGCAACTCGATTCGCTCTTTAGAAGGTTCTGTTTCAGTTCTGGAACCTTTAGGAAAAGAAGGTTTTAGAAGTAACTCGGTTAGCAGAACAAAGGAGAGAAGTTTGTTAATAAACTTCTTAGGAAGTCTAGCAACAAAGGAGCAAACAACCAGCTAGGGCAGAGGGATATAAGGAGCAGGTACCGCCCCCTTATCTTTCTGTTTTCCTTCTTTATAGCTTGTCTTGTACATTTAACCTAGAACAACCTTCTAACTCTTAATATATAACTATACTTTAGACTCCAGTTCTTTAGTTCCTCCTCCTAACCTTAGTTCTTACAGCAACCCTTATACACCTTAGACTCTTCCTTAACATTACAAGCTATTAACCAATCTAAGACTCTTAATCAATATAGTCTTCTATATACTACCTAAAGAGATTCCCTTTAAGGAATACTCTAAGCTAGATCTTTCTGCACAAGGCACTTCTAATTTAATAAACAGTAACCCTACCCTTGCCCTACGAGTCCTTTTTATAGCAGCAAATATTGTTCGCATAGGAACAGAGCAAATAAAAGACCTTAGCAACTATATTAATAGTCTAGAGGCAATGCTGTCTAAAGGCAAAGAACAGCTGCAAGAGATAGAACAAAAGGTAGTTACTCTTACACTTAAGAAGGCACAAACATAAGGACAACTACAAGAAGCCCTAAACTTAAGGACACCTACTACTACTAGAGAATCTACTAGCAAGAAAGTGGCTAATCTAGAAACGTTCTATAGAGACAAAGAAAAGTTTAATAAATTTCGCCTACGACTATGTATTAAACTCTTAGCCGATGCAGACTATTTCCCTAACGAAAATTAGAAGGTCTCCTACGCATTCTCTCTCCTAGCAGGCAAGGTACTTTAGCAAGTCTTACACTGGTTTAACCTACAGACATTCCAAGTTACTTGCCCAGACCTGAAGGCCTTACTTACCTCTCTTAACTCAGCCTTTGGAAACCTATACCGCAAGTCTATAGCTTAACAATTTATTAGAACACTTAAGCAGACTAACAAGCCCTTTGCAGACTAATACGCACAGTTCTTACGAGAAATTGGACACTATAAATACGACATAGAGGCACAGAAGTCAGCTCTAGTTGCTAGGTTAAGTACAGAACTCCTTACGAAACTTAAGGATTAGGAATATAAAACCCTATCCTTCTAGAAACTTGTTACCCTTTGCCAACGCCTTAACAGCCGTAGGAATCTGCTTGCAGACATTATTAAGGCCAAGAGCAACAACTGCAACAGTTAACGCCCTGTTTCGACTCCTACTAACGTTAACCTAAATGTAGGAACTTATAGGCCAACCTTATGCCTTCCCCTCTAACTAGTTGTTACCTAAGGAGACCCTATAGACTTAAGCTTAGCTAAGCTCTAAGACGGCCGCTTTACGTAGGACGAGAAGGAACGCCGCTGCCGCCTACGCCTCTGTATATACTGTAGTAAGTAAAGCTAAATTGCTGTTATCTGTCTAACACTAGCTATAAGACGTACTAAGATAGTGTTACGGTCAACAGCTGGAAGAACAAGGACAACAGTACCAAAGTCCCACCAAGTACCTCTATAGTTTACAGGCCATTTCTTAACAACTAAAGGTCCAACTAAGACTATTCTTGCCGCGTTGGAAGCGCTATAATCGGTTCTACAAGGACGAACAATCAGGTTGAGAAAGCCACTAGAACTACAGCCAGCAGACAGTGGAAAACCCCTAACAGTCCCAAGGTCTTATCCAGCTCTACTACCCTTAACAGCCTATAACTTAACACTTACTGGTCTGACTAAGAAGCCTCTAGGCGCACTAGAAGCGACTCGACCCACTCTTTAGAATATTCTGTTTCAGTTCTGGAACCCTTAGGAAAAGAAGGTTTTAGAAGTAACTTAGTTAACAGAACAAAGGAGAGAAGTTTATTAAGAAACTTCTTAGGAAATCCAGCAGTAAAGGGGCAAACAACCAGCCAGGGCAGAGGGATATAAGAAGCAGCTGCCGCCCCCTTATCTTTCTGTTTTCCTTCTTTATAGCTTGTCTTGTACAATTAACTTAGAACAACCTTGTAACTCCCAACATATAACTACTCTTTAGACTTTAGTTCTTTAGCTCCTCCTCTTAACTTTAGTTCTTACAACAAGCTACATATACCTTAGCCTCTTTACTGACATTACAAGCTATTAACCAACCTAAGATTATTAATTAACATAGTCTTCTATATACTACCTTAAGAGATTCCCTTTAAGGAATACTCGAAACTAGATCTTTCTGTATGAGGCACTTCTAATTCGATAAACAGTAACCCTACCCTTGCCCTACAAGTCCTCTTTACAGCAGCAAAGATTATTCGCACAGGAACAGAACAAATAAAAGACCTTAGCAACTATATTAATAGTCTGGAGGCAATGCTGTCTAAAGGCAAGGAACAGCTGCACGAGATAGGACAAAAGATAGCTACTCTTATACTTAAAAAGGCACAAACACAAGGACAACTATAAGAGGCCCTAAACCTAAGGACACCTACTGCTACTAGAGAATCTACTAGCAAGAAAGTGGCTGATCTAGAAACATTCTATAGGGACAAAGAAAAGTTTAATAGATTTCGTCTACGACTATCTATTAAAATCTTAGCCAATGCAGACTATTTCCCTAATGAGAATCAAAAGGTCTCCTACGCATTCTCCCTCCTGGCAGGCAAGGCACTCTAGCAAGTCTTACACTGGTTTAACCTACAGACACTCCAAGTTACTTGTCCAGACATTAAGGCCTTACTTACCTTTCTTAACTTAGCCTTTAGAAACCTATATCGCAAGTCTATAGCTTAACAATTTATCAGAACACTTAAGCAGACCAACAAGCCTTTTGCAGACTACTACGCACAGTTCTTACGAGAGATTGAACACTGTAAATACGATACAGAGGCTCAGAAGTCAGCTCTAGTTGCTAGGTTAAGCACAGAACTCCTTATAAAACTTAAAGATTAGGAACGTAAAGCCCTATCCTTCTAGGAACTTGTTACCCTCTGCTAACGCCTTAACAGCTGTAGGAATTTGTTTGCAGACATTAATAAGGCTAGGAGCAACAACCGCAGCAGTCTACGCCCTGTTTCGACTCCTACAAACGTTAACCCAAATGTAGGAACTTATAGGCCAACCTTACGCCTTCCCCCTTAACTAGTTGTTACCTTAGGAGACTCTATAGACTTAAGCTTAGCTAAGCTCTAAGACGGCCGCCTTACGCAGGACGAGAAGGAACGACGCCGCTGCCTACGCCTCTGCATATACTGTAGTAGACCAAACTACATTGCTGTTAACTGTCTAACACTGGCTACAAGACGTACTAAGATAAGTATATCTCTTAGTTTCTCTACAGCAGCTCCTACGCTATAAGGCAACAACAAGGACTAGGGAAACGCCTAGGCCTGTCAACAAGACGCCTAACAGGCAGGCACTTAGATCGACATTATGCAATCTCTTCTTCTACTGTACAATTCTATACTAAGACAGAGGATAAACTTACTTGTCCTCCCTTAGTTGTTACAGCAGAAATCTACACAAAGAATAACACAGTACACTTAGTACTTACGATAATCGACTGCAGCGCGACTAGTAAAAGCTTTATTACCCCTTAACTTGCTAACTCTTTAGGAATTACTACTTAGAACTTAAAGTACCCTAGACCCTTAAGAATGTTTAACGGCAGTAAGGCTTCCTTAGGAGGCGTAACTCAGATCGCCTATATTAAGCTTAACCTTAGGAACTACTAGGAACACCTCTCTTGCTTTATTACCCCTCTGCTAAACTAGAAGCTTATCCTTAGAATGCCTTAGTTAAAGCTCTACAACCTATAGATTAACTAGAACACTGGAACCCTTTGCCTAAACTTAGAACACTGCCAAACCTATTGCTACCCTTCTATTTAGCCTACTCCTGTATACAGCAATTATAATTTAATCTTCTAAGTATCTGCAGCTGCTTTCTATATAGCTGCAAAGGAGAAAGGAGCTCAAATCTTTGTTGCGTTAATAGAGAACATTAAGTAGGCTCTTGCTAAGTATAATGACAGGAGAGAAGCTACTAACCTAGAGACAAAAGTACTAGAAGAATACTACGACTTCCTTAGTGTCTAGTTAGTTAAAGAAGCTAACAAGCTGCCTCCTTACCGCCCCTACGACTACAAGATTAAGCTAGAAGAGGGCAAGATACCCCCCTTTAGCCCCCTTTACTATATGTCTTGCGAAGAACTCCAAGTCCTGCAAAAGTTCCTATAGCAGAACCTTTAGAAAGGCTTTATTAGATCCAGTCACTCTCCTGCAGCCAGCCCTGTTATGTTTGTTAAGAAACCTAGTAGAGGGCTACGCTTCTGCGTCGACTACCGTAACCTTAATGCTATTTCCAAGAAGAATCGCTACCTAATCCCTCTAATATAGGAAACTTTAGAACGCCTTTCGAAGGCAAAATAGTTTACTAAGCTTAAAGTAATTACAGCATTTAACAAGATTCGAATAGCAGAAGGACAAGAATAGATAACTGTATTTAGGACTCGATACGGCTTGTTTGAATCCTTGGTTATGTCCTTTGGCATATGCAATGCACCTAGCACCTTCTAGGAATACATAAATAACATCCTAAGAGAATACTTATATTAGTTTGTTATAGCTTACATTAACGACATCTTAGTGTATAGCAAGACATTAAAAGAACACTAGGGACACGTCCGCAAGGTACTGGCCAAACTGGAAGAAGCAGACTTACATCTTATTAGGGGGCGCCGCCCAGCCTAGGTCCTGGACCCGACCTAAGCCAGCCGTCGCCCTAAGGACTGCGACTTAGCAGCGCCAGCATAACCCTACCCTCTATACAGAATTACCGACAGGACCCCACTCCTGTATAGAGAGAGAACCCTATAGTCCTGCATAGAGGGGAACTGCTGCCCCTCTAAATAGAGGGAAGACTCTGCACTGCTGTATAGAGGGGGAACTCCCGATCCTCTGTACAGAGTGTGAACCTTGCACCCCTGCACAGGAGGAAATTGCTAGCTTAGCTTTGTAGGTACAAATTGTACAGCAGCGGACGACGAAGGAACTGCCTATTAGTTCCTTGATATAGATACCTAGCCTTAAGTTTCTAAACTAAGATTCTTAAGCCCCTTATATTAGGAACTGATCTTACTGTCGGTAACTGCAGTAATAAAACAAAGATAGACAGCGACATCCCTATAGAAACTACGGCTATAGAGGGACATATGCACCGCGTATACGAGGAGCTGCTGGAACACAAGAGGCAGCTCGAGCAGCAAGTAAGCCACCAGGCTAAGATGATTTCCCAACAGGAACCAACGACGACGAGGGTGGCGGCAGCTGTTACCGTACGGCCAAGGGCCGCCACCAAAAGGGCACAATAGGTGGACATAGCTACCCTTAACAAGAGGCGAGCAGAAGGGAGCTGCTACTAGTATAGCAAGATAGGCTACGCTGTACAGAATTGCAGACTTTTGCTAGCAGAGAGACCTAGGGGACGGCCGACCACTGCAAGGGTAGCAACTGCAGCGCCCCAACGAGAAGATTAGGAGTCCTACTTGGACGACAACGAGTCGGGAAAAGAGTAGCCTCTAAGCGAAGGCTCTTCCAGAGGCGTATACGAGATAGATTGCTAAATTAAAGCACTACTTAGCTATCTTTTAAGAGCAACTACATAACGACGACGCCGTTTATCGTACGGCCAACGTTGAACAGGTCCGCAACGGCGCAGACATTAATTAACATAGGATGTTTAGTGTACGGAGTAATTAGCGAAGACTTCGTACAGAGATACTGGATTAAGACGACCCCTACTATACTAGTACGCATATTGGGCATTACCGGGCAAGGACCGGACATTACCTATATAGTGAAAGTAACAATAGAGGTACAGGGACACTATAAGCAGGACTTATACCTCTATGTCGTACAGGACAAGCTAGGGTATAACCTAATACTAGGGAAGCTATAGATAGAGCGCTAGAGGGGCAAGCTAGACGTTAGACGAGGACGGCTGTACCTGGCAGTAATAAAGCAGAGGCTCCGAGACTAAGGGAGGGTCTAGCGGGACGACAAAGCTACGGCCGGAGCTAACACGCCGGCGAAGCAGAGGCCCTAAGACCAAGGGAAGGCTCTGCAGAGTAACAATGCCAAGGCCGAAATCAATACAGCGACGGCGGACATTAAGAAGGCATTAGCACCTAAGAAAGTAACAGACCCTGTACGAAGCTCCTAAAGGAATACGCAGGATACCTGGACCTTTTCGAGCCGAAGTCGGCCTTAAAACTGCTGCTATACTAAGGAGAAGGGATTAACTACGACATCTAGCTAGAACCCTGTCCGGATAGGAGCCTGCCGGAGGTACTGTACAGACCGCTGTATAGAATGTCCTCTAGAGAACTCCTAGTACTGCGCAAGACACTAGACGACCTGCTTGCCAAAGGGGTTATTTGGGCGAGTACGTCGTCCGTAGAAGCCCTAGTGCTGTTTGTCTACAAGGAGGGGAAGGCCGGCTTGCGTTTCTGCATAGACTACACAGGCATTAACGCGATTACTAAGAAGGACCGGTACCCCCTACTGCTTATTAAGGAGACTCTCGGACAGATCAGCAAGGCAAAGTGGTTTACCAAGCTTAACGTAGTCTTAGCCTTCTACAAGATACGGATTAAGGAAGGCTATAAATAGATAACCGCCTTCTGTACGAGATATAATCTTTTTAAGTAGCTTATTACCCCCTTTAGCCTTGCTAACGCACTGGCAACCTGCCAAAGGTACATTAACAAGTCCTTGTAAGGGTTACTAGACGACATCTGCTCGGTATACCTCGACGACACCCTAGTTTTTACAGACGGCACCTATACAGATTACGTACAGGACGTTAAGAAGGTGCTGGACCGACTGCAGCAGGCTGGCTTGTACCTCGACATTAACAAATGTAAATTCGGTGTCCAGCGTACGAAATACCTAGGTTTTATTATTAAGGCAGGGAAAGGTATTAGTATAGATAGGAAGAAGATTAATGCTATCAAGCAATAGAAGCCGCCTACGAACGTTAAGGACGTACAGGAATTTCTTGGGTTTGCGAACTTCTACCGCTAGTTTATACAGAATTACTCGGAGATCGTACGCCCCCTAGTTAAACTAACACACAAGGACAAGCAGTTGAAATAGACGGACGAATGCGATAGCAGCTTTAACAAACTAAAGGAGCTCTTTACTACAGGACCAACGCTTGCCGCCTTCGACCTAGAGCGTACGATAATACTAGAAACCGACTCCTTAGAGTATTGCATTAGAGGCATCCTGTTACAGGTAGGCCTAGACGGACTCCTGTACCTATACGCGTATTTCTCTAAGAAGAACTCCCTAGCTAAGTGCAACTACCCTATCTATAACAAGGAGTTGCTAGCAGTCGTACGATGTTGCGAAGCATAGGATAGAGAACTCCGCTCGGTGCCCGAGTTCCTCGCCCTAACGGACTACAAGAATCTAGAGTACTTTACGCAGCCCCAGAAGCTGTCTAAGAGGCATGTACAATAGGCAATGTACCTAAGCCGGTTCAATATAAGACTCCAGTATCGCAAGGATAAAGATAATAGCAGGGCCGATATGCTATCCAGACAGGACTAGGATATGCCAAAGACGTACAAGGACGACCGGTTAAAGTTATGAACATTCCAGATGTTTAAGGAGGAGCCAGGCGAGGAGACTATCCGCCTAGCAGCAACACACCTTTAGGAACCCTACCTGCAAGTATAGGAAGAGGCAGTAGAAAAGGACGAGATGTACTAAGGGGCCTATACGGCGATCTAAGGAGGGCAACGGAAGCTCCTAGCCGAGCTCTATCTTAAGGTGTCGGCAGCAGAGTGCTCGGTAGACAAGGAGAACAACCTAAAGTTTAGGAATCAGATTTAGGTCCTAGCAGACGAGAAGCTCTGTACGAGCTTAATACAACGGACGTATAACTCTATAGCTACCGGTTACCTAGGGCGCAAGGAAACGTACAGCATCGTCGCCTAGGACTACTACTAGCCGGCGATAGCGAAGGACATCCGCAGGTTCGTACAGAACTGCGACGTATATAGACGGACGAAGCCCTAGCAGGAACTAAAGCATAAGCTGCTAAAACCCCTACCAATACCGGACCGGCCCTAGCAAGACCTAACAGTAGACTTTATTATAGACCTCCCTAAGAGCGACAGACGGCAGAACATTATAGTAGTTACAGACAAGTTAACGAAGGGGGTAATACTAGAGGGAATAGACTCTATTATAGCTAAGGACACCGCCTAGGTATTTATACGGACGACGTTTAGCAAACACGGATTCCCTTAGTCGATTGTGTCGGACCGGGGCACGCAGTTTACGAGCTAGCTCTAGGCAAGGGTCTGCTAGTTGCTAAAGGTAGAACGTCGCCTGTTAACCGTATAGCACCTGCAGACGGACGGGGCGACAAAGAGGGTCAATTCGACATTAGAAGCGTACCTCCGAGCGTACGTCGACTATAACTAGACGAACTGGAACCGACTTCTCTCTATAGCAGAGCTAGCTATTAACAGCCGTACGGCTAATGCTATAGGATTGTCCCCCTTCTTTATAGCCTATAGATACGACCATTCCCTGCTCCTACCGGCCCTAAGTAGTAATACCCTGCGCCCTGTACGATCCCCTATTTAGCAGGGAGAGGCTATCGTACAGACGATTACGAATACCTATTAATAGGCGAAGGCGAGTCTAGCTATAGACTAACAAAACGCGGAAGAGTAGGCTAACAAGGGACGACAGGCTGCACTAAGGTACGAGGCAGGGGATAAGGTCTGGCTAAACTAGCGAAACATCTGTACAGACCGGCTAAGCAAGAAGCTAGATTGGAAGAACAGGAAGTTTACAGTAGTCCAACCAGTAGGGACACATGCTATACGACTAAACACTCCCCTAGGGATTTATCCAGTCTTCTACGTAGACCTCGTACAGCCAGCGAACACGGACCCCCTGCTGCACTAGACGACGGACGACGCACGCCTACTGGCGATTATAACTAAGGGCTAAGAAGAATATAAGGTAGAAGGGATCCTTAAGAGCTAAAGGAAGAAGAAGAGGGTAGAATACCTAGTAAAGTAGAGAGAATAGGCAGAGCCTACGTAGGAACCGTACGAGGCTCTATAGGACACAACTGCGCTAGACACGTAGGAGGAGAACTATCCTACTACCCAGCTACAGTAACACTACGCTGTATAGCGAAGAGGGGCATAATCTACCCTAAGGACAGGGTAGGCGCCGGCAACTTAAGTTGCTAAAGGATTGAGAATAACGATATAGGACACTATAGGATCCTACTAATACGACACTGTACGACACTGTATAAAGGAAGGGCTAGAGGAAGGGAACAGCTAGAAGACAGGAGGGAGGGAAAGTAGAAGTAAGAGAGGTCGAGAGCGACACTGTCCGAAAACTTTTATATACTACCTTAAGGTAGCCTACTAGCTACCACCCCTAGGACCTAGGGCAGCCAACTCTATACCTATAACCTTAATTACCTCCTAGACGGAAGGGTCCCTAGTACAAGGAAAGGTAGAAGGGTAGCTTAGCAACACCCTGCTGCTAGTTAATATAGCACCTAAGATATTAGCTTAGAGCATACAGAGGACAGAAACCTGTACGAACTGGAAGCGAAGCTGCAGGTTAAATTAAGCATCCTACTGCTAGAGGTAGAAATAGGAGGAGACCCTAGCCGGACGAGCGGAGGGAGAGCCAGCGACTACGAGAGAGCTATAGTAAGCACGCCCGGACAGGGCGGGTAGCATAGTAGTAGTAACTAGTAGTAGCTAATAGATAGTAGTTAGTAGTAGTAATAGTAGTAGTAGTAGACGGCTGGACGGACAGGTAGCAGGTAGAGGATAAAGAAGAAAGAGAAGAAGAGAGAGAGGGGAAAGGGAAGGGGTTTATATACAGGGTAGTAGCTGCCTGCCTTATAGGGCAATAACAACTAGGGCAGCTGCCACAGCCGGATAAAGGGGGACAAACGAGGCAACTACGACCTAGAGCCTGTACGAGCGGCGGCCTACTAGACAACCGGACGGAGGCGGGAACATCTATCTAAGAGTAAAAACTCTAGACGACAACTAAGGGACAGGGACAGAGCCAAATAGCCCAGTAGTACCAGTCTGTACAGTTAGGACGTAGAGTGCATAGCTAGGGCTCGAGGGTAGAAGGAGAAGGAGCAGGCAGGACCGAGCACCTCCTGCACCTTTATAACTGCAGGCAGGCCTCCTTAGCCTTAACCTCGGCTTCGTTAAACTGGAAAACGGAGCCGGCCAAGGTTAGGTAGAAGCGATCCAGCACCCCCTGCCTTCCCTGCCTATAGACTTAGGAGGACAAGTCCAAGGTTAAACCGGCAAAGAGGGAGGCCAACAATTAGGCGCCTAGGCGAGGACGGGAAAGCGTTATCTAGCAAAGGAACACTAGGAGCTAAGGGTGTTCGGTACAGCGCTATATAAAAAGGGCATTATAAGAAGGGAGGGAGGGGGTATTGTTAGGGGGCGCTGCCCAGCCTATGTCCTTAGACCTAACCTAAGCCAGCCGTCGCCCTAAGGACTGCGACTTAGCGGCGCTAGCATAATCCTACCCTCTGTACGGAATTACCGACAGGACCCTACTCTTATACTAAGGGAGAACCCTATAGTCCTATACAGAGGGGAACTGCTGCCCCTCTAAATAGAGGGAAAACTCTGTACTACTATACAGAGGGGGAACTCCCGATCCTCCGCACAGAGTGTAAACCTTGCACCCCTACATAGGAGGAAATTGCTAGCTTAGCTTCGTAGGTACAAATTGTACAGCAGCGGACGACGAAGAAACTGCCTATCAGTTCCTTTATATAGATACCTAACCTTAAGTTTCTAAACTAAGATTCTTAAGCCCTTTACATTAGGAACTGATCTTACTGTCGGTAACTGCAGTAATAAAACAAAAGATAGACGGCGACATCCCTATAGAAACTACGGCTATAGAGGGGCATATACACTGCGTATACGAGGAGCTGCTAGAAAGCAAAAGGCAGCTCGAGCAGCAAGTAAGCTACTAGGCTGCGATAATTTCCTAACAGGAACAGGAGCTACGACAGCTTAGGGCGTCCAATCGCGATCCAACCCCTACAACGACGACGAACATAATAGCCTACACCCCGACCCCCAAAAGCAAACTTCCCGACGTCTCTACGTACGATAGTAAGGCTCCAGCCGAGTATCCCTTCTAGGCTGCCTAGATGCGCTCTAAGCTTCTAGTTAACTTAGGAGCATACCTGACCGAGCTAGACAAGGTAGTTTACCTCTTTAGGAGGTTAAAGGGCAGGGCGGCAGCACGAATTCTGCCGTACTACAAGACGGCCATTACTAACCCGGCAATAGCTACGACGACGATACTCTAGGCAGCTCTAGACAAGAGCTACAAGGACCTAGACTGCGAGAGCCAGGCACTCCTACAGGTCAACACGATAAAACAAGGACGTAAGACCGCACAAGAGTTCCTCGCGGAATTTAACTAGACTTTAGCAGAAGCAGGACGTCTCTAATAGGAGGACAGGATAAAAATTACCTCTTTAGAGGTAGGCCTCTCTAAGGAGATTATAACAGGGCTAGTAGGCGTAATACGGCCAGCTACGTACGAGGAATTCTGCGATCTCCTTAGGATAGTCGACGACCAGCAGCGCAGGCTAGGACGGATAAGCCGCGCTTAAGAGATAAGACAACCCCTCTAGCGACAGACAGACGCTATAGACTAGGAACTAACGACGACGAGGGTAGCGGCAGCCGTTACTATACAGCTAAGGGCCGCTACTAAAAGGGCGCAATAGGTAGACAGAGCTACCCTTAATAAGAGACGAGTAGAAGGGAGCTGCTACTGGTATAGCAAGATAGGCTACACTGTACGGAATTGCAGGCTTTTGCTAGCAGAGAGACCTAGGGGACGGCCGACCACTGCAAGGGTAGCAACTGCGACGCCCTAACGAGAAGATTAGGAGTCCTACTTAGACGACAACGAGTCGGGAAAAGAGTAGCCTCTAAGCGAAGGCTCTACTAGAGGCGTATACGAGATAGACTGCCAAATCAAAGCACTACTTAGCTATCTTTTAAGAGCAACTACATAACGACGACGCCGTTTATCGTACGGTCAACGTTGAACAGGTCCGCAACGGCGCGGACATTGATTAGCACAGGATGTTTAGTGTACAGAGTAATTAGCGAAGACTTCGTATAGAGACATCGGATTGAGACGACCCCTACTGTACCTGTACGTATATTGGGCATTACTAGGCGAGGACCGGACATTACCTATAGAGTAGAAGTAACGATAGAGGTATAGGGACACTATAAGCAGGACTTATACCTCTATATCGTACAGGACAAGTTAGGGTATAACCTAATACTAGGGAAGCTATAGATAGAGCGCTAGAGGGGCAAGCTAGACATTGGACGAGGTCGGCTGTACCTGGCAGTAACGAAGCAGAGGCTCCGAGACCAAGGGAGGGTCCAGCAGGACGACAACGCTACGGCCGGAGCCAAAACGTCGACAAAGCAGAGGCCCTAAGACCAAGGGAAGGCTCTGTAGTGTAACAATGCTAAGGCCGAAATCAACACGGCAACGACGGACATTAAAAAGGCATTAGCACCTAAGAAAGTAACAGACCCCTGTACGAAGCTTCTAAAGGAGTATGCTAGATACCTGGACCTCTTCGAGCCAAAGTCGGCCTTAAAACTGCCGCTATACCGAGGAGAAGGGATTAACTACGACATCTAGCTAGAACCCCGTCCAGATAGAAGCCTGCTAGAGGTACTGTATAGACCGCTATACGGAATATCCTCTAGAGAACTCCTAGTACTGCGCAAGACACTGGACGACCTGCTTGCTAAAGGGTTTATTTAGGCAAGTACATCGTCCGCAGGAGCCCCAGTACTGTTTGTCTACAAGGAGGAGAGGGCCGGATTGCGTTTCTGCGTAGACTACAGAGGCATTAACGCGATTACTAAGAAGGACCGGTACCCCCTACCCCTTATTAAGGAGACTCTCGGACGGATCAGCAAGGCAAAGTAGTTCACTAAGCTTAACGTAGTCTCGGCCTTCTACGAGATACAGATTAAGGAAGGTTGTAAATAGATAACTGCCTTCCGTACGAGATATAGTCTTTTTAAGTAGCTTGTTACCCCCTTTAGCCTTGCCAACGCACTGGCAACCTTCCAAAGGTATATTAACAAGTCCTTGCAAGGGTTACTAGACGACATCTGCTCGGCATACCTTAACGATACCCTGGTTTTTACAGACGGCACCTATGCAGATTACGTACGGGACATTAAGAAGGTGCTAGACCGACTGCAGCAGGCTGGCTTATACCTCGACATCGACAAATGTAAATTCGGTGTCCAGCGTACGGAATACCTAGGTTTTATTATCGAGGTAGGGAAAGGCATTAGCATAGATAGAAAGAAGATTGATGCTATTAAGCAATAGAAGCCGCCTACGAACGTTAAGGGCGTACAGGACCTTCTTAGGTTTGCCAACTTCTACCGCTAATTTATACGGAACTACTTAGAGATTGTACGCCCCCTAGTTGAACTAACACACAAGGACAAGCAGTTAAAATAGACGGACGAATGCGATAGCAGCTTTAACAAACTAAAGGAGCTCTTTACTACAGGACTAACGCTTGCCGCCTTCAACCCGGAACATATAACGATACTAGAAACCGACTCCTTAGAGTATTGCATTAGAGGCATCCTATTACAGGTAGGCCTAGACGGACTCCCGTACCTATACGCGTATTTCTCTAAGAAGAACTCCCTAGCTAAGTGCAACTACCCTATCTATAACAAGGAGTTGCTAGCAGTCGTACGATGTTGCGAAGCATAGGATAGAGAACTCCGCTCGGTGCCCGAGTTCCTCGCCCTAACGGACTACAAGAATCTAGAGTACTTTACGCAGCCCCAGAAGCTGTCTAAGAGGCACGTACAATAGGCAATGTACCTAAGCCGGTTCAATATAAGACTCCAGTATCGCAAGGATAAAGACAATAGCAGGGCCGATATGCTATCCAGACAGGACTAGGACATGCCAAAGACGTACGAGGACGACTGGTTAAAGTTACGAACATTCCAGATGTTTAAGGAGGAGCCAGGCGAGGAGACTATCCGCCTAGCAGCGACACACCTTTAGGAACCCTAACTGCAAGCATAGGAAGAGGCAGTAGAAAAGGACGAGGTATACTAAGAGGCCTGTACAGCGATCTAAGGAGGACAGTAGAAGCTCCTAGCAGAGTGTTGCGGCAGTAGAAAGAGGTAGGACAGATTAATAAGGTGGACCCCGGATCTCGGCTCGGCCCCTTCCGGGTTTTAGGTTCCGGAACGGACCGAGCCGGGCCTTGGCACCACTACCTCTACGGAAGCCCACTACCACCACTACATAGATTCCTTTCCCTCCTTAGTTCGAGATATAGTTATCAAAAAGGCCATATTGAATCATATCTGCGTACCCGGATTTATATATCTCGAACTCACTCTCTACACTAACCCCGCGCTGCGCAAAAGGGCCCGTCGAACTATCCGGAAACCCGAATAACGCACGCGCACCTACATACACACTAAAACAACAACCCCCAAAGGCACCGTAAGAAGATGGAAGGCTTCTCAGCAGTAGAGAGCGGCGTTACAGGCCGCAGCAGAAGCAGAAAAGGAAAGGCTAACAGAGCGAGCAGGCGCTCCAGCGTTATTAATAATAAGATCATTATTAGCGGTTTTACAGCGGAAGAGACAGCAGAGATCAAGGAACGAATAAGCGAATACAAGAAGATCCACGACTGCACGATCGAGGAACTCGAAGACTATGTAAACGAGAATAGGGTAGGAAAGGTCTACGATAGTATAGACCTTATTAAGACGCTGTTCTACAGAACGCTGGAAGAGAACAGGCAACTAAGAGAAGAAAATAAAGCGGTAAGGGCCGAAAAGGAATCGGCAGAGACTATTATCGACGTGTTAGAAAACTAGGCGGCGAACCGATTAGCGCAGCTAAAGGCGCTGAAGCATCAAATAGCTGATATAGAAGCAGCGAAGTCGCCGCCACCGCGGCGAGAAGCCCATGCAGAGACCGCCTTACTAGCGGCCTATAGTCAAGGTGGCACTACGATAACGCTACTGCCGGACCTACCTGCTTTCGGTAGCAGAGACTCCAAAGCGTAGGAGGCATTTAAGAAGAAGATCAAGAATAAGATAAGCCGCGATTACGCATCGAGCAGCGAAGAGGATAGACTGGCGTACCTGGAATCGCGATTGGAAGGTAAAGCTTTTTCGCTAGTAGCGGACCTAGAAGAAGTGACCGCCGACGACGCTATTAAGGCGCTGAACCAGCGTTTTGGAGACCCCTTCTGGAAGAAGACGGCCCGCGAACAACTAGACAAGATCAACCAGAACCGGCAGACGTTCGAGGAGTTCTACGGATTGTTTAGAAAATATGCAATTAGAGCGAGAGTAGCTAAGGATAAGCAGCTACACTTACTAAGACAGAAACTAAGCCCTAAGCTCGCTGCAGCTATAGCGTCGGTAGAAGACGAAGACCTTTAGAGCTTTGTACACCAGGCGAGAGTCACCGCTAGAAACTTGAACGCGTACGGAAAACCGACGACACGTAAACTGATTTAGAAGCCGTCGCCGTCGGCGCAGCCGACAAGAGCCCCTGCGCCCTTCCGACAACGCCCCCAGCAGCCACTGTATCAGTCACAGCGTCCGTCGTTCGTCCCCACCTGTTACGCGTATAGAAAGTCCGGCTATATCGCTACGAGATGCCAAGCAACGGCCCAGCAGAAGCAGGAGTATCGTGTTATAAAGCAGCCGCAGACACTGAGAAAGACTATACAAGCTATAGAGTCGGCTCTGAACGACACTAACAGCATAGACGGAGGGGTGCAGTTAAGAATTATAGGAAAAGACCAGCTGGACGGATAGGCCCCTACCTAGCATTGACAATAGGGCACCAAATCGAAGCGAATCGCTACGAGAAGAAAGTATTAACAGCTGCAGCGATCCGCTCTTAGCAGCCGTAGAAGTAAATACGGAAACGGCGATCATCCTTTCTATTACGATCTACCCCGTCGAGAAGTCGCGTAGACCCCTCCAGCTAAAAGCATTCATTGATACTGGAGCCCTTATTGGAGCGGCGATCCACCACCGACTGGTTCAGAAACTAATAAAAGGATATAGCTATCCAGTAGAGCTAGCATCGCCGACGCAGATTTCGGCGTATAACGGACGAGACACGGAAAGCGTTACGCACTACGTGCCGCTAAAGACTACCTTGGCTAGTTGCACTACGGAAGCGACGTTCCGAATTATAGATATCGGAAGGTTTGACATCATTATAGGGCAGAAATAGATAAATAACCAGAAAGCCATTATCGACGTAGATAAAGGAACGATCAGATTCAAAACCTAGGGTAGCGGAGCAGGGACCGTCGGAACGGCCGCCAGCGCCACCGCCGCCGCCGAGCCGAAAGCCACGGAGTCCGCGAAAGAGGCTCCGTCCAATCGCTCCGAATCCCTGGTTACCGTCTGAATAATAAGTTCAGAAGCTATAACGACCCTCGCGAAGTCGCCGAGCAACGAGGTCTACGCTATCTCGATAAAAGACATAGAAGATTACTGCAAGATAATAGCGGAAGAAGAAGCAGACCCGTTAGAGGTGCTGCCGGCAGAGATCTATAATTACGCTAACGTCTTCTCGAAAGCCGACACCAACCTCCTACCGCTCTATCGACTGGAATACGACAACAAGATCCGACTAAAGGAAGGGGCTACGCTGCCAAGAACCGAGCCCCTAAGACGACTGTCGCCGGCGGAACTGGACTAGGTAGAGGTGTTTGTTCGCGAAAATCTGGCAAAGAAGTTTATTACGCCGAGTTCTGCCGAATATGCGTTACTGATTCTTTTCGTAAGGAAACTAGGGGGTAGTCTGCGACTCTGCGTAGACTATCGAGGCCTTAACGAGGTCACTAAGAGAGACGTATACCCACTGCCGCTAATAGATAAGACTATACAGCGCGTGGCAACGGCTAAGTAGTTCAGCAAGCTGGACATCCGCCAAGCGTTCTATCGACTAAGAAACGAGGAAGGACAGACGGAAGATCTTACGACGTTCGCGACGCGTATAGGCAATTTCAAGTAGTTGGTAATGCCTTTCAGACTTACCAACGCGCCGGCAGTGTGGCAACGCTTTATAAACCACACTTTTATAGACATGTTAGAGCGGTTCGTGTCTATCTATTTGGACGACATTCTTATCTATACAGACGGAACGAGAGATCAGCACACGGCCTACGTCGAGAGGGTGCTAAAGAGGCTCCGCGAAGTAGGATTGAACGCGGACACAAAGAAGAGCGAGTTCTATCAGACCGAAGTCAAATATCTCGGTCTTATCGTCAGAAGAGATAGAATCCAAATGGACCCCTTAAAGGTCGCCGCCGTCGCCGAATAGAAGCAGCCGAAGTCTGGAAATACTACGCAAATCAGAGCGTTTCTCGGCTTCTGCAGCTACTATCGACAGTTTATTAAGGACTTTAGCAAGATAGCGAGACCCCTGAAACAGGCGCTAAAGAAAGAGGCCGCCGGCCTATAGAACGAGAGGTGCACGGAAGCTGTTAGGGGGCGCCGCCTGGCCCAGGTCCTGAACCCGACCTGAGCCGACCGTCGCCCTAAGGACTGCGACTTAGCGGCGCCAGCACGACCCCACCCTCCGTACGGAGCCACCGACAGGACCCCACTCCCGTACGGAGGGAGAACACTGCGGTCCTGCACAAAGGGGAGCTACCGCCCCTCGGATTAGGGGAAAGACCCTGCACCACCGTACAGAGGAGGTAACTCCCGATCCTCCGTACAGAGGGTGAAACTTGCACCCCTGCACAGAGGGGAAATTGCTAGCTTGGCTTCGTAGATACAAATCGTACGGAGCAGACGACGAAGGAACTGCCTATTAGTTCCTTTATGTAGATACCCAACCTTAAGTTTCTGAACCAAGATTCTTGGGCCCCCTTATATTAGGAACTAATCTCACTGTCGGTAACCGCGGTAATAGAACAAAGATAGACGGCGACATCCCTATAGAACCTACGGCCATAGGGGGGCATATGCACTGCGTATACGAGGAGCTGCTAGAAAGCAAGAGGCAGCTCGAACAACAAGTAAGCTACTAGGCTGCGATGATTTCCCAACAGGAACAGGAGCTACGACAGCTTAGGGCGTCCGATCGCGATCCGACCCCTACGACGACGACGAGCACAATAATCCACACCCCGACCCCCAAGAGCAAACTCCCCGACGTCTCTACGTACGATAGTGAGGCTCCGGCCGAGTACCCCTCCTAGGCAGCTCAGATGCGCTCCAAGCTCCTAGTCGACTTAGGAGCATACCCGACTGAGCTGGACAAGGTAGTCTACCTCTTTAGGAGATTGAAGGGCAGGGCGGCAGCACGGATTCTGCCGTACTACGAGACAGCTATTGCCAACCCGGCAATAGCTACGACGACGATGCTCTAGGCAGCTCTAGACAAGAGCTACAAGGACCCGGACCGCGAGAGCCGAGCACTCCTACAGGTTAATACGATAAAACAAGGACGCAAGACCGTACGAGAATTCCTTGCGGAATTTGACTAGACTTTGGCAGAAGCAGGGGGCCTCTAATAGGAAGACAGGATAAAGATTACCTCTTTAGAGGTAGGCCTCTCTAAGGAGATTATAACGGGGCTAGTAGGTGTAATGCGGCCAGCTACGTACGAGGAATTCTGTGACCTTCTCCGGATAGTCGACGACTAGCAACGCAGGCTAGGACGGATAGGCCGCGCTTAGGAGATAAGACAGCCCCCCTAGCGACAGACAGACGCTATAGACTGGGAACTAACGACGACAAGGGTGGCGGCAGCAACCACCGTATAGCCAAGGGCCGCCACCAAAAAGGCGCAATAGGTGGACACGGCTACCCTTGACAAGAGACGAGCAGAAGGGAGCTGCTACCGGTGTAGCAAGATGGGCTACACTGTACGGAACTGCGGGCTTCTGCCAGCAGAGAGACCTAGTAGACGGCCGACCACTGCGAGAGTAGCAACTGCAGCGCCTTAACGAGAAGATTAGGTGTCCTATTCGGACGACGACGAGTCGGGAAAAGAGTAGCCTCTAAGCGAAGACTCTGCCAGAGGCGGGTGCGAGATAGACTGCCAAATCAAAGCATTACTTGGCCATCTTTTAAGAGCAATTACATAACGACGACGCCGTTTATCGTACAGCCGACGTTGAACGGGTCCGCAACGGCGCGGACATTGATTGACACAGGATGTTTGGTGTATAGAGTGATCAGCGAAGACTTCGTACAGAGACATCGGATTAAGACGACCCCTACAGTACCTGTACGCATGCTGGGCATTACCGGGCGAGGACCGGACATTACCTACATAGTGAAAGTAACAATAGAGGTACAGGGACACTACGAGCAAGACTTATACCTCTATGTCGTACAGGACAAGTTAGGGTATAACCTAATACTAGGAAAGCCCTAGATAGAGCGCTAGAGGGGCAAGCTGGACGTCGGACGAGGACGGCTGTACCTGGCAGCAACGAAGCGGAGAATCCGGGACCAGGGGAGGCTCCTGCAAGGTAGCAATGCTAAGGCCAAAATTAACACAGCAACGGCGGACATTAAGAAGGCATTGGCACCTAAGGAGGCGACAAACCCCTGTACGAAGCTCCTAAGAGAGTATGTAGGGTACCTGGACCTCTTTAAACCAAAGTCAGCCTCGAAGCTGCCACTATACCGAGGGGAAGGGATTAACTATAACATCCAGCTGGAACCCCGTCCGGATAGGGGCCTGCCGGAGGTACCGTACGGACCGCTGTACGGAATGTCCTCTAGAGAACTCTTAGTATTGCGCAAGACGCTGGACGACCTGCTTGCCAAAGGATTTATTCGGGCCAGTACGTCGTCCGCGGGAGCCCTAGTGCTGTTTGTCCACAAGGAGGGGAAGGCCGGATTGCGCTTCTGCGTAGACTATAGAGGCATTAACGCGATTACTAAGAAGGACCGGTACCCCCTACCCCTTATTAAGGAAACCCTCGGACGAATCAGCAAGGCGAAGTGGTTCACTAAGCTTAACGTAGTCTCAGCCTTCTACAAGATACGGATCAAGGAGGGCTGTAAATAGATAACGGCCTTCCGTATAAGATATAGTCTTTTTAAGTAGCTTGTTACCCCCTTCGGCCTTGCCAATGCACCGGCAACCTTCCAAAGGTACATTAACAAGTCCCTGCAGGGGTTATTAGACGACATCTGCTCGGCATACCTCGACGACACCCTGGTTTTTACAGACGGCACTTACGCAGATTACGTACGAGATGTTAAGAAGGTGCTGGACCGGCTGCAGCAGGCTGGCTTGTACCTCGACATCGACAAATGCGAATTCGGTGTCTAACGTACGAAATACCTAGGTTTTATTATCGAGGTAGGGAAAGGCATTAGCATGGATAGGAAGAAGATTGACGCTATTAAGCAATAGAAGCTACCTACGAACGTCAAGGGCGTACGGGAATTTCTTGGGTTTGCCAACTTCTATCGCCAGTTTATACGGAACTACTTAGAGATCGTACGCCCCCTTGTTGAGCTAACGCACAAAGACAAGCAGTTCAAATAGACGGACGAATGCGATAGGAGCTTCGACAAGCTAAAGGAGCTCTTTATTACAGGACCAACACTCGCCGCCTTTAACCCGGAGCGTATAACAATACTGGAAACCGACTCCTCGGGGTACTGCATTAGGGGTATCCTGTTACAGGTAGGCTCAGACGGACTCCTACATCTATGTGCGTACTTCTCTAAGAAGAACTCCCTAGCTAAGTGCAACTACCCTATCTACGACAAGGAGTTGCTGGCAGTCGTACGGTGTTGCGAAGCCTAGGATAGGGAACTCCGCTCGGTGCCCGAGTTCCTCGCCCTAACGGACTACAAGAACTTAGAATACTTCACTTAACCCCGGAAGCTGTCTAAGAGGCACGTACGATAGGCAATGTACCTAAGCCGTTTTAACATCAAACTCCAGTACCGCAAGGGTAAGGACAACAGCAGGGCCGATGCTCTGTCCAGACGGGACCAGGACATGCCAACGACGTACGAGGACGACTGGCTAAAGTTACGAACATTCCAGATGTTTAAAGGGGAGCCAGGCGGGGAGACTATCTGCCTAGCAGCGACAAACCTATAGGAACCCTAACTGCAAGTATAGGAAGAGGCAGTGGAAAAGGACAAGGTATACCGAGGGGCCCGTACAGCGATCTAGGGAGGGCAACAAAAGCTCCTAGCCGAGCTCCACCTTAAGGTGTCGACAGCCGAGTGCTCGGTGGACGAGGAGAACAACCTAAGGTTCAGAAATCGGATATAGGTCCCGGCGGACGGGAAGCTCCATACGAACCTAATACAACGGGCACATAACTCCATAGCTACCGGGCACCCAGGGCGCGAGGAGACGTATAGCATTATCGCCTGGGACTACTACTGGCCGGCGATAGCGAAAGACATTCGCAGGTTCGTACGGAACTGCGATGTATGCAGACGGACGAAGCCCTAGCGCGAGCTAAAACACGGGCTGCTGAAGCCTCTGCCGATACCGGACCGGCCCTAGCAAGATCTAACAGTAGACTTCATTACGGACCTCCCTAAGAGCGACGGACGGCGAAACATTATAGTAGTTACGGACAAGTTAACGAAGGGGGTAATACTAGAGGGGATAGACTCTATTACAGCCGAAGACTCCGCCTAGGCCTTTATCCGGACGACGTTCAGCAAGTACGGTTTCCCTAGGTCAATTGTATTAGACCGGGGGACACAGTTTACGAGCCAGCTCTAGGCAAGGATCTGCCAGCTGCTGAAGGTAGAGCGTCGCCTGTTAACTGCATAGCACCCGCAGACGGACAGGGCGACGGAGAGGGTCAATTCAACCTTGGAAGCGTACCTCCGAGCGTACGTCGACTATAACTAGACGAACTGGAACCGCCTCCTCCTAATAGCGGAGCTGGCCATTAACAGCTGTACGGCCGATGCTACAGGACTGTCCCCCTTCTTTACGACCTATAGATATAACTATTCCCCGCTCCTACCGACCCTAAGTAGTAACACCCCGCGCCCTGTACGATCCCCAATCCAGCAAGGAGAGGCTATCGTACGGACGATTACGAACGCCTACCAATAGGCAAAGGCGAGCCTAGCTATAGCTTAGCAGAATGCGGAAGAGCAGGCGAACAAGGGACAACAGGCTGCACCAAGGTACGAGGCAGGGGACGAGGTCTGGCTAAACCAGCGGAACATCTGTACGGACCGGCCGAGCAAGAAGCTAGATTGGAGGAACAGGAAGTTTACGGTAATCCGTCCGGTAGGGACACACGCTATACGACTGAACACCCCCCTAGGGATTTACCCAGTCTTCTACGTAGACCTCGTACGACCGGCGAACACGGACCCCCTGCCGCACCAGACGACTAACGACGCGCGCCTACCCGCAATTATTACTAACGGCCAGGAAGAGTACGAAGTAGAGGGGATTATTAAGAGTCGGAAGAAGCGGGGGAAGGTAGAGTACTTAGTAAAATAGAGAGGATAGGCAGAGCCTACGTAGGAACTGTACGAGGCTCTGCAAGACACGACTGCACTGGACAGATAGGAGGAGAGCCACCCTCCTGCCCAGTTACAGTAACGCTGCGCCGTACGGCGGAAGGAGGCACGATCTACAGGGCAGCCGCAGGCAGACCTGGGTTGTCAAAGGACCGAGTATTACGATATAGGACACTCTAAGGTTCCGCTAATACGACACTGTACGACACTGTACGAGATAAGGGCTGGAAGAAAGGATCAGCCAAGGGACAAATAGGAGGGAGAGTGGAAATAAGATAAGCTAAGAGAACACCGTCCGAAATTTCTTACACTATCTGGGGGGGGGGGGGGGGGGGGGGGGGGGGCCCACTGGCCATTACCCCCCCTAGGGGACCAGAACCACCTACTTATTATCTGAGAGCTCCACTACCTCGGGCCCGGCCGGGCCCCCACCCCTACCAGGGCCAGCCCCAGGAAGCAGAGGCACCCCCCTACCCCTACGTGCCTCCCCCGGACGGCAGAAGGGGCAGTAGAAGGAGCTATCCTTCCACTTGCACAAGGTACACACCCTAGCCTAGAAACCTAGGAGGCGGTATAGGCCAAGTAAGGGCCAGGAGGAGCTGGGGCAGGGGGCACAGAGCTGGCCCTAGGTAGCAATAAGGAGGGCGTTAACGTACGACGGGCAGGCTGTAGCTACCCGCTCTAGTGTAACCCAGGCGGAGTTACACTAGAAGGCGTAGTAGGGGAGCCCGGCCGCATCCTGCTGCTCGCAAGTGTAGCACCTAAGATGTTAGCTTAGACCGTACAGAGGACGAGACTGTACGAACCGGAAGCATAGCTGCTAGTCAAGTTAAGGACCCTACTGCACGAATTCAAAGTTAGGGGGGACCCTATCCAGACGAGGGGGGGAGGCAGGGCCAGCAGCCACAAGGGCACCACCAGACGGGGCGGACGACATAACGGCTAGTAGGGGCTAGTAGCTGGTAGCTGGTAGTAGTTAGTAGCTAGTAGTAGTTGGCGGTAGATAGTAGACGGTAGACGGTAGGCGGTATACAGTGTACAGGGAGAAGAGAAGGGGGAAAGGAAGAAGAGAGAGAGGGATTAAGCAGACTGCCTACTATAGGGGACGGTGCCTACTAGAGGGGGAATAGCAAGCAGGGCAGCTGCTGCAAACAAGTGAAATAGCAAGAGGCAACCGCGACCTAGGGGGAAGCGACGATGGACGACGACTCGGACGAACCAAAAAAAAAAAAAAATTGGGAAGCTGCGACCTGCTAAAGGTACAGCGGGAGCTGGGTAGTGTAAGCACGCCGCCGTACGGAAGAAACACTACGAGAAGGGGAGGGGGGGGTATTGTTAGGGGGCGCCGCCTGGCCTAGGTCCTGAACCCGACCTAAGCCGACCGTCGCCCCGAGGACTGCGACTTAGCGGCGCCAGCACGACCCCACCCTCCGTACGGAGCCACCGACAGGACCCCACTCCTGTACAGAGGGAGAACACCGCGGTCCTGCACAAAGGGGAGCTACTGCCCCTCGGATTAGGGCAAAGACCCTGCACTACTGTACAGAGGAGGTAACTCCCGATCCTCCGTACAGAGGGTGAAACTTGCACCCCTGCACAGAGGGGAAATTGCTGGCTTAGCTTCGTAGATACAAATCGTACAGAGCAGACGACGAAGGAACTGCCTATCAGTTCCTTTATATAGATACCTAACCTCAAGTTTCTGAACCAAGATTCTTGGGCCCCCTTACAGAAGCCTTTAACCGGCTAAAAGAAGCAGTGGCCTCGGCGCCGGTTCTGGCGCACTTCCGACCGGAAAAGACGATTTACGTAGAAACGGACGCTTCCGATACAGTAACGGCAGGGGTCCTTTCTTAATACGGAAACGATAAAACCCTTTATCCAGTAGCTTTCTTCAGCAAGTCCATAACGGAGGCCGAACAGAACCACGCAATCTACGATAAAGAACTGCTGGCTATTATACAGGCGTTCGAGGAGTAGAAGCCAGAGCTTATAGCTGGAAAGAGCACGGTCCAGGTCCTTACGGACCACCAGTCGCTAACCTACTTTATAAAGACGCAGAGGCTCTTACGACGTTAAGCACAGTAGGCCGCCTACTTATTAGGGTTCGATTTCAAGATCACTTATCGACTAGGGGCTCAAAACAGAAAGGTTAACGCGCTAACGAGAAGAGAAGGAAAGACCAGCTGCGCGAAAGAAGATCTGAACATGTTCCAGAAGGTGTTAACCGAGCGAATAGTAGACGTAGAGGTGTTAAAAGAGGTAGGGGTCTGCGCAGTGGAACTGGCCCCTAAGGAAAAGACTCTCTACAAGAAGGTAGAGCAGCTTAACTAGCAACAGAAACTCGGCAAAACCGGTTCAGGGAAGCTGATAGTTCCGGAAGAACTAATTACTGAGGTCGTCCAACTGGTCCATAGCTCTAAGGACGTTGGTTACGCCGGCTCGAAAAAGACAATAGAAGCCGTAAGGACAATCTACTGGTTTCCGCGGATCTACGAACGGATCCACCGATTTATCGCCAATTGCCACGTGTGCCGAGCCGTAAAGCTACGTTACGGTCTTCCGGCCGGTCTGTTAAAGCCACTTCCGATCCCTAAGAAACTGTAGCAACACATTATAATAGACTTCGTAACCGGCCTGCCAGACTCCGATAGATATAACGCTACGCTAAACGTAGTGGATAGGCTGAGCAAAGAACGACACTTCATCCCCTGCCGAGCGAGAGACGAAGGAACCACTGCAGAAGAGACCGCACGGATGTTAATTCAACACGTGTAGAAGCAGTATAGCCTGCCGGACACTATCACTACGGATAGGGGTCCTCAATTTACCGCCGACGTATAGAAAGCCATTAACCAAGCTCTCGGAATCAGTAGAAAGCTCAGCACAGCCGCTTACCTGCAGACCGACAGTCAGTCTGAAGTAGCTAACTGAGAAATGGAGCAATATCTACGAACCTTCTGCAGCTATTACCAAGAAGAATAGGTTAAGGTGTTGCCAATAGCCGAGTTCTGCGCTAACTCGGCACTGTCTAAAGCTACCTTGCTGGCGCCGTTTAAGATAACGCACGGCTATCTTCCGAGGATAAGCTTTTAGCCGCCGAACAAACCCAGCTCTGCGGAACCATCAACCGCTACGTCGTTAAAGAGAGTCGCCGCCGCAGCGGCAGAAGCGTTACGATCTCAGATAGAACAAGCTGTTAAGGTAGCGAGGAAAGCGATAGATTCGACTTAGAAGAAGATAGTAACTCGAGCTAATAGAAAAAGGTCACTACTAGAATTCGAGGAAGGCCAAAAAGTATAGCTTAACACGCGAAACCTGAGGCTGAAAGGCAACGCCAGGCTTCATCCGCGCTACGTAGGTCCGTTTACGATAGTAGAAAAGAGATCGCTAGTGACCTATCGGCTCCAGCTACCGAAATCGTTCCAGATCCACGATGTTTTCTATTCAGATCTGCTAAGCCTGGACCCTGAGAACGGTCTGCCGGAGCAGGGGTTCGCCGAACCACCGCCTATCGAGATAGACGATAAGGAAGAATAGGAGGTAGAAGATGTAATAGACGTAAAGAAGACTCGAGAGTTCATCAAAGCGAGAATCTCGTAGAAAGGGTAGCCGGAAGACTATAAATAGTATCCAATCGAGAACCTCCGAAATTCGGCGGAGCTGCTAAGAGAGTTTTACGTGCGGAACCCGAAGAAGCTGAAACCCGGATAGGTCCGAAACTGACGACCTCTGAAAGAGATAGAAGAAAAAGAAGAAAGCCGCGTCCGCTCCACCGGCGCGGAAGTCGATAAAGACGATCGTAACGGTCGCTTTTAGGGAGGTCTTTGACTCGGCCACTACCCACCACTGGTTCGACGCGGCCACCACCCACCGTAGCGTGCCAGCGCCGCCGACCCCGTAGTAGGTAAAGGCTTTAGTAGAAGAGAAAAAGAAGAAGAAGAAACGACGCCAAGGACGGATCTATATAGACCTCTAAGGCGACGCACAGACCAGCTACGCTGCAGCTTAGATAACCTACAGTTCAGATCAGATAGCACAGATTACATAAACGCCAAGTGAAGGACTTCAGACGTCGACGACGCGAGAAATTGAAGAAGCAATAAAGACAACGTTGTTTTTAATAGAAGACGGAAGAGGTAACGTCGGCGTTAGAGGGGATTTTCGAGAAAGAGACGAAAAAAAAAAAGTGCAGAGATTTTCGGATAGATAGGGTGACTAAGCGGTCGAGGGCGACCGCTAGTAAGGGAGGGGGTTAGTATTGCAGCGGTGGAAAGAGGTAGGACAGATTGATAGGGTGGACCCTGGATCTCGGCTCGGCCCCTTCCGGGATTTAGGTTCCAGATTTTCGGATAGATAGGGTGACTAAGCGGTCGAGGGCGACCGCTGGTAAGGGAGGGGGTTAGTATTGCAGCAGTGGAAAGAGGTAGGACAGATTGATAGGGTGGACCCTGGATCTCGGCTCGGCCCCTTCCGGGATTTAGGTTCCGGAACGGACCGAGCCGGGCCTTGGCACCACTACCTCCACAGAAGCCCACCACTACTACTATATAGATTCCTTTCCCTCCTCAGTTCGAGATATAGTTATCAAAAAGGCTGTATTGAATTATATCTGCGTGCCCGGATTACAGAGCTCTACCTTAAGGTGTTAGCAGTAGAGTGCTCAGTAGACGAGGAGAACAACCTAAAGTTCAGGAATCGGATTTAGGTCCTAGCAGATAAGAAGCTCCGTATAAGCTTAATACAACAGGCATACGACTCTATAGCTACTAGGCAACTAGGGTGCGAGGAGACCTACAGCATCGTCGCCTAGGACTACTACTGGCCAGCGATAGCGAAGGACATTCGTAATACGGAGTGGGTTGGCCCGTGTTATTACTATGCCTTGCCAAGGTTCATATATCTGGTACACATTGGTCAAGTCACTTCCGAGTTAATTGACCAGTCTCTTTTGGCTTAAGTGTACTGCGTTACATCACTTAACTCGGAAGTAACTGCGGAAAGTGTACTATAAAAGGCCTAGGTTCAATTCCCAGGGAGCGCATCTTTCAACGGGAGAGTGGAAGCAGCGTTAACGTATGTCCGTTTGTCTACCACTCCGTACAGAATAAGGCAGACCCGGTAAAGGTCCAGCTAGCTGTGTGCAGACCTGCCGGGGCGGAGTTGATTGCGTATGCTGCATAGGGGGGCTGTGCAATAGCATACGTAGCCTGTAAGTAAGCGCAGCTTACGAGGTCGTAAGCCTGTAGCGCAGGGGGTAGTAATACGGGGTGGGTTGGCCCGTGTCATTACTATGCCTTGCCAAGGTTCATATATCTAGTACACATTGGTCAAGTCACTTCCGAGTTACTTGACCAGTCCCTTTTGGCTTAAGTGTACCGCGTTACATCAATTCGCGGGTTCGTACCAAACTGCGATATATGCAGACAGACGAAGCCCTAGCGCGAGCTAAAGCATAGGCTGCTAAAGCCCCTACCGATCCCGGACCGGCCCTAGCAAGATCTAACTATAGACTTTATTTAGACCTCCCTAAGAGCGACAGACGGCAGAACATTATAGTAGTTATAGACAAGTTAACAAAGGGGGTAATACTAGAGGGAATAGATTCTATTATAGCTAAGGACACTGCCTAGGCATTTATATAGATAACGTTCAGCAAATACGGTTTCCCTCGGTCGATTGTGTCGGACTAGGGCACGCAGTTTACGAGCCAGCTCTAGGCAAGGGTCTGCCAGTTGCTAAAGGTGGAACGTCGCCTGTTAACTGTATAGCACCTGTAGATAGATAGGGCGACGGAGAGGGTCAATTTGACGTTAGAAGCGTACCTCTAAGCGTACGTTAACTATAACTAGACAAACTGGAACCGACTTCTCCCTATAGCGGAGCTGGTTATTAACAGCCGTACGGCTAACGCTACAGGATTGTCCCCCTTCTTTATAGCCTATAGATACGACTATTCTCTGCTCCTACCGACCCTAATTAGTAACACCCTACGCCCCGTACAATCCCCTATTTAGCAGGGAGAGGCCATTGTATAGACGATTACGAATGCCTATTAATAGGCGAAGGCGAGTCTTGCTATAGCTTAACAGAACGCAGAAGAGCAGGCCAACAAGGGACGACAGGCTGCACCAAGGTACGAGGCAGGGGATAAGGTCTAGCTAAACCAGCGGAACATCTATACGGACTAGCTAAGCAAGAAACTAGATTAGAGAAACAGGAAGTTTACGGTAGTCCGACTGGTAGGGACATACGCTATATAACTAAACATACCCCTAGGGATTTATCCAGTCTTCTACGTAGATCTCGTACAGCTAGCGAATACGGACCCGCTGCCGCACTAGACGACAGACGACGCGCGCCTACCAGCGATTATAACCAAAGGCTAGGAAGAGTATAAGTTAGAAGGGATCCTTAGGAGCCGAAGGAAGAAGAAGATAGTAGAGTACCTAGTAAAGTAGATAGGATAGGCAGAGCCTACGTAGGAACTATACAAGGCTCTACAGGACACAACTGCACTAGACAGGTAGGAGGAGAACTATCCCCCTGCCTAGTTACAGTAACACTATGCTGTACGGCGAAGAGGGGCAGATTCCGCCCTAAAGACAGGGTAGCCGCTAGCGACCTAGGTTGTTAAAGGATCGAGAATTACGATGTAGGACACTACAGGATCCTACTAGTATAACATCGTACGACGCCGTACAGGAAAAGGGCTGGAGGAAGGGAACAGCTAGGAACAGATAGGAAGGAGAGTAGGAATAGGAGGAGTTAGGAACAGAACCGTCCGAAATTTCTTACACTACCTAAGGGGGGGGGGGGGTAGCTTACTGGCTACTACCCTAGGGGACTAGAGCAACCGACTCCTTATCTAAGATCTTAACTACCTCCTGCCTAGCAGGGCCCCCACCCCTACTAGGGCCAACCCTAGAGAGCAGAGGCACCCCCCTACCCCTACGCGCCTCCTCCAGACGGCAGTAGGAGCAGTAGAGGGAGCTATCCTTCCACTTATACGAGGCACACACCCTAGCCTAGAAGCCTAGGAGGCGGTATAGGCCAAGTAAGGGCTAGGGTAAGTTGGAGCAGGGGGGGCAGGGCTGGCCCTAGCTAGCGATAAGGATAGCGTTAACGTACAACGCCTAGGCTATAGCTAGCTGCTAGGGTGTAACCTAGGCAGGGTTATACTAGAAGGCGTAGTAGGGCAGCTCGGCCGCATCCTACTGCTCGTTAGTATAGTACCTAAGACGTTAGCTCAGACCGTACGGAAGACAGGAATCTGTACGAACTGGAAGCGTAGCTGTTAGTTAAATTAAGGACTCTACTACTAGAGGCGGAAATAAGAGGGGACCCAGCCGGACGAGCAGAGGAGGAACCAGCAACCACGAGAGAGCTACTAGACAGGGCAGACGATATAGTAGTAGATAGTAGATAGTAGATAGTGGACAGTAGATAGTAGATAGTAGATAGTGGACGGTAGACGGTAGTAGATAGGGGTAGACAGTAGACGGCGTAGGAGGAGAAGGCAGGCAGGGAATAGAAAGAAAAGGGGAAGGGAAAGAGAAGGGAGAGGCTTGGAATTTAGGGGGTAACTGCCTACTATAAGAGGGAATAGCAACTAGGGCAGCTGCCACAACTAGGTAAAATAGCAAGGAGGCAACTACGACCTAGTAGGCGACGAGCGACGACTATATAGACAGCTAGACGAAAATAGGAAGTCGCGACCTACTAAAACAGCAGGAGCCAAGGGTGTTCGGCACGCCGCTGTACGAAAAGGGCACTACGAGAAGGGAGGGGGGGGGTATTGTTAGAGGGCGCTGCCCAGCCTAGGTCCTAGACCTAACCTAAGCCAGCCGTCGCCCTAAGGACTGCGACTTAGCGGCGCTAGCATAACCCTACCCTCTGTACGGAACTACTAACAGGACCCTACTCCTGTATAGAGAGAGAACCCTATAGTCCTACACAGAGGGGAACTGCCGCCCCTCTAAATAGAGGGAAAACTCTGCACTACTGTACAGAGGGGGAACTCCTAATCCTCCGTACAGAGAGTGAACCTTACATCCCTGCATAGGAGGAAATTGCTAGCTTAGCTTCGTAGGTACAAATTGTACAGCAGCGGACGACAAAGAAACTGCCTATCAGTTCCTTTATATAGATACCCAACCTCAAGCTTCTGAATCAAGATTCTTAAGCCCTTTACATAAAGGCCTTTAAAGAATAGCGTCTAGAACTGGAAAGTGCAGCCTTTCCAACTTAAGTCAGCTCTAATTACACGAACTTGGTCCACTTTATAAAGAACAAGATCTGATCCGGGCGCGCAGATATGATTCAATACGGCCTTTTTGATAACTATATCTCGAACTGAGGAGGGAAAGGAATCTATATAGTGGTGGGTGCGCGCTTCAAGGGGGGCGGCGCGCGTGCCAAGACCCGGCTCGGTCCGGAAGGGCCGAGCCGAAATTCCAGGGTCCGCCCTATTATCCAGTCCCACCCCTTTCCACCGCTGCAACACTACCCCCCTCCCTCACCAGCGGTCGCCCTCGACCGCTTAGTCAGTCCATCCATCCAAAAAAAAAATCTCTACCTTTTTTTTTTTTTTGAAATCCCCCTCGAAGTTGACGTTACCTCGTCTTTCTTCCGTCGAAAACGACGTTCTTCTCGTCGCTTCTTCCATTTCTTATATCTTCGGCGTCTGAAGTCCTTTACTTAGCGTTTATGTAATCGGCGCCATCTGAACTGAACCGTTCGGTCATCTGAGCTGCGGTCTGGGCGGTCTGTGCGTTGCCTCGGAGGTCTATATAGATCCGTCCGCAGCTCCGTTTCTTCTTCTTTTCTTTCTCTACTGAAGTCAGCACTCCATCGCAGGGGGGGCGGCGGCGCTGGCACGCTACGGCGTGCGCGGCCTGCCGACCGCTACGATCTGCCTGGAGCCATTACGATCGTTTTCATCGGCTTTCGCGCTGGTGGAGCGGACGTGGCATTCTTCCTTTTCTTCCGCATCGGCTTTAGAGCCATTCCGGCTTCGATTTCTTCGGGTTCCGCACGTAAAAGTCCTTCAGCAGCTCCGCTACCTCACCTCGTTATCGTCCGCATCTGGAGTCCTTTACTTAGCATTTATGTGATCGGCTCCATCTGATCTGAGCCGTTCGCCATCTGAGCTGCTGTTTGGGCGGTCTGTGCGTTGCCTCAGAGGTCTATATAGGTTCGTCCGCGGCGCCGTTTCTTCTTCTTCTTCCTTTTTTATCCTACAAAGTTATCGCCGCCGACCGCGTTAGCGGCGGGGAGCTTCCCGCGCCTGCACGGCCGTCGAAGACCTCCCCGAAGGCGACGATCGCCTTTATCGGCTTCTGCGCCGGTAGAGCAGACGCGGCTTTCGTCTTCTTCTTTCCGGAAGGAGTCTTTAGAGCCATTCCGGCTTCGGCTTCGTCGGGTTCCGCCCGTAAAAGTCTTCCAGCAGCTCTGCCGAATTCCGGAGGTTCTCGATCGGATACTATTTATAGTCTTCCGGCCAACCCTTCTATAAGATTCTTGCTTTGATAGATCCCCTTATCTTCTTTACGTCCATTACGTCTTCTACCTCCCACTCTTCTTCACCATCTTCTATCTTAACCAGCGGGGGTTTAGCGAACCCCTGCTCTGGAAGACCGTCTTCAGGGTCTAAGCTTAGCAGGTCTAAATGGAAAACGTCGTAGATCCGGAACGCCTTTGGCAGCTCGAGTCGATAAGTCACTAGCGACCTCTTTTCTATTATCTTGAACGGACCTACGTAGCGCAGGTTAAGCTTCGCGTTGCCTTTCAGTCTTAGGTTCTTCGTGTTAAGCTATACCTTTTGACCTTCTTCGAATTCTATCGGCGATCGCTTTCTATTAGTTCGAGCCACTATCTTCTTCTAAGACGATTCCATCGCTTCTTTCGCCACTTTGATCGCTTCTTTTATCTGAGATCGCAGTGCTTCTGCCGCCGCGGCGGCCACTCTCTTCGACGACGTAGCGGTGGAAAACTCCAGCGGCTGGTCGTTCGGCGGATAGAAGCTCAACCTCGGAAGATAACCGTAAGTTATCTCGAACGGCGCCAGCGACGTAGCTTCTGACCGTGTTAAGTTTGCGCGGAATTCGGCCATCGGCAGCATCTTAACCCACTTTTCTTAGTAGTGTCCGCAGAAGATCCGTAGATATTTTTCCATCTCGCGGTTAGCTACCTCCGACTGACCGTCGGTCTGAGGGTGAGCTGCCGTGCTGAGCTGTCTACGGATTCCGAGGGCTTGATTGATCGCTTTCCAAACGTCGGCAGTGAATTGAGGGCCCCTATCCGTAGTAATAGTGTCCGGCAGACCGTAGTGCTTCTATACGTGCTTAATCAGCATCTTTGCTGTTTCTTCCGCAGTGGTTCCTTTATCTTTCGCTCGGTAGGGGATGAAGTGGCGTTCTTTACTCAGTCGATCCACTACGTTGAGCGTAGCGTCGTAACTGTCCGAATCCGGCAGTCCTGTTACGAAATCCATCGTAATGTGCTGCTACAGCTTCTCGGGGATCGGAAGCGGCTTCAGTAGACCGGCTGGAAGACCGTAACGTAGCTTCGCAGCTCGGCATACGTAGCAATTGCCGATAAACCGGTGGATCCGCTTATATATTCGCGGAAACCAGTAGATCGTCTTTACTGCTTCTATCGTCTTCTTTGAACCGGCGTGTCCGACGTCCTTCGAGCTATGGACCAACTGGACGACCTCAGTTATCAGTTCTTCCGGAACTATCAGCTTCCCTAAGCCCGTCTTGCCAAGCTTCTGCTGCTGATTGAGCCGCTCCACTTTCTCGTAAAGCGTTTCTTCTGCCGTCGGCGGCTCTACTGCGCAGATGCCTGCTTCCTTCAACACCTCGGCGTCTACTATCCGTTCGGTCAATACCTTCTGGAACATGTTTGGATCTTCCTTCGCGCGGCTGGTTTTTCCTTCGCGCCTCGTTAGCGCGTCAGCCTTTCCGTTTTGAGCTCCTAGTCGATAGTTGATCTTAAAGTCGAACCCTGACAAGTAGGCGGCCTACCGAGCTTAGCGGCGTAAGAGCTTCTGCGTCTTTATAAAGTAGGTCAGCGACTGGTAGTCCGTAAGGACCTGGACCGTGCTCTTTCCAGCTATAAGCTCTGGCTTCCACTCCTCGAAAGCCTGAATGATAGCCAGCAGCTCCTTATCGTAAATGGCGTAGTTCCGTTTAGCCTCGGTTATAGACTTGCTAAAGAAAGCGACCGGATGGAGGGTTTCGTCGTTACTATATTGAGAAAGGACGCCTGCGGTTACAGTGTCGGAAGCGTCCGTCTCTACGTAGATCGTCTTTTCCGGTCGGAAGTGTGCCAGGACTAGCGCCGAAGCCACTGCTTCTTTTAGCCGATGAAAAGCCTCCGTGCACCTCTCGTTCTATAGGCCTTTAGCCTCTTTCTTTAACGCTTTATTTAGGGGTCTCGCTATCTTGCTGAAGTCCTTAATGAACCGTCGGTAATAGCTGCAGAATCCGAGAAACGCTCTGATCTGCGTAGTGTTTCCGGATTTCGGTTGTTTCCATTCCGCTACGGCGGCGACCTTTAAGGGGTATATCCGGATCCCTTCTCGTCCGACGATAAGACTAAGGTATTTGACTTCCTTCTGGTAGAACTCGCTTTTCTTCGTATCCGCGTTCAGTCCTACCTCTCGGAGCCTCTCTAGCACCTTTTCGACGTGTTCCGTGTGCTGATCTCTTGTTCCATCCGTATAGATAAGAATGTCGTCCAAATAGATAGACACGAACCGCTCTAGCATGTCCATAAACGTGTAGTTTATAAAGCGTTGCCACACTGCTGGTGCGTTGGTGAGTCCGAACGGCATTACCAGCCACTTGAAGTTGCCCATACGCGTGGCAAACGTCGTAAGGTCTTCTGTCTGCCCTTCTTCGTTCCTTAGCCGGTGAAACGCCTGGCGGATATCCAGCTTGCTGAACTACTTGGCCTTCGCCACTCGCTGTATGGTCTTATTAATCAGCGGCAGCAGATACACATCTCTCTTGGTGACCTCATTAAGGCCTCGGTAATCTATACACACTCGGAGACCGCCTCCGGGTTTCCGTACGAAAAGGATCGGCGACGCGTATTCGGCGGAGCTTGGCGTAATAAACTTCTTCGCTAGGTTTTCTCGAACAAATACCTCTACCTAGTCCAGTTCAGCTGGCGACAGTCGTCTTAGGGGCTCTGTTCTCGGCAGCGCGGCCCCTTCTTTCAGTAGGATCTTGTTGTCGTATTCCGGTCGGTAGGGCGGTAGGAGGTTGGAGTCGGCTTTTGAGAAGACGTCAGCGTAATCGTAGAGCTCCTTTGGCAACACCTCTAACGGATCTGCTTCTTCTTCCGCTATTATCCTACAGTAATCTTCGATGTCTTTTATTAAGATAGCGTAGATCTCGTTGTCCGGCGACCTCGCGAGGGTCGTCAATGCTTCTGAGCTCATTATTCCGATCGTTGGCGCAGGCTTAGCAGAGGGTGGCGGAGCCGTTTCGTCGTTCGTCGCTTCGGGTCCGGCGACGACGACGGTGGCCGGTTCACTGGCTTTGAATCCGATCGTTCCTTCACCTACGTTAATAATGGCTTTCTGGTTCTTTATCCACTTTTGCCCTATAATGATGTTAAACCTTCCGATATCTATAATTCGGAACGTCGCTTCCGTAGTGCGGCCAGCCAATGTAGTCTTCAGCGGCACGTAGTGCGTAACGCTTTCCGTGTCTTGCCTATTGTATGCCGATATTCGCGTCGGCGACGCCAATTCTACTGGATAGCCATATCCCTTTATCAGCTTCTGAACCAGCCGATAGTGGATCGCTGCTCCGATGAGCGCCCCTGTATCAATAAACGCTTTCAGCTTAAGGGGTCGGCTCGATTCGTTACGTAGGTAGACGGTGATCGGTAGGATGATAGCTGTTTCCGTGTGCGTTTCCACCGCCGCTGACAGTAGATCGTTACAGCTGTTAATGCTTCCTTCGTGTGACGACGCCGTTCGCGGTAGTGCCCTATCGTTTATGCTGGGTGGGGGGCCTATCCGTCCAGCTGGTCTTTTCCTATAATCCTTAATTGCACCCCCCCATCCACACTGTCAGTATCGTTCGGCGCCGCTTCGATAGCTTGGATAGTCTTTCTCGGCGGCGGCTTCGTCGCTCGATATTCCTGCTTCTGCTGCGTCGTCGCCTGGCACCTAGTGGCGATGTAACCAGGCTTTCCACATGCGTAGCACATAGGGACGAATCCCGATCGTGGTGAATATAATAACTGCTGTTGGGTTCGTCGAAAAGGGAAAGGGGCAGGGGATCGCTTCGCCGATAGTGACTGCTTTTCTCGGTCGTCGGTCGCCGGTCTGCTGTACAGCTTCTGATTTCTTGCTGTAACTCTCGCTCTGTGCACGAAGCTCTGTAGATCTTCGTCTTCTACTAAATCCAAGCCCGCGGCGAGCTGGGGGTTTATCTTCTTCCTTAGCAGGTGCATCTGCTTATCTTCCGAAATTTTCCCTCTAATGGCATATTTTCTGAATTCTCCGTAAAATTCCTTAAACGGCAGCTTGTTCTGCGTGATTTCGTCCATCTTGCTGCAAGCCGTCTTCTTTCGGAACGGGTCGCCAAATCGCTGATCCAGTGCCTTAATCGCTTCGTTAGCAGTTACATCTTCCAGGTCGCCCACTAAAGAGAAGGCTTCGCCTCCCAGTCGAGCCTCCAGGTAGGCTAATCGGTCTGCCTCGCTGCTGGTAGCGAGGTCGCGGTCGATCTTATTCTTTATTTTCTTCTTAAATTCTTCCCAATCTTTAGGGTCTCCTCCGCGGAATGCCGGTAGGTCGGGTAATAGCGTTATCGACGTGCTACCTTGACTGAACGCGGCCGGTGAGCCGTGGTCAGTCTGGTCTTCTCGCTGGCGCTGCTGCGTCGTCGGCGCCTGATGGCGTGCCTGGGGCGACGGCGACGTTATTGGTTCCGCCGTCTGTGCTTCCTGCAGTTAAGTCCTTATTTCGTTCAGTTAAGCCAGTCGCTTCGCGGCTGCTTCTTCCATTACTTCGATAGTAGTGTCGGAAGCTGCCTTCTTAGCAGCTAATGCTTCGATTTCTTCCTTCAGCTGTCTGTTCTCTTCTATAGTCTTGTAGAATTTCTTTTCGATGAAGGTAATAGTGTCGAACACCTTCCCAGCTCCGTGTTCTGTAAGATATTTCCCTATCTCGTCCAGCGTGCGCGCATATAGTTCTGTATAGTCTTTTATGCCCTTTCTCTCTTCGTTTGCCTCTTCTTCTGTAAGGCCTTCATCGATCGCTCCGGTATCGAGGATGCTAGTGCGTCTATCTCGCGGTCTGTCAGTCTTTCTCTTACCGCTGCGGCCTGTGACGCCGCCTTCTACCGTTAAGAAGCCCTCCATTGCTTTCTTACGGTGCTGATGTAGTTTGATTTGGTGTTGTTGGGTGCGCATGCGTTATTCAGGTGGCCGGATGATTCAACGGGCCCTTTCGCGCAGCGCGGGTGGTGGTGTAATGAGTGAGTTCGAGATATAATAATCCGGGCGCGCAGATATGATTCAATACGGCCTTTTTGATAACTATATCTCGAACTGAGGAGGGAAAGGAATCTATGTGGTAGTGGGTGCGCGCTTTAAGGGGGGCGGCGCGCGTGCCAAGACCCGGCTCGGTCCGGAAGGGCCGAGCCGAAATTCCAGGGTCCGCCCCATTATCCAGTCCTACCCCTTTCCACCGCCGCAACAAGATCCTTAATAAACGATAAGCTAGATAGAGTAAATTCCTTTCTAGGTTCAACTTTGTTATTCAATACGCACTAGGATCCCTTAATTTAAGAGCTAACGCCCTTACTAGGATGCCTGGAATCTATATAGTAGACAGAGGAGAAGGTTAAGCAACTTGTAATTAAACTATCCTAAAGGCCTACAAGCTAAGTAAAGACTTGAAGACCTACTTATAAGAAGGCAACCAATCAATTGCTGCCTCTTTTGCCCTGTGTTATAGGCCTGCTTTCCTAGAAGACAACGATTTAGAAAGTACAACAGACAGCACTAAAGACTCTGAAACTGAAGGCTCTGTTAAATCTAACACCAACTTGGAAGATAAAGAAGTAGCTAAAGAAGCAAACTACCCTAAAGGACTGCTCCTAATAATTAGAGAAGCTTATGAATTAGACCAGCAAGCTTAAGAGTTAATCCAAGCCCTTAAGATAGGCCAACGCATCTTCCCTGACTTTTCCCTCTTAGAATGTAAACTTAGTAATAGACTAGTCTACTTTCGCTCTCGCCTTTTTACTTCTAAAGGAGCAGACAACTTAATACGACCCTACATTCTTAGGACAGTTTACAACTTAGTAGCAGGAGGCTACCTAGGACGCTTAAAGCTTTACAAGCTTACCTTACGCTACTACTAGTGGCCATTAATATAGAAGCATATACGCAGGTATAGAAACAACCGTCCTATCTGCAAGGCAGCCAAACATAATCGTCAACCTCTACAGGGCTTACTGAAACCTCTCCCGGCTCTTAAACACCCTTAGAAACACATTACGATAGACCTTGTTACCTGTCTCCCTTAAGGAACTACTTAGGCAGGTGTTAAGGCAAAGAATATCTTTATAGTTGTAGATCGACACTCTAAGGACCGCTTTATAGTACCCTGCTAGAGCATAACTTCTAAGGAAACTACCAGGCTCTTTTACGAATACGTCTGGCGCTACGTAGGCCTCCCTAACAGCATTACCTCTAACGGAGGCTCTTAGTTTATTTCTAAGTTCTGGAAACGCCTATACAAGCTTCTAAACATCAACTACTATATTTCGACCTCCTACTACCTAGAAACAGATAGACAGACAGAGATTGCTAATGCCCTGTTCGAACAGACGCTAAATTGCTTTATTAACTACTACTAGAAGGATTGGCCAAAACAAATTCCTATAGGAGAAATCTTAGCTCGCAACTAGGAATTAGAGACAACAGGACATTCCTCCTTCTACATTATTAGAGGCTACTACCCCAGAACAGGAATAGAACCTTAAGACCCACTACTACGACCTAACAACCTAGACAAAGTTAACGTAGACGACTAGGCAACACACCTTTCCCAGATCCACCAAGAAGTCTAAGAAGAAATGACTTACGCTTAGGCTATCTATAAGGATTAAGCTAATCGAGAAAGACAGCCAGCTCCTAACTATTAAGTAGGAGACAGAGTACTATATCCTCTACGTTATACGACTAGGCCTTATAGTAAGCGTTGTAGTACTGAGCCTAGTACTCCTAGCTAGCTTTCTAGCGTTGCTTAAGGACCTCGCTTTAGGTCTGTAGGCGTCTCGTAGCATTGGTGGCTGCTAGTGCCCTTCCCCTAGATAGCTCGTCCTAAGTTAGGTCTAGTCTAGACGCAATTCCTAGGTAGAATCTATACAACATTATAAACAGGCTTATCCTAAGTCCTGTATACACTGCGTTCTTGTATGCAAACTCTGCTAAGGTAAGCTACTTCGCCTATTCGTCTTGCTACTTACTATAGTAGCAGTGTAATTACTGCTTAAGAGTCTAGTTAGCACACTCTATCTAACTATTGGTCTAGGGGTAGAAGGCAGTACTTAGCTTGCGTTTTACCCTCGCCTTAAGGCAGAAGTCTGCGTAGTACTAGCTAGTAAAAAGTAACCCCTAATCTGTTATAATACCTATAGGGACGCTGAATCTTCTAACTACTTCCCTTAAGAGAATCTCTATAAGCTTGACTACTATATATGTTCTTGTTATAGGGACGAAAGTAGCTATCTTCGTGTATCTGTTAATAATTACGAGAACTGTATATAATATATACAACAGAACCTACGCTAGACGCTTACAACGACCTAGACAGCAGGAGGTCTGTAATAAAGTCTATTGTTAATTCTTAGTAAGGCCTAGACAGTATTAGGAGCGTACTTAGCTCCCTATAGGGGATATAGCGACGTGCTTTAGTCCGCTGGCAGACCCTGTAGGTACTAATATACTCCTTAAGGTCTGTAGCTATCCCACCCTAGTAGTACTTACACTAGATTAGCTCTAAGGTTTTGTTAACTCTAAAGTGTCCTGCTAGTAGGTTGTTATAGTACATATGTATAATCTCTTCTTAGAGCGCCCTATTAGCTAGTACTACGATCGTACAGTCCCCTAAATAGGATTAGTGCATTAATACTCCCTTATAGAGTTCGAAGGGTTTCTACTTATTGGGCGCACCCTATGCTCTCTCGACTAATTTCCTTATAGACGGCTCGAGCTTCTGCATTGTCTTATTTAGGGATAGCAGGAGGGCCAGCGTATTAATATACAGGCTATCGTTTATAGTATATAAAGCAGCTATCTGAACTGGGCAGGATACGTATCGGTGTGCTAGCTCTATACGTTTCGCATCTTCTACACTATAGCAGGCTAGAGGTACAGCGTCCTATAAGGCTCCCAAAACAGTGCTTGCCCTACGTCTAAGGAGGCCAAGACACTCGGCACTTGGTATACTAGTCTCTGCTAGGCCCCTTGCATACTCTATGGGAGGTAATCGCTCTCTAGCTGCTCTACCCTTCTAGACTACGGCTTCTTGCTATTTGCCTATACATTATATATAGACGGCTTAAACCCCTCTACTGTCTAAAGAGACCTCTGTCTATAGCAGTAAATTTGCCTAGAGAGTAGGGAGCGGGCTCGCTACTAGTTCCGGTACGCCTACACAGCCTCTACAAACATATTATACACTCGTAGCCTTTAGCCCTTTACTAACACTTTGGTTATAGGTAGCTTAAACCCCTCTGCTGTCTAAAGAGACCTCTAACTATAGCAGTAAATTCGCCTAGAGAGTAGGGAGCGGGTTCGCTACTAGTTCCAGTACGCCTACGTAGCCTCTACGAACACATCGTATTTAGCTATTTACTAACATTTTGGACACGGATAGCTTAAACTTCTCTACTGTCTATACTAGGTAGGACCTCTGCCTATAGCGACAATTTTACCTAGAGAGTAGAGAGTAAGTTTGTTACCTGTTCTGTAACCTCTACAAAGTTACTACGCCTCGAAGGCGTAACCTTAGGGTTCCTCTTCCCTGCCTAATGCTTAATTTTAAAATTAAACTGCTAAAGAAAGACAGCCTAGCAGGCCTGCTAGCTGATCCGAGCGCGCAGATAAGTTTCAATACGGCTGTTTTAATAACTATATCTCGAACTGAGGAGGGAAAGGAACCTATGTAGTAGTGGTGGTGGGCTTTCGTAGTGGTGGTGCCAAGGCCCGGCTCGGTCCGTTCCGGAACCTAAATCCCGGAAGGGGCCGAGCCGAAATCCAGGGTCTACCCTATCAATCTGTCCCACCTCTTTCCACTGCCGCAACACTACCCCCCTCCCTTACCAGCGGTCGCCCTCGACCGCTTAGTTACCCTATCCATCCGAAAATCTCCACTTTTTTTTTTTTGATTCGTTCTCCTTCTCAAAAATCCCCTCTAACGCCGATGTTACTTCTTCCGTTTTCCATTAAAAACAACATTCTCTTTATCGCTTCTTTAATTTCTTACGTCGTCGGCATCTGAAGTCCTTCACTTAGCGTTTATGTAATCGACGCTATCTGATCTAATCCGCGGTCTTCTAAGCTGCGGCGTGGCTGGTCTGTGCGTCGCCTCGGAGGTCTATATAGATTCGTCCGCTGCGTCGTTTCTTCTTCTTCTTTTTCTCTTCCACCAAAGCCTTTACCTACTACGGGGTCGGCAGCGCTGGCACGCTACGGCGTTAGCGAGCGTCCTGCTACACTGCCGGTGGTAGGTAGTGGCCGCGTCGAAGACCTCCCCGAGGCGACCGTTACGATCGTCTTTATCGGCTTCCGCACCGGTGCAGCGGACGCGGCTTTCTTCTTTCCGAACTATCAACCTCGGAGCCACTTAGGCTTCGGCTTCGTCGGATTTCGGACGTAAAACTCTTTCAGTAGCTCCGCTGAGTTCCGCAGGTTCTCGATTGGATACTATTCGTAGTCTTCCGGCTACCCCTTCTACAAGATCCTCGCTTTAATGGACCCCCTCGTCTTCTTTACGTCTATTACGTCTTCTACCTCCCATTCTTCCTTATTATTTATCTCGATTGGCGGGGGTTCGGCGAACCCCTGTTCCGGCAGGCCGTCTTTAGGGTCCAAGCTCAACAGGTCCGAATAGAAGACATCGTAGATCCGGAACGATTTTGGTAGCTGGAGCCGATAGGTTACCGGCGACCTCTTTTCCACTATCGTGAACGGACCTACGTAGCGTGGATTCAGCTTGGCGTTGCCTTTCAGCCTCAGGTTCTTCGTGTTGATCTATACCCTCTGGCCTTCCTCGAATTCTATCGGTAACCGCTTCTTATTAGCTTGAGTCACTATCTTCTTCTAAGCCGATTCCATCGCGTCTTTCGCTACCTTAACCGCTTCTTCTATCTGAGATCGTAGCACTTCTGCTACCGCGGCGGCGACTCTCTTTAACGACGTAGCGGTGGATAGTTCCGTAGAGCTGGGTTCGTTCGGCAGCTAAAAGCTCATCCTCGGAAGACAGCTATGCGTTATTTCGAATGGTGCCAGCGACGTTGCTTCTGACCGTGCTGAGTTCGCGCAGAATTCAGCTATCGGCAACACCTTAACCCAATCTTCTTGATAATGGCCGCAGAAGGTTCGTAGGTATCGCTCTATCTTACGGTTAGCCACTTTAGACTGGCTGTCGGTTTGAGGGTGAGCGGCAGTGCTAAGCTTTCTACGAATTCCGAGAGCTTAGTTAATAGCTTTCTATACGTCGGCGGTGAATTAAGGACCCCTATCCGTAGTAATAGTGTCCGGCAGCCTATAGTGCTTCTATACGTATTGGATTAACATTCTCGCTGTTTCTTCTGCAGTAGTTCCTTTATTCTTAGCTCGACAGGGGATGAAATGGCGCTCTTTGCTCAGCCGATCCACTACATTAAGCGTAGCGTTATATCTATCGGAGTCCGGCAGGCCGGTTACGAAATCTATCGTAATGTGCTGCTATAGTTTCTCGGGGATCGGTAGTGGCTTTAATAAGCCTGCTGGAAAGCCGTAACGCGGCTTCGCCGATCGGCACACGTGGCAGTTGGCGATAAATCAGTGGATTCGCTCGAATATACGCAGAAACTAGTAGATCGTTCTTACAGCCTGTATCGTTTTCTTCGCTCCGGCGTAGCCAACATCTATAGAGTTATAGACTAGCTGGATGACCTCAGTAATTAGTTCTTCCAGAACTATTATCTTCCCTAAACCGGTTTTGCCGAGCTTCTGTTGCTGGTTAAGCTGCTCTACCTTCTCGTAGAGAGTCTCTTCCTTAGGGGCCGGTTTCGCCGCACAGACCCCTACCTCTTTCAACACCTCTGCGTCCACTATCCGCTTGGTCAACACCTTCTGGAATATGTTCGGATCTTCTTTCGCGCAGCTGGTCTTCCCTTCTCTTCTCGTCAACGCGTCAGCCTTTCCATTTTGAGCTCCGGGTCGATAGGTGATCTTAAAGTCGAACCCGGATAAGTAGGCCGCCTACTGCGCTTAACGGCGTAAGAGCTTCTGCGTCTTTATAAAGTAGGTCAGCGACTGGTGGTCCGTAAGGACCTGGACTGTGCTCTTTCTAGCTATAAGTTCTGGCTTCCACTCCTCGAACGCCTGTATAATAGCCAGCAGTTCTTTATCGTCGATTGCGTAGTTCCGTTCAGCCTCTGTTATGGACTTGCTAAAGAAAGCCACTGAATGGAGGGTTTCGTCGTCGCTATATTAAGAAAGGACCCCTGCCGTTACTGTATCGGAAGCGTCCGTTTCTACGTAGATCGTCTTTTCCAGCTGGAAGTGTGCCAGAACTAGCGCAGAGGCCACCGCTTCTTTCAGCTAGTTAAAGGCTTCTGTACACTTCTTATTCTATAGGCCAGCTGCTTCTTTTTTTAGCGCCTCGTTCAGGGGTCTCGCTATCTTGCTGAAGTCCTTAATAAACCGTCGATAGTAGCTGCAGAAGCCGAGAAACGCTCTGATTTGCGTAGTATTTCCAGACTTCGGCTGCTTCCATTCGGCGACGGCGGCGACCTTTAAGGGGTCTATCCGAATTCCATTCCTTCCGACGATAAGACCGAGATATTTGACCTCGGTTTAGTAGAACTCGCTCTTCTTCGTGTCCGCGTTTAATCCTACTTCGCAGAGTCTCTTTAGTACCCTCTCGACGTAGTCCGTGTGCTGATCTCTCGTTCTGTCTGTATAGATAAGAATGTCGTCCAAATAGATAGACACGAACCGCTCTAGCATGTCTATAAAGGAGTGGTTTATAAAGCGTTGCCACACCGCCGGCGCGTTGGTGAGTCCGAACGGCATTACCAGCTACTTAAAATTGCCTATACGCGTAGCGAACGTCGTAAGATCTTCTGTTTGCCCTTCCTCGTTCCTTAGTCGATAGAACGCTTGGCGGATGTCCAGCTTGCTGAACTATTTAGCTTTAGCTACTCGTTGTATAGTCTCGTCGATCAGCGGCAGCGGGTATACGTCTCTTTTGGTAACCTTGTTAAGGCCTCGATAGTCTACGCAGAGTCGCAGACCACCCCCTAGTTTCCTTACGAAAAGAATCGGTAACGCATATTCGGCAGAACTCGGCGTAATAAACTTCTTCGCTAGATTTTTGCGAGCAAACACCTCTACCTAGTCCAGTTCCGCTGGCGACAGTCGTCTTAGGGGCTCGGTTCTCGGCAACGTAGCCCCTTCCTTTAACCGGATCTTGTTGTCGTATTCCGGTTAGTAGAGCGGCAGGAGGTTAGAGTCGGCTTTTAAGAAGACGTCAGCGTAGCTATAGAGCTCGTTTGGCAGCGCCTCTAGTGGGTCCACTTCTTCTTCCGCTATTATCTTCCTGTAGTCTTCGATGTCTTTTATCGAGATAGCGTAGATCTTATTGTCCGGCGACTTCGCGAGGGTCGTTATAGCTTCTGAACTTATTATTCGGACGGTGACCAGGGGTTCGGGGCGGTCGGACGGGGTTACATTGGCAGCTGCAGCTTTCGATTCGGCTACGGTAGCGGCAGTCGGTTCGGCGGCGGCGGTGCCGTTACCTAGGGTTTTGAACCCTATCGTGCCTTCGTCTACATTAATGACCGTCTTCTAGTTCTTTATCTATTTCTGCCCTATAATAATGTCAAACCGTGCGAGATCCATAATCCGGAACGTTGCTTCCGTAGTGCGACCAGCCAAGGTAGTCTTTAGCGGCACGTAGTGCGTAACGCTTTCTGTGTCTTGTCCGTTGTATGCCGAAATCTTCGTCGGCAACGCTAATTCCACCGGATAGCCGTATCTATTCGTTAGCTTCCGGACCAGCCGATAGTGGATCGCTGCACCAATAAGAGCTCCAGTATCGACAAAAGCTTTTAGCTAGAGCAGTGGGCGTTGCTTCTTAACAGGGTAGATTGTAATAGGAAGGATAATCGCCGTTTCCGTATTCACTTCTACAGCTGCCGAGAGCGGATCGCTGCAGCTGTTGATGCTTTCTTCTCGTGGCGATTCGCTTTGATTCGGTGCCCTATTGTCAATGCTAGGTGGGGGGCCTATCCGTCCAGCTGGTCTTTTCCTATAATCCTTAAATACACCCCCCTGTCCACACTGTTAGTATCGTTCGGCGCCGGTTTGATGGCTTGAATAGTCTTTCTCGGCGGCCGCGGCTGCAGCTGCTTTATAGCGCGATACTCCTGCTTCCGCTAGACCGTTGCTTGGCATCTCGTAGCGATATAGCCAGGCTTTCTACACGCGTAGCAGGTAGGGACGAACGACGAGCGCTGCAGATTAAATAGCTGCTAGGGGCGTTGTCGGAAGGGTGCAGGGGCTCTGACTGTCTGCGCCGACGGCAATAGCTTCTAAATCGGTTCGCGTGTCGTCGGTTTTCCGTACGCGTTTAGGTTTCTGGCGGTAACTCTCGCCTGGTGCACAAAGCTCTAAAGGTCTTCGTCTTCCACCGACGCTATAGCTGCAGCTAGCTTAGGGCTCAGTTTCTGTCTCAGTAAGTGTAGCTGCTTATCCTTAGCCACTCTCGCTCTAATAGCATATTTCCTGAACAGCCCGTAAAATTCTTTAAATGTTAGCCGATTCTGACTAATCTTGTCCAGTTGTTCGCAGGCCGTCCTCTTCTGGAAGGGGTCTCCGAAACGCTGATCCAGCGCTTTAATGGCTTCGTCGGCGGTCATTTCTTCTAGGTCCGACACTAGCGAGAACGCTTCGCCTTCTAGTCGCGCCTCTAGATAGGCCAGTCTGTCTCCTTCGCTGCTCGATGCGTAGTCGCGGCTTATCTTATTCTCGATCTTCTTCTTGAACGCCTCCTACGCTTTAGGGTCCCCGCTACCGAAAGCCGGTAGGTCCGGCAGTAGCGTTATCGTAGTGCCACCCTGACTATAGGCCGCTGCTAAGGCGGTTTCTGCGTAGGTTTCTCGCCGCAGTGGCGGCGACGACTTCGCTGCTTCTATATCAGCTAGTTGATCCTTCAGCGCCTTTAGCTGCGCTAGTCGATTCGCCGCCTGGTTTTCTAACACGCTGATAATAGTCTCTGCCGATTCCTTTTCGGCCCTTACCGCTTTAGTTTCTTCTCTTAGTTGTCTGTTCTCTTCTAGCGTTCTGTAAAACAGCATCTCGATAAGGTCTATGCCGTCGTAGACCTTCCCTATTCCATTCTCGTTTATATAGTCCTTAAGTTCCTCGAGCGTGCAGTCGTAGATTTTCTTGTATTCGCTTATTCGTTCCTTAATCTCTGCGGTCTCTTCCGACGTAAACCCGCTAATAATGATCTTATTATTGATGACACTGGAGCGCCTACTCGCTCTGTCAGTCTTTCTCTTTCCGCGGCGGCCTCTTACGCTGCTCTCTACCGTCGAGAAGCCTTCTATCTTCTTACAATGCCTTGGGGGTTGTTGTTTTAGTGTGTGTGTGTGCGCGTGCGTTATTCGAGCGTCCGGATAGTTCGACGGGCCCTTTCGCGCAGCGCGGGGTTTGGTGTAGTGAGTAAGTTCGAGATATAATAATCCGAGCGCGCAGATAAGTTTCAATACGGCTGTTTTAATAACTATATCTCGAACTAAGGAGGGAAAGGAACCTATGTGGTGGTGGTAGTGGGCTTTCGTAGTAGTGGTGCCAAGGCCCGGCTCGGTCCGTTCCGGAACCTAAATCCCGGAAGGGGCCGAGCCGAAATCCAGGGTCCACCCTATCAATCTGTCCCACCTCTTTCCACCGCCGCAACACTAGCTATGTAGCTACTTTATTTCTATAAACTGCTTTAGGTTATAATAGTTAACGAGCACCTCTACTATATACACTACGCTGTTAATGTAGGCGTATTAGTGCTTAAACGCCCCTACGACTACTAACAACTCCTAGTCGTGCACCTCGTAGTTGCACTTTATAGGCAGTATCTTCTGCGGCTAGAAGGCAGTTAAGTGCTAGTTGCCGTTGTTGTGCAGCTACGACAGGATTGTAGCTACTGCGAACTTAGACGCGTCAGTTTTAAGCTATATATAGAGCTCTAGCTTAAAGTACTGCAGTATCTTCGCTAAGCTAAATATATCTTTTAGCCTATAGAACGCTTGCTCCTCGTCGGCACCCTACTAGATAGGGCCCGGCTTCCGGCTATCCTTCGCTCCCTTTAAAAAGGCTGTCAGTAGCTGTACGATATAGGAGTACTTAGGGATAAACTGCTAGTAAAAATTGCAGAATGCTAAAAACAACTGTACTTCTGTTAGCGTCTTTAGTATAGGCTAGTCTTCGACTGTAGCTACCCTGCTCCTATCTATCGCTACGCTAGCAGTAGATACAAGAAACCCTAGGAACTCTACTTCCTTGCACTAAAACTTGCACTTCTTTAGGTTTGCGTATAGGGCAAGCTGCTAAAGCTGCTCTTGGACTGCGCTTACGTCCTATACGTAGTCCCCCTAGGTCTTGCTATAGACTAGGATATCGTCTAAGTACACTATATAACAGATGTCTACAAGCCCTGCTAAGGCCTAGTTAATATATATCTAGAATGTTGCTGGAGCGTTTGTTAGGCCGAACGGCATTACCTTGTACTTAAAGTAGCTGTAACAGGTACAGAACGCAGTCTTCTACTTATTAACCTACTTAATGTAGATCTAGTAGTAAGCGTCCTTTAGGTCCAAAGACGTAGACTATATATTGCCCCTAAAACGATCTAGCGTCTCGCTAATAAGCAGTAGGGAATGCCGGTTCTTAACTGTTACTTTGTTTAGGCCCCGGTAGTCGACGCAAAGGCGTAGCGTACTGTCCTTTATAGGGACGAACAGGATAGGCGCTCTAGCCTTACTTATACTAGGCTAGATCCAGTCGTTTACTAAAGCCTTCGCTAGATAATCCTAGAGCTTTCTAAGTTCCTGCTCTAATTAGTAATAGAGGGAGAAGAATAGAGACTTTTTCCCTAGGACTAAGTTAATCGCATACTCTGCGTCTATAGGGAGCTTAGGACCTAGTTCTTTACCTAGCGTAAACACGTCGCCAAAGCTGTAGAACTTAGCTAGAAGGGCCTCCTCTTTAGAGGGGCCTTCTGCCTTCTAAGGCAGGGGGTCCTAAGCTTCTAGTAAACTTTGCTCCCCTTCTATAGTCTAGAAACGGACTATATAGACTAGTAAGGACTCTAGCAGGTCCTTTGCAAACTTCCCTATAGTCTGTACATACACTGCAGGACTCTTATCGCTGTCGCTATAGGCCTAGGAGTTGTGTTAGGGGGCGCCGCCCAGCCCAGGTCCTGGACCCGACCTAAGCCAGCCGTTGCCCTAAGGACTGCGACTTAGCAGCGCCAGCATAACCCTACTCTCTGTACAGAATTACTAACAGGACCCTACTCCTATACAGAGGGAGAACCCTAGGGTCCTGCACAGAGGGAAACTGCCGCCCCTCTAAATAGAGGGAAAACTCTGCGCCGCTGTACAGCGGGGGAACTCCCGATCCTCTGTACAGAGTATAAACCTTGCGCCCCTACATAGAAGGAAATTGCTAGCTTGGCTTTGTAGGTACAAATTGTACAGCAGCGGACGACGAAGGAACTGCCTATTAGTTCCTTGATATAGATACCTAGCCTTAAGTTTCTAAACTAAGATTCTTAAGCCCCTTATATTAGGAACTGATCTTACTATCGGTAACCGCAGTAATAAAACAAAGATAGACAGCGACATCCCTATAGAACCCGCGGCTATAGAGGGACATATGCACTGCATATACGAGGAGCTGCTAGAAAGCAAGAGGCAGCTCGAGCAGCAAGTAAGCTATTAGGCTGCGATAATTTCCTAACGGGAACAGGAGCTACGACAGCTTAGGGCGTCCGATCGCGATCTAACCCCTACAACGACGACGAACATAATAGCCTATACCCCGACCCCTAAAAGCAAACTCCCCGACGTCTCTACGTACGATAGTAAGGCTCTGGCCGAGTACCCCTCCTAGGCTGCCCAGATGCGCTCTAAGCTTCTGGTTAACTTAGGAGCATACCCGACCGAGCTAGACAAGGTAGTTTATCTCTTTAGGAGGTTAAAGGGCAGGGCGGCAGCACGAATTCTGCCGTACTTCGAGACGGCCATTACCAACCTGGCAATAGCTACGACGACGATGCTCTAGGCAGCTCTAGACAAGAGCTACAAGGACCCAGACTGCGAGAGCCAGGCACTCCTATAGGTCAATACGATAAAACAAGGACGTAAGACTGTATAAGAGTTCCTCGCGGAATTCGACCAGACTTTGGCAGAAGCAGGAGGTCTCTAATAGGAGGACAGGATAAAAATTACCTCTTTAGAGGTAGGCCTCTCTAAGGAGATTATAACAGGGCTAGTAGGCGTAATGCGACCAGCTACGTACGAGGAATTCTGCGATCTCCTTAGGATAGTTAACAACCAGCAGCGCAGGCTTAGACAGATAAGCCGCGCTTAAGAGATAAGACAACCCCTCTAGCGCTAGACGGACGCTATAGACTAGGAACCAACGACGACGAGGGTAGCGGCAGCCGTTACCGTACGGCCAAGGCCCGCTACTAAGAGGGCACAATAGGTAGATATAGCTACCCTAGACAAGAGGTAAACAGAAGGAAGCTGCTGCTAGTGTAGCAAGATAGGCTATACTGTACGGAATTGCGGGCTTTTGCTAGCAGAGAGACCTAGGGGACGGCCGACCACTGCAAGGGTAGCAACTGCGGGGCCCTAACAAGAAGATTAAGAGTCCTACTCGGACGACGACGAGTCGGGAAAAGAATAGCCTCTAAGCAAAGGCTCTACTAGAGGCGTATATAAGATAGATTGCTAAATCAAAGCATTACTTAGCTATCTTTTAAGAGCAACTATACAAAGACGACGCCGTTTATCGTACGACCAACGTTAAACGGGTCCGCAACGGCGCAGACATTGATTAACACAGGATGTTTAGTATACAGAGTAATTAGCGACGACTTCGTACAGAGACACCGGATTAAGACGACCCCTACTGTACCTGTATGCATATTGGGCATTACCGGGCGAGGACCGGACATTACCTATATAGTGAAAGTAACGATAGAGATACAGGGACACTATAAGCAGGACTTATACCTTTATGTCGTACAGGACAATTTAGGGTATAACCTAATACTAGGGAAACTATAGATAGAGCGCTAGAGGGGCAAGCTGGACGTTGGTCGAGGACAGCTGTACTTAGCAGTAACGAAGCAGAGGCTCCGAGACTAGGGGAGGGTCCAGCAGGGCGACAGCGCTACGGCTAGAGCGTCGACGAAGCAGAGACCCCGAGACTAAGGGGAGGCTCCGCAGGGTAACAATGCTAAGGCCGAAATCAACACAGCAACGGCGGACATTAAGAAGGCATTAGCACCTAAGAAAGTAACAGACCCCTGTACGAAGCTCCCTAGGGAGTATGCTAGATACCTGGACCTCTTCGAGCCAAAGTCGGCCTTAAAGCTGCCGCTATACTAAGGAGAAGGGATTGACTATAACATCTAGCTAGAACCCCGTCCGGATAGGAGCCTGCTAGAGATGCTGTACGGACCGCTGTATAGAATGTCTTCTAGGGAACTCCTAGTACTGCGCAAGACACTAGACGACCTGCTTGCTAAAGGGTTTATTCGGGCAAGTACGTCGTCTGCAGGAGCTCTAGTACTGTTTGTCTATAAGGAGGGGAAGGCCGGATTGCGTTTCTGCATAGACTACAGAGGCATTAACGCAATTACTAAGAAGGACCGGTACCCCCTACCTCTTATTAAGGAGACTCTTAGACGGATCAGGAAGGCGAAGTAGTTTACTAAGCTCGACGTAGTCTTAGCCTTCTACAAAATACCGATTAAGGAAGGCTGTAAATAGATAACGGCCTTCTATACGAGATACGGTCTCTTCGAGTAGCTTGTTACCCCCTTTGGCCTTGCCAACGTACTAGCGACCTTCTAGGGGTACATTAACAAGTCCTTACAAGGGTTACTAGACGACATCTGCTCGGTATACCTTAACGACACCCTAGTTTTTACGGACGGCACCTATGCAGACTATATACAAGACGTCAAGAAGGTGCTAGAACGACTACAGCAGGCTGGCTTGTACCTCGACATCAACAAATATAAATTCGGTGTCCAGCGTACGAAATACCTAGGTTTTTTTATCGAGGCAGGGAAAGGCATTAGCATAGATAGGAAGAAGATTAATGCTATTAAGCAATAGAAGCCGCCTACGAACGTTAAGGGCGTACAGGAATTTCTTAGGTTTGCCAACTTCTACCGCCAGTTTATACAGAACTACTCGGAGATCGTACACCCCCTAGTTAAGCTAACGTACAAGGACAAGCAGTTTAAGTAGACGGATAAATGCGACGGGAGCTTTAACTAGCTAAAAGAGCTCTTTACTACAGGACCAACGCTTGCCGCCTTCGACCCGGAGCGTACGACGATACTGGAAACCGACTCTTTAGGGTATTGCATTAGAGGTATCCTGTTACAGGTAGGCTCAGACGGACTCCTGCACCTATACGCGTACTTCTCTAAGAAGAACTCCCTAGCTAAGTGCAACTACCCTATCTATAACAAGGAGTTGCTAGCAGTCGTACGGTGTTGTAAAGCATAGGATAGAGAACTCTGCTCGGTGCCCGAGTTCCTCGCCCTAACGGACTACAAGAATCTAGAGTACTTTACGCAGCCCCGGAAGCTGTCTAAGAGGCATGTACAATAGGCGATGTACCTAAGCCGGTTCAATATAAGACTCTAGTATCGCAAGGGTAAGGACAACAGCAGGGCCGATGCACTATCCAGACGGGACCAGGACATGCCAACGACGTACGAGGACGACTGGTTAAAGTTACGAATATTCCAGATGTTTAAAGAGGAGCTAGCCAAGGAGACTATCTGCCTAGCAGCGATATACCTTTAGGAACCCTAACTGCAAGTATAGGAAGAGGCAGTAGAAAAGGACGAGGTATACCGAAGGGCCCGTACAGCGATCTAAGGAGGGCAACGGAAGCTCCCAGCTAAGCTCTATCTTAAGGTGTCGGCAGCAGAGTGCTCGGTAGACAGGGAAAACAACCTAAAGTTTAGGAATCGGATTTGGGTCCCGGCAGACGAGAAGCTCCGTACGAGCTTAATACAACAGGCGCACGACTCTATAGCTACCGGGCACCTAGGGCGTAAGGAGACGTACAGCATTGTCGCTAGGGACTACTACTGGCCAGCGATAGCGAAGGACATCCGCAGGTTCGTACGGAACTGCGATATATGCAGATAAACAAAGCCCTAGCGTAAGCTAAAGCATAGGCTGCTAAAGCCCCTACCGATACCGGACCGGCCCTAGCAAGACCTAACAGTGGACTTTATTATAGACCTCCCTAAGAGCGACGGACAGCAGAACATTATAGTAGTAACAGACAAGTTAACGAAGGGGGTAATACTAGAGGGAATGGACTCTATTACAGCTAAGGACACTGCCTAGGCATTTATACGGACGACGTTTAGCAAACACAGTTTCCCTAGGTTAATCGTGTCGGACCAGGGTACGCAGTTTACGAGCTAGCTCTAGGCGAGGGTCTGCCAGTTGCTAAAGGTAGAACGTCGCCTGTTAACTATATAGCACCTATAGACGGACGGGGCGACAGAGAGGGTTAATTCGACGTTGGAAGCGTACCTCTGTACGTACGTTAACTATAACTAGACGAACTAGAACCGACTTCTCCCTATAGCAGAGCTAGCTATTAACAGCCGTACGGCTAACGCTATAGGATTGTCCCCCTTCTTTATAGCCTATAGATATAACTATTCCCCGCTCCTACCGACCCTAAGTAGAGACACCCTACGCCCTATACGATCCCCTATTTAGCAGGGAGAGGCAATCGTACGGACGATTACAAACGCCTACCAATAGGCAAAGGCGAGCTTGGCTATAGCCTAACAGAATATTAAAGAGCAGGCCAACAAGGGACGGCAGGCTGCACTAAGGTATAAGGCAGGAGATAAGGTCTAGTTAAACTAGCGCAACATCTGTACGGACCGGCCGAGCAAGAAGCTAGATTCGAGGAACAGGAAGTTTACGGTAGTGCGACTAGTAGGGATGCACACTGTACGACTTAACACTCTCCTAGGGATACACCTAGTTTTCTACGTAGACCTCGTACAGCCAGCGAACACAGACCCCCCACTGCACTAGACGACGGACGACACACGCCTACTGGCGATTATAACCGAGGGTCAAGAAGAGTACGAGGTAGAAGGGATCCTTAAGAGCTAGAAGAAGCAGGGGAAGGCAGAGTACCTAGTAAAATAGAGAGGATAGGCAGAGCCTACGTAGGAACTGTACAAGGCTCTGCAGGACACAACTGCACTGGACAGGTAGGAGGAGAACCATCCCCCTGCCTACTTACAGTAACACTACGCCGTACGGCGGAAGGAGGCACGATCTACCCTAGGGACAGGGTAGCCGCTAGCAACTTGCGTTACCAAAGGATCGAGAACGATAATGTAGGACACTATAAGATCCTACTAATACGACATCGTACGACACTATACAAAGGAAGGGCTAGAGGAAGGGAACAGCCAAAGAACAGGAGGGAAGGTAGAAGTAAGAGAGGATAAGAGCGACACTGTCCGAAAACTTTTATATGCTACCTTAAGTTAGCCTACTAGCCACTACCCCTAGGACCTAGGGCAACCAACTCCACAACCAAAACCTCAATTACTACCTAGACGGAAAGAGCCCCAGCACTAAGAAAAGTGGAAGGGTAGCTTAGCAACACCCTGCTGCTAGTTAATGTAGCACCTAAGATGTTAGCTTAGACTGTACAGGAGACGGAAACCCGTACGAACTAGAAGCGAAGCTGCAGGTCAAATTAAGCACTCTACTACTAGAGGTAGAAATAGGAGGAGACCCTAGCCGGACGAGCGGAGAGGGAACTACGATAAGCACGGCCGGACGGGGCAGGTAGCATAGTAATAGTAACTAGGGGTAGCTAATAGATAGTAGTAATAGTAGTAATAGTAGTAGTAGTGGACGGCCGGACAGACAGGTAGCAGGTAGAGGATAAAGAAGAAAGAGAAGAAGAGAGAGAGGGGAAAGGGAAGGGGTTTATATACAGGGTAGTAGCTGCCTGCCTTTTTAGGGCAATAGCAACTAGAGCAGCTACTACAGCCGGATAAGGGGGGACAAACGAGGCAACTACGACCTAGAGCCTGTACGAGCGGGGGCCTACTAGACAACCGGACGGAGGCGGGAACATCCACCTAAGAGCAAAACTCCGGACGACGACTAAGGAACAGAGACAGAGCCAAATAGCCCGGTAGCACTAGTCTATACAGTTAGGACGTAGAGCGTATAGCTAGGGCTTAAAGGTAGGAGGAGAAGGAGCAGGCAGGTCCGAGCGCCTCCTACACCTTTATAACGGCAGGCAGGCCTCCTTAGCCTTAACGTCGGCTCCGGTAAATCAGAAAACGGAGCCGGCTAAGGTTAGGTAGAGGCGATCCAGCACCCCCTGCCTTCCCTGCCTATAGACTCTAGAGGACAAGTCTAAGGTTAAACTAGCAAAGAGGGAGGCCAACAGTTAGGTAGCTAGGCGAGGACGGGAAAGCGCTACCCGGCAGAGGAACACTAGGAGCTAAGGATGTCCAGCATAGCGCCGTACAAAAAGGCACTATAAGAAGGGAGGGGGGGGTATTGTTAGGAGGCGCCGCCCAGCCTAGGTCCTAGATCCGACCTAAGCCAGCCGTCGCCCTAAGGACTGCGACTTAGCGGCGCCAGTATAACCCTACCCTCTGTACAGAATTACCGACAGGACCCTACTTCTATACAGAGGGAGAACCCTAGGGTCCTATACAGAGGGGAACTGCCGCCCCTCTAAATAGAGGAAAAACTCTACGCTGCCGTACAGCAGGGGAACTCCCGATCCTCTGTACAGAGTGTAAACCTTACGCCCCTACACAGGAGGAAATTGCTAGCTTAGCTTCGTAGGTACAAATTGTACAGCAGCGGACGACGAAGGAACTGCCTATCAGTTCCTTTATATAGATACCCAGCCTTAAGTTTCTAAACCAAGATTCTTAAGCCCCTTACAAGTTGCTATCGCTCTCTATAATAACCCTCTAGTCCCTCCTTTACAGTCTACCTAGGATCAATTCTAGGGATAGAATGTTAAAGGAGTAGAAGGTACCCTTTGTTAAGTGTACTATACTAGCTGTATCTGCGAAATATAGTTACACTATATATACGCCGAAACAGTACCTCCGTTCTCCTATAAACCTATCGGCCCTTAAAAGGACCGCCCTAGACATCTTTAGTAGGTTGTAGCAGAGTACTAAATTACAGGAGACAATATTAATGTCTGTAGCATTATCTGGTATATACTCTACCTTACCTACATCTAAGTCTCCCTTAAGCAGTATAGCTCGTATCCGCTTAGCAGGGACGACTATAGGGCAGGTAATCGGGTCTTGCTCCTTATCTACAGTGCCTACCTCTAACCCTAAGGTAGCGCTAGGCCTTTCCCCGACCTTTGTTTACCTATACTTAGCCTTCCTCTACTTATGCTAGCTATATAGACCCTGTTGGCCCTACTGTAGTTCCTGCTAGAACTATAAGGGCCCGGCCTGCCTGTACTACTACTATTAACAGCAGGCTGTCTAGGGAGGCTATAGAGGCTGTAGACAGTGCTGCTCCTACTAGCGCCTCTAGGGGCGTTACAGTGTTAGCTAAGGTAGCTAGGTTAGTAGCAGTTATAGTACCTTGTAAGCCGGTCTAGAGTAGGCCGCTTCTAGAACCTGCCTAGCGGCTCGCTTAAGGCCTGCTTGCAGCCAGTAGATTCGAAATAGCCGCTAATAGGACGGCCTGCTAGGGCGCCCTAGGCCTGGACATCAATTTGCTTAGGGAGGGCCGTACTAGTCTACCTATAGTAACTCGCTCCTAGTAGGCTACCCTTCTAGAGGCGTCTAGTGCGCGCCTCTCTTGCAATGTTAGAGCGCTCGATTCGAGTCGCTAGGGCGATAAGCTCGACCCTAGTAGCTAGGAACATATAGCACTTCTCGATAGTAGTTTATACACTTAGCTTTAGCTTCTATAACAGAGCCTATAGGCGCTACTTCTTAGGCAGTTCCTAGAGTTAGTCTTCTAGTGTTATAGAATCACTATCGAGGAGGCATTACAGGGGCACGGAGTTGCTCTAAGGGCGCGACTGCGAGCCCGAGGGTAGCCTGCTGCTTAGGGCGGCTTAAGCCGGCCTTATATATATATAAAAGGAGTGTAGGCAAGACAGACAGAGGGACATTTGTTAGTTTAAATACAATACTATTTATTAGTATTAGGTACCCTATATACTGCTATAATCCAATCCTATAACAGTTCTAACAAGTCTAACTAAGGGTAGCGGCCTATAGGCACTAATGTTGACCCTATAGTAGAGCGGACACACTGTAAGGGGTGCGTGCGAAGCAAACTTAATAGACGTTCGCCTCTCTACAGAGGTCGAGGACACTGCAGCATATACGCGAGCTGCAGCAAACAAGGAGAGGCGCCTAGGAGCAGAGATTAGCCTGCTCGAGGAAGAGAGGCGTATAAAGCTTATACAATACTGTCTTAACTACCTCTTAAGGGAGAAACCCTCCCTAATCTAAATCCTAGTATATAGCGACATACTACAACCTAGAGAGACCTAAGATATATCTATTAGGCAAGGAGTAGTCGTAATTCTAGCCAGCAATAGTAGCGTAAGCGCTACTTAAATACCATATAGAAGTCCTGCCTTAAGCCCTTTTGTTAACAATAAGGAAGCAGTATTAGAGTACGCTAGCAACTCGCAGCAAAGGGGCGAAGGTTCTACAAGGGATAACAAAGATAAATAGAGGCTCCTAAGTAACCTTGTTACTAAACCTCCTATCTTCAAAAAAGGGAACGGACAGTAGGCAAAGCGCTAGCTCCTTAAGGTAGAATCCTTCTTTAAGAGCAGCGATCCCTACTAGGACACCAACAAGCAGCGGATTACCTTGGCGTCGAGCCGCCTAGACGGAATCTTAAAAGACTACTAGTATAAGCGTAAGGGCTCTAACGAACCTCCTATTACTATATAGAGGAAATTCGAGGAATTCCTACTTAACTCTTATAGAGATCAGAACTAGGATCGAACGGACCTTATCGGAGCCTAGATAGAGGCAAAGCAGCGACCCTACTAGTTAATAGAGGACTTCGTCAATTACCTAGACTCTCTAGAAGACTAGCTCTAGGAACTGCCTAAGGAGTAGCGCCTATAGGCTCTACTATAGAAGCTAAGGCTAAGCGTATAGACTACGATCGAGAAGTGCTATACGTTCCTAGCTACTAGGGCCAAGCTTATCGCCCTAGCAACTTGGATTAAGCGCCCTAATCTCGTAAGCGAGGCGCGTACTAGACGTCTCTAGAAGGGTAGCCTACCTAGAGTATGCTACGACAGGTAGACTAGCACAGCCTTACCTAGGCAAGTCGAAGGCCGGGCCTAAGGCGCCCTAGTAGGCCGCCTTTCTAGCGGCCATTTCGAATCTACTAGCTGTAAGCAGGCCTTAAGCAAGCCGCTAGGCGGGTTCTAGAAGCAGCCTTTTCTAGACCGGCTTACAAGTGTAAGGGCTTAAGAATCTTGGTTTAGAAACTTAAGGCTAGGTATCTACAAAAAGGAACTGATAGGCAGTTCCTTCGTCGTCCGCTGCTGTACAATTTGTACCTACGAAGCTAAGCTAGCAATCTTCCTCTGTGCAGGGTTGTAAGGTAGGAACTCTGTATAGAGGGTTAGGAGTTTCCCTCTATATAGGGATATAGAGTTTTCTCTCTGTCTAGAGGGACGGCAATTCCCCTCTGTGTAGGGCTATAGGATTCTCCCTCTGTACAGGGTAAGGAGTCGTGCTAGCGCCGCTAAGTCGCAATCCTTAGAGCGACAGCTGGCTTAGGTCCAGGACCTGGCTGGACAGTGCCCCCTAACAATACCCCCCTCCCCTCTCGTAGTGCTTCCCCTGTACGACGATGCGTCGTACGGCCTTAGCTCCTAGCGTTTCTCTTGCGTACAGCGCTTTCCCGTCCTCGTCTAGGCACTAGGTAGTAGTTGCCTTAGTCGTCCTCCTTTACACAGCTGTAGCAGCTGCCCCGGTTGCTATTGCCTCCTATGTCGGGCAACCTATGTATTAAGTCTTTCCCCTATCTCCCTCTTCCTCTCTTTCTCTTCTATTCCCCCTCCTGCTACCTGTCCGTCCGTCCGTCTACTACTACTACAACTATTACCGCTATCTAACTACTACTAACACAACCACTACTACTAACGCTACTACTATGCCCTGTACTCCGTCCGCCCGGTCCCGCTGTAGCTCCCTCGTAGTTGCCGGCCCGTCTGCCTACCGTCTAGCTGGCGTCCCCCTATACTTCTACCTCTAGGAGTGGAATGCTTCGCTTAATTAGCAACTCCAGTTTCGGTTCGTACAGGCCTTCTCCTTCTATATAGTCCTAGCTAATGTCCTAGGTGCTATACCGGCAAGCAGCAGGACGCTACCGAGCTGCTATTCCACTCTTTCTAGTGCAACCCTGCCCGAATTACGCCCTAGCGGGTCGCTACGGCCTGCCCCTCGTACGTTAACGCTATTCTTATTGCTACCTGCAGCCGGGCCTGCGCTGCCTATACTAATTCCCCCTAGGGCTCGTTTATCCTGTACTGCCTGCCCGGCTTCTAGGCCGGCATATGCACGTCGTGCAAGTAGAAGGACAGCTCCCTCTACTGCTCCTACTACCGTCTAGGGGAGGCTTGTATAGGAGTGCCTCTGCTCTATAGTAGTGAGCTAGGTAGGGCCCCTGCCGACCGGGAGGTAATTGAGATTTCGGATAGGGAGCCGTCGGCTTCGTCGTTGACTGCCCTAGTGCAATCGCGTAGTGGCTAGTAAGCTACCCCTATAAGTTAGTATATAAAAATCTTTAAACGGTTCTGCTCCTATTCCCTTTTATTTTTACTCTTAATCCCGCCTATCTCCTAGGTTATCCCTCTCTCCTGCCCTCTTCTATATAGTGTAGGGCTAGTAGGACCCGGTTTAATCTTACGCCTTGTTTCCCGATCCTTCGGCAACCCGATGTTGCCGGCAGTTGTCCTGTACCTAGGGTAGACTGCTGCCTTTCTTACTGTACAGTACAGTGTTACTGCAACCGGCTAGGGGAGTGCTTTTCTTCCTACCTGTCTAGTGCTGCTGTGTCCTAAAGGGCCTGGTACGGCTCCTACGTAGGCTCTGCCTACCCTGTCTACTTAACTAGGTATTTTATCCTCTTCTGTTTCTTCTAGCTCTTAAGGATTTCCTCTACCTCGTACTCTTCCTGGCCTTTAGTAATAATCGCTAGGGAGTGCGCATCGTCCGTCGTCTAATACGGTAGGGGGTCCGTATGTGCTAGCTATACGAGGTCTATATAGAAGACTGGGTAGATCCCTAGGAGAGTGTTAAGTTATACGGTGTATGTCCCTACTAGCTAGATTACTGTAAACTTCCGGTTCTTCCAATCTAGTTTCTTGCTTAGCCGATCTGTACAGATATTGCGCTAGTTTAGCCAGACCTTATCTCCTGCCTTGTACCTTGGTGCAGCCTGCTGTCCCTCGTTAGCCTGCTCTTCCGCATTCTGTTAGGCTATAGCCAGACTCGCTTTTGCCTATTAGTAGGCGTTCGTAATCGTCTGTACGATAGCTTCTCCCTGCTAAATCGGGGATCGTACAGAGCGTAAGGTAGCGCTGCTTAGGGTCAGTAAGAGCAGGGAGTGGTCGTATCTGTAGGTTATAAAGAAGGGGGACAATCCTGTAGCATTAGCCGTACAGCTGTTAATAGCTAGCTCTGCTATAGGGAGGAGGCGGTTCCAATTTGTCTAGTCGTTGTTAACGTACGCTCGGAGGTACGCTTCCAATGTCGAGTTAACCCTCTCTGTAGCGCCGTCCGTCTGCAGGTGCTATACAGTTAATAGGCGACGTTCTACGTTTAACAACTAACAGACCCTTGCCTAGAGCTGGCTCGTAAACTGTGTACTCTAGTCCGACAATTAACCTAGGCAATCTGTGCTTGCTAAACCTCGTCTGTATAAATGCCTAAGCAGTGTCCTTAGCTATAGTAGAGCCTATTCCCTCTAGTATTACCCCCTTCGTTAGCTTGTTGGTAACTACTATAATGTTTCGTCGTCCGTCGCTCTTAGGGAGGTCTGTAATAAAGTCCACTGTTAGGTCTTGCTAGGGCCGGTCCGGTATCGGTAGGGGTTTTAGCAGCCTGTGCTTTAGTTTACGCTAGGGCTTCGTCTAACTGCAGACATCGAAGTTCTGTACGAACCTTTAGATATCCTTTGCTATCGCCGGCTAGTAGTAGTACCTAGCGATAATGCTGTCAGTCTCCTCGCGCCCTGGATGTCCGGTTGCTATAGAATTATATACCTGTTGTATTAAGCTCGTATAGAGCTTCTCGTCTGCTAGGACCTAAATCCGATTCCTAAACTTTAGGTTGTTCTTCTCGTCCACTGTGCACTCTGCTGCTGACACCTTAAGGTAGAGCTCTGCTGGGAGCTTCCGCTGTCCTCCTTAGATCGCTGTATAGGCACCTTAGTAAACGTTGTCCTTTTCTACTGCCTCTTCCTACGCCTGTAGCTAGGGTTCCTATATATGTATCGCCGCTAGGCGGATAGTCTCCTCGCCTAGTTCTTTCTTAAACATCTGGAATGTCTGTAATTTTAGCCGGTCGTTATCGTACGTCGTTAGTATGTCCTAATCCTGTCTAGATAGCGCGTCGGCCCTATTGTTGTCCTTGCCTTTATAGTACTAGAGTCTTATGTTAAAGCAGCTTAGGTACATCGCCTATCGTACGTGTCTCTTAGAAAGTTTCTAGAGCTGCGTAAAGTACTCGAGGTTCTTGTAGTCGGTTAGGGCGAGGAACTTAGGAACCGAGCAGAGTTCTCTATCCTACGCCTCGCAACACTGTACGACCGCTAGCAATTCCTTATCGTAGATAGGGTAGTTGCATTCGGCTAGAGAGTTCTTCTTAGAGAAGTACGCGTATAGGTGTAGGAGCCTGTTCGAGCCTACCTGTAACAGGATACCTCCTATACAATACCCTAAGGAGTCGGTTTCCAGTATCGTCGTACGTTCCGGATCGAAGGCAGCAAGCGTTGGTCCTGTAGTAAAGAGCTCCTTTAGCCTGTTGAAGCTTCTATTATACTCGTCCGTCTACTTAAACTGTTTGTCCTTATATGTTAGCTCGACTAGGGGGTGTACGATCTCCGAGTAGTTCCGTATAAACTAGCGGTAGAAGTTGGCATACCTAAGGAATTCTCGTACGCCCTTAACACTTATAGGGGGCTTCTATTGCTTAATAGCATTAATCTTCTTCCTGTCTATACTAATGCCTTTCCCTGCCTCGTTAATAAACCCTAAGTATTTCGTATATTGTACACTGAATTTACATTTGTTAATGTTAAGGTACAATCCAGCCTGTTGTAGTCGATCTAAAACTCTCTTAACGTCCTGTACGTTATCTGTATAGATACCGTCTGTAAATACTAGTATGTCATCGAGGTACGCAGAGCAGATGTCGTCTAGTAGCCCTTGTAGGGACCTGTTAATGTACCTCTAGAAGGTTGCTAGTACGTCGGCAGGGCTAAAGGGGGTAACAAGCTACTCGAAAAGACTATATCTCGTACAGAAGGCAGTTATCTATTTACAGCCTTCCTTAACCCGTATCTTGTAGAAGGCCGAGACTACGTTAAGCTTAGTAAACCACTTTACCTTGCTAATCTGTCCGAGGGTCTCCTTAATAAGGGGCAGGGGGTACCGGTCCTTCTTAGTAATCGCGTTAATGCCTCTGTAGTCTACGCAGAAATGCAAGCCGGCCGAGCCTTCTTTATATACAAACAGCACTAGGGCTCCGGCCGATAACGTACTCGCGCGAATAAATCCTTTGGCAAGTAGGTCATCCAGTGTCTTGTATAGCACTAGAAGTTCTCTAGAGGATATGCTATATAGCGGGCCGTATAGTACTTTGGACAGGCTCTTGTCTAGACGGGGCTCTAGCTGGATGTTATAGTTAATCCCCTCTCCTCAGTATAGGGGCAGTTTCAAGGCCGATTTTGGCTTAAAGAGGTCTAGGTATCCTGCGTATTCCAATAGGAGCTTTGTATAGGGATCCGTCGCTTTCTTAGGCGCTAAAGCCTTCTTAATGTCCGTAGCCGCAGTGTTGACTTCGGCCTTAGCGTTGCCGCCCTACGGAACTCTCCCTTAGTCTTAGAGCCTCTGCTTCGTTGCTGCTAGGTACAGGCGTCCTCATCCGACGTCCAGTTTGCCCTGCTAGCGCTCTATCTATAGCTTCCCTAATATTAGGTTATACCCTAACTTGTCCTGTACGACGTAGAGGTATAAGTTCTGCTCGTAGTGTCCTTGCAGCTCTATCGTCACTTTTACTATGTAGGTAATGTCCGGTCCTCGCCTAGTAATACCTAGCATGCGTACAGGTACAGTAGGGGTCGTTTTAATGTAACGTCTCTGTACAAAGTCTTCGCTAATTACTCTGTATACCAAACATCCTATGTCGATTAGCGTCCGCGCAGTAGCGGTCCTGTTTAGCGTAGGTCGTACGATAAACGGCATAGTCGTTATGTAGTTGCTCTTAAAAGATAGCTAAGTAGTGCTTCGATTTGGCAATCTATCTCGTATATGCCTCTAGCAGAGCCTTTACCTAGAGGCTACTCTTTTCCCGACTCGTTGTCGTCCGAGGGGGACTCTTAGGTCTCGTAGTAGGGCGCCGCAGTTGCTTCCCTTGCAGTGGTCGGCCGTCCCCTAGGTCTCTCTGCTAGCAAAAGCCTGCAATTCCGTATAGTGTGCCCTATCTTGCTATACTGGTAGCAGCTCCCTTCTGCTCGTCTCTTGTCGAGGGTAGCCGTATCTACCTACTACACCCTTTTAGCGCCAGCCCTTAGCTGTACAGTAACAGCCGCCGCTACTCTCGTCGTCGTCGTTAGTTCCTAGTCTATAGCGTCCTACTGCCGATAGAGGGGCTGTCGCATCTTGTAGGCGTAGCTTATCCGTCCGAGCCTGTACTAATAGTCGTCGACTATCCTAAGGAGATTACAGAACGCCTCGTACGAGGCTGGTCGCATTACGCCTACTAGTCCTTTTATAATCTCTTTATAGAAGCTTACCTCTAAGGTAGTAATTTTTACCCTGTCCTCCTATTAGAGTCCTCCTGCCTCTGCTAGGGTCTAATCGTATTCTGCGAGGAACTCTTGTACAGTCTTGCGTCCTTGCTTTATAGTGTTGACCTATAGGAGTGCTCGGCTTTCGCAGTCTAGGTCCTTGTAGCTCCTGTCGAGAGCTGCCTAGAGCATCGTCGTAGTTGCTATTGCCAGGTTAGCAATAGCTGTCTCGTAGTACAGCAGAATCCGTGCTGTCGCCTTGCCCTTTAACCTCCTAAAGAGATACACTACCTTGTCCAGCTCGGTCGGGTATGCTCCTAATTCGACTAGAAGCTTAGAGCGTATCTAGGCAGACTAGGAGGGGTACTTAGCCGGAGCCTTACTATCGTAGGTAGTGACATCGGGGAGTTTGCTCTTTGTAACTGTAGTGTAGGCCGTCGTGTTCGTCGTCGTAGGGGTCGGGTTGCAACCGGACGCCCTAACCTGTCGTAGCTCCTGTTCCTGTTGGGAAATCGTCAAGGCCTAGTAGCCTATATAGTCTTCGAGCTAGGTCTTGCGTGCCAGCAGCTCCTTATATATACAGTGCATCTCATCCTGCACAGTCGTAGGTTCTATAGGGATGTTGCCGTCTATCTTCGTTATATTACTGCAGTTACCGACAGTAAGATTAGTTCCTAATGTAAGGGCTTAAGAATCTTAGTTTAGAAACTTAAGGCTAGGTATCTATATAAAGGAACTAATAGGCAGTTCCTTCGTCGTCCGCTGCTATACATTTTGTACCTATAAAGCCAAGCTAGCAATTTCCCTCTGTATAGGGGTATAAGGTTCCTACTCTGTATAGAGGGTTAGGAGTTTCCCTCTGTACAGGGATGCAGAGTTTTCCCTCTGTCTAGAGCGACGGCAATTCCCCTCTGTGCAGGGCTGTAGGATTCTCCCTCTGTATAGGGTAAGGGGTCGTGCTAGCGCCGCTAAGTCGCAATCCTTAGGGCGACGGCTAGCTTAGGTCCAGGACCTAGCTAGACGGCGCTCCCTAACAACGAGATGCTATAACTGCTACTAACCTAGCTACCTTAGCTAACACTGCAATGCCCCTAGAGGCGCTAGTAGTAGCGGCACTGTCTACAGCCTCTATAGCCTCCCTAGACGTGCCGCTACTAGCAGCAGCGTAGGCAGACCAGGCTCCTATAGTTCGCTGGAACTATAGTAGGGTTAACAGGGTCCGTATAGCTAGCGCAGCTAGAGGAAGGCTAAGTATAGGTAAACAAAGGTTAGGGAAAGGCCTAGCGCTGCCTTAGGGTTAGAGGTAGGCACTGTAGGTAAGGAGCAAGACCTAATTGCGCATCCTATAGTCGTCCCTACTAAACATATATAAGCTATACTGCTTAAGGGAGACTAAGGCGTAGGTAAGGTAGAGTGTATACTAGATAACACTACAGGCATTAATATTGTCTCCTACAAGTTAGTACTCTACTACAACCTACTAAAGATATCTAGGGTAGTCCTTCTAAGAGCCGATAGGTTTACAGGAGAACAGGGGTACTTTTTTAGTATATATATAGTGTTACTGTATATCGTAGACACAGCTAGTATAGTATATTTAACGAAGGGTACCTTCTACTCCTTTAACATTCTGTCCCTAGATTTTATTATAGATAGGCTATAGAGAAGGGACTAAAGAGTTATTGTAGAGAGAGTTAGCAACAACTAGATATATAGCAACAGCAAAGAGAATCCTATAGTATATATACAGACTATAGGAGAGTTTGCAGAGGATCTGCTAGAGTCCTTACTAGTCTATACAGTCCGGTAAAGGGCTGCAGAAGAGGCCTAAAGTTTACTAGAAGCTTAGGGGCTCCTACCTTAGGAGGCAGAAGGGTCCTCTAGGGAGGAGACCCTCTCTACCAAGTTCGATAGCTTTGGCTACGTGTTTACGATAGGTAAAGAGCCGGGCTCTAAGTTGCCTACAGATACAGAGCATATAATTAACTTAGTCCTAGAGAAAAAGCCTCTGTTCTAACCCCACTACTACTAATTAGAGTAGGAACTTAGAGAGCTCTAGGATTACCTTACAAAGACCTTAGAGAATAACTAGATCCAGCCTAGTATAAGTAAGGCTAGAGCACCTATGCTGTTTGTCTCTAAGAAGGACGGCACGCTACGCCTTTAAGTTAACTACTAGGGCCTAAATAAGGTAACTATTAAGAATCGGTATCTCCTACTACTTATTAGCGAGACGCTAGATTGCCTTAGGAGCAACGCCTAGTTTACGTCCTTAGACCTAAAGGACGCCTACTACTAGATCTGCATTAGGTAGGGTAATAAATAGAAGACTGTATTCTGCACCCGTTACAGCTATTTCGAGTACAAGGGAATACTGTTTAGCCTAACAAACGCTCTACTAACGTTCTAGGCGTATATTGACTAGGTCCTAGTAGGGCTTGTAGACATCTGTTGTATAGTGTACTTAGACGATATCTTAGTCTATAGTAAGAACTAGGAGGACTATATATAGGACATAAGCGCAGTCCTAGAGCAGCTTCGGCAGTTCGTCCTATACGTAAACCTAAAGAAGTGCAAGTTTTAGCACAAGGAAGTAGAGTTCCTAGGGTTTATCGTATCTACTACTAGCATAGCAATAGATAGAAGTAGGGTAGTTACAGTCGAAGACTAGCCTACACTAAAGACGTTAATAGAGGTCTACGTACGAGGAATTCTGCGATCTTCTTAGGATAGTCGACTACCAGCAGCACAGGCTTAGACGGATAAGCCGCGCTTAAGAAATAAGACAACCCCTCTAGCGGCAGACGGACGCTATAGACTAGGAACCAACGACGACGAGGGTGGCGGCGGCCGTTACTGTACGGCCAAGGGCCGCTACTAAAAGGGCATAATAGGTAGATATAGCTACCCTTAACAAGAGGCGATCAGAGGGGAGCTGCTACCGGTGTAGCAAGATAGGCTATACTGTACGGAATTGTAGACTTTTGCTAGCAGAGAGACCTAGGGGACGGCCGACTACTGTAAGGGTAGCAACTGCGGCGCCCTAACGAGAGGATTAGGAGTCCTACTTGGACGACGACGAGTTAGGAAAAGAGTAGCCTCTAAGCGAAGGCTCTACTAGAGGCATATACAAGATAGATTGCTAAATCAAAGCACTACTTAGCTATCTTTTAAGAGCAACTACATAACGACTACGCTGTTTATTGTACGGCTAACGTTGAACAGGTCCGTAACGGCGCGGACATTAATTAACATAGGATGTTTAGTATACGGAGTAATTAGCGAAGACTTCGTACAGAGACATCGGATTGAGACGACCCCTACTGTACCTGTACGCATGTTAGGCATTACCGGGCGAGGACCGGACATTACCTATATAGTGAAAGTAACAATAGAGATACAGGGACACTATAAGCAGGACTTATACCTCTATGTTGTATAGGACAAGCTAGGGTATAACCTAATACTAGGGAAGCTATAGATAGAGCGCTAGAGGGGCAAGCTAGACGTTGGACAAGGACGGCTGTACCTCGCAGTAACAAAGCGGAGGCTCTAAGACTAGGGGAGGGTCCAGCAGGACGACAGCGCTACGGCCGGAGCCAATACGTCGACGAAGCAGAGGCCCTAAGACCAAGGGAAGGCTCTATAGGGTAACAATGCCAAGGCCGAAATCAACACAGCAACGGCGGACATTAAGAAGGCATTAGCACATAAGAAAGTAACGGACCCCTATACGAAGCTCCTAAGAGAGTATGCTGGATACCTGGACCTCTTCGAGCCGAAGTCGGCCTCGAAACTGCCGCTATACCGAGGAGAAGGGATTAACTACGACATCTAGCTAGAACCCTATCCAGATAGGAGTCTGCCGGAGGTACTGTACAGACCGCTATACAGAATGTCCTCTAGAGAACTCCTAGTACTCTGCAAGACACTGGACGACCTGCTTGCCAAGGGTTTCATTTAGGCAAGTACGTCGTCCTTAGGAGCCCTAGTACTGTTTGTCTATAAGGAGGGGAAGGCCGGCTTGCGTTTCTGCGTAGACTACAGAGGCATTAACGCAATTACTAAGAAGGACCGGTACCCCCTACTCCTTATCAAAGAGACTCTCAGACGGATTAGCAAGGCAAAGTAGTTTACTAAGCTTGACGTAGTCTCGGCTTTCTACAAGATACGGATTAAGGAAGGCTGTAAATAGATAACTGCCTTCTGTACGAGATATAGTCTCTTTAAGTAGCTTATTACCCCCTTTAGCCTTGCCAACGCACCAGCAACCTTCTAAAGGTATATTAACAAGTCCTTGCAAGGTTTACTAGACGACATCTGCTCGGCGTATCTTAACGACACCCTGGTTTTTACAGACGGCACCTACGCAGATTACGTACGGGACGTTAAGAAGTTGCTAGACCGACTGCAGCAGGCTGGCTGGTACCTTAACATAGACAAATGTAAATTCTGTTAAGGCGGTGGAAAGAGGTAGGACAGATTAATAGGGTAGACCCTGGATTTCGGCTCGGCCCGGTCGGGCCGAGCCGGGCCTTGGCACCACCACTATCAAAGCCCACCACCACCACTACATAGACTCCTTTCCCTCCTCAGTTCGAGATATAGTTATCAAAACAGCCGTATTGAACCTTATCTGCGCGCTCGGATTATTATATCTCGAACTCACTCTCTACACCAACCCCGCGCTGCGCGAAAGGGCCCGTCGAACCATCCGGAAACCCGAATAACGCACGCGCACCCACACCAATACCAACAACAACCCCCAAGGCACTGTAAGAAGATAGAAGACTTCTCAGCGGTAGAGAGCGGCGTTACAGGCCGCAGCAGAAGCAGAAAAGGAAAGACTGACAGAGCGAGTAGGCGCTTAAGCGTCATTGACGATAAGATCGTTATCAGCGGTTTCACAGCAGAAGAGACTGCTAAGTTCAAGGAACGAATAGCTGAATATAGGAAGATCTACGACTGCACGATCGAGGAACTAGAAGACTATGTAAACGAGAATAGGATAGGAAAGGTCTACGATAGTATAGACCTTATTAAGACGCTGTTTTTCAGAACGCTGGAAGAAAAGAGACAGTTAAGAGAGGAAGTAGAGACGGTAAGAGCCGAGAGGGAATCGGCCGAGACTATTATAGACGTACTGGAAAACCAGGCAGCAAATCGACTAGCGCAGCTAAAGGCACTAAAGGATCAACTAGCTGAGATGGAAGCAGCGATGTCGTCGGCACCGCCGCTACCGCATCGAGAAGAACAAGAAGAGACTGCCTTACCGGCGGCTTATAGTCAAGGTGGCACCCTAATAACATTATTGCCGGACCCGCCGGCATTTAAAGACGGAGACCCTAAAGACTAGGAAGAGTTTAAGAAGAAGATTAAGAATAAGATAAGCCGCGATTACGCATCGAACAGCGCCGGAGATAGATTGGCATACCTGGAATCGCAGTTGGAAGGAGAAGCTTTTTCGCTAGTAGCGGACCTAGAAGAGGTAACCGCTAAAGAAGCGATCAAAGCGCTAGATCAACGCTTCAGAGATCCATTCCGAAAGAAGACAGCCCGTAAGCAGCTAGACAAAATTAATCAGAACCGGCAGACGTTTGAAGAATTCTACAGTTTGTTTAGAAAACATGCGATCAGGGCCTAGGTGGCGGAAGATAAGCAGCTTTACCTATTAAGGCAGAAGCTAAACCCTGAACTGGCTGCAGCTATGGCGTCTGTAGAAGACGAAGACCTTAAGAGCTTCGTGCATAGAGCGAGAGTCACTAGGAGAAACTTGAGCGCTTACGCGAAATTACGCGAATTGGTTCAGAAGCCGTCGCCGTCGGCGCAGACAACACGACCCCCTGCGCCTTTCCGGAGAGCACCCCAGCAGCCACCTTATCAGTCACAGCGTTCGTCGTTCGTCCCCACCTGCTACGCGTGCGGAAAGCCTAGCTATATTGCTACGAGATGCCAAGCTTCGGATAAGCAGAAGCAGGAGTATCGCGCTATAAAGCAGCAGCAGCCGCCACTGCCGAGAAAGACTATTCAAGCCATCGAACCGGCTCCGAACGACACTGATAGTGCAGACGGTGGAGTGCCCCTACGAATCCTAGGAAAAGACCAGCTGGAAGGATAGGCCCCCTATCTAGCACGGACAACAGGGCATTAACGCGAATTACGTCGACGAAAGAGAGCATCAATAGTTGCAGCGATCCGCTATCGGCTACAGTGGAAGTGAACACGGAAACAGCTATTATCCTTCTAATTACTGTCCACCCCCTTAACGGATCGAGCAAACCACTTTAGTTAAAAGCTTTTATCGACATAGGAGCTCTCATTGGCGCGGCGATCCACTACAGACTGGTCCGAAAGCTGACAAATAGATACGGCTATCCAGTGGAACTAGCGTCGCCGACGAAGATTTCGGCATATAACGGGCAAGACACGGAAAGCGTTACGCACTACGTGCCGCTAAAGACCACCTTAGCTGGTCGCACTACGGAAGCGGCGTTCCGAATTATAGATATCGGAAGATTTGACATCATTATAGGGCAGAAATAGATAAAGAACCAGAAAGCTATCATTGACGTAGACGAAGGCACGATAGGGTTCAAAACCCTAGGCAACACCACCGCCGCCGCCAAGCCGAAAGCTACGGAGTCCGCCAAAGAGGCTCCGTCCGATCGTTCCGAACCCCTGGTTACAGTCGGAATAATAAGTTCGGAAGCAATAACGACCCTCGCGAAGTCGCCGGACACTAAGATCTACGCTATCTTAATAAAAGACATCGAAGACTATCGGAAGATAATAGCGGAAGAAGAGGTGGACCTACTAGAGGTGCTGCCAAACGAGCTCTATAGTTACGCTAATATCTTCTTAAAAGCAGACTTCAACCTCCTGCCGCTCCACCGGCCGGAATACGACAATAAGATCAGGTTGAAAGAGGGGGCTACATTGCCAAGAACCGAGCCCCTAAGAAGACTGTCGCCGGCCAAACTGGACTAAGTGGAGGTGTTTGTTCGTAAAAACCTAGCGAAGAAGTTCATTACGCCGAGCTCTGCGGAATATGCGTTACCGATTCTTTTCGTAAGGAAACCAGGGGGTAGTCTGCGACTCTGCGTGGACTATCGAGGCCTCAATAAGGTCACTAAGAGAGACGTGTATCCACTGCCGCTAATTGATGAGACTATACAGCGGGTAGCGAAGGCTAAGTAGTTCAGCAAGCTGGACATCCGCCAAGCGTTCTATCGACTAAGGAATAAAGAAGGGCAGACAGAAGACCTTACGACGTTCGCGACGCGTATAGGCAATTTCAAGTAGCTGGTAATGCCGTTCGGACTCACCAACGCGCCGGCAGTATAGCAATGCTTTATGAACCACACCTTTATAGACATGTTGGAACGGTTCGTATCAATTTACCTGGACGACATCCTTATCTATACAGATGGAACGAGAGAGCAACACACGGACTACATCAAAAAAGTGTTAAAGAGGCTCCGCGAGGTCGGATTAAACGCGGACACGAAGAAAAGCGAGTTCTATTAAACCGAGGTCAAATATCTCGGTCTTCTCGTCGGAAGAGATAGAATTTGTATAGATCCCTTAAAGGTCGCCGCCGTCGCGGAGTGGAAGCAGCCGAAATCCGGAAACACTACGCAAATCAGAGCGTTTCTCGGCTTCTGCAGCTACTATCGACGGTTTATCAAGGACTTTAGCAAGATAGCGAGACCCCTGAACGAGGCACTAGAGAAAGAGGCCGCCGGCCTATGGAATAAGAAGTGTACGGAAGCCTTTAACCGGCTGAAAGAAGCAGTGGCCTCTGCACCAGTTCTAGCACACTTCCGGCTAGAAAAGACGATCTACGTAGAAACGGACGCTTCCGACACAGTAACGGCAGGGGTCCTATCTCAATATAGTAACGACGAAACCCTCCATCCAGTAGCTTTCTTCAGCAAGTTAATAAGCGAAGCTAAGCGGAACTACGCCATCTACGACAAGGAGCTGCTAGCGATCATTTAGGCTTTCGAGGAGTGGAAACCGGACCTTATAGCTAGAAAGAGCACAGTCCAGGTTCTTACGGACCACCAGTCGCTGACCTACTTTATAAAGACGCAGAAGCTCTTACGCCGCCAAGCTCGGTAGGCCGCCTACTTATTAGGATTCGACTTTAAGATTACCTGCCGACCAGGGGCTCAAAATAGAAAGGCTAACGCGCTAACACGAAGAGAAGGGAAGATAAGCCGCGCGAAAGAAGATCCTAACATGTTCCAGAAGGTGTTAACAGAGCGGATAGTAGACGCTAAGGTGTTGAAGGAAGCGGGGATCTGCGCGGCAGAACTGCAGACCGAACCGGAATCGACGGAACTGGAGCCGCCGATTGAAAAAGAGACGCTCTACGAGAAGGTAAAACAGCTTAACCAGTAACAGGAGCTCGGCCAAACCGGCTCAGGAAAGCTGGTAGTCCTGAAAGAACTAATCACTAAGGTCATCCAATCGGTCCATAACTCTATAGATGTTGGCTACGCTGGAGCGAAGAAAACGATGCAGGCCGTAAGGACGATCTACTGGTTTCTGCGGATCTACGAGCGAATCTACCGGTTTATCGCCAATTGCCACGTGTGCCGAACCGCGAAGCTACGTTACGGTCTTCCGGCTTGGCTACTGAAGCCGCTTCCGATCCCCGAGAAGCCGTAGCAGCACATTACGATAGATTTGGTAACCGGCCTGCCGAATTCGGATAGATATAACGCTATGCTAAACATAGTGGATAGGCTGAGCAAAGAACGACACTTCATCCCCTGCCGAGCGAGAGACGAAGGAACCACTACAGAAGAGACCGCGCAGATGTTGATTCAACACGTATAGAAGCACTATAGCCTGCCGGACACTATTACTACGGATAGGGGTCCTCAATTCACTGCCGACGTATAGAAAGCTATCAACTAAGCTCTAGGAAATTATAGAAAGCTTAGCACCGCCGCTTACCCTCAAACTGACGGTCAGTCTGAAGTGGCTAATCGCGAGATAGAGCAATATCTGCGAACCTTCTGCAGCCACCATTAAGAAGAATAGGTTAAGGTGTTGCCGATAGCCGAGTTCTGCGCTAACTCGGCACCGTCTAAGGCCACCTCGCTGGCGCCGTTCGAGATAACGCACAGCTATCTTCCGAGGATAAGCTTTTAGCCGCCAAACGAACCCAGCTCCGCGGAACCATCCACCGCTACGTCGTCGAAGAGAGTCGCCGCTGCGGCGGCAGAAGCGCTACGATCTTAGATAGAAGAAGCGATCAAAGTAGTGAAAGAAGCGATAGAGACGGCTCAGAAAAAGATAGTGACTCGAACTAATAGAAGCCGGTCGCCAATAGAGTTCGAAGAAGGTCAAAAGGTCTGGCTCAACACTCGGAACCTAAGGCTAAAAGGGAACGCCAAGCTCAATCTGCGCCACGTAGGCCCGTTTACGATAGTGGAAAAGAGGTCGCTAGTGACTTATCGGCTCTAGCTACCAAAATCGTTCCGGATCTACGACGTTTTCCATTCGGATCTGCTGAGCCTGGACCCTGAAAACGGCCTGCCGGAACAGGGCTTCGCCGAACCCCTACCAGTTAAGATAGACGGTAATGAAGACGAGTAGGAGGTAGAAGATATAATAGACGTAAAGAAGATAAGGAGGTCCATCAAAGCGAGGATCTCGTAGAAGGGGTGGCCGGAAGATTATAAATAGTATCTAATTGAGAATCTTCGGAATTCGGCGGAGGTGCTGAGAGACTTTTACGCGCGGAACCCGAAGAAGCCAAAGCCGGAATAGCTCTGAAGCCGATCCTTCCGAAAGAAAACGAAGAAAGCCGCGTCCGCTCCACCGGCGCGGAAGCCAACGAAAACGATCGTAAGGCTTTAGGAAGTGATTGCTTTACCCACTACCGCGTCGGTCGGTAGCCCGCGCACGCCGTAGCGTGGCAGCACCGCCGACATTGTAGTAGGTAAAGGCTTTGGTAGAAAAGAAAGAAGAAGAAGAAACGGCGCTGCGGACGGATCTATATAGACTGCCGGAACAGCGCACAGACCGCCCGAGCCGCAGCTTAGATAACCGGACAGCTCAGATCAGATGGCGTCGATCACATAGACGCCAAGTAAAGGGCTTCAGGCGCCGGCGACGCGAGAAATTGAAGAAGCGATAAAGAAAACGTTGTTTTTAATAGACGACAAAAGAAATAAAATCAGCGTTAGAGGGGATTTTCGAGAGAGAGACGACGAAACTTAAAAAAAAAAAAAGGGGGAAAAGAGTGGAGTTTTTCGGATGGATAGGGTGACTAAGCGGTCGAGGGCGACCGCTAGTAAGGGAGGGGGGTAGTGTTGAGGCGGTGGAAAGAGGTGGGACAGATTAACAGGGTAGACCCTAGATTTCGGCTTGGCCCGACTGGGCCGAGCCGGGCCTTAGCACTACCACCATCAAAGCCTACCACCACTACCACATAGACTCTTTTCCCTCTTCAGTTCGAGATATAGTTATAAAAACAGCCGTATTGAACCTTATCTGCGCGCTCGGATCAAATTCGGTGTCTAGCGTACGAAATACCTAGGGTTTATTATCGAGGCAGGGAAAGGCATTAGTATAGATAGGAAGAAGATTAATGCCATTAAGGAATAGAAGCCGCCTATAAACGTTAAGGGCATACAGGAATTTCTTAGGTTTGCCAACTTCTACTGCCAGTTTATACAGAACTACTTGGAGATCGTACGCCCCCTAGTCGAGCTAACATATAAGGACAAGCAGTTTAAATAGACGGACGAATGCAATAGCAGCTTTAACAAGCTAAAGGAGCTCTTTACTATAGGATCAACGCTTGCCGCCTTCGACCTAGAGCGTATAACGATACTGGAAACCGACTCCTTAGGGTATTGCATAAGAGGTATGCTATTACAGGTAGGCTCGGACGGACTCCTGCACCTATACGCGTATTTCTCTAAGAAGAACTCCCTAGCTAAGTGCAACTACCCTATCTACAACAAGAAGTTACTAGCAGTCGTACAGTGTTGCGAAGCATAGGATAGAGAACTCTGCTTAGTGCCCGAGTTCCTCACCCTAACGGACTACAAGAATCTGGAGTACTTTACGCAGCCCCGGAAGCTGTCTAAGAGGCACGTACGATAGGCAATGTACCTAAGCCGGTTTAATATAAGACTCTAGTATCGCAAGGGTAAGGACAACAGCAGGGCCGACGCGTTATCTAGACAAGATCAGGACATGCTAGCGACGTACGAGGACGACCGTTTAAAGTTACGAACATTCCAGATGTTTAAGGAGGAGCCAGGCGAGGGGACTATCCGCCTAGTAGCGACACACCTTTAGGAACCTTAACTGCAAGTATAGGAAGAGGCAGTAGAAAAGGACGAGGTATACTAAGAGGCCTATACAGCGATCTAAGGAGGACAGCGGAAGCTCCTAGCAGAGCTCTACCTTAAGGTGTCGGCAGCAGAGTGCTTAGTAGACGAGGAGAACAACCTAAAGTTCAGAAATCGGATTTGGGTCCCAGCCGACGAGAAGCTCTATACGAGCTTAATATAACAGGCGTACGATTCTATAGCAACCGGACACCTAGAGCGTAAGGAGACGTACAGCATTGTCGCTAGGGACTACTACTGGCCAGCGATAGCAAAGGATATCCGCAGGTTCGTACAGAACTGCGACGTATACAGACGGACGAAGCCCTAGCGTAAACTGAAGTATAGGCTGCTAAAACCCCTACCGATCCCAGACCGGCCCTAGCAAGACCTAACGGTAGACTTTATTACAGATCTCCCTAAGAGCGACGGACAGCGGAACATTATAGTAGTTACGGGCAAGCTAACAAAGAGGGTAATACTAGAGGGAATAGACTCTATTACAGCTAAGGACACTGCCTAGGCATTTATACGGACGACGTTTAGCAAGCACGGTTTCCCTTAGTCAATTGTGTCGGACCGGGGTACGCAGTTTACGAGCTAGCTCTAGGCAAGGGTCTGCCAGTTGCTAAAGGTAGAACGTCGCCTGTTAACTGCATAGCACCTGCAGACGGACAGGGCAACGGAGAGGGTCAATTCGACATTGGAAGCGTACCTCTAAGCGTACGTCGACTATAACTAGACGAACTGGAACCGACTTCTCCCTATAGCGGAGCTAGCTATTAACAGCTGTATAGCTAATACTACAGGATTGTCCCCCTTCTTTATAGCCTATAGATACGACTATTCCCTGCTCCTACCGACCCTAAGTAGTAACACCCCGCGCCCTGTACGATCCCTAATTTAGCAGAGAGAGGCTATCGTACAGACGATTACGAATGCCTATTACTAGGCAAAGGCAAGTCTAGCTATAGCTTAACAGAATACGGAAGAGCAGGCCAATAAGGGACGACAGGCTGCACTAAGGTACGAGGCAGGAGATAAAGTCTAGCTAAACTAGCGCAATATCCGTACAGACCGGCTAAGCAAGAAGCTAGATTAGAAGAACAGGAAGTTTATAGTAGTCCGACTAGTAGGGACATATACTATACAACTTAACACTCCCCTAGGGATATACCTAGTCTTCTACGTAGACCTCGTACAGCCGGCGAACACGGACCCCCTACCGCACTAGGCGACAGACGACGCGCGCCTACCGGCGATTATAACTAAGGGCTAAGAAGAGTACGAGGTAGAAGGAATCCTTAAGAGCCGTAGGAAGCGGAAGAGGGTAGAGTACCTAGTAAAATAGAGAGGATAGGCAGAGCCTACGTAGGAACCGTACGAGGCCCTATAGGACACAACTGCACTGGACAGGTAGGAGGAGAACCATCCCCCTGCCCAGTTACAGTAACACTGCGCTGTACGGCGAAAAGGGGCACAATCTACCCTAAGAACAGGGCAGCTACTAGCAACTTAAGTTACTAAAGGATCGAGAATTACGACGTAGGACACTATAGGATCCCACTAATACGACACTATACGACACTGTTAGGGGGCGCCGCCCAGCCCAGGTCCTGGACCCGACCTAAGCTAGCCGTCGCCCTAAGGACTGCGACTTAGCGGCGCTAGCATAACCCTACACTCTGTACGGAATCACTAACAGGACCCTACTCCTATACAGAGGGAGAACCCTATAGTCCTGCACAGATAGGAACTGCCGCCCCTCTAAATAAAGGGAAAACTCTGCACTACTATACAGAGGGGGAACTCCTAGCCCTCTACACGGAGTATAAACCTTGCACCCCTATATAGGAGGAAATTGCTAGCTTAGCTTCGTAGGTACAAATTGTACAGTAATCCGACTGCAGTAGACGCAAGGTCAATACCCGTCTTTAATAACTATATCCAAGGCTGGAGAGGGAAGAATCTACGTACAAGCGGAGGTGCGGTATTTAAGTGTGCAGCTGCCAAGCCTGGCCCTGCCAAGCCTAGCTGCCAGCTGTCCACATCCACATCCGTATCACTACCGCTCTCCCCAACCAGCGATTGCCCTTAATCGCAATCAATCTATTAATTGCAATCAGCCAATCAGGTCGCACCAAAACAGGTCGCTTTTGAAGTCGCTTTTAAGGTCGCTTTTAAGGTCGCTTTTGAGGTCGCTTTTGAGGTCACTTTTGAGGTCGCTTTTGAGGTCGTTTTTGAGCTTCAATCTCGTGCCTTTTTGAGCTTCAATCTCGTGCCTTTTGCCGTCGCTTTGGTGCCTTGTTTGGTGCCTTGCCAAGGCTGCAGAATTCTCAGAGGTCGCGGCTGCAGAGGTTGTCGGGGCCGCGGAGGTCGCGGAGGTCGTTAAGGCCGCGGAGGTCGTCGAGGTTGTCTTGCAAACACGTGTCGCTTCTCGACAGTCGCTCGCTTCTCGACGGTCGCTTCTTGTCGGTCGCTTCTCGGACGGTCACTTCTCAGACGGTGAGCCGTCGCTTTGCCTGTACTTTGCCTATGTTGTCTGCAGCAGCTCTGTGTTGCCTACAGCAGCTGTACCTCTGTTGTCTGCAGCAGCTGTGCCTGTCTGCAGCTTTGCCTGTCTGGTGCTCTGCCTTGTGCTCTGCCTTTTGCTCTGTACAGCAGCCCTGTGTTGCCTACAGCAGCTGTGCCTGTCTGTAGCTGCTGTGCCTGTCTGCAGCTGCCTTTCTGAATATGCAGTGCCTGTGTTGTCTGCAGCTGCCTGTTGTCTGCAGCTGCTTTGCCTGTCCTGTCTGTAGCAGCTGTGCCTGCCTGGTGCTCTGCCTGGTGCTCTGCCTGGTGCTCTGCCTGGTGCTCTGCCTGGTGCTCTGCCTAGTGCTCTGCCTGGTGCTCTGCCTAGTGCTCTGCCTGGATTGCTCTGCCTGGTGCTCGGCCTAGTGCTCGGCCTGGGTACTTGTGTCTAGATGCTCTGTCTGGTGCTTGGGCTGTCGCAATTGTCGGTTGTCTCGTCGCAATTGGCCTTGTCTGAATAGAACGGTCTGTCAAAGACCCGAAAAAACGAATGTCGTCGCCCTAGGTCCTGCTAGGTGCGTCTTGTCGTCGTCGCTCTCGCTCCTTGCTCTTGCTCCTCGTCCTCGTCGCTCCTACATCGTCCTTCTCGACCTTCTCGTTCTTCTCGTCCTTCTTAAAACTTCAAAACTCGTACGATCTGCTCGTAGGGGCACTTCTCTTCCTAACATCCCTCTCGTAGGGGCACTCTCTCTCTTTAAAACTCTCTCTCTTCTCGATAGGGGCACTTTCCTTCCCTAAAACTCTTCTTCTCAATGTCCTCTGTAATAGACCTCTCTCTTCAAAACTCTTCTTCTCAATTGGGGGAGGGGAGGGTAGAGTAGCATGCACATGTACGATTAAGTAACTGGATATAATTCAACAGCCTCCTTCGTATATATACAGTACACACTCTGGGTTGTTCTATAGGTTAACACGATAAAACAAGGACGCAAGACTGTACAAGAGTTCCTTGCAGAATTTAACTAGACTTTGGCAGAAGCAGGAGGTCTCCAATAGGAGGACAGGATAAAAATCACCTCTTTAGAGGTAGGCCTCTCTAAGGAGATTATAACGGGGCTAGTAGGCGTAATGCGACCAGCTACGTACGAGGAATTCTACGATCTCCTTAGGATAGTCGACGACCAGCAGCGCAGGCTTGGACGGATAAGCTGCGCTTAAGAGATAAGACTCCAGTATCGCAAGGGTAAGGACAACAGCAGGGCCGACGCGTTATCCAGACGGGACCAGGACATGCCAAAGACGTATAAGGACGACCGGTTAAAGTTACGAACATTCCAGATGTTTAAGGAGGAGCCAGGCGAGGAGACTATCCGCCTAGCAGCGACACACCTTTAGGAACCCTAACTGCAAGCATAGGAAGAGGCAGTAGAAAAGGACGAGGTATACCAAGGGGCCTATACAGCGATCTAAGGAGGACAGCGGAAGCTCCCAGCAGAGCTCTGTTACAGCGGCAGAAAGGGGTAGGATTAAGTAATAGGGTGGACCCTTGGAATTTCGGCTCGGCCCGTTCGGACCAAGCCGGGCCTTGGCACTACCACCACTACAGAGGCCCACTACCACCACTACATAGATTCCTTTCCCTCCTTAGTTCGAGATATAGTTATCAAAACAGCCTTATTAAACCTTATCTGCGCGCTCGGATTATTATATCTTGAACTCACCCTCTACACCAACCCCGCGCTGCGCGAAAGGGCCCGTCGAACCATCCGGAAACCCGAATAACGCACGCGCACCTACACACACACTAAAACTGTTGCGGCGGTGGAAGGAGGTAGGACAGATTGATAGGGTGGACCCTGGATTCCGGCTCGGCCCCTTCCGGGATTTAGGTTGCGGAACGGACCGAGCCGGGCCTTGGCACTACTACCTCTACGGAAGCCCACTACCACCACCACATAGATTCCTTTCCCTCCTCAGTTCGAGATATAGTTATCAAAACAGCCGTATTAAACCTTATCTGCGCGCCCAGATTATTATATCTCGAACTTACTCTCTACACCAACCCTGCGCTGCGCGAAAGGGCCCGTCGAACCATTCGGAAACCCGAATAACGCACGCGCACCTACATACACACCAAAACAACAACCCCTAAAGGCACTGTAAGAAGATAGAAGGCTTCTCAGCGGTAGAGAGCAGCGTTACAGGCCGCAGCAGAAGCAGAAAAGGAAAGGCTAACAGAGCGAGCAGGCGCTCGAGCGTTATTAATAATAAGATTATTATCAGCGGTTTTACAGCAGAAGAGACAGCAGAGATTAAGGAACGAATAAGCCAATACAAGAAGATCCACGACTGCACGATCGAGGAACTCGAAGACTATGTAAACGAGAATAGGGTAGGAAAGGTCTACGATAGTATAGACCTTATTAAGACGCTGTTCTACAGAACGCTAGAAGAGAACAGGCAACTAAGAGAAGAAAATAAAGCGGTAAGGGCCGAAAAGGAATCGGCAGAGACTATTATCGACGTGTTAGAAAACCAGGCGGCGAATCGACTAACGCAACTAAAGACGCTGAAGGATCAACTAGCTAATATGGAAGCAGCGAAGTCGTCGCTGCCACCGCGGCGAGAAACCCACGCAGAGACCGCCTTACCAGCGGCCTATAGTCAAGGTGGCACCTTAATAACATTATTGCCGGACCCGCCAGCGTTTAGAGGCGGAGACCCTAAAGACTGGGAAGCGTTGAAGAAGAAGATAAAGAATAAGATAGACCGCGACTACGCCGGAAACAACGCAGGAGACAGACTGGCGTACCTGGAATCGCGATTAGAAGGTAAAGCTTTTTCGCTATTAGCGGACCTGGAAGAGGCGACCGCCGAGGAAGCGATTAGAGCACTAGACCAGCGCTTTGGAGACCCATTCCGAAGAAAGACGGCCTGTAAGCAGCTGGATAAGATTAACCAGAACCAGCAGACGTTCGAGGAGTTCTACGGTTTGTTTAGAAAATATATAATTAGGGCCCGAGTAGCGGAAGATAAGCAGCTCCACCTATTAAGGCAGAAGCTGAACCCTGAATTGGCCGCCGCTATGGCGTCTGTAGAAGACGAAGACCTTAAGAGCTTCGTACACAGAGCGAGAGTCACCGCGAGAAACTTGAGTGCCTACGCGAAATTACGCGAATCGAACTAGAAGCAGTTGATAACGCAGACTATACGACCCCCTGCGCCCTTCCGGAGAACACTACAGCAGCCACCTTATCAGTCACAGCGTTCGTCGTTCGTCCCTACCTGCTATGCGTGCAGAAAGCCCGGCTATATCGCTACGAGATGCCAAGCATCGGATAAGCAGAAGCAGGAATATCGAGCAACGAAGCCGCCGCCGCCACCGAGAAAGACCATACAAGCTATAGAGCCGGCTCCGAACGACACTAACAGTGTAGACGGTAGAGTGCAGTTAAGAATTATAGGAAAAGACCAGCTGGACGGATAGGCCCCCTATCCAGCATGGACGACAGGGCATCAACGCGAACTACGTCGACGAAAGAGAGTATCAATAGATGCAGCGATCCGCTATCGGCTGCGGTAGAAGTAAAAACGGAAACAGCTATTATCCTTCCAATCACTGTCTACCCCCTTAACGGATCGAGCAAACCACTTTAGCTAAGGGCCTTTATCGACACCGGAGCTCTTATTGGTGCAGCGATTCACTATCGGCTAGTCCAGAAGCTGATAAATAGATACGGCTATCTGGTGGAATTAGCGTCGCCGACGAAGATTTCGGCATATAACGGACAAGACACAGAAAGCGTCACGCACTACGTGCCGCTAAAGACTACCTTAGCTGGTCGCACCACGGAAGCGACGTTCCGAATCATGGATATCGGAAGGTTTGACATTATTATAGGGCAGAAATGGATAAAGAACCAGAAAGCCATTATCGACGTAGATAAAGGAACGATCAGATTCAAAACCCTAAGCAACGGCACCGCCGCCGCCGAACCGACCGACGCCACTGTAGCCGAATCGAAAGTCGCGGCTGCCAATGTAACCCCGTCCGATCGTTCCGAACACCTGGTTACCGTTAGAATAATAAGTTCAGAAGCTATAACGACCCTCGCGAGGTCACCGGACAATAAGATTTACGCTATCTTAATAAAAGACATCGAAGACGACCGGAAGATAATAACGGAAGAAGAAGTAGATCCCCTGGAAGTGCTGCCGAACGAGCTCTATAGTTACGCTGACGTCTTCTCAAAAGCCGACTCCAACCTATTGCCGCTCTTTCGACCGGGATATAACAACAAGATCCGACTAAAAGAGGGGGCTACGCTGCCGAGAACCGAGCCCCTAAGACGACTGTCACCAGCGGAACTGGACCAGGTAGAGGTGTTCGTTCGCGAAAACCTGGCGAAGAAATTTATTACACCGAGTTCTGCCGAATACGCGTTACCGATTCTTTTCATAAGGAAACTAGGGGGTAGTCTGCGACTCTACGTAGACTATCAAGGCCTTAACGAGGTTACTAAGAGAGACGTATACCCGCTGCCGCTAATCGATAAGACCATACAGCGCGTAGCAAAGGCTAAGTAGTTTAGCAAGCTGGACATCCGCCAAGCGTTCTATCGACTAAGAAACGAAGAAGGGCAAACAGAGGACCTTACGACGTTCGCGACGCGTATAGGCAATTTCAAGTAGTTGGTAATGCCTTTCGGACTTACTAACGCGCCGGCGGTGTGGCAACGCTTTATAAACCACACCTTTATAGACATGCTGGAACAGTTCGTGTCTATATATTTGGACGACATTCTTATCTATATAGACGGAACGAGAGATCAGCATACGGACTACGTCGAGAAGGTGCTAAAGAGGCTCCGCAAAGTGGGATTGAACGCAGACACGAAGAAGAGCGAGTTCTATCAGATCGAAGTTAAGTATCTCAGTCTTATAGTCAGAAGAGACGGAATTCGTATAGACCTATTAAAGGTCGCCGCCGTTGCAGAATAGAGGCAGCCGAAATCCGGAAACACTACGCAAATCAGAGCGTTTCTCGGATTCTGCAGCTACTACCGACGGTTTATCAAAGACTTTAGCAAGATAGCGAGACCCCTAAACGAGGCGTTAAAGAAGGAGGCCGCTAGCCTATAGAATAAGAAGTGCACAGAAGCTTTCGTACGGCTGAAAGAAGCAGTGGCCTCGGCGCCGGTTCTGGCGCACTTCCGACCGGAAAAGACGATCTACGTAGAAACGGACGCTTCCGATACAGTAACGGCAGGGGTCCTTTCTTAATACGGAGAAGATAAAACCCTTTATCTAGTAGCTTTCTTTAGCAAGTCCATAACGGAAGCCGAGCGGAACTACGCCATCTACGATAAGGAGCTGCTGGCGATTATTAAGGCGTTCGAGGAGTAGAAGCCAGAGCTTATAGCTAGAAAGAGCACGGTCTAGGTCCTTACGGACCACCAGTCGCTGACCTACTTTATAAAGACGCAGAAGCTCTTACGACGTCAAGCACAGTAGGCTGCCTACCTATCCGGATTCGACTTTAAGATTACCTATAGACTAGGGGCTCAAAACGGAAAGGCTAACGTGCTAACGCGAAGAGAAGGGAAAACCGGCCGCGCGAAAGAAGATCCAAACATGTTTCAGAAGGTGCTGACCGAGCGGATAGTAGACGCGGAGGTGCTAAAAGAGGTAGGGGTCTGCGCGGTAGAACAGGTCCCTAAGAAAGAGACTCTCTACGAGGAGGTGGAACGGCTTAATTAGCGGCAGAATCTTAGCAGGACAGGCTTAGGGAAGCTGATAGTCCCGGAAGAGCTAGTTACAGAGGTTATCCAACTGGTCCATAGCTCTAAGGACGTTGGTTACGCCGGCTCAAAGAAGACGATAGAAGCTATAAGGACGATCTACTGGTTTCCGCGGATCTACGAACGGATCTACCGATTTATCGCTAACTGCCACGCGTGCAGAGCCGCGAAACTACGTTACGGCCTTCCAGCAGGCTTATTAAGGCCACTGCCGATCCCTAAGAAACTATGGCAGCACATTACGATGGATTTCGTAACCGGCTTGCCGGATTTAGACGGATACGATGCCACCCTTAACGTAGTGGATAGGCTAAGCAAAGAACGCTACTTCATCCCCTATCGAGCGAGAAACGAAGGAACGACTGCGGAAGAGACAGCAAGAATGCTAATTAGATACGTGTAGAAGCACTATAGCCTGCCGGACACTATCACTACGGATAGGGGTCCTTAATTCACTGCCGACGTATAGAAAGCTATTAATCAAACCCTCGGAATTAGTGGAAAGCTCAGCACAGCAGCTCACCCTTAGACCGACGGCCAGTCTGAAGTAGCTCATCGCGAGATAGAGCGATATCTGCGAACCTTCTGCGGCCATTATCAAGAAAAGTAGGTCGAGGCATTGCCGATAGCCGAATTCTGCGCGAACTTAGCACGGTCGGAAGCAACGTCGCTAGCGCCGTTTGAGATAACGCATAGATATCTTCCGAGAATAAGCTTTTAGCTGCCAAACGAACCCAGCTCTACGGAACTATCCACCGCTACGTCGTTAAAGAGAGTCGCCGCTGCAGTGGCAGAAGCGCTACGATCTCAGATAGAAGAAGCGATTAAGGTAGCGAAAGACGCGATAGAATTGGCTCAGAAGAAGATAGTAACTCGAGCCAATAGGAAAAGGACGCTGCTGGAATTCGAAGAAGGCCAAAAGGTATAGCTCAATACGCGAAACCTGAGGCTGAAAGGCAACGCCAAGCTCAATCTACGCCACGTAGGCCCGTTTACGATAGTGGAAAAGAGGTCGCTAGTGACCTATCGGCTCCAGCTACCGAAATCGGTCCGGATCCACAATGTCTTCTACTCGGACCTGTTAAGCTTGGACCCTGAAAACGGCCTGCTGGAACAGGGGTTCGCCGAACCCCCGCCAATCGAGATAGACGATAAGGAAGAGTAGGAGGTAGAAGACGTAATAGAAGTAAAGCAGACGAGGGGGTCCATTAAAGCGAGGATCTCGTAGAAGGGGTAGCTAGAAGACTATAAATGGTATCCGGTCGAGAACCTGCGGAATTCAGCGGAGCTGCTAAGAGAGTTTTACGTACAGAACCTAAAGAAGCCGAAACCCGGATAGCTCCAAAACTGACGACCTCCGGAAGAGGTAGAAGAAAAAAAAGAAGAAGGCCGCGTCTGCTCCACCGGCGCAGAAGCCGATAAAGACGATCGTAACGGTTGCTTTCAGGGAGGTCTTTGACTCCACCGCTACCCACCACCGGTTCGACGCGGCCACCACCTACTGTGGCGTGCCAGCGCTGCCGACCCTGTAGTAGGTAAAGGCTTTAGTGGAAGAGAAAAAGAAGAAGAAAAACGGCGCTACGGAAAGATCTATATAGACCTCCGAGACGACGCACAGACTAGCCACGCTGCAGCTTAGATAACCTGCGGATGAGATCAGATAGCGTCGATCACATAAACGCTAAGTAAAGGACTTTAGACACTAACAACGTAAGAAATTAAAGAAGCGATAAAGAAAACGACGTTTTTGATAGAAGACAGAAGAAATAACATTAGCGTTAAAGGGGATTTTCGAGAAGGAGACGATAAATCAAAAAAAAAAAGTGGAGATTTTCGGATAGATAGGGTAACTAAGCGGTCGAGGGCGACCGCTAGTAAGGGAGGGGGGTAGTGTTGCGGCAGTGGAAAGAGGTGGGACAGATTAATAGGGTGGACCCTAGATTCTAGCTCGGCCCCTTCCGGGATTTAGGTTCCGGAACAGACCGAGCCGGGCCTTGGCACTACCACCTCCACGGAAGCCCACTACCACCACTACATAGATTCCTTTCCCTCCTCAGTTCGAGATATAGTTATCAAAACAGCCGTATTGAACCTTATCTGCGCGCTCGGATCAAAAACAACAACCCCCAAAGGCACTGTAAGAAGATGGAAGGCTTCTCAGCGGTAGAGAGCGGCGTAACAGGCCGCCGCAGAAAGAGAAAGACTAACAGAGCGAGTAGGCGCTCCAGTGTTATTAATAATAAGATTATTATTAGCAGTTTTACAGCGGAAGAGACCGCAGAGATTAAGGAACGAATAAGCGAATACAAGAAGATCCACGACTGCACGGTCGAGGAACTGGAAGACTATATAAACGTAAATAGGATAGGAAAGGTCTACAATAGTATAGACCTTATTAAGACGCTGTTCTACAGAACGCTGGAAGAGAACAGACAACTAAGGGAAGAAACTAAAGCTGTAAGGGCCGAGAAGGAATCGGCAGAAACCATTATCGACGTGTTAGAAAACCAGGCGGCGAATCGACTGGCGCAGCTAAAGGCGCTGAAAAGTCAACTGGCTAATATAGAAGCAGCGAAGTCGTCGCCGCCACTGCGGCGAGAAACCTACGCAGAGTCCGCCTTACCAGCGGCCTATAGTTAAGGTAGCACCTTAATAACATTATTGCCGGACCTGCCGGCGTTTAGAGGCGGAGACCCTAAAGACTAGGAAGCTTTTAAGAAGAAGATAAAGAATAAGATAGACTGCGACCACGCCGGAAACAGTGCCAGAGATAGATTGGCGTACCTAGAATCGCGATTAGAAGGTGAAGCTTTTTCGCTAGTAGCGGACCTAGAAGAGGCGACCGCCGAGGAAGCGATCAAAGCACTAGACCAGCGCTTCGGAGACCCATTCCGAAAAAAGACAGCCCGTAAGCAGCTAGACAAGATCAATTAGAACCGGCAGACGTTTAAAGAATTCTACGGACTATTCAGAAAATATGCGATCAGGGCCCGAGTAGCGGAAGATAAGCAGCTCCACCTACTAAGGCAGAAGCTGAACCCTGAACTGGCCGCCGCTATAGCGTCGGTAGAAGACGAAGACCTTAAGAGCTTCGTGCACCGAGCGAGAGTCACTGCGAGAAACCTGAACGCATACGGAAAATCGACGATACGCGAACCGGCTTAGAAATCGTCGCCGTCGCCGCAGGGAACCAGAGCCCCCGTCCTATACCGACAACGCCCCCAGCAGCTATTGAATTTGCAGCGTTCGTCGTTCGTCCCCACCTGCTACGCGTACAGAAAGCCCGGCTATATCGCTACGAGATGCTAAGCAACGGCACAGCAGAAGTAGGAATATCGAGCAACGAAGCAGCCGCCACTGCCGAGGAAGACTATCCAAGCCATCGAACCGGCTCCGAACGACACCGACAGTATAGACGGCGGGGTCCAGCTAAGAATTATAGGAAAAGATCAGCTGGACGGATAGACCCCCTATCTAGCGTAAAAAACAGGGCATCCCTGCGAAAGACACTAACAGAACGAGAGAGCATCAACAGTTGTAACGATCCACTGTTAGCGACGGCGGAAGCGAATGCGGAAACAGCTATTATCCTTCTAATCACTGTCTACCCCCTTAACGGATCGAGCAAACTACTTTAGCTGAAAGCCTTTATCGACACCGGAGCTCTTATCGGAGCAGCGATCCACTATCGGTTGGTTCAGAAACTGATAAAGGGATACGGTTACCCAGTGGAATTGGCGTCGCCGACGAGGATTTCAGCGTATAACGGACAAGACACGGAAAGCGTCACACACTACGTGCCGCTAAAGACTACCCTAGCTGGTCGCACTACAGAAGCGACGTTCCGAATCATAGATATCGGAAGGTTTGGCATTATTATAGGGCAGAAATAGATAAAGAACCAGAAAGCCATTATCGACGTAGATAAAGGAGCGATCAGATTCAAGACCCTAGGCAACGCGACCGCTGCCACTGTAGCCGAATCGAAAGCCGCGGCTGCCAATGTAACCCCGTCCGACCGTTCCGAACCCCCGGTTATCGTCGGAATAATAAGTTCAGAAGCTTTATCGGCCCTCGCGAAGTTACTAGACAACGAGATTTACGCTATCTTAATGAAAGACATCGAAGATCACTAGAAGATAATAGCAGAAGAAGAAGTAGATCCACTGGAAGTGTTACCAGCAGAGCTCTACGATTACGCTAACGTGTTCTTAAAAGCCGACTCCAACCTATTGCCGCTCCATTATCCGGAATACGACAACAAGATCCGATTGAAAGAGGGGGCTACGCTGCCAAGAACCGAGCCCCTAAGACGACTGTCGCTGGCGGAACTGGACCAGGTAGAGGTGTTCGTTCGCGAAAACCTAGCGAAGAAGTTTATTATACCGAGTTCTGCCAAATATACGTTACCAATTCTTTTCGTAAGGAAACTAGGGGGTGGTCTGCGACTCTGCGTAGACTATCGAGGCCTCAACGAGATCACCAAGAGAGACGTATACCCACTGCTGCTAATAGATAAGACTATATAGCGCGTAGCAAAGGCTAAGTGGTTCAGCAAGCTGGATATCTGCTAAGCGTTCTATCGACTAAGAAACGAGGAAGGACAGACGGAAGATCTTACGACGTTCGCGACGCGTATAGGCAACTTCAAGTAGTTGGTAATGCCTTTTGGACTTACCAACGCGCCAGCAGTGTAGCAACGCTTTATAAACTACACTTTTATAGATATGCTGGAACAGTTCGTGTCTATCTATTTGGACGACATTCTTATCTATACAGACGGAACGAGAGATCAGCACACGGACTACGTCGAGAGGGTGCTGAAGAGACTCCGCAAAGTAGGATTGAACGCGGACACGAAAAAGAGCGAGTTCTACCAACCCGAGGTTAAATATCTTAGTCTTATCGTTGGAAGAGATAGAATTCGGATAGACCCCTTAAAGGTCGCCGCCGTCGCGGAATGGAAGCAGCCGAAATCCGGAAACACTACGCAGATCAGGGCGTTTCTCAGGTTCTGCAGCTACTATCGAAGGTTTATAAAGGACTTTAGCAAGATAGCGAGACCCCTAAATAAGGCATTGAAAAAGGAGGCCGCCGGCCTATAGAACGAGAAGTGCACAGAAGCCTTTAACCAGCTGAAAGAAGCGGTAGTCTCTGCGCCAGTTCTGGCACACTTCCGGCCGGAAAAGACGATCTATGTAGAAACTAACGCTTCCGATACAGTAACGGCAGAGGTCCTCTCTTAATACGCCGACGACAAAGAGACCCTCTATCCGGTAGCTTTCTTTAGCAAGTCTATAACAGAGGCCGAGCGGAACTACGCTATCTACGATAAGGAGCTGCTAGCGATTATTTGGGCTTTCGAGGAGTGGAAACCGGAGCTTATAGCTGGAAAGAGCACGGTTTAGGTCCTTACGGACCACCAATCGCTGGTCTACTTTATAAAGACGCAGAAGCTCTTACGTCGCCAAGCTCGGTAGGCCGCCTACTTATTAGGGTTTGACTTTAAGATCACCTATCGACCAGGGGCTCAAAAAGGAAAGGCTAACGCGCTAACGCGAAGAGAAGGGAAGACGAGCCGCGCGAAGGAAGATCCGAACATGTTTCAGAAGAGGCTGACCGAACGGATAGTAGACGCCAAGGTGTTAAAGGAAGCGGAGATCTGCGCGGCAGAACTGCAGACCAAACCGGAAACGATAGAGCAGCCGATCGAAGAAGAGACGCTCTACGAGAAGGTGGAACGGCTTAATAAGCGGCAGAAGCTCGGCAGAACAGGCTTAGGGAAGCTGATAGTTCCGGAAGAACTAATCACAGAGGTTATCCAGCTGGTCTATAGCTCCAAGGATGTTGGTTACGCAGGGTTAAAGAAGACGATAGAAGCTATAAGGACGATCTACTGGTTTCCGCAGATCTACGAACGGATCCACCGATTTATCGCCAATTGCTACGTGTGCCAAGCAGCGAAGCTGCGTTATGGTCTTCCAGCCGGTCTGCTAAAGCTACTTCCGATCCCTAAGAAACTGTAGCAACACATTACGATAGACTTTGTAACCGGCCTGCCGGACTCCGATAGATATAACGCTACGCTAAACGTGGTGGACCGGCTAAGCAAAGAGCGCTACTTTATCCCCTGCCAAGCGAGAGACGAAGGAACCACTACAGAGGAGACCGCGCGGATACTGATTAGACACGTATAGAAGCACTATAGCCTGCCGGACACTATTACTACAGATAGGGGTCCTCAATTTACCGCCGACGTATAGAAAGCTATCAACCAAGCTCTCGGAATTCGTAGAAAGCTCAGCACAGCTGCTTATCCTCAGACTGACAGTCAGTCTGAAGTAGCTAACCGAGAAATAGAGCGATATCTACGAACCTTCTGCGGCCACTATTAAGAAAAGTAGGTCGAGATGCTGCCAATAGCTGAATTCTGCACGAACTTAGCACAGTCAGAAGCAACGTCGCTGGCGCCGTTCGAGATAACTTACAGTTATCTTCTGAGATTAAGCTTCTATCTGCCAAGCGACGCCAGCTTGCCGGAGCTTTCCACCGCTACGTTGTTAAAGAGAGTCGCCGCTGCAGCGGCAGAAGCGCTCTAATCTCAGATAGAAGAAGCCATTAAGGTAGCGAAGAAAGCGATAGAATCAACTTAGGAGAAGATAGTAACTCGAGCTAATAGAAAAAGGTCACTAATAGAATTCGAGGAAGGCCAAATGGTATAGCTTAACACACGAAACCTAAGGATAAAAGGCAACGCCAAGCTCAATCTACGCTACGTAGGTCCGTTCAAGATAATAGAAAAGAGGTCGCCAGTGACCTATCGGCTCTAGCTACCGAAATCGTTCCGGATCTACGATGTCTTCCATTCGGACCTGTTAAGCTTGGACCCTAAAGACGGCCTGCCGTAACAGGGGTTTGCCGAACCCCTGCCTATTAAGATAGACGGTAATAAAGAAAAATAGGAGGTGGAAGACGTAATGGACGTAAAGAAGACGAGGGGGTCTATCAAAGCGAGGATCTCGTAGAAAGGGTAGCCGGAAGACTACGAATAGTATCCGATCGAGAACCTGCGGAATTCGGCAGAGCTGCTAAGAGAGTTCTACGTGCGAAACCCGTAGAAGCCGAAACCAGCGTAGCTCTAATGTCGACAATAAGGAAGTCGATAGTTCAGAAAGAAGAAAGCCGCGTCCGCTCCACCGGCGCGGAAGCCAATAAAGACGATCGTAACAGTCGCCTTTAGGGAGGTCTTCGACTCGGCCACCAACCACCACCAGTTCGACGCGGCCACCACCCACTGTGGCGTGCCAGCGCCGCCGACCCCGTAGTAGGTAAAGGCTTTGGTAGAAGAGAAAAAGAAGAAGAAAAAACGGCGCCGCGGAAGAATCTATATAGACCTCTAAGACGACGCACAGACTAGCTATGCCGCAGCTCAGATAACCTACGGCTCAGATCAGATAGCACGGATCAGGCGCACGGATCACATAAACGCTAAGTAAAGGACTTTAGACACCGACGACGTAAGAAATTAAAGAAGCAATAAAAAGAAAACGTCGTTTTTAATAGAAGACGGAAGAGGTAACATCACCGTTAGAGGGGATTTTCGAGAGAGAGACAACGAATCAAAAAAAAGAAAAAAAAAAGACAAGATTTTTGGATAGATAGGGCAACTAAGCGGTCGAGGGCGACCGCTAGTAAGGGAGGGGGGTAGTGTTACGGCTGCGGAAAGGGGTAGGATTAAGTAATAGGGTGGACCCTTGGAATTTCGGCTCGGCCTGTCCGGACCGAGCCGGGCCTTAGCACTACCACTACTACAGAGGCCCACCACCACTACTACATAGATTCCTTTCCCTCCTTAGTTCGAGATATAGTTATCAAAACAGCCGTATTGAACCTCATCTGCGCGCTCGGATCAAGCTCCACCTTAAGGTGTCGGCAGCAGAGTGCTTAGTAGACAAGGAGAACAACCTAGAGTTTAAGAATCGGATTTGGGTCCCGGCAGACGAGAAGCTCTATACGAGCTTAATACAACAGGCGCACGACTCTATAGCTACTAGGTACCTAGGGCGAGAGGAGACGTACAGCATTGTCGCTAGGGACTACTACTAGCTAGCAATAGCGAAGGACATCTGCAGGTTCGTACAGAACTGCGATGTATATAGACGGACGAAGCCCTAGCGTAAACTAAAGCATAGGCTGCTAAAGCCCCTACCGATCCCGGACTAGCCCTAGCAAGATCTGACCGTAGACTTTATTACGAACCTCCCTAAGAGCGACAGACAGCAGAACATTATAGTAGTTATAGACAAGTTAACGAAGGGGGTAACACTAGAGGGAATAGACTCTATTACGGCTAAGGACACTGCCTAGGCATTTATACGGACGACGTTTAGCAAACACGGTTTCCCTCAGTCGATTGTATCAGACTAGGGCACGCAGTTTACGAGCTAGCTCTAGGCAAGGGTCTGCTAGTTGCTAGAGGTAGAACGTCACCTGTTAACTGTATAGCACCTACAGACGGACAGGGCGACGGAGAGGGTCAATTCAACGTTGGAAGCGTACCTCTAAGCATACGTTAACTATAACTAGACGAACTGGAACCGACTTCTCCCTATAGCGGAGCTAGCTATTAACAGCTGTACGGCTAACGCTACAGGATTGTCCCCCTTCTTTATAGCCTACAGATACGACTATTCCCTGCTCCTACCGACCCTAAGTAGTTATACCCTATGCCCCGTATAATCCCCTATTTAGCAGGGAGAGGCTATCGTACAGACGATTACGAATGCCTATTAATAGGCGAAGGCGAGTCTAGCTATAGCTTAACAGAACGGGGAAGAGCAGGCCAATAAGGGACGACAGGCTGCACTAAGGTACAAGGCAGGGGATAAGGTCTAGCTAAACTAGCGAAATATCCGTATAGACTGGCCGAGCAAGAAGCTAGATTAGAGGAACAGGAAGTTTACGGTAGTGCAACCAGTAGGGATATACGCCGTACGACTAAACACTCCCCTAGGGATTTACCTAGTCTTCTACGTAGACCTCGTATAGCTAGCGAATACGGACCCCCTGCCGCACTAGACGACGGACGACGCGCGCCTACTAGCGATTATAACCGAGGGCTAGGAAGAGTACGAGGTAGAAGGAATCCTAAAGAGCTAAAGGAGGCGGAAGAGGGTAGAGTACCTAGTAAAGTAGAGAGGATAGGCAGAGCCTATATAGGAACTGTACGAGGCTCTATAGGACACGACTGCACTGGACAGGTAGGAGGAGAGCTATCCCACTACCTAGCTACAGTAACACTGCACTGTATAGCGAAGAGGGGCACAATCTACCCTAAGGACAGGGTAGCCGCCAGCAACTTAAGTTGCCAAAGGATCGAGAATAACGATATAGGATACTATAAGATCCCACTAACACGACACCGTACGACACTGTACGAAGGAAGGGCTAGAGGAAGGGAACAGCCAGAAAACAGGAGAGAGGGAAAGAAGAAGAAAGAGAGGAGAGAGAGAGGGGAAAGGGAAGAGGTTTATATATAGGGTAGTAGCTGCCTACCTTGTAGGGCAATAACAACTAGGGCAGCTACTACAACTGTAGAAAGAGGGACCAGCGAGGCAACTACAACCTAGAGCCTATATAAGTAGGGACTACTAGACAACCAGACAGAGGCGGGAACATCCACCTAGGAGTAAAACTCTAGACGACGGCCAAGGGACAGGAACAGAGCCAAATAGCCCGTTAGCACTAGTCCGTACAGTTAGGACGTAGAGCGTATAGCTAGGGCTCGAGGGTAGGAGGAGAAGGAGCAGACAGGACCGAGCGCCTCCTGCACCTTTATAACTACAGGCAGGCCTCCTTAGCCTTAACCTCGGCTCTGTTAAATTAGAAAACAGAGCCGGCTAAGGTTAGGTAGAAGCGATCTAGCACCCCCTGCCTTCCCTGCCTACAGACTTAGGAGGACAAGTCTAGGGTTAAACCAGCAAACAGGGAGGCTAACAGTTAGGTGCCTAGGCAAGGACGGGAAAGCGCTACCTAGCAGAGGAACACTAGGAGCTAAGGATGTTCAGCACGGCGCTGTACAAAAAAGGCACTATAAGAAGGGAGGGGGGGGGTATTGTTAGGGAACGCTGCCTAGCCTAGGTCCTAGACCCGACCTAAGCTAGCTGTCGCCCTAAGGACTGCGACTTAGCAGCGCTAGCATAACCCTACCCTCTATACGGAATCACCGACAGGACCCTACTCCTATATAGAGGGAGAACCCTATAGTCCTATACAGAGGGGAACTGCCGCCCCTCTAAATAGAGAGAAAACTCTATACTACTATATAGAGGGGGAACTCCCGATCCTCTATACAGAGTGTAAACCTTATACCCCTACATAGGAGGAAATTGCTAGCTTAGCTTCGTAGATACAAATTGTACAGCAGCGGACGACGAAGGAACTGCCTATTAGTTCCTTAATATAGATACCCAGCCTTAAGTTTCTAAACTAAGATTCTTAAGCCCCTTATAGACACTGTACAGAAGAAGGGCTAGAGGAAGGGAACAGCTAGAAAATACAAGGGAAGGGAAGTGGAAGGAAGAGGGGTTAAGAACGACACTGTCCGAAAACTTTTACATACTACCTTAAGGTAGCCTACTAGCTACTACTCCTAGGACCCAGGCCCGCCAACTCTACACCTATAATCTCAATCACCTCCTGGACGGAAGGGGCCCCAGCACTAGGAAAAGTAGAAGGGTGGCTTAGCAACACCCTACTGCTAGTTAATATAGCACCTAAGATGTTAGCTTAGACTATACAGAGGACGGGAACCTGTACGAACCGGAAGCGAAGCTGCTGGTCGAATTAAGCATTCTACTACTAGAGGTAGAAATAGGAGGAGACCCTAGCCGGACGAGCAGAGGGGGACCCAGCGACTACGAGGGAGCCACGACGAGCATGGCCGGACGGGGCAGGTAGCATAGTAGTAGTAACTAGTAGTAGCTAGTAGGTAGTGTCAACTAGTAATAGTAGTTAGTAGTAGTAATAGTAGTAGTAGCAGACGGCCAGGCGGACGGATAGCAGGTAGAGAATAAAGAAGAGAGAGAAGAAGAGAGGGGGGAGAAAAGGGAAGGGGTTTATATACAGGGTAGTAGCTGCCTGCCTTGTAAGGTAGTAACAACCAAGGCAGCTGCTACAACTGTATAAAGGAGGACAAACGAGGCAACTACGACCTAAAGCCCGTACGAGCGACGGCCTACTGGACAACCGGACGGAGGCAGGAACATCTACCTAGGAGTAAAACTCCGGACGACGACTAAGGGACAGGGACAGAGCCAAATAGCCCAGTAGCGCCGGACTATACAGTTAGGACATAGAGTGTATAGCTAGAGCTTAAAGATAGGAGGAGAAGGAGCAGACGGGACTAAGCACCTCCTGCACCTTTATAACTGCTTGCAGGCCTCCTTAGCCTTAGCCTTAGCTTCGTTAAATTAGCAAACAGAACCGGCCAAGGTTAGGTAGAAGCGATCTAGCACCCCCTGCCTTCCCTGCCTACAGACTTAGGAGGACAAGCCCAAGGTTAAACCGGCGGAGAGGGAGGCTAACAGTTAGGTACCTAGGTAAGGACGGGAAAGCGCTACCTAGCAAAGGAACACTAGGAGCTAAGGGTGTTCGGCACGCTACTGTACGAAAAGGACACTACAAGAAGGGAGGGGAGGTATTGTTAGGGGGCGCCGCCTAGCCTAGGTCCTAGACCCAACCTAAGCTAGCCGTCGCCCTAAGGACTGCGACTTAGCGGCGCTAGCACGACCCTACCCTCTATACGGAATTACCGACAGGACCCTACTCCCGTACAGAGGGAGAACCCTATAGCCCTATATAGACGGGAATTGCCGCCCCTCTAAATAGAGGGAAAACTCTGTACTACTGTACAGAGGGAGAACACCCGATCCTCTGTACGGAGTGTAAACCTTGCACCCCTACACAGGAGGAAATTGCTGGCTTGGCTTCGTAGGTACAAATTGTACAGCAGTAGACGACGAAGGAACTGCCTATTAGTTCCTTTATATAGATACCCAACCTTAAGTTTCTAAACCAAGATTCTTAAGCCCTTTACAAGCTACTATATACACTACGAACGACGGCCTGTATGTCAATATATCGGCCCTCCTACTGTCCCTAATTAAGACAATATAGAAGCTCGAGCTATATATAAGAAAATCAGTCGAGAGAGCACAGGCTAGGCCCAACAAGCGGAGATTCTATAAACTCTATAAGGGAGTGTTAATATACTAATCCCAGTTAGGGAACTGCATAATAATAGTACTAGCTAAGAGGGCCCTCTAAGTAAAGATTATACGTATACACTATAATAACCTACTTATAGGACACTTTAAGATTAACAAAACCTTAGAGCTAATCCAGCGCAAATACTACTAGGACAGGATAGCTGCAGACCTTAAGGAGTATATTAATACCTGCAGGGTCTGCTGGCAGACTGAAGCACGCCGCTACGCCCTCTATAGAGAGCTAAGTGCGCTCCTAATACTATCTAGGCCTTAGCAAGAATTAACAATAGACTTTATTACGGACCTCCTGCCGTCTAGGTTATCGTAGGCGTCTAGCGCAGGTTCTGTCGTATACACTACAGTTCTCGTAATCGTCGACAGATACATAAAGATAGCCGCTTTCGTCCTTACGACGAAAGCGTAGATAGCAGTTAAGCTTGCAGAGATTCTCTTAAGGAAAGTAGTTAAAAGATTCGGCGTCTCTATAGGCATTATAATAGATTAGTAGTTACTGTTTACTAGCTAATACTAGGCAGATTTCTGCCTTAAGGCGAGGGTAAAACGTAAGCTAAGCACCGCCTTCTACTCCTAGACCGATAGTTAGACAGAGGGCGCTAACTAGACTCTTAAGCAGTACTTACGCTACTACTACAGTAAGCAGCAGAACGAATAGGCGAAGTAGCTCCTGCTAGCAGAGTTTACGTACAACAACGCAGTGTATACAGAACTTAGGATAAGCCTGTTTATAATATTATATAGCTTCTACCTAGAGATCGCGCCTAGACTAGACCTAGCTTAGGACAAGCTAGCTAGGGGAAGGGCACTAGCAGCAACTAATGCTGCAAAATGCCTACAGACCTAAAGCGAGGTCCTTAAGCAACGCTAGAAAGCTAGTTAGGAGTACTAGGCCAAGTACTACAACGCTTACTATAAGGCCTAACCGTACAACGTAGAGGACATAGTAATACTCTTAATAAAGAACCTTAAGCTTGCCCTACTAAGCAAGAAGCTTAGCCCTAAACGCATCGGACTGTTTAGGGTATTCGACCTAGTTAAAACCTAGGCGTACTGCCTAGCACTCCCTGCTGAGTATAGGATCTACAATATGTTCTATATCTTGCTGTTAGAACTATAAAAAGGACGGCTAGGAGAAGTGCTAGAGGTAAGTATACTAGTTGCAGACAAGGCGGGTAAGTACGAGGTAGAGGAGATTAAGGCTAGCCGACAGCAGCATAGGCAGGTTAAGTATCTCGTATATTAGCGTACATAGCTACTAGACTATAATATGTAGGAAAAGGCCGAAATTGTAGAAGATACAGCAGCCCTATATCGCTTTAAGGCAAACAGCGTACTGCCAAGGGGGCGCTAGGCTAATACAAGGGTCGCGCTAGAGCCCTAAGGGCTACAGAGTACCTTAAGCGTTGCAGAGTAGCCGCTAGCCTAACGTAGAGGCTGCGTCGAGTAGTCGCGCGTACAGAAATTATATAGACAGGCACAGGCAGGACGAAAGGGGAACATATAAGAATAAGAAAAGGTCCTAGCAACAATATCTAACATTAGGGTAGCGCTAGCGCGCTATGCGCACCTTAGCTAGGGCGCGCTAGCCTAAAGCAGAAGCAAAACAACAAACAACTAGACCCAGACTACGCGTATAAGCCTTACGCCTGCCTTAATCCAAGTCTATACCTACATCGTAGATAACGTAGTCTATAGCCTTAACAGCTACCAGGTCTAGAAGCTAGCTAATAAACTGCAAGCGCTTAGCAGATACCCTATATAGAGAAGGTAACACAAAGAACGTACCTAACGCACCTCCTTACTAATTACAGCGAGGTAGCCTACAGTCTAGCAGTGTACTGCTAGCTGCTCCTGCTTAGTTGCTAACGTATAGACAGTAACCTAGCGGCTAGCGGCCGCCCTACTACTATAGCTAGTTTACGTATAGACGCGTTGTACGAGCTTAGCCAACCTAGCGAGATGCTTATAAAATTTGTCCTTGCAGCCCTTAGCGCTATACAGAAGATTATCCTCCTCTAGGAATTCCTAGAGGGGCAAGGCGACGACGGGTTAACAGCTATAGTGCCTAGAGGTACAGTATACGCAAAAGCGCGGCGTATAGAGGTCGAATAACCTCTCTATATATAGCTCCTATAGGCTGTCTATTAAGGGATTAGCAAAGGCACTACTAATAAGTCGTAGAGCAAACTTACTGTCTTTAGAGACCTGCTAGAGGCACTGTATGCATCCTAGGAAGAGCAGGCAGGCCTACAGCGCTAACACTAGCAGCAGTATACTGGCATTAGCGGCAGCGGCCCCTATAAGGGCTGCGCGAAACAATGCTAGCAACAGGCAGCGGAGGAGAGTGTCGATACAGAGCAGGGCAGACAGAGCAAGGACTAGGCAGGCGCAACGCAGGCGCATAGGCAAGGTATTGTCAATGTCTATAGCGTTAGAGTTCCTAGACTCTACAGACAAAACAAGAAGCTTGCAGTCGGCAGGGCCCCTATACAGAGCCAGGGCACGGCTATAGCTACAGGTTTTACAGGGCGCGCTAGGGGTCCCCCTAGCAGTAGCAGCAGCAGCAGCGGCGACGCGGCTTAGGGCGAGGCGGCCCACTGCAGCGACGCGCGTATTATAGGTATATATAGAGCCTATAAAATAATTACACTCGCGTAGCTAGTCTGCCTAGATACCCTGCTTACGACAGGGGATAGCAGAGTGCTCGCGTATATGCAAATGTGCGATAAGTTGCTAGTTAAGCACTGCAGACTAAGCTTAAAGCTTAGCTACAGACAAGAGAGGGCTAGCAGGGGTAGTAGTCTAACAGGCAGTATTACTAACCGAGTATATAATAGCGGCGGTAACAGTGTTGTCGTTAACTAGCATAGTAGTAGTATAGGTGTCGGTGTTAGTAGGCAGTAGCGTAGAAGGCATGTTAGCAGTAGTGCTAGCAGTGTTGTAGTAGTTAGTAGTAGTGCTGTTACAGGACAGCAGTAGCAGTGTTAACAGTAGCGAACATACAGGGGCGTAAGGAAAAAGAAAACAAAGCGCAGAGGGCGCGCCGCTTACAGCTATAACGCGTTCGGCAGGCTATAATAACACAGTCACGAGGGTCCACTCTAACAAGCCGGCAGCCCGGCAACTATAGCATTAACGTAGCTGCAGCAACGACGCGAGAGCGCAGAATGGACAGGCTACTGCAGGCCCTAAGGGGGACGTTAGCGAAGCTCTAAGGCCGCAAACGTACAGGAAGCACAGACTAATAGAAGTAGTAACTTGGCACATCTATTGCAGCGAGCAGAGGGGCCCTTTACGTATATAAGGATTATAGAGCGTATATAAGGAGCCTACCGGTCGGCAAGCCGACGCAGTAGCAAGCTAAGCGGGTATAGTAGCAAGCTAAGCCTATGTCGATTGCGAATGTATATCGAAGGTTAATAGCTAGTAGAAAAGGTACTAGGGAGGTAGAGGCTTATATAAGCTGCTAAGAGCTTACTAAGTTACTTATACGTACGTCTACAAGTAAGGTTCGCAAGTAATCGTATATAGGCCCCCTTAGCATACCGGCTGCTTACCTTCTAAGGCACTAAGGCACATAAGAAGTAAGTTATAGGGAGGGGACCTAGGTAGGCAGCTAGGGACATCTGCCTTAGGGAGGGGAGGTAATTGTTATAGAATCACTATTAAGGAGGCCTTACAGGAGCACAGAGTTGCTCTAAGAGCGCAACTGCGAACCTAAGGGTAGCCTGCTGCTAAGGGTAGCTTGCTGCTAAGGGCAGCTTAAGCTGCCCTTATATATATTCAAAAGGAGCGCAGGCAAGACGGACAGAGGGACACTTGTTAGTTTAAACACGATACTAGTTATTAGTATTAGGTGCCCTATACGCTGCTATAATCCAATCCTGTAACATATAGAGAGTCTAGGTAATCGACGAAGTTCTCTACTAACTAGTAGGGTCGCTTGTTCGCCTCTATCTAGGCTCCGACGAGGTCTGTCTAGTCCTAGTTTCGATCTCTATAAGAGTCAAGTAGGAAGTCCTCGAATTTCCTCTATATAGTAATAAGAGGTATATTAGACCCTTTGCGCTTGTACTAGCAGTCCTTTAAGATTCTACCTAGGCAGCTGGACGTAAAGGTAATCTGCTACTTGTTAGTATACTAGCAGGTTTTGCTGCTCTTAAAGAAAGATTCTACTTTAAGGAGCTAGCGCTTTGCCTGCTATTAGTTCCCCCCTTTCAAAGATTAGAGGTTTAGTAACGAGGTTGCTTAGGAGTCTCTATTTATCCTTGTCGTCTTTTGTAAGACCTTCGCCCCTTCGCTGCCAGTTTCTAGCGTACTCTAACACTGCCTCCTTATTATTAACAAAGAGGCTTAAGGCAGGGCTCCTATATAGTATTTAAGTAGCGCTTGCACTACTATTGCTAGCTAGAGGTACGACTACTCTATACTCGATAGACATATCTTAAGTCTCTCTAGGGCGTAGTGTATTGCTATATACTAGAATTTAAATTAGAGAGGTTTTCTCTCTTAAGAGGTAGTAAAGACAGCGTTGTATAAGTTTTATACGCCTTTCTGCCTTAAGTAGGCTAATCTCTGCCTCTAGGCGCCTCTCCTTGTCTGCTGCAGCTTATATATATACCACAGTGTCCTCGACCTCTGTAGAAAGGCGAATGTCTACTAAGTTCGCCTCCTATGCATTCCTTATAGTATGTCTGCTTCGCTCTAGGGTCGACATTAGTACCTATAGGCTGCTACCCTTAGGTAGACTTGTTAGAACTGTTATAGGATTGGATTATAGCAGTGTATAGGGCACCTAGTACTAATAACTAGCATCGTGTTTAAACTAACAAGTGTCCCTCTACTAGCCTTGCCTACGCTCCTTTTGTGTATATATAAGGGAAGCTTAAGCTGTCCTTAGCAGTAGGCTACCCTTAGGTTTGCAGTCGCGCCCTTAGAGCAACTCCGTGTCCCTGCAAGACCTCCCTAATAGTAATTCTATAATATATACCTAGCCTTCCTCTACTCGCGCTAGCTACGCAGACCCTGTTAGTCCTACTATAGTTCTTGCTAGAACTATAAGGGCCCAACCTGCTTATACCGCTATTAAAGGCAGGCCGTCTAGGGAGGCTATAGAGGCTGTAGACAGTGCCGCTGCCGCCGGCGCCTCTAGGAGCTTTATAGTGTTAGCTAAGGTAGCTATAGCACCTTGTAAGCCGGTCTAGAAAAGGCTGCTTCTAGAACCTGTTACGGCAGCAGAAAGGGGTAGGACTAAGTAATAGGGTGGACCCTTGGAATTTCGGCTCGGCCCTTCTGGACCGAGCTGGGCCTTAGCGTGCCCACCCCTAAAGCCCTTACCCACTACTATATAGATTCTTTTCCCTCCTTACTTTAAGATATAGTTATAAAAACAGCTGTATTAAATTATATCTGCGTGCTCGGATTATTATATCTCGAACTTACTAACTACACCAACCCCGCGCTGCGTGAAAGGGCCCGTTTAACTACATCCAGTTACCCGAATAACGCACGCGTACACTACAGAACAAACCAAACCAATTAGCACAGTAAGAAGGCTATAGAGGGTTCCTTAACGAGAGAGAGCAGCGTTACTAGCTGCAGCGGGAAGAGAAAGACTAACAGAGCGAGGGATAGGCGCGTTAGCATCCTAGATAATAGGGCATACATAGAAGGTCTTACAGAAGAAGAGACGGACGAAGCAAAGGAGGGCATAGCCGGCTATAAGGAGCTGTACGCCTGCATACTAGATAAACTCGAGGAACACCTAGCGGAACACAGATCTAGAAAGGTATATAACACTATTATCTTTATTAAGAAGACGTTTTATAGGAAAATAGAAGAGAACAAGCAGCTAAGAGAGGAGATAGAGGCGGTAATAGCCGAGAAGGAATCGGCAGAAACCACTATCGAGGTGTTGGAGAATTAGGCAGCAATACGACTAGCGCAACTGAAGATACTAAGGGCTTAGTTAGCTAACATGTCTACAGCGACGTCGTCGGCACTGCTGCTACTATAAGAAGACTAAGCGGAAACCGCCTTAGCCGCTGCCTATAGTTAAGGTAGCACTTCGATAACGTTACTACCTAACCTACTGGCCTTTAGGGGTAGAGACCCTAAGGCCTAGGAAGCCTTTAAGAAGAAGATAAGGAACACGATAAGCTACGATTACGCAGCAAGCAGCGAAGAAGACAGACTGGCCTATCTAGAGGCGCGACGAGAAGGTAAAGCGTTCTCGCTGGTAGCGGACCTAGAAGATGTAACCGCCGACGAAGCTATTAAAGCCCTAGACCAATGCTTCGGAGACCCTTTCCGCAAGAAGATGGCCTGCAAACAACTAGACTAGATAAGCCAAAACCGGCTAACGTTCGAGGAATTTTACGGACTGTTTAGGAAACATGCTATTAGAGCCAAAGTGTCTAAGGATAAACAGTTACACTTACTAAGACAGAAGTTAAACCCTAAACTGGCTGGAGCTATAGCTTTAGTAGAAGACGAAGACCTTAAAAGCTTTGTGCACTAGGCGAGAGTTACCGCTAGAAACTTGAACGCGTACGGAAAATTGGCAGTGCGTAAACCAAATTAGAGATTGTCGTTAGCGCAGGCAACGCGACCCTCCGCCCTCTTCCGACAAGGCCCCTAGCAACTATCCTATTCACTGCGTTTGCTGTTTGTCCCTACTTGTTATGCGTATACAAAGCCTAGTTATATCGCTACCAGATGCTAGGCGACGACTTAGCAGAAGCAGGAATACTGCGCTACGAAGCCGCCGCTGCCGAGGAAGACTATCCAAGCTATAGAGCCGGCGCCAAACAATACCGATAGCGTAGACAGTAGAGTGCTATTAAGAATCTTAGGAAAAGACTAGCTAGACGGATAAGCCCCTCCACCTAGCATAAACAATAGGGCAATGCTACAACTGCATCGCTAGAAGAAGGAGAGAGCATTAACAGCTATAACGATCCGCTCTTAGCGGCAGTGGAGGTAAGTACAGAGACCGCTATTATCCTTCTAATTACGATCTACCCTCTCGAAAGCTTGCGCCGCCCTCTTTAATTAAAAGCCTTTATCGACACAGGAGCACTTATCAGCGCGGCGATCAACTATCGACTGGTTTAGAAACTAACAAAGGGATATAGCTATCCGGTAGAGCTAGCGTTGGCGACGCGAATCTCGGCGTATAACAGACACGATACAGAGAGCGTTACGCATTATATGCTATTAAAGACCACCCTAGCTGGTCGCACTACAGAAGCAACGTTCCAAATTATGGACATTGGACGGTTTAACATTATTATAAGGGCAGAAATAGATAAAGAACTAGAAAGCCGTTACTAATGTAGATAAAGGCACACTACGGTTCAAACTCTAGCAGAACGGCACTGCAGCTATCGAACCGGTTACTGTCGCCCCTGTAAAGCCAAACGTCGCGGCTATTAACGCGGTTCCGGCCGACCGTTCCGATCCTCTAGCTACCGTCGGAATAATAAGCTTAGAAGCCCTAACAACCCTCGCAAAGTTGCCGGAGAACGAGATCTACGCTATCTCGATAAAGGACATCGAAGACTACCAAAAGATAATAGCAGAAGAAGAAGTAGACCTACTAGAGGTATTACCAAAGGAACTCTACAGCTACGCTAACGTGTTCTCTAAAGCCGATTCCAACCTCCTGCTACTCTACTAACCAGAATATAACAACAAGATCCGATTAAAAGAAGGAGCTGCACTGCCGAGAACCGAACCCCTAAGGCGATTATCTCCAGCCGAGCTGGACTAGGTAGAGGTGTTTGTTCAGGAAAACCTAGCGAAGAAGTTTATTACGTTAAGCTCCGCTAAGTATATGTCGCCGATCCTTTTTGTGCAGAAACCTGGAGGTAGTCTCTAACTGTACGTGGACTACCGAGGCCTTAATAAGGTTACTAAGAGAGGCGTATACCCGCTGCCGCTAATCGACGAGACTATACAACGAGTAGCGAAAGCTAAGTAGGTCAGCAAGCTAGACATTCGCTAAGCGTTCTACTAACTAAGGAACGAGGAAGGGCAGACGGAAGACCTTATAACGTTTGCTACGCATATAGGCAACTTCAAGTAGCTAGTTATGCCTTTCGGCCTTACTAACGCGCCGGCTATATAGCAACGCTTTATAAACTATACCTTTATAGACATGCTGGAACGGTTTGTGTCTATTTACCTAGACGACATTTTTATCTATACCAAAAGAACGAGAGAGCAACATACGGACCACATAGTTAGAGTGCTAACTAGGCTCTGCAAGGTCGGGTTAAACGCGGACACAAAGAAGAGCGAATTCCATCAGACCGAAGTCAAATATCTTAGTCTTATTGTCGGAAGAGAAGGAATTTGGATAGACCCCTTAAAGGTCGCTGCTGTAGCGGAATGGAAGCAGCCAAAGTCTGGAAACACCACCTAGATTAGAGCTTTTCTCGGGTTCTGCAGTTACTATCGACGATTTATTAATAACTTTAGCAAGATAGCAAGACCCCTAAATAAGTCATTAAAGAAGGAGGTAGCTAGCCTATAGAACGAGAAGTATACAGAGGCTTTTAACTAGCTAAAAGAAGCGGTGGTCTTAGCGCTAGTGCTAGCGCACTTCCGGCTGGAAAAGACGATCTACCTAGAAATGGACGCTTCCGATACAGTAACAGCAGGGGTCCTTTCTTAATATAACGACGACGGCGAGACGCTCTATCCGGTAGCCTTCTCGAGCAGGTCTATAAATAAGGCTAAACAGAACTACGCTATCTACGACAAGGAGCTGTTAGCTATTATCCAAGCTTTCAAGGAGTGGAAGCCGGAGCTTATAGCTATAACGAGCACGGTCCAGGTCCTTACAGACTATTAGTCGTTAACCTACTTTATAAAGACGCAGAAGCTCTTGCACCGCCAGGCTCGGTAGGCCGCCTACTTATCCAGATTCGACTTTAAGATTACTTATCGACCCGGAGCTTAAAATAGAAAGGCTAATACGCTAACGAGAAGAGACGGTAAGACTAGCTATGCAAAAGAAGACCTGAATATATTCCAGAAGATGTTAACAGAGCGGATAGTAGACGTTAAAGTGTTAAAAGAAGTGGGGATCTGCGCGGTAGAGCCGGTTACCGAGAAAGAGACGCTCTACGAAAACGTAGAGCAGCTTAACTAGCGACAGAAGCTCGGCAAAACCGGCTTAGGGAAGCTAATAGTTCTGGAAGAACTAATCGCAGAGGTTATCGAGCTGGTCTATAGTTCTAAGAATGTTGGCTACGCTAGCATAAAGAAGACGATAGAGGCTGTAAGAACGATCTACTAGTTTCTGCGGATATTCGAGCAGATTTACTAGTTTATTGCTAATTGTTACGAGTGTCGAGCCGCGAAGCCGCGCTACGGCCTTCCAGCCGGTCTACTAAAGCCACTGCCGATCCTTAAGAAACTGTAGCAGTACATTACGATAGATTTCGTAACTGGCCTACCGGATTCCGATAGATATAATGCCACCCTTAACGTAGCAAGGAACGCTATTTTATCCCCTATTAAGCAAAGGAAGAAGGCTCTACAGCGGAAGAGACTGCGAGAATGCTGATTCAGCACGTATAGAAGCACTATAGCCTGCCGGACACTATTACTACAGATAGGGGTCCTTAATTTACCGCTAATGTATAGAAGGCTATTAACTAAGTTCTCGGAATTTACAGAAAGCTTGGCATAGCTGCTTACCCTTGGACCGACAGTCAGTCTAAAGTAGTTAAATATCTCGGTCTTATTGTTAGAAGAGAAGGAATTCGGATAGATCCCTCAAGGATCGCTGCTGTAGCGGAATAGAAACAGCCGGAGTCCAAAAACACTACCTAAATCAGAGCCTTTCTCAGGTTCTGCAGTTACTATCGTCGATTTATTAAGGACTTTAGCAAGATAGCAAGACTCCTAAACAAGGCATTAAAGAAAGAGGCGGCTAGCCTATAGAACGAGAAGTGCACAGAGGCTTTTAACCGACTGAAAGAAGCGGTAGCCTTAGCGCTAGTACTAGCGCACTTTCGACTGGAAAAGATAATCTACCTAGAAACGGACGCTTCCGACATAGTAACCGCAGGGGTCCTTTCTCAATACGACGACGACGGCGAGACCCTCTATCTGGTGGCCTTCTTTAGCAAGTCTATAAATAAGGCTAAGCAGAACTACGCTATCTATAACAAGGAGCTATTAGCTATTATCTAAGCTTTCGAGGAGTGGAAGCTAGAGCTTATAGCTAGAAAGAGTACGGTCCAGGTCCTTATAGACTATCAGTCGTTAACCTACTTTATAAAGATGCAGAAGCTCTCTCGCTGCTAGGCTCGGTAGGCCGTCTATTTATCCAGGTTCGACTTTAAGATTACTTATCGACCTAGAGCTTAAAAAAGAAAGGCTAATACACTAATAAGAAGAGAGGGGAAGACCAGCTGCGCGAAAGAAGGTCCGAATATGTTCTGGAAGGTGTTAACCGAGCAGATAGTAGACGCTAAGGTATTGAAAGAAGTAGGGATCTGCGCCGTAGAGCCAGTAACCGAGGAAGAGACGCTCTACGAAAAATTAGAGCAGCTTAACCAGTAACAGAAGCTCGGCAAAACCAGTTTAGGGAAGCTAATAGTTCTAGAAGAACTAATTAAAGAGGTTATCTAGCTAGTCTATAGTTCTAAGGATGTTGGCTACGCTGGCACAAAGAAGACAATAGAAGCTATAAGGACGGTCTACTAGTTTCCGCAGATCTTCGAGCGGATTCACTATTTTATCGCTAATTGTTACGTATGTCGAGCCGCGAAGCCGCGTTACGGCCTTCTAGCCGGTCTACTAAAGCTACTGCCAATCCCCGAGAAACTGTAGTAGCATATTACGATACATTTCGTAACCGGCCTGCCGGACTCCGATAGATATAATGCTGCCCTTAACGTAGTAGATTGGTTGAGCAAGGAACGCTACTTTATCTCCTATTAAGCAAAGGACAAAGGCACTACTGCAGAAGAGACAGCGAGGATAGTAATTTAGTACGTATAGAAGCACTATAGCCTGCCGGACACTATTACTAGGGATAGGGGTCCTTAATTTACTGCTAATGTATAGAAGGCTATTAACTAAGTTCTCGGAATTCGCAGAAAGCTTAGCATAGCTGCTTACCCTTAGACGGACGGCCAGTCCAAAGTAGCTAACTGTAAGATAGAGAAATATCTACGAATCTTTTGCAGCTACTATTAAGAAGAGTAGGTTAAGGTGTTGCCGATAGCCGAATTCTGCGCCAATTTGGCACAATCCGAGGCTACCTTACTGGCACCGTTCGAGATAACTTAGGGCTATCTTCCGAAGATAAGCTTTTAACTACTAAACGAGCTAGGCTCTTTGGAATCTTCTACTGCTAATACGTTAAAAAGAGTCGCTGCCACTGCAGTAGAAGCGCTTAAATCTCAGATAGAAGAAGCGATTAGGGTGGCGAAAGAGGCGATAGAATCGGCTTAGAAGAAGATAGTAACTCGAGCTAATAGAAAGCGGTTACTAATAAAATTCAAAGAAGGCCAAAAGGTATAGCTTAATACGCAGAACCTTAGGCTAAAAGGAAATGCTAAGCTTAACCCCCGCTACGTAGGTCCGTTTACGATAGTGGAAAAGAGGTCGCCGGTAACCTATCGGCTCCAGCTACCAAAGTCGTTCCGAATCTACGATGTTTTCCATTTGGACCTATTAAGTCTAGATCCTAAAGACGGTTTTCCGGAATGGGGGTTTACTAAACCCCTACCAATCAAGATAGACAGTAAAGAAGAAGAGTAGGAGGTAGAAGATATAATAGATATAAAGAAGATAAGGGAGTCTATCAAAGCGAGGATCTTATAGAAGGGGTAGCTGGAAGACTATAAATAGTATCTAGTTAAGAATCTCCGAAATTTGGCAGAGCTGTTAAGAGAGTTTTATGTCCAGAACCCGAAGAAGCCGAGACCTAAGTAGCTCCGAAGCTAATAGCTCTAGAAGAGATAGAAGAAGAAGAAAGGCTACGTCCGCTTTATTAGTACGAAAACTAATAGAAACCATCGTAGCGCTGCGCTTAGCTAGAGTCCTTAGCTACACCGTTACCGTCCGCCGGCTTTGCGAGTCGGATAATAACGGTAAAGTCGAGGACGGCGCTACAGCTTCGGCGCGCTTTGTAATAGTATTCGTCTTTGCTAACACTAACCGCCAGTCCTGCCAGACGGATAATAACAGCAAAGACGAAGCCGACGCTATTAAATCGACTTTGCGATAGCGCTTAAGGCCTGAGTGAAGAAGAAAAAAGAAGAAGAGATAGCGCGCTGCGGATAGATCTATATAGACCCTCTATAGCGGTGCACAGGCTAGTTACGCTGCAGCTTAGATAGCTGTCGGCTTAGATCAGGCAGGTCCGATTAGATAGACGCCAAGTAAACGACTTCAGATAGCGACTGTTGCAGCAGCAGGAAGGGGTAGGACTAAGTAATAGGGTGGACCCTTGGAATTTCGGCTCGGCCCTTCTGAACCGAGCCGGGCTTTAGTACACCATCCCTAAAGCCCTTACCCACTGCCGTATAGATTCCTTTCCTTCTTTAGTTCGAGATATAGTTATCAAAACAGCCGTATTAAACCATATCTGCGTGCTCGGATCATTATATCTCGAACTTACGTACTATACCAACTCTGCGCTGCGCGAAAGAGAACGTTAAACTATCCGGACACCCAAATAACGCACGCACTTACCAAACCAAACACCAGCACTGTAAGACAGCTATAGAGAGCTTCTTAACGGTAGAGGGCGGCGTTACAGGCCGAAGCGGAAAGAGAAAGACTAACAGACTAAGGGATAGGCGCACTAGCATCCTCGAGGATAGAACGGCCACTAAGAGCCTTACAGAAGAAGAGATAGACGAAGTAAAGAAGGACATAGCAGGCTATACCGAGCTGTACGCACGTACGCCAGATAAAAGAGAAGAATATCTGGCAGAACAAGGAGCTAGGAAGGTGTTCGACATTATCACCTTCGTCAAAAAGAAGTTTTATAGGAACATAGAAGAAAACAGGCGACTAAGAGAAGAAATAGAAGCGGTAATAGCCGAGAAGGAATTAGTAGAAACCATTATCGACGTGCTAGAAAATCAAGCGGCGAATCAGCTAGCACAACTGAAGGCGATAAGGGCTTAGTTAGCTAACATAGAAGCAGAGGTGTCGTTAGCGCTGCTACTACATCGAGAAGAACAAGCAGAGACCGCCTTACCAGCGGCCTACAGTTAAGGTAGCACTTTGATAACGTTACTACCTAATCTACTAGCGTTTAAAGGTAGAGACTCTAAAGACTAGGAAGCCTTTAAGAAGAAGATAAAGAATAAGATAAACCGCGACTACGCCGGAAACAGTAAAGAAGACAGATTGACCTACCTGGAATCGCGATTAGAAGGTAAAGCCTTCTCGTTAGTAGCGGACCTAGAAGGGGTAATCGCTAACAAAGCAATCAAAGCGCTAGATTAACGCTTTAGAGACCTCTTCTGGAAGAAGACGGCCTGTAAGCAACTGGACAAGATTAACTAAAACCGGCTAACGTTTAAAGAATTCTACAGACTGTTTAGGAAATATGCTATTAGAGCTAAAGTGTCCGAAGGCGAACAGCTACACTTGCTAAGGCAGAAGCTGAACCCTAAACTCGCCGGAGCTATAGCTTCGGTAGAAGATAAAGACCTTAAGAGCTTCGTGCACTAAGCGCGAGTTACTGCCAGAAACTTAAACGCGTATAGAAAATCGTCAGCTCGCGAATCGATTTAGAAGCAGTCGCCGGCGTCGACAACGCGTTCCCCTGCAGCACCCTTCCGGAGGGGCCCCTAGCAGCCATCTTATTCGCCGCGTTCGTCGTTTGTCCCCACCTGCTACACGTACGGAAAGCCTGGCTATATCGCTACCAGATACCAAGCGACGGCTTAACAGAAGCAGGAGTATCGCGCCGCCAAGCCACTGCTACTAAGGAAGACTATCCAAGCTATAGAGCCGGCGCCGAACGACACCGACAGTATAGATAGTAGGGTACTACTAAGAATCTTAGGAAAAGACCAGCTGGACGGATAGGCCTCCTATCTAGCATAGACAATAGGGCACCGCTACGAACTACGTCGCTAGAAGAAGGGAGTATCAACAGTTGTAGCGATCCGCTCTCGGCGGCTGTAGAAGTGAATACGGAAACTGCTATTATCCTTCCTATTACTATCTACCCTATCGATAGCTTACACAGCCCCCTTTAGTTAAGAGCCTTTATCAACACAGGAGCGATTATCAGAGCGGCGATCCACTATCGATTGGTTCAGAAACTAATAAAAGGATACAGTTATCCTGTAGAGCTAGCGTCCCTAACGCGAATTTCAGCTTACAACGGACAAGACACTAAGAGCGTTACGCATTATGTGCTATTAAAGACCACCTTAGCAGGTCGCACTACAGAAGCGACGCTCCAAATTATAGATATCGGAAAGTTTGAAATTATTATAGGGCAGAAATAGATAAAGAACTAGAAAGCCGTTATTAACGTAGGTAGAGGCACACTCGGATTCAAAACCTAGCAGAGCGGCACCGCCGCTGTTAAGTCGGTTACAGTAGTCGCTACCAAACCAAACGTTACGTCTGCTAACGCAGTTCCGGCTGACCGTTCAAAGCCGTTATTGACGTAGGCAAAGGCACGCTCGAGTTCAAGACCTAGCAGAGCGGGGTTACTGCTGCCGGATCGGTCACCGTCGTCGCTACGAAGCCAAACGCTACGACTACCGGAGCGACTCCGATCGATTGGCCCGACCCTCCAGACACGATCGGAATGCTAAGCTCAGAAGCTTTAACGACCCTCGCGAGGTTGCTAGACAGTAAGATTTACGCTATCTTAATAAAAGACATCGAAGACTACTAGAAGATAATAGCGGAAGAAGAGGTAGACCCGCTAGAGATATTACCGAAAGAACTCTACGGCTATACTAACCTGTTCTTAAAAGCCGACTCCAACCTCCTACCGCTCCACCGACCGGAATATAACAACAAGATCCAGCTAAAAGAAGGAGCCGTATTGCAGAGAACCGAACCCCTAAGACGCTTATTACTGGCCGAGCTAGACTAAGTAGAAGTGTTTATTCGAGAAAACCTCGCGAAGAAGTTTATTACGCCAAGCTCTGCCGAGTATATGTTACTAATTCTTTTCGTACAGAAACCTGGAGGTAGTCTCCGACTGTATATAGATTACCGAGGCCTTAATAAGGTTACTAAGAGAGACGTGTATCTGCTGCCGCTGATCGAGAAGACTATACAACGAGTAGCTAAAGCCAAGTAGTTTAGCAAGCTGGATAATCGCTAAGCGTTTCACCGACTAAGGAATAAGGAAGGACAAACAGAAGATCTTACGACATTCGCTACGCGTATAGGCAATTTCAATTAGTTAGTAATGCCTTTCGGACTTACAAACGCGCCGGCAGTATAGCAGCGTTTTATAAACTATACCTTTATAGACATGCTAGAACGGCTCGTATCTATCTACTTAGACGACATTCTTATCTATACCGATAGAACGAGAGAACAACATACGGACTACATCGAGAGAGTACTAACGAGGCTCCGCGAGGTCGGGCTAAACGCGGACACGAAGAAGAGCGAGTCCTATCAGACCGAAGTTAAATATCTCAGTCTTATCGTCGGAAGAGAACGCATTTAGATAGATCCCTTAAAGGTCGCCGCCGTCGCAGAATGGAAGCAGCCGAAATCCGGAAACACTACACAAATCAGAGCGTTTCTCGGATTCTGCAGCTATTATCGACGGTTTATTAAGGACTTTAGCAAGATAGCGAGACCCCTAAACGAAACATTAAAGAAGGAGGCCGCTGGCCTATAGAATAAGAGGTACACAGAGGCTTTTAACAGGCTGAAAGAAGCAGTGGCCTCGGCGCCAGTCCTGGCGCACTTCCGACCGGAAAAGACGATCTATCTAGAGACAGACGCTTCCGATACAGTAACTGCAGGGGTCCTTTCTCAATATAGCGACGACGAAACTCTCTATCCAGTAGCTTTCTTTAGCAAGTCCATAAATAAGGCTAAGCGGAACTACGCTATTTACAATAAAGAGCTATTGGCTATTATTTAGGCTTTCGAGGAGTGGAAGCCGGAGCTTATAGCTAGAAAGAGTACAGTTAAGGTCCTTACGGACCACTAGTCACTTACCTACTTTATAAAGACGCAGAAGCTATTACGCCGCCAAGCTCGGTAGGCCGCCTACTTATCCGGATTCGATTTTAAGATTACCTGTCGACCCGGAGCTCAAAATGGAAAGGCTAAATTACTAACGAGGAGAGAAGGGAAGACCAGCCGCGCGAAAGAAGATCCGAATATGTTCCAGAAGATGTTAACTGAACGGATAGTAGATGCTAAGGTATTGAAAGAAGCAGGGATCAGCGCGATAGAACCGCCGACTAAGGAAGAGACGCTCTACAAGAAAGTGGAACGGCTTAATTAGCAGCAGAAACTCGGAAGAACCGGCTTGGGGAAGCTAATAGTTCTAGAAGAACTAATTATAGAGGTTATCCGATTAGTCTATAGTTCTAAGGATGTCGGTTACGCCAGCTTAAAGAAGAAAATAGAAGCAGTAAGAACGATCTAATGGTTTCCGCAAATCTTCGAGCAGATCCACCGGTTTATTACTAATTGTTACGTATGCCGAGTTGCGAAGCTACATTACGGCCTTCCGGCCGGTCTGTTGAAGCTACTTCCGATCCCTAAGAAACTGTAGCAGCACATTACGATGGATTTCGTAACTGGCCTGCTGGATTCCGGTAGATATAATACCACACTTAACGTAGTAGATCGACTAAGTAAGGAGCGCCACTTTATCTCCTGCTAAGCGAAGGATAAAGGAACTACTTTGGAAGAGACAGCGAGAATGCTGATCCAGCACGTATAGAAGCACTATAGCCTGCTGGACACTATTACTACAGATAGGGGTCCTCAATTTACAGCTAATGTATAGAAGGCCATTAACCAATATCTCGGAAATCGTAGAAAGCTCAGCACAGCTGCTTACCCTTAAACCGACGGTCAGTCCGAAGTAGCTAACTGCGAGATAGAAAAATATATACGAATCTTCTGTAGTTACTATTAAGCAGAGTAGGTAAAGGTGTTGCTAGTAGCCGAATTCTGTGCCAATTCAGCACGGTTAGAGGCCACCTTACTGGCGCTGTTCGAGGTAACTTATAGTTATCTTCTGAGAATAAGCTTCCAACCGCCGAACGAACCCAGCTCTTTAGAACCTTCTACATCTACCGCTACTTCGTCAAAGAGAGTCGCCACCGCTGCGGCAGAAGCGCTTAGATCTTAGATAGAAGAAGCAATCTGCGTAGCGAAGGAGGCGATAGAATCGGCTTAGAAAAAGATAGTAACTCGAGCTAATAGAAAGCGGTCGCTAATAGAATTCGAGGAAGGCTAAAAGGTATAGCTTAACACGCGGAACCTAAGGCTGAAAGGCAACGCCAAGCTTAACCCCCGCTACGTAGGTCCGTTCAAGATAGTAGAAAAGAGGTCGCTAGTAACTTATCGGCTCCAGCTACCAAAATCGTTCCGGATCTACGACGTCTTTCATTCGGATCTGCTAAGTTTGGACCCTAAAGACGGTCTTCCGGATCAGGGGTTTGCTGAACCCCTGCCGGTCGAAATAGACGGTAAAGAAGAAGAATAGGAGGTAGAAGATGTAATAGATATAAGAAAGCTAAGAGGATCTATCGAAGCAAGGATCTCGTGGAGGGATAGCCGGAAGATTATAAATAGTATCCGACCGAGAATCTCCGGAATTCAGTGGAGCTGCTAAAGGAATTTTATACACAGAACCAGAAGAAGCCAAAGCCGGAGTGGCTCCGAAGCTAATAGTTACGGAAGAAGAAGAAAAGCTGCGTCCGCTCTATCGATATAGAAGCTAATAAAGACGATTGTAGCGATCGCTTAGCTAGAGTTCTCGGCTCCACTACCACTACCACTAGCCAGGACCGGCGGATAATAGCGGTAAGGCTGAGGACGGCGCCACCGCGTCGGCGCGCTTTGTAACAGTCTTTGCTCTCTGTTACCACTATCTGCCGGCTTGGCCAGAAGGATAATAACAGTAAAGAACGAAGCCGACGCTATTAAAGCAGCCTCGCAGTAGCGCCAAAGGCTATAGTAGAGAAGAAAAAGAAGAAGAGATAGCAAGCTACGGATAGATCTATATAGACCTCCGCAGCAGCGCACAGGCCAGCCTCGCCGCAGCTTAGACGGCTGCTAGCTCAGATCAGATAGCTCTTCTAATCAGATAGAAGCCGAAGTAAGAGACGTTAGATAGCGACGATGTAAGAAGAAAGAAGATAAAGAAAGGGGATAGTTTCGAAATAGAAGAAAGCGAAGAGCTAACGTCGGAATCAAAAAAAAAGGGGGGACAGATAAGTAAGCGGTCGAGGGCGACCGCTAGTAAGGGAGGGGGGTAGTGTTGCAGCAGCAGAAAGGGGTGGGACTAAGTAATAGGGTAGACCCTTAGAATTTCGGCTCGGCCCTTCCGGACTGAGCCGGGCCTTGGCACACCACCCCTAAAGCCCTTACCTACCGCTGCATAAATTCCTTTCCTTCTTCAGTTCGAGATATAGTTATTAAAAAGGCCGTATTGAATTGTATCTGCGTGCCCGGATCAGACGCTACCTCCTTATTGTTAATAAAAGGGCTTAAGGCAGGACTCCTATATAGTATTTAAGTAGCGCTTATACTACTATCGCTAGCTAGAGTTATAACTACTCTATATCTAATAGGTATATCTTGGGTCTTTCTAGGGCGTAGTATATTGCTATATACTAAGATTCGGATTAGAGGGGTTTTCTCCTTTAAGAGGTAGTTAAGATAGCGTTATATAAGTTTTATATATCTCTCTGCTTTAAGCAGACTGATCTCTGCCTTTAGGCGCCTCTCCTTATCTACTGCAGCTTGTGTATATACTGTAGTGTCCTGACCTCTATAGAGAGGTAAACATCTATTAAGTTCGCCTCCTATACACCGCTTACAGTATGTCCGCTCCGTTCTAGGGTCGACATTAGTGTCTATAGGCTACTACCTTTAGGTAGACTTATTAGAACTGTTATAGGATTAGATTGTAGCAGTGTAAAGGGCACCTAATACTAATAACTAGTATCGTGTTAGAACTAACAAGTGTCCCTCTACTAGTCTCGCCTGCTCTCCTTTTGTATATACGTAAGGGCGGCTTAAGCCGTCCTTAGCAATAGGCTACCCTTAGGTTCGTAGTTGCACCCTTAGAGCAACTCTGTGCCCCTGCAAGACCTCCCGAATAGTGATTCTATAACACTAGGTTTGTTTATGTTACAGCGGCAGAAAGGGGTAGGACTAAGTAATTGGGTAGACCCTTAGAAATTCGGCTCCGCCCTTCCGGACCGAGCCAGGCCTTGGCGTGCCCACCCCTAAAGCCCTTACCCACCGCCGTATAGATTCCTTTCCCTCCTTAGTTCGAGATATAGTTATTAAAACAGCTGTATTAAATTATATCTACGTGCTCGGATTATTATATCTCGAACTTACCAACTACACCAACCCTGCGCTGCGCGAAAGGGCCTGTTAAACTACATCCGGCTACATAAATAACGTCCGCGTACACCAAAACCCAAACCAAACACATTAGCACTGTAAGAAGACTATAGAGGGCTTCTCGACGGTAGAGGGTAGCGTTACAGGCCGCAGCGGAAAGAGAAAGACTAACAGAGCGAGGGATAGGCGCGCCAGCATCCTTAATAAGAGGACGGCTACCAAAGGTCTTCTAAAAGAAGAGACTAATAAAGCGAAGAAGGGCATAGCCGGCTATAAGGAGCTATACGCCTGTACAGCCGACGAGCTCGAGGAACACCTAGCGGAACACAGGTCTAGAAAAGTATACGACACTATTACCTTTATCGAGAAGGCGTTTTACAAGAAAATAGAAGAGAACAAGCAGCTAAGAGAGGAGATAGAAGCAGTAATAGCTAAGAAGGAATCGGCAGAGACTATTATCGGGGTGTTAGAGAACTAAGCGGCGATACGACGAGAGTAACTAAAAACGCTAAGGGCTGAGTTAGCTAACATAGAGGCAGCGATTTCGTCGGCACTGCCGCTACTATAAGAAGACTAAGCAGAAACTGCCTTACCTGCTGCCTATAGTTAAGGTAGCACTTCGATAACGTCACTACCTAACCTACCGGCCTTTAGAGGTAGAGACCCTAAGGCCTAGGAAGCACTTAAGAAGAAGATAAGGAACACGATAAGTCGCGATTATGCCGGAAGCAGCGAAGAAGACAGACTGGCCTATTTAGAGGTACGACTATAAGGTAAAGCGTTCTCGCTAGTAGCGGACCTGGAAGATATAACCGCCAACGAAGCTATTAAAGCCCTAGACCAGCGCTTTGCAGCGCTTTGGAGACCCTTTCCGCAAGAAGACGGCACGCGAACAACTGGACGAGATCAGCCAAAACCGGCTAACATTTAAGGAATTTTACAGACTATTTAGGAAATATACTATTAGGGCTAAAGTTTCCAAGGATAAACAGTTACACTTACTAAGACAGAAGTTGAACCCCGAACTGGCCGGAGCTATAGCTTCGATAGAAGACGAAGACCTTAAGAGTTTCGTGCACTAGGCGAGAGTTACTGCCAGAAACTTAAATGCGTACAGAAAATCGGCAGTACGCGAACTAAATCAGAAGCCGTTACTAGCGCAGACGATGCGACCTTCTGCTCCTTTTAGACGAGGCCCCTAGCAGCTATCTTATTCACTACGCTCGCCGTTCGTCCCTACTTGCTACATATACGGAAAGCCTGGCTATATCACTCCTAGATGCCAAGCGACGACTTAGCAGAAGCAGGAGTACTATGCTACGAAGCCGCCGCTGCTAAGGAAGACTATCTAAGCTATAGAGCTGGCGCTAAACGACACCGATAGCGTAGACAGTAGAGTGCTATTAAGGATTTTAGGAAAAGACTAGCTAGACGGATAGGCCCCCTACCTAGCATAAACAATAGGGCACCGCTACGAACCGCATTGCTAGAAGAAGGAGAGAGTGTAAACAGCTGTAACGATCCGCTCTTGGCCGCGGTTGAAGTAAATACGGAGACCGCTATTATTTTTCTAATTACTGTCTATCCCCTTAAGGGCTTATACTGCCCCCTTTAATTAAAAGTCTTTATTAATATAGGAGCGCTTATCGGTGTAGCGTTCCACTATCGACTGGTTTAGAAACTAACGAAGGGATATAGCTATCCGGTAGAGTTAGCATCGCCGACGCGAATTTCGGTATATAACGGACAAGACACAGAGAGTGTTACGCATTATATGCTATTAAAGACTACCCTAGCTGGTCGCACTACAGAAGCAACGTTCTGAATTATAGACATCGGACGGTTTGACATTATTATAGGGCAGAAATAGATAAAGAACTAGAAAGCCGTTACTAACGTAGGTAAAGGCACACTCGGATTCAAAACCTAGCAGAGCGGCACTGCCGCTGTCAAGTCGGTTACAGTAGTCGCTACCAAACCAAACGTTACGTCTGCTAACGCAGTTCCGGCCGACCGTTCCAATCCTCTAGACACTGTCGGAATAATAAGTTCAGAGGCCCTAACGACTCTCGCGAAGTCGCCGGAGAATAAGATCTACGCTATCTCAATAAAAGACATCAAAGATTACGGAAAGATAATAGCGGAAGAAGAAGTAGACCTGTTAGAGGTGTTACTAAAAGAACTCTATAGCTACGCTAACGTGTTCTTAAAAGCCGACTCCAACTTCCTGCCGCTCTATCGACCGGATTATAATAACAAGATTAGGCTGAAAGAAGGAGCTGCGCTGCTAAGAACTGAACTCCTAAGACGCCTATCGCCGGCCGAGCTAGACTAAGTAGAAGTGTTTGTTCGAGAAAACCTAGCAAAGAAGTTTATTACGCCGAGCTCCGCCGAGTATACGTCGCCGATCCTTTTCGTACGGAAACCTAGAGGTAGTCTCTAACTGTACGTAGACTATAGAGGCCTTAACGAAGCCACTAAGAGAGATGTATACCTGCTGCTGCTAATTGATAAGACTATACAACGAGTGGCGAAAGCTAAGTAGTTCAGTAAGCTGGACATTCGCTAAGCGTTCTACTAACTAAGGAACGAGGAAGGGCAGACGGAAGACCTTACGACGTTCGCTACGCGCATAGGCAACTTCAAGTAGCTAGTTATGCCTTTCGGACTTACTAACGCGCCAGCAGTGTAGCAGCATTTTATAAACTATACCTTTATAGATATGCTAGAATGGTTTGTGTCTATTTACTTAGACGACATCCCTGTCTATACTAATAGAACGAGAGAGCAACATACAGACTACATCGAGAGAGTATTAACTAGGCTCTGCAAGGTCGGGTTGAACGCGGACACGAAGAAGAGCGAATTCTATTATACCGAAGTCAAATATCTTAGTCGTATTGTTAGAAGAGAAGGAATTCGGATAGATCCCTTAAAGGTCGCCACTATAGCGGAATGGAAGCAGCCGAAGTCTGGAAACACTACCTAGATCAGGGCTTTTCTTAGGTTCTGCAGTTACTATCGGCGATTTATTAAGGACTTTAGCAAGATAGCAAGACCCCGAAATAAGGTATTAAAGAAGGAGGCAGCTGGCCTATAGAACGAGAAGTGCACAGAGGCTTTTAACTGGCTAAAAGAAGCGGTAGCCTCGGCGCCAGTGCTAGCACACTTCCGGCCGGAAAAGACGATCTACCTAGAAACGGATGCTTCTAACACAGTAACAGCGGGGGTCCTTTTTTAATACGACGACGATAGCAAGACCCTCTATCTGGTAGCCTTCTTTAGCAAGTCTATAAATAAGGCTAAGCGGAACTACGCTATCTACGACAAGGAGCTGTTAGCTATTATCCAAGCTTTCAAGGAGTGGAAGCCGGAGCTTGTAGCTAGAAAGAGCACGGTCTAGGTCCTTACAGACTATTAGTCGTTAACCTACTTTATAAAGACGCAGAAGCTCTCGCGCTGCTAGGCTCGGTAGGCTGCCTATTTATCTAGGTTCGACTTTAAGATTACTTATCAACCCAGAGCTTAAAATAGAAAGGCTAATACGCTAACGAGAAGAGAGGAGAAGACTAGCCGCGCGAAAGAAGATTGGAACATGTTCCATGATCCGGGCACGCAGATAAGATTCAATACGGCCTTTTTGATAACTATATCTCGAACTAAGGAGGGAAAGGAATCTATGTGGTGGTAGGCGAGAGCTTTGGGGGTAGCGTGCCAAGGCCCGGCTCGGTCCGGAAGGGCCGAGCCAAAATTCCAAGGATCTACCCTATTACTCAGTCCCACCCCTTTCTGCCGCTGCAACACCACTCCCCTCCCTTATTAGCGGTCGCCCTCGACCGCTTACTTATGTGTTCCTTCTTTTTTTTTTTAGTCACTATCTAACCTCTTTACTTGGCTTCTATCTGATCCGTTCTACCTGATCGTAGCTATCTGATCGGAGCCAGCGGTCACCAGAGCTGCGGCGTGACCGGTCCGTGCGCCGCCGCATGGGTCTATATAGATCCATCTGCGGCTCCCTATCTTCTTCTTTTTCTTTCTCTACTAAGGCCCTTACCTATCGCAGGGCTGGCGGCGTCGGCTTCGTTCTTAGGCGAACCAGCGTTACTAAGAGCACCGGAACCGGTGTTTCTGTCCTGATCTCAACGTTGTTATCCTTTCGGCGAAGCCGACTAGTAAGGACGATGCTGACGAGGACGGTGGCCAGGCTCGCCTATCTCGATCGCTTTCACCGATATCTATATCGATAGAGCGGACGCGGTTCTTCTTTTTATTCCTAATCCGCTAGCTTTATAGCTACTCGGGCCGCGGTTTCTTCGGGTTCCGGACGAAAAACTCCCTTAGCACTTCTGCTGAATTCCGGAGGTTCTCGGCCGGATACCATTTATAGTCTTCTAGCTATCCTTTCTATAAGATCCTCGCTTCGATAGATCCCCTTCGTCGTCTTATATCTATAATATCTTCCACCTCCTATTCTTCTTCTTTACTGTCTATTTCGATCGACAGGGGTTCGGCGAACCCCTGATCCGGAAGACTATCTTTAGGGTCTAGGCTTAGGAGATCCGAATAAAAGACATCGTAGATCCGGAACGATTTCGGCAGCTGGAGCCAGTAGGTTACCGGCGACCTCTTTTCCATTATCTTAAACGGGCCTACGTAACGAGGGTTGAGCTTCGCGTTGCCTTTTAGCCTTAGGTTCCGTGTGTTAAGCTATACCTTTTGGCCTTCCTCGAATTCTATCGGTAACCTCTTTCTATTAGCTCGAGTTACTATCTTCTTCTAAGCTGATTCTATCGCTTCTTTCGCTACCTTAATCGCTTCTTCTATCTGAGATCGTAGCGCTTCTGCCGCCGCCGCAGCGATTCTCTTCGACGAAGTAGTAGTAGAAGGTTCTAAAGAGCTGAGTTCGTTTAGCGGCTGAAAGCTTATCCTCGGAAGATAACTATGTGTTATCTTAAACAGCGCTAGTAAGGTAGCTTCCGACCGTGCTGAATTGGCGCAGAATTCGGCTATCGGCAACATCTTAATCCATTCTGCTTGATAATAACCGCAGAAGATTCTCAGGTATTTTTCTATCTTACGATTGGCTACTTTAGACTGGCCGTCGGTCTAAGGGTAAGCGGCCGTGCTGAGCTTTCTACGAATTTCAAGGGCCTAGTTCATAGCTTTCTATACGTCTGCGGTGAATTAAGGACCCCTATCCGTAGTAATAGTGTCCGGCAGCCTATAGTGCTTCTATACGTGCTGGATCAACATTCTCGCTGTTTCTTCTGCAGTAGTTCCTTTATCCTTAGCTCGGCAGGGGATGAAATGGCGTTCCTTGCTTAGTCAACCCACTATATTGAGTATAGCATCGTATCTATCGGAACCCGGCAGGCCGGTTACGAAGTCTATCGTAATGTGCTGCTATAGTTTCTCGGAGATCGGAAGTGGCTTTAGCAGTCCGGCCGGAAGGCCGTAACGTAGCTTCGCTACTCGGCACACGTAACAGTTAGTAATAAACCGGTGGATCTTCTCGAAAATTCACGGGAACCAGTAGGTCGTCCTTACTGCTTCTATCGTCTTCTTTGATCCTATGTAGCCTACGTCCGTAGAACTATAAACTAGCTGGATAACCTCTGTAATCAGTTCTTCCGGAACGATCAGTTTCCCTAAGCCGGTTTTGCCGAGCTTCTGCTGCTGATTAAGCCGTTCCACTTTCTCGTACAGCATCTCTTCTTTAATTGGCGGCTCCATCGTACAGATCCCTACCTCTTTCAACACCTCGGCGTCTACTATTCGTTCTGTTAGCACCTTCTGAAACATGTTTAGATCTTCTTTCGCGCGGCTGGTCTTCCCTTCTCTTCTCGTTAACGCGTCTGCCTTTCTATTCTAAGCTCCTGGTCGATAGGTGATCTTAAAATCGAATCTAGATAAGTAGGCAGCCTACCGGGCTTGGCGCTGTAACAGCTTCTGCGTCTTTATAAAGTAGGTCAGTAACTGGTGGTCCGTAAGGACCTGGATCGTGCTCTGTCTAGCTATAAGCTCTGGTTTTTACTCTTTGAAGGCCTGAATAATAGCTAGCAGGTCTTTATTATAAATAGCGTAGTTTCTCTTAGCATTATTTATAGACTTGCTAAAGAAAGCTACCGGATGGAGAGTTTCGTCGTCGTTAGCGTATTAAGAAAGGACCCCTGCTGTTACTATGTCGGAAGCGTCTGTCTCTACGTAGATCGTCTTTTCCGGTCTGAAGTGCGCTAGCACTGGCGCTGAGGCCACCGCCTCCTTTAGTCGGTTGAAAGCTTCCGTACACTTCTTATTCTATAGGCCAGCGGCCTCCTTCTTTAACGTCTTATTCAGTAGTCTCGCTATCTTACTGAAGTCTTTGATAAACTGTCGATAGTAGCTGCAGAATCCGAGAAACGCTCTGATTGGCGTAGTGTTTCCGGATGTCGGTTGCTTCTATTCCGTAACGGCGGCCACTTTCGACGGGTCTATCCAAATTTCTTCTCTTCTAACGATAAGACCGAGGTATTTGACTTCGGTCTAATAGAACTCGCTCTTTTTCGTGTCTGCGTTTAATCCGACCTCGCGGAGTCTCTTTAACACTCTCTTAATGTAGTCCATATGTTGTTCTCTCGTTCCCCTAGTGTAGATAAGAATGTCGTCTAAGTAGATAGACACGAAACTTTCCAGCATGTCTATAAAGATGTGGTTTATAAAGCGTTGCTACACAGCCGGCGCGTTGGTAAGTCTAAAAGGCATTACCAACTACTTAAAATTACCTATACGCGTAGCGAATGTCGTAAGGTCTTCCGTTTGTCCTTCCTCGTTCCTTAACTGATAGAACGCTTGGCGAATATCCAGCTTGCTGAACCACTTAGCCTTAGCTACTCGTTGTATAGTCTTATCGATTAGAGGCAGCGGATACACATCTCTCTTAGTGACCTTATTAAGGCCCCGGTAATCTACATACAGTCAGAGACTACCTCCGGGTTTCTGTACGAAAAGGATCGGTAACGCATATTCCGCAGAGCTTGGCGTAATGAACTTCTTCGCCAAGTTCTCTTGAACAAACACTTCTACCTAGTCCAGCTCGGCCAGCGATAAGCGTCTTAGGGGTTCCGTTCTCAGCAGTGCGGCTCCTTCTTTCAACTGGATCTTGTTGTTATATTCCGGTCGGTAGAGCGGCAGGAGGTTGGAGTTAGCCTTTAAGAACACGTTAGTGTAACTATAGAGTTCTTTCGGTAATACCTCTAGTAGATCCACTTCTTCTTCTGCTATTATCTTCCGGTAGTCTTCGATATCTTTTATTAAGATAGCGTAAATCTCGTTGTCGGGCGACCTCGCGAGGGTCGTTAGAGCTTCTGAACTTATTATTCCGATCGTGTCTTAAGGGCCGGACCGGTCCTTCGGAGCCGCTTCGATAGTTGTAGCGTTCGGTTCCACTGTAACGACGGTAGCCGGTCTGGCGGCGGCTCCGTCGTGCTGGTTTTTGAACCCTAGCGTGCCTTTACCTACGTTGATAACAGCTTTCTGGTTCTTTATCTATTTCTGTCCTATAATAATGTCAAATCTTCCGATATCTATAATTCGGAACGTCGCTTCTGTAATGCGACCTGCCAAGGTGGTCTTTAATAGCATATAATGCGTAACACTCTCTGTGTCTTGTCCGTTGTACGCCGAAATCCGTGTCGGCGATGCTAGCTCTACTGGATAGCTATATCCTTTTATTAGCCTTTGAACCAATCGATAGTGGATAGCCGCTCCGATAAGGGCCCCCGTGTCGATAAAAGCTCTTAGCTAAAGTGGTTTGCTCGATCCGTTAAGGGGGTAGACAGTAATTAGAAGGATAATAGCTGTTTCCGTGTTCACTTCTACCGCTGCTAAGAGCGGATCGCTGCAGCTGTTGATGCTCTTATCTTTCTTTAACGTAGTTCTTGTTAGTGCCCTGTTTTCTACGCTAGATAGGGGGCCTATCCTTCCAGCTGGTCTTTTCCCAGGATTTGCAGTGGCACTCCACTGTCTACGCTGTCGGTGTCGTTTGGAGCCGGCTCTATAACTTGTATAGTATTTCTCAGTAGCTGCAGCTGCTTTATAACACGATACTCCTGCTTCTGCTAGGCCGTTGCTTGGCATCTCGTAGCGATATAGCCAAGCTTTCTACACGCGTAGCAGGTAGGGACGAACAACGAACGCGGTGACTAATAAGGTAGCTGCTGGGGTGCCCTCCGGAAAGGCGCAGGGGGTCGCGTTGTCTGTGTTATTAACGGCTTCTAGTTCGATTCACGTAATCTCGCGTAAGCGCTTAGGTTTCTCGCAGTAACTCTCGCTTGGTGCACGAAGCTCTTAAGGTCCTTATCTTCTACTAAGGCTATAGCTGAGGCCAGTTCAGGGTTTAGCTTCTGTCTTAGCAGGTAGAGCTGCTTATCTTCCGCTACTCGGGCCCTAATCGCATATTTTCTAAACAGTCCGTAGAACTCTTCGAATATCTGCCGGTTCTGGTTGATCTTATCTAGCTGTTCGCAGGCCGTCTTCTTCCAGAAGGGGTCTCCGAAGCGTTAATCTAGTGCTTTAATCGCTTCCTCGGCGGTTACCTCTTCTAGGTCCGCTACTAGCGAAAAAGCTTCTCCTTCTAATCGCGACTCTAGGTACGCTAGTCTATCTCCAGCGCTGTTTCCGGCATAGTCTCGGTCTATCTTGTTCTTTATCTTCTTCTTAAATACTTCCCAATCCTTAGGATCTCTGCCTCTAAACGCTAGTAGATCCGGTAGTAACGTTATTAACGTGCCGCCTTAACTATAGGCCGCCAGTAAGGCGGTCTCTGCTTGTTCTTCTCGATGCGGTAGCAGCGCCGACGACATCGCTGCTTCCATCTTATCTAGCTAAGCCTTTATCGCTTTTAGTTGTGCTAGTCGGTTCGCCGCTTAGTTTTCCAGCACATCTATAATAGTCTCGGCCGATTCCTTCTTAGCTCTTACCGTTTCAATTTCCTCTCTTAATCTCCTGTTCTCCTCCGTGTTTCTATAAAACTTCTTCTCGATAAAGGTAATAATGTTAAACACCTTCTTAGCTCTATTCTCTGCTAGATGCTCTTCTATTTCTTCCGGCGTACGTACGTACAGCTCGGTATAGCTCTCTATGCCCCTCTTCGCTTTATCTATCTCTTCTTCTGTAAGGCCCTTAGTAGCTATTCTGTCGTCGAGGATGCTAATACGCCTATCCCTCGGTCTATTATTCTTTCTCTTTCCGCTGCGGCCTATAACGCCGCCCTCTACCGTTAAGAAGCTCTCTATAGCTATCTTACAGTGCTGGTGTTTGGTATATGTTAGTGCGCGTACGTTATTCGGGGGTCCAGATGATTTAACGGTCCCTTTCGCGCAGCGCAGTAATAGTCTAGGGGGTAAGTTCGAGATATAATGATCCGGGCACACAGATAAGATTCAATACGGCCTTTTTGATAACTATATCTCGAACTAAGGAGGGAAAGGAATCTATGTAGTAGTGGGCGAGAGCTTTGGGGGTGGCGTGCCAAGGCCCGGCTCGGTCCGGAAGGGCCGAGCCGAAATTCCAAGGGTCCACCCCATTACTTAGTCCCACCCCTTTCTGCCGCCGCAACATTCCAGAAGGTGTTGACCGAGCGGATAGTAGACGCCAAGGTAATAAAAGAAGTAGGGATCTGCGCAGTAGAACTAGCGACTAGGAAAGAGACGCTTTACGAAAAAGTAGAGCAGCTTAACTAGCAACAGAAGCTTAGCAAAACCGGTTTAGGAAAGCTAATAGTTCTAGAAGAACTAATTATAGAGGTTATCTAGCTAGTCTATAGTTCTAAGAATGTTGGTTATGCTAGCACAAACAAGACGATAGAAGCTATAAGGACGGTGTACTAGTTTCCGCGGATCTTCGAGCGAATTTACTGGTTTATCGCTAATTGTTATATATATCGAGCTGCAAAGCCGCGTTACGGTCTTCCAGCTAGTCGACTAAAACCACTTCCGATCCCTAAGAAACTGTAGCAGCACATTACGATAGATTTTGTAACCAGCCTACTGGATTCCGATAGATACAATGCCACCCTTAACGTAGTAGATCGTTTAAGCAAGGAACGCTACTTTATCCTCCACTAAGCAAAGGATAAAGGCACTACTACAGAAGAGACAGCGAGGATGCTGATTCAGCATATATAGAAGCACTATAGCCTACTGGACACTATTACTACAGATAGGGTCCCTTAATTCACTGCTAATGTATATAAGGCTATTAACCAAGTTCTTGGAATTCGTAGAAAACTTAGCATAGCTGCTTACCCTTAGACCAACGGCTAGTCGGAAGTAGCTAACTGTAAGATAGAGAACTATCTACAAATCTTCTGCAGTTATTATTAAGAAGAGTTAGTTAAGGTGTTGCCAATAGCGGAATTCTGCGCCAATTTAGCACAGTCCGAGGCTACCCTACTAGCGCTGTTCGAGATAACTTATAGCTATCTTCTAAGAATAAGCTTTTAACCGCTGAACGAACCCAGCTCTTCGGAATCTTCTACCGCTACTTTGTTAAAGAGAGTCGCTGCTGCTGCGGCAGAAGCGCTTAAATCTTAGATAGAAGAAGCAATTAGGGTAGCGAAAGAGGCGATAGAATTGGCTTAGAAGAAGATAGTAACTCGAGCTAATAGAAAGCAGTCACTAATAGAATTTGAAGAAGGCTAAAAGTTATAGCTTAATACGCAGAACCTTAGGCTAAAAGGAAACGCCAAGCTCAACCCCTGCTACGTAGGTCCGTTTACGATAGTAGAAAAGAGGTCGCTAGTAACTTATTGGCTCCAGCTACCGAAGTCGTTCCGAATCTACGATATTTTCTATTTAGACCTGTTGAGCCTGGACCTAGAAGACGGCCTTCCGGAACAAGGGTTTACTGAACCCTTACTAATTGAGATAGATAGCGAAGAAGAAGAGTAGGAGGTAGAAGATGTAGTAGATATAAGAAAGGTAAGAGGGTCTATCAAAGCAAGGATCTTATAGAAGGGATAGCCGGAAGACTATAAATAGTACCCAGTGGAGAATCTCCGAAATTTGGCGGAGCTGTTAAGAGAGTTTTATATCCGGAACCTGAAGAAGCCGAGGCCTAAGTGAAGAAACAAAGAGGTAACGTCGATTTTAAGAAGGATTTCTGCAGAGGAAGCCGCGAATCGGACGGAAGAAGAAGACGAAGAAGCAGAAGAAAAAGAAGAAAAGAAAGACGAATCAAAAAAAAAGGCAGAAGGGATAAGTAAGCGGTCAAGGGCGACTGCTAATAAGGGAGGAGGGTGGTGTTACGGCGGCAGAAAGGGGTAGGACTAAGTAATAGGGTGGACCCTTGGAATTTCGGCTCGGCCCTTCCGGACCAAGCCGGGCCTTGGCGTGCCCAACTCTAAAGCCCTTACCTACCGCCGTATGGATTCCTTTCCCTCCTCAGTTTGAGATATAGTTATTAAAACAGCCGTATTGAATTATATCTGCGTGCTCGGATCAGTTTACACAAGCTAGAGCCTAAAGACTAAACTAAGATCTAAAGACTAAGCTAAATTCTAAGACTAAGAATAATAGTCCTAAATTAATTTACAAGACAAGCTATAAAGAAGAAAGAGAAAGGTTAGGAGGCTGTAGCAGGATTTTTGCTAGTAGGCTAGCTGCTAAGTTTCTCTACAAACTCTTTCTCTCTGGCTTATAGACAGATCTCTTTGTTAACCTGCTTCTCTGACTCTTGCACTTGTTAACCGTAACACTGCCTTTCTTATCAGACGATTGACTGCCTTATTGTTAAGACATTGTGTGTTGATTAAACAAGTTGATACTGCTAAGAAAGTTCTGGCATTCAAATAATACCGCCAAGCTAATAGTTATATATGTTGTAAGATTTGCTTACTCTATAGTTAATAGCGATGAAAATAAACAATTTTTTGTGCAAGCTGGTCGTGCCAAGAAAATTTGGCCGCTCTATCAGTATGGCCAACCTATTGACCGTGTACGTTACGTTGACCATATTGGGCAGTAGCAGCCACCAGAATGGCTTCTCCCGTGCCTGGACTTTCACATTCAACCCAACCACATAGCACTGCGCAGAGAGAAACATTTGAGCCATTCGCGCTTCGAGTAGAGAAACTCGGCCATCATGGCAGCAGAAGGCAATCCTCAATGCGCAACGTTCGTACATTGCACTCCGTACGAATCGCGCAAACGCCCCAGGCCACATACTGACCACCGCGTAGGCTCTACGTATGCGCCATGATCCTCATCCCTGCAGTGTGATACTGACAGACTAGCTCCGCAACATCAACGAAAAGATCAAGATTCCAAAGCTCATCGAGGATATCAACGAGTACTTTGGCGAATTTGGAACTGTTATCGATGTGGTTGCGAAGAAGAATCTCAAGGCCAAAGGTCAAGCCTTTGTAGTCTTCGAAACACCAGATGATGCAGAACTGGCCATGGAAGCGCTACAGGGCTTCGAGATGTACGGTCGGCCCATTGAGATCTCGTACGCGAAGACACGGTCGGATGCTACGGTCAAGAAGGTCGATGGAGATGAGGCGCTGGAGGAGTGGCAGAAGCTGCGAAAGGCGGAGAAAGGTAGGAGAACATGGCAAGAATGCTGTTCACACGACGCGAGTTCACTGACCAGCATTGTCTCGACAGAGCGCAAGCGAGCCGTCGAAGCCGCCGCTGCCGCCGCCAAACCCGCCAAACGCCCTGCCGATGCGAATCTTGCAGAGCGCCCTGCGAAATCCAGCACCAAGCCTTCTAACGCCATGGCAGACGAGTACCTTCCTCCGAACAAAATCTTGGTTCTTCGCGATTTCCCAGACGATTACGGCAAGGTCGAGCTTTCGAGCGTGTTCGCGAGATTCCCTGGTTTCAAGGAAGTGCGTGTTGTGCCGGGCAGGAAAGGGCTGGCATTCGCCGAGTACGATGATGAGGCCAGTGGTACGGTGGCGAAGGAGGCGATCAACGGGCAGGAGCTGGGAGAGAAAACGATAAGAGTCACGTACCAGAGACAGTAGATTCGTGGGGCAAGGCGAGCGAGAGGTGGAGCTCGAAGCGGCCGGAAGCACTTCTCATGATCAATGGCGAGACCTTTGGTACTCGAGATGTACCTATTGGGTTGCCGGGAGAAGGCGTGAAGTGCACGCGGCGACGCTGAGCACGCTTCGGGGTGATATATGCGCCGGTCAAAGCCGATGGCGATCTCGCCCGACTCAATTGAGGCCCGACCGAGATCATGGCATGACTGGCTCTTTGATTAGTCATTGCGCATGGTCGGTGCAGACCATATGTTTTTGGCTACTTTCTTCTCTGAGCTCAGGCGAGCTCAAGGACGTCGAGGGAAGATTTTCACGATGTATACGTCGATAGCAGGGGGTCTGCGATCTTGTCCGCGATGCTTGAATGTGGCTTCGCGTGTGTTATCATAATCGATCGTGTCGGCGTGATCTGCGATGTTTGGTTCGTGTTTGAGCCTTCAAAAATCTCGAGGTGGAAATTTAAAAGTGCTGTGCCCAAGAGCTGTTGGCGATGCAAATCTTGTGAGCTGCTGCCTGGCAAGTGAATACATCTCCAACGCGACGCGCACGGATCAGTCGAGTTCATGTGTCCACCAGGCAACCAGGGAGAGAGTGACCAGATAGCCGCAACTCTGCCGTGAGGGGCGAGGGCTATTGCAGTGAAGGTTATACAAGACCTTGGAGAGTACATCCCTGGAATGGTAATGGTGCAAGCCGGCGACCTACGTAGATTGCACACTGAGGTGTCTCCGGAGGGCAGGGAGCGGGGTGGTCACAGACCAGGAACGCACGCTTCCAGTCTCGAGGAAGCTTGCTGGACTACGCGCATTGAACAAGGGTGCCTTATCTGGAGCCTGCGTTAGCATGTCTGTTGTGCTGCCACCCACAATGACGGCGATTGAGTCGCTGACATCATCATGAGCATCAGGAGCCCTTCAGTGCTTTGTGCTACGTTACTGTCTTTCACCGTTCTTCGCATCGCACTTGTAGCCCATACCATCATTATTACACCACCCATGCAAAATGCTCGTGAAACATGCTTGCATTATAGATATCGAGCAGCCCTCATCCTCAATGACAACGCCGCTGAGACTTCGAAGCACCTGAAGTAAGCATATGTCTTCAGTCGCAGCGGTGCAGATTGTGACGATAGGTAGTCAGAAGGAGGATTCGGGCATGCTGCCGCTCTTTTCCTCGTCCAGCACATCCCTTTCTTTCCAGAAGGCGGTTGGTCCCGCTGGACCGTGCATATCGTAGTCCCTACATCATCAATGTTAGTGAAAGCTGCATATCTTGGCCACTGTCTCAGCTCACTTGTCGAACCAATTTCCTAGCACACCTCGGGCAGATTTGAGACCTCCGACCTGGATACCTTCGCTCCGCCATCGCTCTTCTCCGTGGAAGATGGAGAAGGTGGTCCAGCGAATTTCGCCTTCGGGAGTCTGCCTGACGCTCCCTTTTATGCGAGAATTGGCGTTTGGATCCCAGCTCGCATGTAGACTTCGACTTGTGCCGCGGAAGTGTACGACTGGTAGTCTCTCGCCCTGGAAATTACTCCAGCCACCCTCTTCTTCATCTTCGTCGTCTTCATTTCTGCTGCCCGGTGGCTCGATGCGTGTGACATGCAGCTTAATGCGAATCAGTCGAAAGGCTAGATCAGAAATGACAAATCAGCGGGTGAACAACGTACGGTCTCGTTGAGTTCAATCAAACCTTCGTCCGTGTCAATCGGTTCTCTGTGCTGCGAGTCTGGGATGGGCTCGCTGAAGTTGAATGCGTATAGGTCGTTGTAATCAAGAAAGCAGACGACTCGCATCCAATATCCGCTCACACCGTATGGGTCCATGGCATCAAGCGAAAGTGCCAGTTCTCGGATCTTAAAGTCTTCTTCTTCCAGGTCTTTCGGCGGTGCAGATGTCCGTGGCGCTGACTTGTATGAGCCCGGTGTTGCTCCTATCCAGGGGTACCGCCAGACCATTGGGAAGCGTCCATCCGACCGAACTATGAACTTGCGCAAGTTGTAGCCAAGCACGATCATGATGGCCTCCACTTTCTCCCAGTCGACTCGTAGGCTGCCGTCTTTCATAAATGGACCCCACAAAGTGGCATTTGTATATTCTCGTAGGTCGTAAACTTTGCTTCGAGCATAGGTGTGCGTTGTCCGTGCAGTTATGGGCGATCTCGTACACACAGTCGCCTCTGGCGAGCCATCTCCGTATCTTGGCGGCAATGTGAAGATTGACCTCGTAGGCAGTACATCGATTGGCATGCCATACAGACAGTGCAGCTTTGCACTTGCTTGCCTCAAGTCTTCCGTATCCGCTGCCATCTGGTCGTCGGCTCCAGCGCGACCCCGAGCAAACAAGCTGCTTGCGCAAAGGAAGCTGTCTATGTTATCTTTGTCTCTGAACGCATCTACCAGCAACTGCATGTTCTTGCTCTTATCTTGTTGAATATCTGCCAACTCGACTAAGCGAGGAATCTCACGTGTTACGAAGTCTAGATGTCGTCGTTTGGACTCGAGATCTCCTGTTTCCAAGAGTCTCTCGAGCTTGACAGCCCGATGTACCAAGTCTTCATAGTCTGGCTCTTCTTGAAGTCTTGTAGGTTCATCGTAGCGTCTGACGTAGAGGTCCTTATGGAGTAGGTGGTTGCCTTTAATATAGCGGTGTAGAATCCGACATGTTCGAGAGAGGGCGGATAAGTCGGCGAGCCCAATGTCAATGAAGATACAATGCAGTAGCTCGTGTGATAGCCCAAGCAGCGAGGCCATGTTGGTGGGAAGCTCATGCGCGTGCGTTGGTTCAGCCTGGGTAGGTGGGGTATGATAAGCATGGGGGTAGATCTCAGGCGAAGGAAGTCGAGAGTCGTGCGAAGCAAGGGAGACCCATCTCTTCACGACAAAATGCATTGGGTATCGCTAGTGGTACATGCAAGGAATCGGCCGTGTCTACCTCTATCTAAGTCGTCAATGCCACGATTCAGCATCCGCTCCTGCTGACACTTCATGGCAAGACAGTCATCCACATTTCCTACGCTCGTATGGCTTCGCTATCAGAAGCGGTGCAAGCGTGGCGTCCGCTCAACCAGACTCTTTCCACCTCTTTGCGCCCAGGTCGTTCAAGTCCCCCATCCCGCGTCCTTCGCCTTCGCCTTTGCGTCGCTCGCCACGGCTCCCGGCTTTTCCGGTCCAACAGGTTTAGACTTCGCAGTCTGCACTGTGTCAGCAGTGATATCGCTCTGGATTTCAGTAGCCCCCGTCGAATAGTCATCATAGTCGTCATCGTACACAGTCGAGTCCAAGATCGCCTGTGCCGCTTGGCCATCCAGGTCTTCCTCAACTCCGTGCTCGCCAACAAACTTCAAATCCTGCCCATCCAAGCAAAACAAGTCGTCTGCCTTGCCATGTTCGATGACCCGTGCCCTAGACACATTCTCGCCCACGCATCCGCCGAAAGACATTCGGAAGGCGGTGACGTAGTGTTCTTGTTGGTCGCCAAGCAGATACATTTGCGTAATGCCTCCGTTGAAGGCCACGCAAGGGAGTTGCGCCGGTTCCTGCAGTGCCCCACCAAATGGCAGCATCTGGTGTAATGGCATCAGATTTCTCAAAGGGTCGGCTTCGATGTGTTCAGTCAAGACGGGAGCTTCGGCGGCAAGGACATAAGGTTCCTCTTCTGGGTGCGACGGCTGGATAGGTGTATTGCCCGCTTGCGTCTTCGGGGTAGGTCGTAAGAATTCTTCCGGTATTTGAGCCATCTCGTTATGGACAGTAACGAATGTAGCTGCTGGGTGCAGCACAAACCAGCTGCGCGCCCACATCAGCTCGAGCAGGAACTCGGCCCATGAGGGTTGGGTCTCAGACAGGAACTTCTTGCCTTTCTGAGCTTTGCCAGAATGAATTGCTTGCACACGCCAGGACAGGAAGTCGTGAAATTCAATCCACTTGTCGCCAAACATCAATGTTGCCGACGTGGAAGGCGCTTGGTATAGAAATGGGGCTGGGTCGTCCACATTAACGCGCTCCTCCTCTCCAAACTTTCCATAGCTCATGTTTGAGACTGTTGGTTGCTCGAAGGCAGCAAGGCCACTGATATTAGAGTCGGGTACGTCCAGAGAGATGCCGAGAAGGTTGTCTGAGCCCGAAGATGCATATGTCCCTTGATAGCGGTACTCCAAGAGGGTGAAATGTAGGTATTGTAGGAAAGTGGGACTCAGCTCAACTTGGGGCGACAGAAGCAGCACATAGTGGTCAAGCTTCTTGGTTGGGTAAAAGGATTCGACAAATCTTAGAGATGCCTCCTCAGTGTTGAGCCGCGAAGAAGGGATCCGACGGCGCAGTGTAAGCAGATTCGGATCTTTCTGCGACTGCTTACCAGGTGGCCATTGCAAATGGATTTCGAGGTACTTCAAGAGAAAGTGCTCTGCCTTGTATGGCAGCTCGATCGTCAGCCTTGGCATCTTTAGACCCGCATAGTCTGCATTCGTGAGGCTCTTCAAAAGCCTGATCAGACTGCCTGAGCTCTCCGTTGGTGCGTGAATAACAATGTCAATGGTGGGCTTGTGCCAATGTACAAGACTCGCAGCAGCAAGCTTAGTTATCCACAGCCAGTCTTCGTATCGTCCCGACGGGATCTCAATCAAGGGCTTGCCCGAATGGTCCGCCTTGAAGCGCATCGCTCTCACAAAATATGCCTCTTCCTTCTTACTATCGTCCATTATGATGGCTTGCGGGTGCATATAATCCTGGACGTGCTTCAGAGCACCTCTGACAGCAGATTCCGCCCTCGCATCGGTACTGAACTCGGCATAGTCGCCACGCGCATCGTGCCAGAATGCGCGACAGGTCTCGCTAGTCACACCATTCATCTCTTGCAGCTCCTGAATTGGTATCGTGCTGCGACCGAATACGGCGATATGTACGTGGTTGCGATCCACTCGTGCCATCTCACAAGCCATCGGCACCAGATTGGCCAAGCTTCTGAGCGAAGATGCGGTGAAGAGCACATTGCGATTATGTGGGTCTGTGCCCATGGTCCGCGAGATCTTCTGCAGCGTGGCGCCGAGCCTATAGAACCTCACCGGTCCATTGAAGTAGTGCTTCGTGGTTGCATCTTCGGCTGCATCACCGTCCGCATCTCTGGGCGGCGCGCCTTTCGGCTCTCGAGCTCTGACGTCTTCATATTCTCGATAGAAGTGTGGTGTCGAACCAGTGCCTCCCGGGAGATGGTGTAGTGCCCATGTGATCAAGCCTATCGCAACAAGCAACAACACACGTTTCCTTCTCCACCGCCAGGGCAGATACGGGGATATTGATGTGGATGTTGTGTGGATGCGGCGCGGCTTCCAGTCGTCGTCGCGCTTGCCTAGCTCTTCATCTTTGCCGAACGCCAGGCGAGATGGCGCTGACATGCTTGGCGTGCTTATGAGCGCTGGAGGAGGCAGAGGCCGTGAAGGTGGATCATGATGGAGAAATAGCTAGTCGCGTATCACCAGGCTGCACTCTGCACGCTTCGGCTTGTGCAGGGTGGAGTGCCGGGTGAGTTTGTCCTGGCCAATTCAGAAGCTCGCGAAAAGGTGTGATTACGTCTGACTCGATCGACTGGCGTGAAATGGAAGTGGACATCAGAATTTATCAACCTTATAAAGGCTTCGTACTTACCTTGTGACGTATACGAGCATTCGATTAGCAGTATCATTAGGATAGCCGGATTTTCTTAGCGCAATCAACTTGTCAATTAACACACAATGTCTTAATAACAAGGTAACGTCGATAACTACAAGCTGGGCAGTATTATTAGAATAGCAGAATTCCTTATGTCAGGGTATCAGGACCTCAAAGGTGTACTGAGTGTGTTGAGGTGTGCTGAAGTAGTGGTGTTGTGCTGAAGTAGTTAGGTTGGAATGTACTAAAATGCCAGGTGTCAAGACTTGCTGCAAAATGTCCTAGATTTGCTTAGACAAGCTAAAACCCAAAGACAGAGCCAAATTCTAAAGACTAAGCTAAAATCTAAAGGCTAAACTAAGACTATAATGAATAGTCCTAAATTAATTTATAAGACAAGCTATAGAGAAGAGAAGAGAAAGGTTAGGAGGCTACAGCAGAATTGGTGCGCGCCTTAACTAAGCAGATAGCGTTATCGCTAGCATATAGCCTCGGCACTAGCGGCAAGACCAACCTGCTTCCAGATCCGGAGATCTTCTAAAGAGGCTTATATAAAGAATAAGAAATGTTTAAACTAAAGATTAAGAGAAAGATAAACCAAAACTACAACCACTACAACTGTAAAGATAATAGGATAGCTTATCTTAAGACTCGCCTTTAGGGCGAAGTGCTTGCGTTAATTTCCGACTTATAGGCACGACAAGAGCTTACTGTCCCCTAGGTAATCGAAGCCCTAGATTAGCGCTACGCTAACTACTTTAAGGTAAGCAACCCTTGTACAGCTCTGCGCAACCTTTATTAGAAGCTATACTAGTTATTCGATAAATTCTACAGTGAATTTTGCAAGCACGTCGACCGCGCTAGGCTTATAGATAGCGAGCAGATCTATATGCCAAAGGAAAAGATTACTAGTTAACTAAGAGACACTATACTAATAGTAGAAGATGTTGCGGCGGTGGAAAGAGGTGAGACAGATTGATGGGGTGGACCCTGGAATTTTGGCTCGGCCCGTCTGGGCCGAGCCGGGCCTTGGCACCACCACTACGAAAGCCCCCCACCACCACCACATAGATTCCTTTCCCTCCTCAGTTCGAGATATAGTTATCAAAACAGCCGTATTGAACCTTATCTCCGCGCTCGGATCATTATATCTCGAACTCACTCTCTACACTAACCCCGCACTGCGCGAAAGGGTCCGTCGAACTATCCAGAAACCCGAATAACGCACGCGCACCACACACATATCAAAAACAACAACCTAAGGCACTGTAAGAAGATAGAAGGCTTCTTAGCGGTAGAGAGCGGCGTTACAGGCCGCAGCGGAAAGAGAAAGACTGACAGACCGAGGGATAGGCGTACCAGCATTCTCGACGACGGAACGACCGATAAAGGCCTTATAAAAGAAGAGGTAGATAAAGCGAGAAAGGGCATAGAGGGCTACGCCGAACTGTACGGACGCACGCCAGATAAGATAGGAGAATATTTTACAGAGCACGGAGCTAGGAAGGTGTTTAACACTATTACCTTTATAGAAAAGAAGTTTTATAGGAACGTAGAAGAAAACAGACAGTTAAGGGAAGAAGTAGAGATAGTAAGGGCCGAGAAGGAATCGGCAGAAACCATTATCGACGTATTAGAGAACCAGGCGGCGAATAGACTAGCGCAACTAAAGGCGCTAAAGGATTAACTAGCTAATATAGAAGCAGCGATGCCGCTGCCACCGCATCGAGAAGAACAAGCAGAGACCGCCTTACCAGCGGCCTATAGTCAAGGTAGCACCTTGATAACATTATTACCGGACCCGCCGGCGTTTAGAGGTAGAGACCCCGAAGACTGGGAAGCGTTTAAGAAGAAGATAAAGAATAAGATAGACCGCGACTACGCCGGAAACAGCGCCGGAGACAGACTAGCGTACCTGGAATCGCGATTGGAAGGCGAAGCTTTTTCGCTAGTAGCGGACCTAGAAGAGACGACCGCCGAGGAAGCAATTAGAGCACTAGACCAGCGCTTCGGAGACCTATTCTGAAAGAAGACAGCCCGTAAGCAGCTAGATAAGATTAACCAGAACCGGCAGACGTTCGAGGAGTTCTACAGTTTGTTTAGAAAATATGCGATTAGGGCCTAGGTAGCGGAAGATAAGCAGCTCTACCTATTAAGGCAGAAGCTGAACCCTAAACTGGCCGCAGCTATAGCGTCGGTAGAAGACAAAGACCTCGAGAGCTTCGTGCACAGAGCGAGAGTTACCGCGAGAAACTTAAGCGCTTACGCGAAATTATGCGAATCGGTTTAGAAGTTGTCGCCGTCGGCGCAGACGGCGCGGCCCCCTGCGCCTTTCCGACGAACCCCCTAGCAGTCGTCGTATCCACCGCGTTCGTCGTTCGTCCCTACCTGCTACGCGTATGGAAAACCCAGCTATATCGCTACAAGATGCCAAGTAACGGCACAGCAGAAGCAGGAGTATCGAGCAGCGAAGCAGCCGCCGCCGCTAAGAAAGACTATTCAAGCTATCGAACCGGCTCCGAACGACACGGACAGCATAGACGGCAGGGTGCAGTTAAGAATCATAGGAAAAGACCAGCTAGACGGATAGACCCCCCATCTAGCGTAAAAAACAGGGCATCCCTGCGAAAGGCACCGACGGAACGAGAGAGCATCAATAGCTGCAGCGATCCGCTATTAGCTGCAGTAGAAGTAAACACTAAAACAGCTATTATCCTTCCAATTACTGTCCACCCCCTTAACGGATCGAGCAAACCACTTCAGCTAAGAGCTTTTATCGATACCGGAGCCCTTATCGGAGCGGCTATCCACTATCGATTAGTTAAAAAGCTAATAAAGGGGTACGGCTATCCGGTGGAAATGGCGTCGCCGACGAGGATTTCGGCGTACAACGGACAAGACACGGAAAGCGTTACGCACTACGTACCGCTAAAGACTACACTGGCTGGTCGCACTACGGAAGCGACGTTCCGAATTATAGATATCGGAAGGTTTGACATCATTATAGGGCAGAAATAGATAAAGAACCAGAGAGCGATTATTGACGTAGGAGAAGGCACACTCGGATTCAGAAAACAGATCAGCGGCTCAGCTGCCGTCAGATTAGCCACCGAATCGGTTACGGTAGCCGACGCTAAACCGAACGTTACGACGATCGAAGCGGCTCCGTCCGATCGTTCCGAACCCCCGGTTACTATCGGAATGATAAGTTCAGAAGTAACGACGACCCTCGCGAAGTCACCAGACAACGAGGTTTACGCTATCTTAATAAAAGACATCGAAGACTACCGGAAGATAATAGCGGAAGAAGAAGTGGACCCACTAGAGGTGCTGCCAAACGAGCTCTATAGTTATGCTAACGTCTTCTCAAAAGCAGACTCCAACCTATTACCGCTCTATCGACCGGAATATAACAACAAGATCCGACTAAAGGAGGGGGCTACGCTGCCAAGAACCGAGCCCCTAAGACGACTGTCGCCGGCGGAACTGGACTAGGTAGAGGTGTTCGTTCGCGAAAACCTAGCAAAGAAGTTTATTACGCTAAGTTCTGCCGAATACGCGTTACCAATTCTTTTCGTGCGGAAGCCCGGAGGTAGTCTCCGACTGTGTGTAGACTATCGAGGCCTTAATGAGGTCACCAAGAGAGACGTGTATCCACTGCCGCTAATTAATGAAACTATACAGCGGGTGGCGAAGGCTAAGTGGTTTAGCAAGCTAGACATCCGCTAAGCGTTCTATCGACTAAGGAACGAAGAAGGGCAGACAGAAGACCTTACGACGTTCGCGACGCGAATGGGCAGTTTCAAGTGGTTGGTAATGCCTTTCGGACTTACCAACGCGCCGGCGGTGTAGCAATGCTTTATAAACCACACCTTTATAGACATGTTGGAACAGTTCGTGTCTATCTACCTGGACGACATCCTTATCTATACAGATAGAACGAGAGAGCAACACACGGACCACATTAAGAAGGTGTCGACTAGGCTCCGTAAGGTCAGACTGAACGCAGACACGAAAAAGAGCGAGTTCTACCAAACCGAGGTTAAATACCTCGGTCTTATCGTCGGAAGAGATAGAATTCGGATAGACCTATCAAAGGTCGCCGCCGTCGCGGAATGGAAGCAGCCGAAATTAGGAAACACTATGCAGATCAGAGCGTTTCTCAGCTTCTGCAGCTACTATCGACGATTTATAAAGGACTTTAGCAAGATAGCGAAACCCCTAAACGAGGCGCTAAAGAAAGAAGCAGCTGGCCTATAGAATAAGAAGTGCACGGAAGCTTTCGTACGGCTGAAAGAAGCAGTGGCCTCTACGCCAGTGCTAGCGCACTTCCGACTAGAAAAGACAATCTACGTAGAAACGGACGCTTCCGATACAGTAACGGCAGGGGTCCTTTCTTAATATAGCGACGACGAGACCCTCCATCTGGTGGCTTTCTTTAGCAAGTCTATAACGGAGGCCGAACGGAACTACGCCATCTACGATAAGGAGCTGCTGGCGATCATTCAGGCTTTCGAGGAGTGGAAACCAGAGCTTATAGCTAGAAAGAGCACGGTTCAGGTCCTTACGGACCACCAGTCGCTAGTCTACTTTATAAAGACGCAGAAGCTCTCCCGTCGCTAAGCTCGGTAGGCCGCCTACTTATCAGGGTTCGACTTTAAGATTACCTATCGACTAGGGGCTCAAAACGGAAAGGCTAACGCGTTAACGCGAAGAGAAGGGAAGACGAGCCGCGCGAAAGAAGACCCTAATATGTTCTAGAAGGTGTTGACCGAGCGGATAGTAGACGCAGAGGTGTTGAAAGAGGTAGGGGTCTGCGCAGTAGAACTAGCCCCTAAGGAAGAAACTCTCTACGAGAAGGTGAAACAACTTAACCAACAACAGAAGATCGGCAAAACCGGCTTAGGAAAGCTGATAGTTCCGGAAGAACTAATTACGGAGGTCATCCAGCTGGTCTATAACTCTATGGATGTTGGCCACGCCGGAGCGAAGAAAACGACGCAGGCCGTAAGAATAATCTACTGGTTTCCGCGGATCTACGAACGGATCCACCGATTTATCGCTAACTGCTACGTGTGCCGATCGGCGAAGCCGCGTTACGGCTTTCCAGCAGGCTTATTAAAGCCACTGCCGATCCCCGAGAAACTATAGCAGCACATTACGATAGATTTCGTAACTGGCCTGCCGGACTCCGATAGATATAACGCTACGCTCAATGTAGTAGATCGGCTAAGCAAAGAGCGCTATTTCATCCTATGTCGAGCTAAGGATAAGGGAACTACTATAGAAGAAACGGCGAGAATGTTAATCCAACACGTATGGAAGCACTATAGGCTGCCGGACACTATCACTACGGATAGGGGTCCTCAATTTACCGCCGACGTGTAGAAAGCTATCAACTAAGCTCTCGGAATTTATGGAAAGCTCAGCACCGCTGCTTACCCTCAAACCGACGGTCAGTCTAAAGTCGCTAACCGTAAGATAGAACGATACCTACGAACCTTCTGCGGCCATTATTAAGAAGATTGGATTAAGGTGTTGCCGATGGCCGAATTCTGCGCGAACTCAATACGGTCAGAAGCGACGTCGCTAGCGCCGTTCGAGATAACCTACGGTTATCTTCCGAGGCTAAGCTTCCAGCTACCGAGCGACGCCGGCTCGCCAGAGCTTTCCACTACCACCACTACGTCGTCAAAGAGAGCCGCCGCCGCGGCGGCGGAAGCGCTCCGATCTCAGATGGAAGAAGCGACCAAAGTGGCGAAAGACGCGATGGAATCGGCTTAGAAGAAGATAGTAACTTAAGCTAATAAGAAGCGGTCACCGATAGAATTCAAGGAAGGCTAAAGAGTATAGCTCAATACAAAGAACCTAAGGCTAAAAGGCAACGCCAAGCTGAATCCACGCTACGTAGGTCCGTTTACCATAATAGAAAAGAGGTCGCCGGTGACTTATCGGCTCCAGCTGCCAAAGGCGTTCCAGATCCACGACGTTTTCCATTCAGATCTGCTAAGCCTGGACCCTAAGGATGGCCTTCCGGAACAGGGGTTCGCCAAACCCCTGCCTGTCGACATAGACGGTAATAAAGAAGAGTAGGAGGTAGAAGACGTAATGGACGTAAAGAAGATAAGGGGGTCCATCAAAGCGAGGATCTCGTAGAAGGAGTGGCCGGAAGACTATAAATAGTATCCGATCGAGAACCTCCGGAATTTGGCGGAGCTGCTAAGAGATTTTTACGCGCGGAACCCGAAGAAGCCGAAGCCGGAATGGCTCTAAAGCCGATCCTTCCAGAAGAAAACGAAGAAAGCCACGTCCGCTCTACCGGCGCGGAAGCCGATAAAAACGATCGTAAGGTTGCTTTGGGAAGTAATTGTGCTCTACTACCACCGCGTCGGCCGGTAGCTCGCGCACGCCGTAGCGTGCCAGCGCCGCCGACCGCGTAGTAGGTAAAGGCTTTGGTAGAGAAAGAAAAAGAAGAAGAGATAGAGCCGCGGAAAGATCTATATAGACCTTCCGCACCGGCGCACAGACTAGCTACAGCGCAGCTCAGATAACCCACGGCTCAGATCAGATAGCACGGATCAGGCGCACCGATTACATAAACGCCAAGTAAAGGACCTTAGACACCGATAACGTAAGAAATTCAAGAAGCGAAGGAAGACGGAAGAGGTAACATTACTGTCGGAGGGGATTTTCGAGAAAGAGACGATAAATCAAAAAAAAAAAAGTGGAGATTTTCGGAGAGATGGGGTGACTAAGCGGTCAAGGGCGACCGCTGGTAAGGGAGGGGGGTAGTGTTGCGGCGGTGGAAAGAGGTAGGACAGATTAATAGGGTAGACCCTAGAATTTCGGCTCGGCCCGTCCGGGCCGAGCCGGGCCTTGGCACTACCACTACGAAAGCCCCCTACCACCACTACATAGATTCCTTTCCCTCCTCAGTTCGAGATATAGTTATCAAAACAGCCGTATTGAACCTTATCTGCGCGCTCAGATCAGAAGACACGGATAATCTAGAGGTCTTTGGACGACGAGCCTGTACCAGAAACAATAATATCTAAGAGTCTAAGAGCTTCGCGGCTTAGCATTAATCGAGACAACACTAGCTACCTAGAAAGCAGTTTTTGGTACGACTACCGCTGCTGCGGAAATCCCTACTACCGTTTCAGCGACAACAACAACCCCTGTCGTTCCGTTCTACTTTGGTCCCTACCTGTTACATATATAGAAAGCTCGGGTACCTAGCTACGCGATGCTAAGCTACGCCTTAGCAGGAGCAAGCTTACTAGGCTACGAAGCCGCTTCTAGTAAGAAAGAGCGTCTAGGCTATAGAGCGGACGCTAAGTAAGACCAACAGTATAGACGGCAGTACACTACTAAGGATAATAGGAAAAGACTAGCTAGAAGGATAGGCCCCCTATCTTGTTGCGGCGGCAGAAAGGGGTGGGACTAAGTAATAGGGTAGACCCTTGGAATTTCGGCTTAGCTCTTCCGGACCGAGCCGGGCCTTGGCGCACCCACTCCTAAAGCCCTTACCCACCGCTATATAGATTCCTTTCCCTCCTTAGTTCGAGATATAGTTATTAAAACAGCTGTATTGAATTATATCTGCGTGCTCGGATTATTATATCTTGAACTTACTAACTACACTAACCCTGCGCTACGCGAAAGAGACCGTTAAACTATATCTAGCTACCTAGATAACGTACGTGCACCAAAACCCAAACCAAACATCAGTACCGTAAGATAGCTATAGAAGGCTTCTCGACAGTAGAGGGCGGCGTTACAGGCTGCAGCGGAAAGAGAAAGACTAACAGAGCGAGAGATAGGTACACTAGCATCCTTAGTAAGAGGACGGCTATAGAAGGTCTTATAGAAGAAGAGACAGATAAAGCGAAGAAGGGCATAACCGGCTACAAGGAGCTATACGCCTGCACAGTAGACGAACTAGAAGAACACCTAGCGGAACATAGGTCCGGAAAGGTATACGACACTATTACCTTTATCGAAAAGACGTTCTACAAGAAGATAGAAGAAAACAAACAGCTAAGAGAAGAAATAGAGGCAGTAATAGCTAAGAAGGAATCGGCGGAGACTATTATCAATGTATTAGAAAACCAAGCGGCGAATCAACTAGCGCAACTAAAGGCGCTAAAGGCTTAGTTAGCTAACATAGAGGCAGCGACGTCGTCGGCACTGCCTCTACTACTACAGGAACAAGCGGAAACTGCCTTACTAGCGGCCTACAGTTAAGGTAGCACCTCGATAACGTTACTACCTAATCTACCAGCGTTTAGGAATAGAGACCCTAAAGACTAGGAGGCCTTTAAAAAGAAGATAAAGAACAAGATAAGTCGCGATTATGCTAAAAGCAGTAAAGAAGACAGATTGGCCTACCTAGAATTGCGACTAGAAGGCAAAGCGTTCTTGTTAGTAGCGGACCTAGAAGATGTAACCGCCGACGAAGCGATTAAAGCCCTAGACCAACGCTTCGGAGACCCTTTCTAGAAGAAGACGGCCTATAAGCAACTGGATAAAATCAACTAAAACCGGCTAACGTTTAAGGAGTTTTACAGACTTTTTAGGAAACATGCTATTAGAGCTAAAGTGTCCGAAGACGAGCAGCTGCACTTACTAAGGCAGAAGTTAAACCCTAAACTGGCCGGAGCTATAGCTTCGGTAGAAGATAAAGACCTTAAGAGCTTCGTGCATTAGGCGAGAGTTACTGCCAGAAACTTGAACGCGTATAGAAAATCGGCAGCACGCAAATCGATCCAGAAGCTATCGTTAGCACTGACAATACGACCCCCTGCTCCTTTCCGACGAGGCCCCTAGCAGCTATCCTATTCGCTGCGCTCGTCGTTCGTCCCTACCTGCTACGTATACAGAAAGCCTGGCTATATTGCTACTAGATGCTGTTAGGGGGCGCCGTCCAGCCCAGGTCCTAGACCTAAGCCAGCCGTCGCCCTAAGGATTATGACTTAGCGGCGCCAGCACGACCCTACCCTCTGTACGGAGTTACTAACACGACCCCACTTCTGTACAGAGGGATAATCCTATAGCCCTATATAGAGGGGAATTGTCGCCCCTCTAAACAGAGAAAAAACTCTGCACTACTATAAAGAGGGAAACTCCCGACCCTCTATACAGAGTGTAAACCTTGCACCCCTATATAGAGGGAAATTGCTAGCTTAGCTTTGTAGATACAAATTGTACAGCAGCAGACGACGAAGGAACTGCCTATTAGTTCCTTTATATAGATACCTAACCTTAAGTTTCTAAACTAAGATTCTTAAGCCCTTATATTAGGAACTGATCTTACTGTCGGTAACTGCAGTAATACAACGAAGATAGACAGCGACATCCCTATAGATCCTGCGGCTATGCAGGATCAGATGCACCGCGCGTACGAGGAGCTGCTGGCACACAAGAGGCAGCTCGAACAGCAAGTAAGCTACTAGGCTGCGATAATTTCCTAGCAGGAACAGGAGCTACGACAGCTTAGGGCGTCCGATTGCGATCCGACCCCTACGACGACGACGACGACGAACACGACGGCCTACACCCTAGCCCCTAAGAGCAAACTCCCTAACGTTACTACTTACAATAGTAAGGCTCTAGCTAAGTACCCCTCCTAGGCTGCCTAGATGCGCTCTAAGCTTCTAGTCGACTTAGGAGCATACCCGACTAAGCTGGACAAGGTAGTGTACCTCTTTAGGAGGTTAAAGGGTGTTGCGGCGGTGGAAAGGGGTAGGACTAAGTAATAGGGTAGACCCTCGGAATTTCGGCTCGGCCCTTCCAGACTGAGCCGGGCCTTGGCACGCTACCCTCCCCAAAGGTCTCGTCCACCACTACATAGATTCCTTTCCCTCCTCAGTTCGAGATATAGTTATCAAAAAGGCCGTATTGAATTATATCTGCGTGCCCAGATCAAAGGGCAGGGCGGCAGCACAGATTCTGCTGTACTACGAGACGGCTATTGCTAACCTAGCAATAGCAACTAAGACGATGCTCTAGGCAGCTCTTAACAGGAGCTATAAGGACCTAGACTGCAAAATCAGAGCACTCCTATAGGTTAATATAATAAAGCAAGGACGCAAGACTATATAAGAGTTCCTCGTAGAATATAACTAGACCCTGGCAGAGGCAGGAGGACTCTAATAGGAGGACAGGGTAAAAATTACTACCTTAGAGGTAGGCCTCTCTAAAGAGATTATAACGGGACTAGTAGGCGTAATGCGACTAGCTATATACGAGGAGTTCTGTAATCTCCTTAGGATAGTTAACGACTAACAGCGCAGGCTCGGACAGATAAGCTGCGTCTACGAGATAAGACAATCCCTCTAGCGGCAGCAGGACACTATAGACTAGGAACTAACGACGACGAGAGTAGCGGCAGCCGTTACTGTACGGCCAAGGGCCGCTGCCAAAAGGGCACATTAGATAGACATAGCTACCTTTAACAAGAGACGAGCTAAAGGGAGCTGCTACAGGTATAGCAAGATAGGCCACACTGTTGCTACTATACCAAGGGGAAGGAATTGACTACGACATCTAGCTAGAGCCCTGTCCAGATAGGAGTTTGCCTAAAGTACTGTACAGTCCGCTATGATGCGGCGCGGTACACTTGAGCCAAAAGGGACTGATCAAGTGACTCGGAAGTGACTTGATCAATGTGTACCAGATTATAAACCTTGGCAAGGCATAGCAGTGACCCGGGCACACCACCCCGGATCACCACCCCCTGCGCTACAGGCTTACGACCTCGTAAGCTGCGCTTGCTTACAGGCCACGCACCTTATGCACAGCCCCCCTGTGAATCGTGCGCAATCAACCCCCCCCCGGCAGGTCTGCACACAGCCAGCTGGACCTTTACCGGGTCTGCCTTATTTGTACGGAGTGGTGGACAAACGGACATACGTCAACGCTGCTTCCACTCGGCGTTGAAAGATGCGCCCCCTGGGAATTGAACCCAGGCCTTTCACGTACAGTTTCAGCAGTTACTTCCGAGTCAAGTGATGCGGCGCGGTACACTTGAGCCAAAAGGGACTGATCAAGTAACTCGGAAGTGACTTGATCAATGTGTACCAGATTATAAACCTTGGCAAGGCATAGCAGTGACCCGGGCACACCACCCCGGATCACGCTATACGGTATGTCCTCTAGAGAACTTCTAGTACTACGCAAGACACTAGACGACCTACTTGCCAAAGGTTTCATTTGCGCAAGTACCTCGTCTGCGGGAGCCCTAGTGCTGTTTGTCTATAAAGAAGGCAAGGCCGGCTTGCGTTTTTGCGTAGACTATAGAGGCATTAACGCGATTACCAAGAAGGACCGGTACCCCCTACTCCTTATTAAGGAGACTCTCGGACGGATTAGAAAGTCAAAGTGGTTTACTAAGCTTAACGTAGTCTCGGCTTTCTACAAAATACAGATTAAGGAAGGCTGTAAATAGATAACTGCCTTCTGTACGAGATATAGTCTTTTCGAGTAGCTTGTTACCCCCTCTAACCTTGCCAACGTACCGGCAACCTTCTAGAGGTACATTAACAGGTCCCTGCAAGGGTTACTAGACGACATCTGTTCGGCGTACCTCGACGATATACTGGTTTTTACAGACGGCACCTATACAGACTATATGCAGGACGTTAAGAAGGTACTAGATCGACTGCAACAGGCTGGATTGTATCTCGACATCGACAAATGTAAATTCGGTATACAACGTACGAAATACTTAGGGTTTATTATCGAGGCAGGGAAAGGCATTAGCATAGACAGGAAAAAGATTAATGCTATTAAGCAATAGAAGCTGCCTACAAGCGTTAAGGGCGTACAGGAATTTCTTAGGTTTGCCAACTTCTACCGCTAGTTTATACAGAACTACTTAGAGATCGTACGCCCCCTAGTCGAGCTAACACACAAGGACAAGCAGTTTAAGTAGATGGATAAGTGCAATAGGAGCTTTAACAGGCTAAAGGAGCTCTTTACTATAGGACCAACGCTTGCCGCCTTTGATCTAGAACGTACGACGGTACTGTAAGGGGGCGCCGCCCAGCCCAGGTCCTAGACCTAAGCCAGCCGTCGCCCTAAGGACTGCGACTTAGCGGCGCCAGCACGACCCTACCCTCTGTACGGAGTTACTGACACGACCCTACTTCTGTACAGAGGAAGAATCCTATAGCCCTATACAGAGGGGAATTGTCGCCTCTCTAAACAGAGGGAAAACTCTGTTAGAGATCGTACGCCCCCTAGTCGAGCTAACACACAAGGACAAGCAGTTTAAGTAGATAGATAAGTGCAATAGGAGCTTTAACAGGCTAAAGGAGCTCTTTACTATAGGACTAACGCTTGCCGCCTTCGACCTAGAACGTACGACGATACTAGAAACCGACTCTTTAGAGTATTGCATAGGAGGTATCCTATTACAGGTAGGCTTAGACGGACTCCTGCACCTATACGCGTACTTCTCTAAGAAGAACTCCCTAGCTAAATACAACTACCCTATCTACGACAAGGAATTGCTAGCAGTCGTACAGTGTTAGAAGGCGTAGGATAGAGAACTCTGCTTAGTTCCTAACTTCCTCGCCCTAACTAACTACAAGAACCTCGAGTACTTTACGTAACCCCGGAAGCTGTCTAAGAGGCACGTACAATAGGCGATGTACCTAAGCTACTTCAATATAAGACTTTAGTATTGTAAGGGAAAGGACAACAGCAGGGCCGACGCGCTATCTAGACAGGACTAAGACATGCTAGCGACGTACGACGACGACCGACTAAAATCCTGAACATTCCAGATGTTGAAGGAGGAACTAGGCAAGGAGTCTATCCGCCTAGTAGCGACACATAAATAGGAACCCTAGCTACAGGCGTAGGAAGAGGCAGTAGAAAAGGACGAAGTTTACTAAGGGGCCCGTACAGCGATCCAAAGAGGACAGCGGAAGCTCCTAGCAGAGCTTTACCTTAAGGTGTTAGCAGCAGAGTGCACAGTAGACGAGGAAAACAACCTAAAGTTTAGGAATCGGATTTAGGTCCTAGCAGACAAGAAGCTCTATACGAGCTTAATACAACAGGCGTATAATTCTATAGCAACCAGGCACCTAGGGCGCGAGGAGACGTACAGCATCGTCGCTAGGGACTACTACTAGCCGGCGATAGCAAAGGACATCTGTAGGTTCGTACAGAACTGCGATGTCTGTAGACGGACGAAGCCCTAGCGTAAACTAAAGCACAGGCTGCTAAAACCCCTACTAATACTAGACCGGCCCTAGCAAGACCTAACAGTAAACTTTATTACAGACCTCCCTAAGAGCGACAGACAGCAGAACATTATAGTAGTTACAGACAAGCTAACGAAGGGGGTAATATTAGAAGGAATAGACTCTATTACAGCTAAGGACACTGCCTAGGCATTTATATAGACGACGTTTAGCAAGTACAGGTTCCCTAGGTCAATTGTATTGGACTAGGGTACACAGTTTACGAGTTAGCTCTAGGCAAGGGTATGTTAATTGTTAAACGTAGAACGTCGCCTATTAACTGTATAGCACCTACAGACGGACGGCGCGACGGAGAGAGTCAATTCGACGTTGGAAGCATACCTCTAAGTGTACGTCGACTACGACCAGACAAACTGGAACCGCCTCCTTCCTATAGCGGAGCTAGCTATTAACAGCTGTACGGCTAACGCTACCGGATTGTGCCCCTTCTTTATAGCCTACAGATACGACTACTCCCTGCTCCTACCGACCCTAAGCGGCGCTACCTTACGCCCTGTACGATCCCCAATTTAGCAGGGAGAGGCTATCGTACGGACGATTACGAACGCCTATTAATAGGCGAAAGCGAGCCTAGCTATAGCTTAACAGAATGCGAAAGAGCAGGCTAACAAGGGACGGCAGGCTGCACTAAGGTACGAGGCAGGAGATAGGGTCTGGCTAAACCAGCGCAACATCCGTATAGACTGGCCAAACAAGAAACTGGATTGGAACAACCGGAAGTTTACAGTAGTTCGACCAGTAGGGACATACGCTATACGACTTAACACTCCCCTAGGGATTTACCTAGTTTTCTATATAGACCTCGTATAGCTAGCAAATACGGACCCTCTACTACACTAGACAACGGACGACGCGCGCCTACTAGCGATTATTACTAAAGGCTAGGAAGAGTACAAGGTAGAAGAAATCCTTAAGAGCCGAAAGAAGCAGAGGAGGGTAGAATGTCTAGTTAAATAGAGAGGGTAGGCAGAGCCTACGTAGGAACGGTACGAGGCCCTCTAGAACACAACTGCGCTAGACAGGTAGGAGGAGAACTATCCCCCTGCCTAGTTACAGTAACACTGTACCGTACGGCGACAAGGGGCATAATCCACCCTACGTATAGGGCAGCCGCTAGCAACTTAGGTTGTCGAAGGATCGAGAATTAAGACGTAGGACCCTGCCGGGTCCTACCGACACTACACTATATAGAAGGGGGCAGGAGGAGGGGAACAGCCAGGAGACAGGTAAGAATAAGAGTGAAAATAAGAAGTGGATAAGAGCAGAACTGTCCGAAAATTTTACATACTACCTTAGGGGTAGCTTACTAGCTACTACCCCCTAGGACTAGAGCAACTGACTCCCTATCTGAAATCTTAATTACCTCCCGGCCGGCAGGCCCCCTACCTAGGCTAGCACTAGGGAGCAGAGGCATCCCTATACCCCTATATACCTCCTCCGGATAGCGGTAGGGGCAGTAGAGGGAGCTATTATTCCACTTATACGAGGCGCAGACCCTAGCCTAGAAGCTAGGGAGGCGGTACAGGCTGAATAAGCCCTAGGGGGAGTTAGTGCAGGCAGCATAGAGCTGGCCGCAGGTAGCTATAAGCATAGCGTTTACGTACAAGGGGCGGGCTATAGCAACCTACTAAGGCGTAACCTAGATAGGGTTACACTAGAAGGCATAGAAGGGCAGGTTAGCAGCATCCTGCTGCTTATTAGTATAGCATCTAGGACGTTAGCTTAGACTATAGAGAAGACGGAGACCTGTACGAACTAGAAGCGGAGTTGCTAGTTAAGCTAGGCGTTCTATAGCTAGAGGTAGAAGTAGGGGGAGACGCTAGCCGGACGGTAGGAGGAAGGGCCAGCAACTACAAGGGAGGAAGAGCCGGCAACTACAAGAGAGCTATAGCGGGAACGGGCGGACGGAGTGCGTAGCATAGTAGTAGTAGCTAGTAGTAGTAGCTAGTAGTAGTAGCTAGGTTAGTAGTAGTTAGACGTTAGACAGTAGACGGTAGACAGTAGTAGTAGACGGCAGGGTAGAGGGGTAGCAGGCAGGGGAATAGAAGAGAAGGAGGGAAGGGAAAGAGACGGAGGGAGGCTTAATATTTAGGGGGAGGCTGCCTGCTATACGAGGTAATAGCAACCGGAGCAGCTACTACAACTGTGTAAAAGAGGGCAAATATAGCAACTACGACCTAGTAGCCGGACGAGCGACGGCCCTATAGACAACCAGACAGAGACGGGGAATTGCGACCTGCCAGAGGAGCACTAGGAGCTAAGGGTATACGACATGCTATCGTACGAAAGAAGCACTACAAGAAGGGAGGTAAGTATTGTTAGGGGGCGCTATCCAGCCCAGGTCCTAGACCTAAGCCAGCCGTCGCCCTAAGGACTGCGACTTAGCAGCGCTAGCACGACCCTACCCTCTGTACAGAGTTACTGACACGACCCTACTTCTGTACAGAGAGAGAATCCTATAGCCCTATACAGAGGGGAATTGTCGCCTCTCTAAACAGAGGGAAAACTCTGCACTACTGTATAGAGGGAAACTCCCGACCCTCTGTACAGAGTGTAAACTTTGCACCCCTATACAGAGGGAAATTACTAGCTTAGCTTTGTAGGTACAAATTGTACAGCAGCAGACAACGAAGGAACTGCCTATTAGTTCCTTTATATAGATACCTAGCCTTAAGTTTCTAAACCAAGATTCTTAAGCCCTTACAAATGCTAAGCGACGGCTTAGCAGAAGCAGGAATACCGTGCTACGAAGCCGCCGCCTCTAAGGAAGACTATCTAAGCTATAGAACTGGCGCCGAACAACACTAACAGTGTAGACAGTAGAGTGCTATTAAGGATCTTAGGAAAAGACCAGCTGGACGGATAGGTCTTCTACCTAGCATAAACAATAGGGCACTAATACGAACCGCATTGCTAGAAGAAGGAGAGAGCATTAACAGTTGTAACGATCTGCTCTCGGCAGCAGTAGAAGTAAATACAGAGACCGCTCTTCTAATTACTGTCTACCCCCTTAACGGCTCGCACTGCCTACTTTAGTTAAAAGCCTTTATTAACATAGGAGCACCTATCGGCGCAGCTGTCCACTATCGACTAGTTTAGAAACTAACGAAAGGATATAGTTACCCAGCGGAATTAGCCTCGCCGACGCAGATTTCGGCATACAACGGACAAGACACAGAGAGTGTTACGCATTATATGCTATTAAAGACCACCCTAGCCGGCTGAACGACCGAAGCGACGTTCCGAATTATAGACATTAGACAGTTCGACATTATTATAGGGCAGAAATAGATAAAGAACTAGAAAGCTATTGTTAACGTAGGCGAAGGCACACTTAGATTCAAAACCTAGCAGAGCAAAACCGCTGCCGTTGGATCGGTCCCTATCGTCGCCGCAGAACCGAAAGCTGTAGCTACTAATGCGGTTCCGGCCAACCGTTTCGATCCCCCGGATACTGTCGGAATAATAAGCTTAGAGGCTCTAACGACTCTCGCAAAGTCGCTGGAGAATAAGATCTACGCTATCTCGATAAAAGACATCGAAGATTACCGGAAGATAATAGCGGAAGAAGAAGTAGACCTGCTAGAGGTGTTACTAGAAGAACTCTATAGTTAGACTAACGTGTTCTCAAAAGCCAATTCTAACCTCCTGCTGCTCTATCGACCAGAATACGACAACAAGATCCAATTGAAAGAAGGGGCCGCGCTGCCGAGAACCAAACCCCTAAGACGCCTATCGCCGGCCGAGTTAGACTAAGTAGAAGTGTTTGTTCGAGAAAACCTAGCGAAGAAGTTTATTACGCCGATCTCTGCTAAGTATACATTACTAATTCTGTTCGTACAGAAACCCGGAGGTAGTCTCTGACTGTACGTAGACTACCGAGGCCTTAATAAGGTTACTAAGAGAGATGTGTACCCGCTGCCGCTAATCGATAAGACTATATAACGAGTAGCTAAAGCTAAGTAGTTTAGCAAGCTAGACATTCGCCAAGCGTTCTACTAACTAAGGAACGAGGAAGGGCAGACAGAAGACCTTACAAACTTCGCCACACGTATAGGCAACTTTAAGTAGCTAGTTATGTCTTTCGGACTTACTAACGCGCCGGCGGTATAGCAGCGTTTTATAAATTACATCTTTATAGACATGCTAGAACGGTTTGTGTCTATTTACTTAGACGACATCCTTATCTACACCGATAGAACGAGAGAGCAACATACGGACTACATTAAGAGAGTGTTAACTAGGCTCTGCAAGGTCGGATTAAACGCGGACACAAAGAAGAGCGAGTTCTATTAGACCAAAGTCAAATATCTCAGTGTTATTGTTAGAAGAGAAGGAATTCGGATAGACCCTTTAAAGGTCGCTGCTGTAGCAGAATAGAAGCAGCCGAAGTCTAGAAACACTACCTAGATCAGAGCTTTTCTCGGGCTCTGCAGCTATTATCGACGATTTATTAAAGACTTTAGCAAGATAGCAAGACCCCTAAACGAGGCATTAAAGAAGGAGGCTGCTAGCCTGTAGAATAAGAAGTGTACGGAGGCCTTTAACTAACTAAAAGAAGCGGTGGCCTCGGCGCTAGTGCTTGCGCACTTCCGACTAGAAAAGACAATCTACCTAGAGACAGACGCTTCCGACATAGTAACTGTAGGGGTCCTTTCTTAATATAATAACAGCGACGAGACCCTCTATCTAGTAGCTTTCTTTAGCAAATCTATAAACGAGGCTAAGCAGAGCTACGCTATCTATAATAAAGAACTGTTAGCTATTATCTAGACTATCGAGGAGTAGAAGCTAGAGCTTATAGCTAGAAAGAGTACAGTCCAGGTTCTTACAGACTATCAGTTATTGACCTGTTTTATAAAGACGCAGAAGCTATCGCGCCGCCAAGCTCGGTAGGCCGCCTACTTATCTGGGTTCGACTTTAAGATTACCTATTGACCCAGAGCTTAAAATAGAAAGGCTAACGCACTAACGAGGAGAGAAGGAAAGACTAGCCGCGCGAAAGAAGATCCGAACATGTTCTAGAAGGTGTTAACCGAGCGGATAGTAGACGCCGAGGTGTTAAAAGAAGCGGGGATCTGCGCAGTAGAGCCGGTTACCGAGAAAGAGATGCTTTTTAAAGAAGTAGACCGGCTTAACTAGCAACAGAAGCTTGGCAAAACCGGTTTAGGGAAGCTAATAGTTCTAGAAGAACTAATTACAAAGGTTATCTAGCTAGTCTATAGTTCTAAGGATATTAGCTACGCCGGCTCAACGAAGACGATAGAAGCTAGAAGGACGATCTACTAGTTTCTGCGGATCTTCGAGCGGATTCACCAGTTTATCGCCAATTGCTACGTATGTCGAGCCGCGAAGCCGCGCTACGGCCTTCCGGCCGGTCTACTAAAGCCACTTCCAATCCTGAAGAAACCGTAGCAGCACATTACGATAGATTTTGTAACCGGCCTACCAGATTCCGATAGATACTATGCCACCCTTAACGTAGTAGATCGGTTAAGCAAAGAACGCTACTTTATCCCCTATTAAGCAAAGGATAGAGGCACGACCGCGGAGGAAACGGCGAGAATACTGATTTAGCACGTATAGAAGCACTATAGCCTGCCGGACACTTCTACTACGGATAGGGGTCCTTGTTAGGGGGCGCCGCCCAGCCTAGGTCCTGGACCTGACCTAAGCTAGCCGTCGCCCTAAGGACTGCGACTTAGCAGCGCTAGCACGACCCTACCCTCTGTACAGAATTACTAACAGGACTACACTCCCGTACAGAGGGGGAACCCTATAGCCCTATACAGAGAGGAATTGCCGCCCCTCTAAACGGAGGGAAAACTCTGTACTACTGTACAGAGGGAGAACTCCCGATCCTCTATATAGAGGGTAAACCTTGCATCCCTGCACAGAGGGAAACTGCTAGCTTAGCTTCGTAGGTACAAATTGTACAGCAGCAGACGACGAAGGAACTGCCTATTAGTTCCTTTATATAGATACCTAACCTTAAGTTTCTTAACCAAGATTCTTAAGCCCTTTATATTAGGAACTAATCTTACTATTAGCGACTGTAGTAATAAAACAAAGATAGATAGCGACATCCCTATAGAAACTACGGCTATAGAGGGACATATACACTACGCGTACGAGGAGCTGCTAGAACACAAGAGGCAGCTCGAGCAGCAAGTAAGTTACTAGGCTGCGATAATTTCCTAACAGGAACAAGAGCTATAACAGCTTAGGGCGTCCGATCGCAATCCGACCCCTACGACGACGACGAACACAATAGCCTACACCCCAACCCCTAAGAGCAAACTCCCCAACGTCTCTACGTACAATAGTAAGGCTCTGGCCGAGTACCCCTCCTAGGCTGCCCAGATACGCTCTAAGCTTCTAGTCGACTTAGGAGCATACCCGACCGAGCTGGACAAGGTAGTTTACCTCTTTAGGAGGTTAAAGGGCAGGGCGGCAGTACAGATTCTGCTGTACTACGAGACGGCTATTGCCAACCTAGCAATAGCTACGACGACAATGCTCTAGGCAGCTCTTAACAAGAGCTATAAGGACCTAGACTGCGAGAGCCAGGCACTCCTACAGGTCAATACGATAAAGCAAGGACGCAAGACTGTATAAGAGTTCTTCGCGGAATTTAACTAGACTTTAGCAGAAGCAGGAGGTCTCTAGTAGGAGGATAGGATAAACATTACCTCTTTAGAGGTAGGCCTCTCTAAGGAGATTATAACGGGGCTAATAGGCGTAATGCGACCAGCTACGTACGAGGAATTCTGCAATCTCCTTAGGATAGTCGACGACTAGCAGCGTAGGCTTCGACGGATAAGCCGCGCTTAAGAGATAAGACAACCCCTCTAGCAGCAGACGGACGCTATAGACTAGGAACTAACGACGACGAGGGTAGCGGCAGCCGTTACTATACGGCTAAGGACCGCCCCTAAAAGGGCACAATAGGTAGATATAGCTACCCTTAACAAGAGGCAAGCAGAAGGGAGCTGCTACCGGTATAGCAAGTTAGGCTATACTGTACAGAATTGCAGGCTTTTGCTAGTAGAGAGACCTAGGGGACGGCCGACCACTGCAAGGGTAGCAACTGCGGCGCCCTAACGAGAGGATTAGGAGTCCTACTTAGACGAGAACAAGTCAGGAAAAGAGTAGCCTCTAAGCGAAGGCTCTGCCAGAGGCGTATACGAGATAGATTGCCAAATTAAAGCACTACTTAGCTATCTTTTAAGAGCAACTACATAACGACTACGCTGTTCATTGTACGGCCAACGTTAAACAGGTCCACAACGGCCCGGACATTAATTAACACAGGATGTTTAGTGTACGGAGTAATTATCGAAGACTTCGTACAGAGACATCGGATTGAGACGACCCCTACTGTACCTGTACGCATGCTGGGCATTACTGGGCAAGGACTGGACATTACCTATATAGTAAAAGTAACGATAGAGGTACAGGGACACTATAAGCAGGACTTATACCTCTATATTATATAGGACAAGTTAGGGTATAACCTAATACTAGGGAAGCTATAGATAGAGCGCTAGAGGGGCAAGCTAGACGTAGGACGAGGACGGCTGTACCTGGCAGTAATAAAGCAGAGGCTCCGAGACTAAGGGAGGGTCTAGCAGGACGACAACGCTACAGCTGGAGCCAATATATCGACGAAGCAGAGGCCCTAAGACTAAGGGAAGGCTCCGCAGGGTAACGATGCTAAGGCCGAAATCAACACGGCAACGGCGGACATTAAGAAGGTATTAGTACCTAAGAAAGTAACAGACCCCTATACGAAGCTCCTAAGGGAGTATTCTGGATATCTGGACCTCTTTAAGCCAAAGTCGGCCTTAAAACTGCCGCTATACCGAGGAGAAGGGATTAACTACGATATCTAGCTAGAACGCCGTCTAGATAGGAGTCTGCTGGAGGTACTGTACGGACCGCGGTACAGAATGTCCTCTAGGGAACTCCTAGTGCTCTGCAAGACACTAGACGACCTGCTTGCTAAGGGTTTTATTTAGGCAAGTACGTTGTCTGCAGGAGCCCTAGTACTAATTGTCTACAAGGAGGGGAAGGCCGGCTTGCGTTTCTGCATAGACTATAGAGGCATTAACGCGATCACTAAGAAGGACCTGTACCCCCTACCCCTTATTAAGGAGACTCTCAGACGGATCAGTAAGGCAAAGTAGTTTACTAAGCTTAACGTTATCTCGGCCTTCTATAAGATACGGATTAAGGAAGGCTGTAAATAGATAACTGCCTTCTATATAAGATATAGTCTTTTTAAGTAGCTCGTTACCCCTTTTAGTCTGCTAATGCACCGGCAACCTTCTAGAGGTACATTAACAAGTCCTTACAAGGGTTACTAGACGATATCTGCTTAGCATACCTCGACGACACCCTAGTTTTTAAAGACGGCACCTATGCAGATTACGTACGGGACGTCAAGAAGGTGCTAGATCGACTGCAGCAGGCTAGCTTGTACCTCGACATCGACAAATGTAAATTCGGTGTCTAGCGTACAAAATACCTAGGGTTTATTATCGAGGCGGGGAAAGCCATTAGCATAGATAGGAAGAAGATTAATGCTATTAAGCAATAGAAGCTGCCTACAAACGTTAAGGGCGTACAGGAATTTCTTAGGTTTGCCAACTTCTACTACTAGTTTATACAGAACTACTCAGAGATCGTACGCTCCCTAGTTAAGCTAACACATAAGGACAAGCAGTTTAAATAGACCGACGAATGCGATAGCAGCTTCAACAAGCTAAAGGAGCTCTTTACTACAGGACCAACGCTTGCCGCCTTCGACCTAGAGCGTACAATAATACTGGAAACCGACTCCTCGGGGTATTGCATTAGAGGTATCCTATTACAGGTAGGCTTAGACGGACTCCTGTACCTATACGCGTATTTCTCTAAGAAGAACTCCCTAGCTAAGTGCAACTACCCTATCTACGACAAGGAGTTGCTGGCAGTCGTACAGTGTTACGAAGTATAGTATAGAGAACTCTGCTCGGTGCCCGAGTTCCTCGCCTTAACTAACTATAAGAATTTAGAGTACTTTACGGAACCCCAGAAGCTGTCTAAGAGATACGTACGATAGGCAATGTACCTAAGCCGGTTCAATATAAGACTCTAGTATCGCAAGGGTAAGGACAACAGTAGGACCGACGCATTATCTAGACGGGACTAGGACATGCCAACGACGTACAATAACGACCGGTTAAAGTTACGGATATTCCAGATGTTTAAGGGGGAGCTAGGCGGGGAGACTATCCGCCTAGCGGCGGCACACCTATAGGAACCCCAACTGCAAGCATAGGAAGAGGCAGTGGAAAAGGACGAAGTATACCGAGGGGCCTGTACGGCGATCTAGGGAGGGCAACGGAAGCTCCTAGCCGAGCTCCATCTTAAGGTGTCGGCAGCCGAGTGCTTAGTAGACGAGGAGAACAACCTAAAGTTCAGAAATCGGATATAGGTCCCGGCAGACGAGAAGCTCTGTACGAGCTTAATACAACAGGCGCATAACTCTATAGCTACCGGGCACCTAGGGCGCGAGGAGACGTATAGAATTATCGCCTAGGACTACTACTAGCTAGCGATAGCGAAAGACATCCGCAGGTTCGTACGAAACTGCGATATATGCAGACAAACGAAGCCCTAGCGTAAACTGAAACATAGGCTGCTAAAACCCCTACTAATCCCAGACCGGCCCTAGCAAGACCTAACAGTAGACTTTATTACAGACCTACCTAAGAGCGACGGACGGCAGAACATTATAGTAGTTACAGACAAACTGACGAAGGGGGTAATACTAGAGGGAATAGACTCTATTATAGCTAAGGACACTGCCTAGGCATTTATACAGACGACGTTTAGCAAGCACGGTTTCCCTTAGTCGATTGTGTCGGACTAGGGCACGTAGTTTACGAGCCAGCTCTAGGCAAGGGTCTGCCAGTTGCTAAAGGTAGAACGTCGCCTGTTAACCGCTTGGCACCTGCAGACGGACGGGGCGACAGAGAGGGTCAATTCGACATTGGAAGCGTACCTCCGAGCGTACGTCGACTACGACCAGACGAACTAGAACCGCCTTCCCTCTATAGCGGAGCTAGCTATTAACAGCTGTACAGCTAATGCTACAGGATTGTCTCCCTTCTTTATAGCCTATAGATACGACTATTCCCTGCTCCTACCGACCCTAAGTAGTAATACCCTGCGCCCTATACGATCCCCTATTTAGCAGGGAGAGGCTATCGTATAGACGATTACAAACGCCTACCAATAGGCGAAGGCGAGCCTAGCTATAGCTTAACAGAATACAGAAGAGCAGGCTAATAAGGGATAGCAGGCTGCACTAAGGTACGAGACAGGGGATAAGGTCTAGCTAAACTAGCGACATATCTGTATAGACCGGCTAAGCAAGAAGCTAGATTAGAAGAACAGGAAGTTTATAGTAGTCCGACCAGTAGGGACATACACTGTACGACTTAACACTCCCCTAGGGATACATCCAGTCTTCTACGTAGACCTCGTATAGCTGGCGTATACGGGCCCGCTGCTGCACTAGACGACAGACGACGCGCGCCTACTAGCGATTATAACTAAGGGCCAAGAAGAGTACAAGGTAGAAGGAATCCCTAAGAGCCGAAGGAAGCGGAAGAAGGTAGAGTACCTAGTAAAATAGAGAGGATAGGCATAGCCTATATAGGAACTGTACGAGGTCCTGCAGGACATAACTGCACTGAACAGGTAGGAGGAGAACTATCCCCCTGCCCAGTTACAGTAACACTACGCTATATAGCGAAAAGGGGCACGATCCGCCCTAAGGACAGGGTAGCCGCTAGCAACTTAGATTGTTAAAAGGATCGAGAATAACGATATAGGACACTATAGGACCCTAATAACACGACACTGTACGACACTGTACGAAGGAAGGGCTAGAGGAAGGGAACAGCCAGAAAACAGGAGAGGCGGAAAGCGGAAGTAAGAGAGGTTAAGAGCGACACTGTCTAAAAACTTTTATATACTACCTAGGGGGAGGGGGTAGCTTACTAGCCACTACTCTAGGGGACTAGAGCAGCCGACTCCCTATCTAAGATCTCAATTACCTCCCGCCCGGCAGGGCCCCTACCCCTCCCTAGGCTAGCCCTAGGAAGCAGAGGCACCCCCCTACCCCTACGCACCTCTTCTAGACAGCAGTAGAGGCAGTAGAGGGAGCTATCCTTCTACTAGCATAAGGCACACACCCTTGTCCAGAAGCCTAGGAGGCGGTATAGGCTAAGTAAGGGCCGGGGGGAGTTGGGGCAGGGGGCGTAGGGCTGGCCCTAGATAGCAATAAGGATAGCGTTAACGTTCAACGCCCAGGCTATAGCTACCTGCTAAGGTGTAACCTAGGCAGGGTTACACTAGAAGGCGTAGTAGGGCAGCTCGGCTGCATCCTGCTGCTTGTTAGTATAGTACCTAAGACGTTAGCTTAGACTGTACAGAAGATAGGAATCTGTACGAACCGGAAGTGTAGCTGTTAGTCAAATTAAGGATTCTATAGCTAGAGGCAGAAATAGGAGGGGACCCTGGCCAGACGAGCGGAGGAGGAGGAGCCAGCAACTATAAGGAAGCCACTAGACGGGGCAGACGACATAATAGTAGCTAGTAGGTAGTAGTAACTAGTAGTAGCTTAGATAGTAGATAGTAGATAGTAGACAGTAGGCGTAGACGGTAGACGGTAGTAGACAGTAGTAGACGGTAGACGGCGTAGAAGGAGAAGGCAGGCAGGGAATAGAAAGAAAAGGGGAAGGGAAAGAGAAGGGAGAGGCTTAGAATTTAGGGGGGTAACTGCCTACTATAGGAGGCAATAGCAACTAGGGCAGCTACTACAACTAGGTAAAATAGCAAGGAGGCAACTACAACCTAGTAGGCGACGAGCGACGACTATATAGACAGCCGGACGAAAATAGGAAGTTACGACCTGCTAAAGGAACAGCAGGAGCTAAGGGTGTACAGTACGCTACTGTACGAAAAAGAGCACTATAAGAAGAGAGGGGGGGGTATTATTACGGGACGCCGCCCAGCCTAGGTCCTAGACCCGACCTAAGCCAGCCGTCGCCCTAGAGACTGCGACTTAGCGGCGCTAGCACGACCCTACCCTCTGTACGGAATCACTAACAGGACTACACTCTTGTACAGAGGGGGAACCCTATAGCCCTATATAGAGGGGAATTGCCACCCCTCTAAACAGAGGGAAAACTCTGTACTACTATACAGAGGGAGAACTCCTAATCCTCTGTACAGAGGGTAAACCTTATATCCCTGCACAGAGGGAAATTGCTAGCTTAGCTTCGTAGGTACAAATTGTACAGCAGCAGACGACGAAGGAACTGCCTATTAGTTCCTTTATATAGATACCTAACCTTAAGTTTCTAAACCAAGATTCTTAAGCCCTTTACAGTCCTCAATTCACTACAGATGTATAGAAGGCTATTAATTAAGTTCTCGGAATCTGCAGAAAGCTTAGCACAGCTGCTTACCCTTAGACCGACAGCCAGTCTAACACTTAGTAGCTAACTGTAGGATAGAGAAATATCTACGAATCTTCTGCAGCTATTATTAAGAAGAGTAGGTTAAGGTGTTGCCGATAGCCGAATTCTGCGCCAATTCGGCACAGTCTAAGGCCACCTCGCTAGCGCTGTTCGAGATAACTTACAGTTATCTTCTAAGAATAAGTTTCCAACTGCCAAACAAATCCAGCCCTTTGGAACCTTCTACCGCTACTTCGTCGAAGAGAGTAGCCGCAGCTGCGGCAGAAGCGCTTAGATCTCGGATAGAAGAAGCGATCCGGGTAGCGAAGGAGGCGATAGAATCGGCTTAGAAGAAGATAGTAAATCGAGCTAATAGAAAGCAGTCACTAATAGAATTTAAAGAAGTCTAAAAGGTATAGCTTAACATGCAGAACCTAAGGCTAAAAGGCAACGCCAAGCTTAACCCCTGCTACGTAGGTCCGTTTAAGATAGTAGAAAAGAGGTCGCCGGTAACTTATCGGCTCTAGCTACCGAAGTCGTTCTGAATCTACGATGTCTTCTATTCGGATCTGGTAAGTCTGGACCCTAAAGACAGCCTTCTAGAACAAGGGTTCGCTAAACCCCTACTAATTAAGATAGATAGTAAAGAAGAAGAATTGGAGGTAGAAGATGTAGTAGATATAAGAAAAATAAGAGGTTCTATCGAAGCAAGGATCTTATAGAAGGGATAGCTAGAAGACTATAAATAGTATCCGGTCGAGAATCTCCGAAATTTAGTAGAGCTTTTAAGAGAGTTTTACGTCCGGAATCCGAAGAAGCCGAGACCTAAGTAGCTCTGAAGTTAATAGCTCTAGAAGAGATAGAAGAAGAAGAAAGGCCGCGTCCGCTCTATTAGTACACACACTAATAGAAACGATCGTAGTAACGCGCTTGGTTAGAGTCCTTGGCTCTACTACTACTACTACAGTCCGCTGGCTTTGCGGGTTAGATAATAACAGTAAAGCCGAAAACGGCGCCACCGCTTTAACGCGACGGTCGTCGACGCCGCCCCAAACAAGAAAGGCTCGCAGCCAATCGATTTCGTAGACGGCGCTGGCGACAGCAGCTTTGCGGTAGCACTTAAGACCTTAATAGAGAAGAAAAAGAAGAAGAGATAGCGCGCTGCAGATAGATCTATATAGACCCTCTGCGGCAGTGCACAGGCCAGCTATACTACAGCTTAGATAGCTGTCGGCTTAGATTAGATAGCTCTTCTGATTAGATAGACGCTAAGTAAAAGACTTCAGATAGCGACAATATAAGAAGAAAAGAGATAGCGAAAGAACGATGTTTTCGAGATAGAAGAGACGAAGGAGTAACAGTGATTTTAAGAAGGATTTTGGCGAAAGAAGCTACGAATCGGACAGGGAAAGAAGACAAATAAACAGAAAAAGAAGAAAAGAAGGACGAATCAAAAAAAAAAGAAGAAAAAAAAGAAAGGGGCAGATAAGATAAGTAAGTAGTCGAGAGCGACTGCTAGTAAGGGAGGGGGGTAGTATTGCAGCGGCAGAAAGGGGTAGGACCAAGTAATAGGGTAGACCCTTAGAATTTCGGCTCGGCCCTTCCAGACCGAGCCGGGCCTTGGCGCACCTACCTCTAAAGCCCTTACCCACCGCCGTATAGATTCCTTTCCCTCCTTAGTTCGAGATATAGTTATTAAAACAGCTGTATTAAATTATATCTGCGTGCTCGGATTATATCTAGCGTACCTATAAGGGCATTGTCGTTACTACTACTATAGAGGCTACTGGAAGAGCGGAGCATTAACAGTTGCAACAATCTGTTGTTAGCAGTAGTGGAAGCTAACACTAAGGTAGCTACTATTCTGCCTAATACTATCTACTCCCTAGACAGTTTGCCTGTTAGGGGGCGCCGTCTAGCCCAGGCCCTAGTCCTAAGCCAGCCGTCGCCCTAGGGACCGCGACTTAGCAGCGCCAGCACGACCCCACTCCTGTACGGAGGGAGAATCCTATAGCCCTGCACAAAGGGGAATTGTCGCCCCTCTAAACAGAGAGAAAACTCTGCACTACTATATAGAGGGAAACTCCCGACCCTCTGTACAGAGTGTAAACCTTAAACCCCTATCTAGAGGGAAATTGCTAGCTTAGCTTTGTAGGTACAAATTGTACAGTGCCAGACGACGAAGAAACTGCCTATTAGTTCCTTTATATAGATACCTAGCCTTAAGTTTTTAAACTAAGATTCTTAAGCCCCTTACATTAGGAACTGATCTTACTATTAGTAACTGCAGTAATACAATAAAGATAGACGGCGACATCCCTATAGATCCTGCAGCTATACAGGATTAGATGCACTGCACGTACGAGGAGCTGCTAGCGTACAAGAGGCAGCTCGAACAGCAAGTAAGCCACTAGGCTGCAATAGTTTCCTAATAAGAACAGGAGCTACGACAGCTTAGGGCGTCCGATTGCGATCTAACCCCTACGACGACGACGACGACGAACACGACAGCCTACACCCCGGCCCCTAAGAGCAAACTCCCTAACGTTACTACCTACAATAGTAAGGCTCTAGCCGAGTACTCCTCCTAGGCTGCCCAGATGCGCTCTAAGCTTCTAGTCGACTTAGGAGCATACCCGACTAGGCTAGACAAAGTAGTGTACCTCTTTAGGAGGTTAAAGGGCAGGGCGGCAGCACAGATTCTGCTGTACTACGAGACAGCTATTGCTAACCTAGCAATAGCAACTATAACAATGCTCTAGGCAGCTCTTAATAGGAGCTATAAGGACCTAGACTGCGAAAGCCGAGTACTCCTATAGGTTAATACGATAAAGCAAGGACGCAAGACTGTACGAGAGTTCCTCGCAGAATACGACCAGACCCTAGCAGAGGCAGGAGGACTCCAATAGGAGGACAGGGTAAAAATCACTATCTTAGAGGTAGGCCTTACTAAGGAGATTATAACAGGACTAGTAGGCGTAATGCGACTAGCTATATACAAGGAGTTCTGTAATCTCCTTAGGATAGTCGACGACTAACAGTGCAGGCTCGGATAGATAAGCTGCGCCTATACGATGCAGCAACCCCTCTAGCGGCAGCAGGACGCTATAGACTAGGAACTAACAACGATAACGAGAGTAGCGGCAGCCGTTACTATACGGCTAAGGGCCGCTGCCAAAAGGGCACAGTAGGTAGATACAGCTACCCTTAACAAGAGACGAGCAGAAGGGAGCTGCTATAGGTATAGCAAGATAGGTGTTAGGGGGCGCCGCCTGGCCCAGGTCCTGGACCCGACCTAAGCCAACCGTCGCCCTAAGGACTGCGACTTAGCGGTGCCAGCACGACCCTACCCTCTGTACTGAACTACCGACAGGACCCCACTCCTATACAGAGGGAGAACACTACGGTCCTGCACAAAGGGGAGCTACTGCCCCTCTAAATAGGAGGGAAAACTATGCACTACTGTACAGAGGAGGTAACTTCCGATCCTCTATATAGAGGGTAAACCTTGCACCCCTACACAAAGGGGGAATTGCTAGCTTGGCTTTGTAGGTACAAATCGTACGGCAGCAGACGACAAAGGAACTGCCTATCAGTTCCTTTATATAGATACCTAACCTCAAGTTTCTAAACCAAGATTCTTAGGCCCCCTTACATTAGGAACTGATCTTACTATCGGTAACCGCAGTAATAAAGCAAAGATAGACGGCGACATCCCTATAGAAACTACAGCTATAGAGGGACATATGCACCGTGTGTACGAGGAGCTGCTAGAAAGCAAGAGGCAGCTCGAGCAGCAAGTAAGCTACTAGGCTGCGATAATTTCCTAGCGGGAACAGGAGCTACGACAGCTTAGGGCGTCCGATCGCGATCCGACCCCTACGACAACGACGAACACAATAACCTACACCCCGACCCCTAAGAGCAAACTCCCTAACGTCTCTACGTACGATAGCGAGGCTCCGGCCGAATACCCCTCCTAGGCTGCCCAGATGCGCTCTAAGCTCCTAGTCGACTTAGGAGCATACCCGACCGAGCTAGACAAGGTAGTTTACCTCTTTAGGAGGTTAAAGAGCAGGGCAGCAGTACGAATTCTGCCGTACTACGAGACGGCCATTGCTAACCCGGCAATAGCTACGACGACGATGCTCTAGGCAGCTCTAGACAAGAGCTACAAGGACCCGGACTGCGAGAGTCGAGCACTCCTACAGGTTAATACGAGAAAACAAGGACGCAAGACTATACAGGAATTCCTCGCAGAATTTGACCAGACTTTGGCAGAAGCAGGAGGACTCCAATAGGAGGACAGGATAAAAATTACCTCTTTAGAGGTAGGCCTCTCTAAGGAAATTATAACGGGGGTAGTAGGCGTAATGCGACCGGCTACGTACGAGGAATTCTGCGACCTCCTTAGGATAGTCGAAGACCAGCAGTGCAGGCTTAGTCAAATAGGTCGCACTTAGGAGATAAGACAACCCCTCTAGCGACAGACGGACGCTATAGACTGGGAACCGACGACGACGAGGGTGGCGGCAGCAGCTACCGTACGGCCAAGGGCCGCTACTAAAAGGGCGCAATAGGTAGATACGGCTACCCTTAACAAGATACAAGCAGAAGGGAGCTGCTACCAGTATAGCAAGATAGGCTACGCTATACGGAATTGCGGGCTTCTGCTAGCAGAGAGACCTAGGGGACGGCCGACTACTGCGAGGGTAGCAACTGCAGCGCCTTAACGAGAAGATAAGGAGTCCTACTTAGACGACGACAAGTTAGGAAAAGAGTAGCCTCTAAGCGAAGACTCTGCTAGAGGCGGGTGCGAGATAGACTGCCAAATTAAAGCATTACTTAGCCATCTTTCAAGAGCAATTACATAACGACGACGCTGTTTATCGTACGGCTGACGTTGAACGGGTCCGCAACGGCGCGGACATTAATTAACATAGGATGTTTAGTGTATAGAGTAATTAGCGAAGACTTCGTACAGAGACATCGGATTAAGACGACCCCTACAGTACCTGTACGCATGCTGGGCATTACCGGGCGAGGACTGGACATTACCTATATAGTAAAAGTAACGATAGAGGTACAGGGACACTATAAGCAGGACTTATACCTCTATATTGTACAGGACAAGTTAGGGTACGACCTAATACTAGGAAAGCCTTAGATAGAGCGCTAGAGGGGCAAGCTGGACGTCGGACGAGGACGGCTATACCTGGCAGTAACGAAGCGGAGAATCCGGGACTAGGGGAAGATCTTGCAAGGTAGCAATGCCAAGGCCGAAATCAATACGGCAACGGCGGACATCGAGAAGGCATTAGCACCTAAGGAAGTAACGAACCCCTATACGAAGCTCCTAAGGGAGTATGCTAGATACCTAGACCTCTTCGAGCTAAAGTCGGCCTCGAAGCTGCTGCTGCACTAAGGGGAAGGGATTAACTATAACATTCAGCTAGAACCCTGTCTAGATAGAGGCCTGCCGGAGGTACCGTACGGACCGCTATATAGAATGTCCTCCCGAGAACTCCTAGTATTGCGCAAAACCCTAGACGACCTGCTTGCTAAAGGGTTTATTCGAGCCAGTACGTCGTCCGTAGGGGCCCTAGTACTGTTTGTCTACAAGGAAGGGAAGGCCGGATTGCGTTTCTGTGTAGACTACAGAGGCATTAACGCGATTACTAAGAAGGACCGGTACCCCCTACCCCTTCTTAAGGAGACTCTCGGACGGATCAGCAAGGCAAAGTAGTTTACTAAGCTTAATGTAGTCTTAGCCTTCTACAAGATACGGATCAAGGAAGGCTGTAAATAGATAACTGCCTTCCGTACGAGATACGGCCTTTTTAAGTAGCTTGTTACCCCCTTCGGCCTTGCCAATGCACCGGCAGCCTTCTAAAGGTACATTAACAAGTCCCTACAAGGGTTACTAGACGACATCTGCTCGGCATACCTCGACTACACCCTAGTTTTTACGGACGGCACCTACGCAGATTACGTACAGGATGTCAAGAAGGTGCTGGACCGACTGCAGCAGGCTGGCTTGTACCTCGATATCGACAAATGTAAATTCGGTGTCCAACGTACGAAATACCTAGGTTTTATTATCGAGGCAGGGAAAGGCATTAGTATAGATAGGAAGAAGATTGATGCTATCAAGCAATAGAAGCCGCCTACGAACGTTAAGGGCGTACGGGAATTTCTTAGGTTTGCTAACTTCTACTGCCAGTTTATACGGAACTACTCGGAGATTGTACCCCCCCTAGTAGAGCTAACGCACAAGGACAAGCAGTTCAAATAGACGGACGAATGCGATAGGAGCTTCGACAAGCTAAAGGAACTCTTTACTATAGGACCAACGCTCGCCGCCTTCGACCTAGAGCGTATAACGATACTAGAAACTGACTCCTTAGGGTACTGCATTAGAGGTATCCTGTTACAGGTAGGCTCGGACGGACTCCTACACCCTTGCGCGTATTTCTCTAAGAAGAACTCCCTAGCTAAGTGCAACTACCCTATCTACAACAAAGAGTTGCTAGCAGTCGTACAGTGTTGCGAAGCCTAGGATAGAGAACTCCGCTTAGTGCCTAAGTTCCTCGCCCTAACGGACTACAAGAACCTGGAATACTTTACTTAACCCTGGAAGCTGTCTAAGAGGCACGTACGATAGGCAATATACCTAAGCCGGTTTAATATAAGACTCTAGTATCGCAAGGGTAAGGACAATAGCAGGGCCGATGCACTATCTAGACAGGACCAGGACATGCCAACGACGTACAAGGACGACCGGCTAAAGTTACGAACCTTCCGGATGTTTAAGGGGGAGCCAGGCGAGGGGACTATCCGCCTAGCGGCGACACACCTATAGGAACCCTAACTGCCAGTATAGGAAGAGGCAGTAGAAAAGGACGAGGTATACCGAGGGACCTGTACAGCGATCTAGGGAGGGCACCGGAAGCTCCCAGCCGAGCTCTACCTTAAGGTGTCGGCAGCCGAGTGCTTAGTAGACGAGGAGAACAACCTAAAGTTCAGAAATCGGACATAGGTCCTAGCAGACGAGAAGCTCTGTACGAGCTTAATACAACAGGCGCATAACTCTATAGCTACCGGACACCTAGGGCGTAAGGAGACGTATAGCATTATCGCCTGGGACTACTACTGGCCGGCAATAGCGAAGGACATTCGCAGGTTCGTACAGAACTGCGATGTATACGGACGGACGAAGCCCTAGCGCGAGCTAAAGCATAGGCTGCTAAAGCCCCTGCCGATACTGAACAGGCCCTAGCAAGACCTTACAGTAGACTTTATTACAGACCTCCCTAAGAGCGACGGACAGCGAAACATTATAGTGGTTACGGACAAGTTAACAAAGGGGGTAATACTAGAGGGAATAGACTCTATTACAGCTAAAGACACTGCCTAGGCTTTTATACGTACGACGTTTAGTAAGCACGGTTTCCCTAGGTTAATTGTATTAGACCGGGGGACACAGTTTACGAGCTAGCTCTAGGCAAGGGTATGCCAGTTGCTAAAGGTAGAACGTCGCCTGTTAACCGCATAGCACCTGCAGACAGACGGAGCGACGGAGAGGGTCAATTCAACTTTAGAAGCGTACCTCCGAGCGTACGTCGACTATAACTAGACGAACTGGAACCGACTTCTCCCTATAGCAGAGCTGGCCATTAACAGCCGTACGGCTAATGCTATAGGACTGTCCCCTTTCTTTACGACCTATAGATACGACTATTCCCCGCTCCTACCGACCCTAAGTAGTAACACTCTGCGCCCTGTACGATCCCTAATTCAGTAAGGAGAGGCTATCGTACAGACAATTACGAACGCCTACTAATAGGCAAAGGCGAGCCTAGCTATAACCTAACAGAACGCAGAAGAGCAGGCCAACAAGGGACGATAGGCTGCACCAAGGTACAAGGTAGGGGATAAGGTCTGGCTAAACTAGCGAAACATCTGTACAGACTGGCCGAGCAAGAAGCTAGATTAGAGGAACAGGAAGTTTACAGTAGTCCGGCTAGTAGGGACATACGCTGTATAACTAAACACCCCCCTAGGAATTCACCTAGTCTTCTATATAGATCTTGTACGACCGGCGAATACGGACCCCCTGCTGCACTAGACGACTAATAATGCGCGCCCTCCCGGAATTATAACTAAGGGCTAGGAAGAGTATAAAGTAGAGGGGATCCTTAGGAGTCGAAGGTAGCAGGGGAAGGCAGAGTACCTAGTAAAATAGAGAGGATAGGCAGAGCCTACGTAGGAACTGTACGAGGCTCTATAGGACACAACCGCACTAGACAGATAGGAGGAGAACCACCCCCCTGCCCAGTCACAGTAACACCGCGCTGTACGGCGGAAGGAGGCACGATCTACCCTAAGGACAGGGTAGCTATAGGCGAACCTAGGTTGTTAAAGGATCGAAAATTACGATAGGGGACACTATAGGGTCCTGCTAACACGACATCGTACGACACTGTACGAGATAAGGGCTAGAAGAAAGGAACAGCTAAGGGGCAGATAGGAGGGGGAGTAGAAATAAGAGGAGTTAAGAGAAAACCGTCCGAAATTCCTTACACTATCCGGGGGGGGGGGGGGGGTAGCTTACTAGCTACTACCCTAGGGGACTAGAGCAGTCTCCTTATCTAAGATCTTAACTACCTCCCGCCCGGCCGGGCCCCCACCCCTACTAGGGCCAGCCCTAGGCAGTAGAGGCACCCCCCTACCCCTACGTACCTCCCCCGGCTGGCAGTAGAGGCAGTAGAAGGAGCTATCCTTCTACTTACATAAGGCACACACCCTAGCCCAGAAGCCTAGGAGGCGGTATAGGCCAAGTAAGAGCTAAGGGGAGTTGGGGCAGGGGGCATAGGGCTAGCCCTAGGTAGCGATAAGGAGGGCGTTAACGTACGACGCCTTGGCTGTAGCTAGCTGCTAGGGTGTAACCCAGGCAGGGTTACACTAGAAGGCGTAGAAGGGGAGCCTGGCCGCATCCTGCTGCTTGCAGGTATAGCACCTAAGACGTTAGCTTAGACTGTACAGAAGACGAGAACCTATACGAACCGGAAGCGCAGCTGCTAGTCAAACTAAGGGCCCTACTGCTAGAGGTAGAAATAGGCAGGGACCCTGGCCGGACGAGGGGAGGAGGCAGGCCTAGCAACTACAAGGGAATCGCCAGACGGGGCGGACGACATAGTAGTAGCTAGTAGTAGTAGTAGATAGTAGCTAGTAGTAGTAGTAGCTAGTAGTAGATAGTAGATAGTAGACAGTAGTAGTTGGTAGTAGACGGTAGACAGTATAGGGGGAGGAGAGAAGGGGGAAGGGAAGAGAAGGGAGAGGCTTAGGGGTAACTGCCTGCTATAAGGGAAATGGCAAGCAGGGCAGCCGCCACAAACAGATAAAATAGCAAGAGGCAACCGCGACCTAGGAGGGGGCGAGGAGGGACGACGATTTAGACGACTAGACGAAATAGGAAGCTGCGACCTGCCAAAGGAACAGCAGGAGCTAGGTAATTTCAACACGCCGCTGTACGGAAGAGGCACTACAAGAAGGGGAGGGGGGGGGGTATTGTTAGAGGGCGCTGCCTAGCCCAGGTCCTGGACCCGACCTAAGCTAACTGTCGCCCTAAGGACTGCGACTTAGCGGTACTAGCACAACTCCACCCTCTATACAGAACTACCGACAGGACCCCACTCCTATATAGAGGGAGAACACTACGGTCCTGCACAAAGGGGAGCTACTGCCCCTCTAAATAGGAGGGAAAACTATGCACCACTGTACAGAGGAGGTAACTTCCGATCCTCTGTACAGAGGGTAAACCTTGCACCCCTACACAAAGGGGGAATTGCTAGCTTAGCTTCGTAGGTACAAATTATACAGCAGCAGACGACGAAGGAACTGCCTATCAGTTCCTTTATATAGATACCCAACCTTAATTTTCTGAACCAAGATTCTTGGGCCCCCTTACAATAGGCTATACTGCGCGGAATTGCAGGCTTTTGCTAGTAGAGAGACCTAGAGGACGGCCGACTGCTATAAGGGTAGCAACTGCAGCGCCCTAACACGAGACCTAAGAGTCCCCCTTAGGATAACGACGAGTTAGGGAAAGAATAGCCTCTAGGCAAAGGCTTAGCTAGAGGCATATACGAGATAGATTGCTAAATCAAAGCACTACTTAGCTATCTTTTAAGAGCAACTACATAACGACTACGCCGTTTATCGTACGACCTACGCTAAACAAGACTGCTACAGCGCAGACACTAATTAACACAGGATGTTTAGTATACAGAGTAATTAGCGAAGACTTTGTACAGAGACACTACATTAAGACGACCCCTACTGTACCTGTACACATACTGGGCATTACTGGACGAGGACCGGACATTACCTATATAGTGAAAGTAGCAATAGAGCTGCAAGGACACTACAAGCAGGACTTATACCTCTACGTCGTATAGGACAAGTTGGGGTATAACCTAATATTAGGGAAGCTATAGATAGAGCGCTAGCAGGGCAAGCTAGACGTAGGACAAGGACGGCTGTACCTAGCAGTAACGAAGCAGAGGCTCTAAGACTAGGGGAGAGTTCTGTAGGGCGGCAATGTTAAGGCCGAAATCAACACTGCGACTACAGACATTAAGAAGGCATTAGCGCCTAAGAAGGCGACGGACCCCTGTACGAAGCTCCTCTTAGAATACGCAGAATAACTGGACCTTTTCGAGCCAAAGTCGGCCTCGAAACTGCTACTACCCTAAGGAGAAGGAATTAACTACGACATCTAGCTAGAGTCCCTTCCGGATAGGAGTCTGCCCGAAGTGCCGTACAGCCCGCTGTACGGCATGTCCTCTAGAGAACTCCTAGTACTGCGCAAGACACTGGACGACCTACTTGCTAAAGGTTTTATCTGCGCAAGTACCTCGTCCGCAGGAGCCCCAGTGCTGTTTGTCTACAAAGAAGGCAAGGCCGGCTTGTGTTTTTGCGTAGACTACAGAGGTATTAACGCGATTACCAAGAAGGACCGGTACCCCCTGCCCCTTATTAAGGAGACCCTCGGACGGATAAGCAGGGCAAAGTAGTTTACTAAGCTTAACGTAGTCTCGGCCTTCTACAAAATACGGATTAAGGAAGGCTGTAAATAGATAACTGTCTTCCGTACGAGATATGGACTTTTCGAGTAGCTTGTTACCCCCTTTAGCCTTACTAACGCACTAGCAACCTTCTAGAGGTACATTAACAGGTCCCTACAAGGGTTACTAGACGACATCTGTTCGGCGTACCTCGACGACATACTAGTATTTACGGACGGCACCTATGCAGACTATGTACAGGACGTTAAGAAGGTACTGGATCAACTGCAACAGGCTAGCTTGTACCTCGACATCGACAAATGTGAATTTAGTGTACAACGTACGAAGTACCTAGAGTTTATTATTAAGGCAGGAAAAGGCATTAGCATAGATAGGAAGAAGATTAATGCTATTAAGCAATAGAAGCTGCCTATAAGTGTTAAGGGCGTACAGGAATTCCTTAGGTTTGCTAACTTCTACCGCTAGTTTATACAGAACTACTCAGAGATTGTACGCCCCCTAGTCGAGCTAACGCACAAGCACAAGCAGTTTAAGTAGACGGGCAAGTGTAATAAGAGCTTTAACAGGCTAAAGGAGCTCTTTACTACGGGACTAACGCTTGCTGCCTTTAATCTAGAACGTACGACAATACTAGAAACCGACTCTTAAGGATATTGCATAGGAGGTATCCTGTTACAGGTAGGCTCAGACGGACTCCTATACCTATACGCGTACTTCCCTAAGAAGAACTCCCTAGCGGAATGCAACTACCTTATCTACAATAAGGAATTGCTAGCAGTCGTACAGTGTTACAAGGCGTAGGATTGAGAACTCCGCTCGGTTCCTAAGTTCCTCGCTTTAACCGACTACAAGAGCCTCGAGTACTTTACGCAGCCCTAGAAGCTGTCTAAGAGGTATATACGATAGGCGATATACCTAAGCCGCTTCAATATAAGACTCCAGTATCGCAAGGCAAAGGACAACAGCAGGGCCGATGCGCTATCCAGACAGGATTAGGACATGCTAACGACGTACGATAACGACTGGCTGAAATTACAGACATTCCAGATGTTTAAAGAGGAACTAGGCAAGAAGACCATCCGCCTAGCGGCAACATATATATAGGAACCCTAGCTATAGGCGTAGGAAGAGGCAGTAGAAAAGGACGAAGTCTACAGAGGTGCCTGTACAGCAATCCAAGAGGGACGGCGGAAGCTCCCGGCAGAGCTTTACCTTAAGGTGTTATTAGTAGAGTGCACAGTAGAGGAGGAGAACAACCTGGAGTTCAGGAATCGGATTTAGGTCCCAGCAGACGAGAAGCTCCGTACGAGCTTAATACAACAGGCGTATAATTCTATAGCAACTGGGCACCCTAGGCGCGAGGAGATGTACAGCATCGTCGCTAGGGACTACTACTAGCCAGCGATAGCAAAGGACATCTGTAGGTTCGTACAGAACTGCGACGTTTGCGGACGGACGAAGCCCTAGCGTAAACTAAAGCATAGGCTGCTAAAACCCCTACCAATACCGGCCCGGCTCTAGCAAGACCTAACAGTAGACTTTATTACGGATCTCCCTAAGAGCGACGGACGGCAGAACATTATAGTAGTTATAGACAAGCTAAAGAGGGGGGTTATACTAGAGGGAATAGACTCTATTACAGCTAAGGACACTGCTTAGGCATTTATACGGACGACGTTCAGCAAGTACGGGTTCCCTAGGTCAATCGTATCGGACCGGCGTACACAATTTACGAGTTAGCTCTAGGTAAGGGTTTGTTAGTTGTTAAACGTAGAACGTCGCCTATTAACCGTATAGCACCTGCAGACGGACGGCGCGACAGAGAGGGTTAACTCAACATTGGAAGCGTACCTCCAAGCGTACGTCGACTACGACTAGACAAACTGGAACCGCCCCCTCCCTATAGCAGAGTTGGCTATTAACAGCCGTACGGCTAACGCTACAGGATTGTCCCCCTTCTTTATGTCCTACGGATACGACTACTCCCTGCTCCTACCGACCCTAGGCAGCGCTACCTTACGCCCTGTACGATCCCCAATTTAGCAGAGAGAAGCTATCGTACGGACAATTACGAACGCCTATTAATAGGCGAAAGCGAGTCTGGCTATAGCCTAACAGAATGCGGAAGAGCAGGCTAACAAGGGACGGCAGGCTGCACTAAGGTACGAGGCAGGAGATAAGGTCTAGCTAAACCAGCGCAACATCCGTACAGACCGGCTAAGCAAGAAACTAGATTAGAAGAACCGGAAGTTTACAGTAGTCTAGCCGGTAGGGACCTACACTGTACGACTTAACACTCCCCTAGGGATCTACCTAGTTTTCTACGTAGACCTCGTACAGTTAACATATACAGACTCCCAATGGCCGTTTCGTAGTACGGCAGAATTCGTGCTGCCGCCTTGCCCTTCAACCTCCTAAAGAGATACACTACCTTGTCTAGCTCGGGCGGGTATGCTCCTAAGTCAACTAGAAGCTTAGAGCGCATCTAGGCAGCCTAGGAGGGATACTCGGCCGGTGCCTTACTATCGTAGGTAGTAACGTCGGGAAGTTTGCTCTTTGTAACTGTAGTGTAGGCCGTCGTGTTCGTCGTCGTAGGGGTCGGGTCGCAACCGGACGTCCTAAGCTGTCGGAGCTCCTGTTCCTGTCGGGAAATCGTCGAGGCCTAGTAGCCTATTTGGTCTTCGAGCTGGGTCTTGCGTGCCAACAGCTCCTTATATATACGGTGCATCTAACCCTACATAGCCGTAGGTTCTATAGGGATGTCGCCGTCTATCTTTGTTGTATTACTGCGGTTACCGACAGTAAGATTAGTTCTTAATATAAGGGGTTCAAGAATCTTAGTTTAGAAACTTAAAGCTGGGTATCTACATAAAGGAACTGATAGGCAGTTCCGTCGTCGTCCGCTGCTGTACAATTTGTACCTACGAAGCCAAGCTAGCAATTTCCTACTGTGTAGGGGTGTAAGGTTTTCTCTCTGTACAGAGGGTTAGGAGTTTCCCTCTGTATAGGAATGCAGAGTTTTCCCCTGTACAGAGGGGCGCCTATTTCCCTCTATGCAGACTGTAGGATTTTTCCTCTGTACAGGATGTGCAGAGATTTCTCCCTAGGCAGGGAAGCAGAGTTTTTCCTCTATACAGGTTTGCGGGATTTACCTCCGTACGGAGGGTAGGGTCGTGCTGGCGCCGCTAAGTCGCAATCCTCGGGACGACGGCCAGTTCAGGTACAGGACCTGGCAGGGCGGCGTCCCCTAACAAAAGAGATACAGGCGAGAATAGTAGAAGGACAGTTATTAGTCTAAATACGATACTAGTTACTAGTATTAGTTGTCCTATACACTGCTACAATCCAATCCTATAACAGTTCTAACAAGTCCACCTAAGGGTAGCGGCCTATAAGTACTAATAGCGACCCTAGAGTAGAGCGGACATACTGTAAGGAGTGCGTAGGAGGCGAATCTAATAGACGTTTACCTCTCTATAGAGGCCGACGACATTACAGCGCATATGCAAGCTGCAGAGGACGAGGAGAGGCGCCTTTAGAAAGAGATTAGCCTGCTCGAGGCAGAGAGGCGCCTAAACCTTATACAACGCTGTCTCGACTACCTCTTAAGAGAGAAAGCACCTCTAATCCAAATTCTAGTATACAATAATGTCTACGCCCTAGAGAGACCTAAAACATACCTATTAGACGTAGAGTAGTAGTAACTCTAGCTAGCGATAGTACTATAAGTGTCCCTTAAATACTATATAGGAGTCCCGACTCGAGCCCTTTTATTAACAATAAGGAGCTGCAGTTAGAGTACGCTAGCAGTACGTAACGGAAGTGCAGGGACCCTATAAGGAACGACAGAGATAAATAGAGGCTCCTAAGCTACATTGTTACTAAACCTCCGATTTTCGAAAAATGGAACTAGCAGTAGGCAAAGCGCTAGCTCCTCGAAGTAGAGTTCTTTTTCAAAAGCAGTAATTTCTTATAGGACACCGACAAACAGCGGATTACCTCTACGTCGAGCTGCCTAGGCGGGGCCTTAAAGAACTGCTAGTACAAGTTCAGGGGATCTAATGTACCTATTATTATAGTACAAAGGAACTTTAAGGACTTCCTACTCGACTCTTATAAAGATTCAAACTAGGACCGAACAGACCTTATTAGAGTCTAGATAGAGGCAAAACAAAGATCCTACTAGTTAGTAGAGGACTTCGTTAATTACCTAGACTCCCCAGAGGACTAACTCTAGGAAGTGCCTAAAGAGTAGTGCCTATAGGCCTTGCTATAGAAGCTAGAGCTAAGTATACAGACTACTATTAAGAAGTGCTATATATTCCTAGCTACTAGGGCCGAGCTTATCGCCCCAGCGACTTGAAATAAGTGCCCTAACCTCGTAAGCAAGGCGTACGCTAGAGGTCTCTAGAGTAGAGAGGAGGCCTGCTACGGACGGGCTACCCTAGGTAGTCTAGTATAGCCCTACCTAGGCAAATCGAAGGCCGGGCCTAAGGCACCCTAGGAGGCTGTTATATTAGCGGCTACTTCAAATCTACTAGCCGCAAGCGGGCCTTAAGCGAGCTAATAGGGAGGCTCTAGAAGCAGACTTTTCTAGACTACTCTATAAGATTCTAGAACTACTACTAACCTAGCTACCTTAGCTAGCGCTACAACGCCTATAGGGACACCCCGACGGAGGCACCGTCTATAGCCTCTACAGCTTTAGTCCCTAAGTTAATGCTAGCAACCCTAGTAGACCGGATCCCTATAGTCCTAGTAGTAACTATTATAGGCGCCCCTATAGCAGGGCCAACAGAGTCTGTATAGCTAGAGCGAGTAGAGCAAGACTAGGTATAGGTAAACAAAGGTTAGGGAAAGGCCTAGTGCTGCTTTAGGGTCGGAGGTAGGCACTGCAAGTAAAAAGCAAGACCCGATTACCTGCCCTATAGTCGTCCCTACTAAGCGGATACAAGCTACGCTGCTTAAGGGCACCTTAGACGTAGGTGTAGTAGAGTGCATACTGGACGATGTAGCAGACATTAATATTGTCTCCTGTAAGTTAGTACTCTGCTACAACCTGCTAAAGATATCTAGAGCGGCCCTTCTAAGGGCCGATAGGTTTGCAGATAAACAGGAGTACTGTTTCGGCATATATACAGTTTTACAGTATATCGTAGACACAGCTAGTATAATACGCTTAATAAAGGGTACCTTCTACTCCTTTAACATTCCGTCTCTAGATTTTATCCTAGGTAGGCCTTAGAGGAGGGATTACAGAGTTACTGTAGAGAGCGCTAGTAACTGCTAGGTTTACGGCGACAGCAGCAAGTGCCCTATAGTAAGCTTGCGGACTATAGGGGAGTTTGCTAAGGACCTGCTAGAGTCCTTACTAGTCTATATAGTCCGCTTATAGGCTTCGGAAGAGGCCTAAGGATTGCTAGAAGCTTAGGACCCCCCTCCTAAGAACGTAAGAGGCTCTCCTAAACAGGAGGCCCTTCCTGCCGAGTTCTATAGCTTCAGCGATGTATTTACATTAGGTAAAGAACCGGGCCCTAAGCTGCCTATAGACGCGGAGTACGCAACTGACCTAGTCCTAGAGAAAAAGCCTATATTCTGCCCCTTCTAATCTAAGCGCGTAGATATAATTTGATACAGCTGTTTTAATAACTATATCTCGAACTAAAGAGGGAAAGGAATCTATATGTGCGCGGATGTAAGCTTTCGTAGGAGTGGCGCCAAGACCCGGCTCGGCCCTTCTAGACCGAGCCGAAATTCTAAGGGTCTACCCTATTACTTAGTCCTACTACTTTCTGTCGCTGCAACACTACCTCCCTCCCTTATTAGCAGTTGCCCTCGACCGCTTACTTATCTCTTCCGTCTATTCCGTCTTATTTTAACTAATCAGATCTTCCCGTTCTTCTATCTATCTTTCTTCTGTTTCTGTCTCTTTTTCTTCTTATTTTTCTTCTTCTTTTTCGTCCTCCTTTTTCTTCTTCTTTTTCGTCCAGTTCGCGGTTCTTTCTGCAAAAGTTCTTCTTAAAATCAACGTTACTTCTTCTTTCCTTCTATCTTAAAAACATCGTCCTTTTCTTATTTGCTTTATTCTTATATTGCTACGTCGTTGTCCGGCTAAAGTCGTCGTCTAAAGTGCTTTACTTAGCGTCTATCTGATCCGTGCTATCTAATTAGTGCTATATATTCCGTGCCTAGTTCTATATAGGTGCAGAGATTTCTTCTTACTAAGGCTTAAGCGATACTAGGGAAAAGGGGCGTCGCCGACTTCGTCCGTAAGGTCTATTTAGCTAAGCTGTTAGACTTTATAGACGTCGTCGACGACAGTTACTAAGCGCGCAGTCGCGATTGTTTTTTCGGCTTTCTCTTACTAATAGAACGGACGCGGCTTAGGTCGGTGCTTCTAGAGTCGCAGTTCTTCTTCTTTATTGCTTCTGGAGCTATTCATTCTAGAGCTACTCTTTCTTCATTTCCGGAGCTATCTAGATCTCGGTTTTCTCGGATTCCGGATATAGAATTCTTCTAGTAGCTCTGCCGAATTCCGGAGATTATCGATCGGGTACTATTTATAGTCTTCCGGCTACCCCTTTTATAAGATCCTCGCTTTAATAGACCCCCTTATCTTCTTTATATCTATTACATCTTCTACCTTTCACTTTTCTTCTTTACTGTCTATCTTAATAAGTAGGGGTTTGGTAAACCCCTGCCCTAGCAGACTATGCTTAGGGTCCAGACTTAGCAGATCTGAATAGAAGACGTCGTAGATCCGGAATAACCTTAGTAGCTAGAGCCGATAGGTTACCGGTGACCTCTTTTCTACTATAGTAAACGGACCTAAGTGCTGGGGGTTAAGCTTGGCGTTGCTTTTTAGCCTAAGGTTCTGTCTATTAAGCTATACCTTTTGGCCTTCCTCAAATTCTATTAGTAACTGCCTTCTATTAGCTCGAATTACTATCTTTGTTTAAGCTGGTTCTATTGCTTCCTTCGCTACCTAGACCGATTCTTCTATCTGCGTCTTAAGTGCTTCCGCCGTAGCGGCAGCGACCCTCTTTAATAAGGTAGTAACTCTAGTACAAGGTTTTAAAGGGTCGATTCTACCTAGCGGCTAGAAACTTATCTTTAGAAGGTAGCCGTATGTTATCTTAAATGGCGCCAGTAAGGTAGCTTTAGGTAGAGCCGAGTTAGCGCAGGATTCGGCTATTAGTAGTGCTAGGGGACGCCGTCCTGTCAGGCCCTAAGCCTGAGCCAACCGGCTGTTGTCCTAAAGATTATGACTTAGCGGCGCCAGCATAACTTGGCCTGTACGAGATAGGACCCAGCCTGGCCCGTACAAGATATAACCTATCCTAGCCCGAGGCATAACTCGGACTAGGCCGGGGTGGCACCCCTTTCTCTCCACCCCCGTACTATAGATGCTGGCGGGCTTTGTAGATATAAATTGTACAGTAACGGACAGAGTACAGAACTGCTTATTAGTTCCTTCCTATGTATCCATAGCCTTAAGTTTCTGAACTATAATACTTAAACCCCTGATAGGTAGCACCTTAGTCCAGTCTTCTTAATAATGGCCGTAGAAGATTCGTAGATATTTTTGTATCTCGCGGTTAGCTACCTCCGATTGACTATCCGTCTAGATATAAGCAGCTATTCTAAGCTTTCTACGAGTTCCGAGGGCTTAGTTAATAGGCTTCTATACCTCGGCAGTGAATCAAGGACCCCTATTCGTAGTAATAGTGTCCGGCAGGCTATAATGCTTCTATACGTACTGAATCAGCATCCGTGCCGTTTCTTCTGCAGTAGTACCTTCGTCATTTGCTTAACAGGGGATAAAATGGCGTTCTTTGCTTAGCCGATCTACTACGTTAAGCGTAGCGTTGTATCTATCGGAATCTAGTAGACCGGTTACGAAATCTATTGTAATATGCTGCTACGGTTTCTCGGGTTTCGGTAGCAGCTTCAGTAGGCCGGCCGGAAGGCCGTAGCATAGCTTCGCAGCTCGGTACGCATAGCAGTTAGCAATAAACTAGTGGATTCGCTCGTGGATTCGCGGAAACTAGTAGATAGTTCTAATAGCGTCTTTCGTCTTCTTCGTACCGGCGCAGCCGACATCCTTGGAACTATAGACCAGCTAAATAACCTCCATAACTAGTACTTCTATAACTCTTAGTTTCCCCAAACCTGTTTTGCTAAGTTCCTATTAATAATTAAGTCGCTCTACCTTTTCGTAAAGCGTTTCTTCCTCCGATATAGGGGTTAGTTCTATAGCGCAGACCCCTACTTCTTTCAACACTTTAGCGTCTACTATCTGTTCGGTAAGCGCCTTCTGAAACATATTCGGATCTTCCTTCGCTTAGCTAGTCTTTCCTTCTCTTCTTGTTAGTATGCTAGCCTTTCCGTTTTAAGCTCTTAGTTAGTAGGTAATCTTAAAATCGAATCCGGATAAGTAGGCTGCCTATCAGGCTTAGCAGCGTAAGACCTTCTGCGTCTTTATAATATAAGTTAGCGACTAGTAGTCGGTAAGGACCTAAACTGTGCTCTTTTTTAGCTATAAGCTCCGGTTTCTATTCCTTAAAAGCTTGGATAATAGCCAGCAGTTCCTTGTCGTAAAAAGCGTAGTTCTGCTTCTCTTTATTTATAGATTTACTGAAGAAAGCTACTAGATAAAGGGTCTCGCCGTCGTTATCGTACTAAGAAAGGACGGTAGATTATCTTTTCCAGCTAGAAGTGCGCTAGTACTGGTGCCGAGGCTACAGCAGCCTTTGGTTAGTTCAAAGCCTCTATATACTTCTTATTCTAGAGGCTAGCTGCTTCCTTCTTTAATGATTGATTTAGGGGTCTTGCTATCTTGCTAAAGTCTGTAATAAAGCGGCGATAGTAGCTGCAGAATCCTAGAAAAGCTCTGATTTAAGTAGTGTTTTTGGACTTCGGCTGTTTCTATTCTGCTATAGCTGCGACCTTCGAGGGGTCTATCCGGATGCCCTCCTTTCCGACAATAAGGCTAAGGTATTTGACTTCGGACCAATAGAATTCACTCTTCTTCGTGTCCGCATTCAATCCGACCTCTTGGAGCCTAGTTAGCACCTGCTTAATGTAGTCTGTATGTTGTTGTCTCGTTCCGTCGGTATAGATAAGAATGTCGTCTAGGTAGATAGACACAAACCGTTCTAGTATGTCTATAAAGGTGTAGTTTATAAAGCGTTGCTATACAGCCGGCGCGTTGGTAAGTCTGAAGGGTATAACGAGCTACTTGAAATTGCCTATACGCATAGCGAATATAGTAAGGTCTTTAGTCTGCCCTTCTTCGTTCCTTAGCCGATAGAACGCTTAGCGAATGTCTAACTTGCTGAACTATTAAGCTTTCGCTACCCGCTGTATAGTCTTATCGATTAGCGGCAACGGGTATACGTCTCTCTTAGTGACCTCGTTAAGCCCTCTATAGTCTACGCATAGCCGGAGGCCGCCTCTAGGCTTCCGTACTAAAAGGATCGGCAATGTATACCTAGCTGAGCTCGGCGTAATATGTACCTTCGCCAGGTTTTCTTAAAAAAACACTTCTACCCAGTCCAGCTCGGCTAGCGACAGTCGTCTTAGTAGTTCGGTTCTCGGCAGCGCTGCTTCTTCTTTTAGCCAAATCTTATTATTATATTCTGGCCGGTAGAGTGGTAGGAGATTGGAATCGGCTTTTAAGAACACGTCAGGGTAATGATAGAGTTCTTCTAGTAGCACTTCTAGTAGGTCTACCTCTTCTTCCGCTATTATCTTTCGGTAGTCTTCGATGTCTTTTATTAAGATAGCGTAGATCTTATTTTCTGGGGACTTCGCGAGGGTAGTTAGGGTCTCTAAGCTTATTATTCTGATAGTTGCCGGCGGCGTAGCGTAGTCGGCAGGGTCTCCGTGTTCGGCTTCTGGTTTGGCGGCGACGACAGTGGCCTTCTGCCAGAGTTTAAATTGAATCGTGCCTTGATCTATATTACTAACGGCCTTCTAGTTCTTTATCTCTTTCTGTCCTAAAATAATGTTAAACTGTCTAATGTCTATAACTCGCAACGTCGCTTCTGTAGTGCGGCCAGCTAGGGTAGTCTTTAATAGCACATAATGCGTAATGCTCTCGGTATCTTGTCCGTTATATGCTGAAATCTGCGTTGGTGATGCTAGCTCTACCAGGTAATTGTATCCTTTCGTCAGTTTCCGAACTAGTCGATAATGGATTGCTGCGCTAATAAGAGCTCCAATATCGATAAAGGCTTTCAGCTAAAGAGGCTGGTGTAACAAGCTCTTAAGGGGGTAGACGGTAATTAGAAGGATAATAGCGGTCTCTGTGTTCGCCTCTATTGTAGCTGAAAGCAGGTCGTTGTAGCTGTTAACACTTTCTTCTTATTCCGGCCTAGTAGATCGTAGTAGTGCCCTATTATTTATCCCAGGTAGGAGGCCTATCCGTCTAGCTAGTCTTTCCCTAAGATCCTTAATAGCACTCCGCTGTCTACACTGTTAGTATCGTTCGGCGTCGACTCTATAGCTTAGACTCTCTTCCTTAGCGGCGGTGGCGTCGGTCTCGTAGCCTGATATTCTCGCTTCTGCTAAGCAGTTGCTTGGCATCTAGTAGCAATGTAGCTAGGCTTTCTATATACGTAACAGGTAGGGACAAATGTCGAACGCGGTGGATAAGGTTGCGCAGATCCTCGTCGGAAGGAGGGAGAAGGCCAGGTCGATAGTGTAAACAGCGGTCGCTAGCTCGGTTCTTGGGTTCCTAGTCTTCTATATTCGTTTATATTTCTAGCAGTAACTCTCGCTTGATCTACGAAGGCTTAAAGGTCTCTAGTCTATACAGAGAATAAGGCGTTAGCTAACTCGGGTCTCAATTTCTTTCTTGGTAGGTGCAACTGTTCACTCTTAGGCACCTTAGCCCTAATTGCGTGTTTTCTGAATTGCCGATAGAATTCCTCGAATGGCAGCCGGTGTTGGCTAACCTAGTCGAGTTGTTTGCGAGCCGTCTGCTTACGGAAATGGTCGGCGAAGCGTTGATCTAGAGCTTCAATAGCCTTATTAGCAGTTGCTTCTTCCAGGTCTGCCACCAATGTGACTGCTTTACCGTCCAGCTGCGATTCCAGGTATGCCAACTTCTCGTCCTCGCTGTTAGTAGAGTAGTCGCGGTTAATCTTGTTTATTATCTTCTTCTTAAAGACTTTCTATATCTCTGGATTTCCGCTACTAAAGACCTGTAGGCTAGGTAATAACGTTATTGAAGTGCTACCTTAGCTGTAAGCCGCTAGTAAAGCTTGCTTAGTTTGACCTTGCTGTAGCGGCGGCGGCAGCGGCGACAGCGCATCTGCTAACTAAGCCCTTAACCCGTTCATTAATTTAGTCGTGCCGCTGCTCAGTTCTCGAGGACTTCGATAGTAGTCTCTGCAGACGCCCTCTCTGATCCGAGCGCGCAGATAAGGTTCAATACGGCTGTTTTGATAACTATATCTCGAACTGAGGAGGGAAAAGAACCTATGTGGCAGTGGCGGTGGGCTTTGATGGAGGGTGGTGTGCCAAGGCCCGGCTCGGCCCGGACGGGCCGAGCGAAAATCCAGGGTCCACCCTATCAATCTGTCCCACCTCTTTCCACCGCCGCAACACTACCCCCCTCCCTCACCAGCGGTCGCCCTCGACCGCTTAGTCACTCCATCCATCCGGAAATCTCCACTTTTTTTTTTTTTTTTTTTTGTTTCCTTCTCGAAAATCCCCTCCGACGCCGACGTCGCGTCTTCCATCTTCCATCTTTTATCACAACCGGCGTTCTTTTCGTCGCTTTTTCCATTTTTTACATCGTCGGCATCTGAAGTCCTTCACTTAGCGTTTATGTGATCGGCGCCATCTGATCTAATCTACGGGTTATCTAAGCTGCAGCGTGGCTAGTCTGTGCGTCGTCTCGGGGGTCTATAAAGATCCGTCCGCGGCCTTATCTTTTCCTCTTCTTCTTTCTCTACCAAAACCTTCACCTACTACGCTGTAGCGTAAAGCAATCACTTCCCGAAACAACACGATCGTTTTTATCGGCTTCCGCGCCAGTGGAGCGGACGTGGCTTTCTTCGTTTTCCTCCTGAAGGATCGGCTTCAGAGCTATTCCGGCTTCGGCTTTTCCGGGTTTCGCGCGTAAAAATCTCTTAGTAGCTCCGCCGAGTTCCGCAGGTTCTCGACCGGATACTATTCGTAGTCTTCCGGCTACCCCTTCTACGAGATCCTTGCTTTGATAGACCCCCTTATCTTCTTTACGTCTATTACGTCTTCAACCTCCCACTCTTCCTTATTACCGTCCATCTTAACTGGTGGGGGTTCGGCGAAGCCCTGTTCCGGCAGGCCGTTCTTAGGGTCCAGGCTCAGCAGATCCGAATGGAAAACGTCGTAGATCCGGAACGATTTCAGTAGCTGGAGCCGATAAGTTACCGGCGACCTCTTTTCCACTATCGTAAACGGGCCTACGTAGCGCGGATTGAGCTTGGCGTTCCCTTTCAGCCCCAGGTTCCGCGTGTTGAGCCAGACCTTTTGACCTTCTTCGAATTCTATTGGCGACCGGCTTCTATTAGTTCGAGTTACTATCTTCTTCTGAGCCGTCTCCATCGCTTCTTTCGCCACTTTGATCGCTTCTTCCATCCGAGATCTTAGCGCTTCTGCCGCCGCGGCGGCGACTCTCTTTAACGACGTGGCAGTGGTAGATAGTTCCGCGGAGCTGGGTTCGTTCGGTGGCTGAAAGCTTATCCTCGGAAGATAGCTATGCGTTATCTCGAACGGCGCCAGCGACGTTGCTTCTAACCGCGCTCAATTGGCGCAGAATTCGGCTATTAGCAGCACCTCTACCCACTTTTCTTAATGGTGGCTGCAGAAAATCCGTAGATATTTCTCTATCTTACGGTTGGCCACTTCTGATTGACCGTCGGTCTGCGGGTAAGCGGCTGTGCTGAGCTTTCCGCTAATTCCGAGAGCTTGATTAATAGCCTTCTACACGTCGGCAGTAAATTGAGGACCCCTATCCGTAGTGATAGTGTCCGGCAGGCTATGGTGCTTCTATACGTGTCTAATCAGCATCCGCGCGGTCTCTTCCGCGGTAGTTCCTTCATCTCTAGCTCGACAGGGGATGAAGTGGCGCTCTTTGCTCAGTCGATCCACTACGTTCAGCGTAGCGTTATATCTATCGGCTTCCGGCAGGCCGGTTACGAAATCTATCGTAACGTGTTGCTACGGTTTCTTAGGGATCGGAAGTGGCTTCAGCAGACCCGCTGGAAGACTGTAACGCGGTTTCGCGGCTCGGCACACGTGGCAATTGGCGATAAATCGGTAGATCCGTTCGTAGATCCGTAGAAACTAGTAGATCGTCCTTATAGCTTCTATCGTCTTCTTTGAGCCGGCGTAGCCTACATCTACGGAACTATAGACCAGCTGGACGACTTTAGTGATCAGTTCTTCCAGAACTATCAGCTTCCCTGAGCCTGTTCTGCCGAGCTTCTGCTGTTGATTGAGCCGTTCCACCTTCTCGTAGAGCGTCTCTTCCTTAGGGGCCAGTTCTATTAGTTCTGGTTCGGTCTGCAGTTCCGCCGCGCAGATCCCCGCTTCCTTCAACACTTCGGCGTCTACTATCCGTTCGGTTAGCACCTTCTGAAACATGTTCGGATCTTCTTTCGCGCGGCTGGTCTTTCTATCTCTTCTCGTTAGCGCGTCGGCCTTTCCGTTTTGAGCCCCTGGTCGATAGGTGATCTTAAAATCAAACCCTAATAGGTAGGCGGCCCACCGTGCTTAACGTCGTAAGAGCTTCTGCGTCTTTATAAAGTAGGTCAGCGATTGGTAGTCTGTAAGGACCTGGACCGTGCTCTTTCCAGCTATAAGCTCCAGTTTCCACTCCTCGAACGCCTGTATAATAGCCAGCAGTTCTTTATCGTAGATAGCGTAGTTCCGCTCGGCTTCCGTTATGGATTTGCTGAAGAAGGCCACCGGGTGGAGGGTCTCATCGTCTCCGTATTAAGAAAGGACCCCTGCCGTTACTGTGTCGGAAGCGTCCGTTTCTACGTAGATCGTCTTTTCTGGTCGGAAGTGCGCCAGAACCGGCGCCGAGGCCACCGCCTCTTTTAGCTGTACGAAAGCTTCTGTGCACTTCTTATTCTATAGGCCCGCGGCCTCTTTCTTCAGCGCCTCGTTCAGGGGTCTCGCTATCTTGCTAAAGTCCTTAATAAACCGTCAGTAGTAGCTGCAGAATCTGAGAAACGCTCTGATCTGCGTAGTGTTTCCGGATTTTGGTTGCTTCCATTCCGCTACGGCGGCGACCTTTAAGGGGTCTATCCGAATTCTATCTCTTCCGACGATCAGACCGAGATATTTGACTTCGGTCTGATAAAACTCGCTCTTTTTCGTGTCCGCGTTCAATCCAACCTCGCAGAGCCTGGTCAGCACCTTCCTAATGTGGTCCGTGTGCTGTTCTTTCGTCCTATCCGTATAGATAAGGATGTCTTCCAGGTAAATAGACACGAACCGTTCTAACATGTCCATAAAGGTGTGGTTCATAAAGCGTTGCCACACTGCCGGCGCGTTGGTAAGTCCGAAAGGCATCACCAACCACTTAAAATTGCCTATACGCGTCGCGAATGTCGTGAGATCTTCCGTCTGCCCTTCCTCGTTCCTTAATCGATAGAACGCTTGGCGGATGTCCAGCTTGCTGAACTACTTAGCCTTCGCTACGCGCTGTATGGTCTCGTCGATCAACGGCAGTGGGTATACGTCTCTCTTAGTGACCTCATTAAGGCCTCGATAGTCTACGCAGAGTCGCAGACTACCCCCTGGTTTCCTTACGAAAAGAATCGGTAACGCATATTCGGCCGAACTCGGTGTAATAAACTTCTTCGCCAGATTTTCGCGAACAAACACCTCTACTTAGTCCAGTTCCGCCGGCGACAGTCGTCTAAGGGGCTCGGTTCTTGGCAGCGTAGCCCCCTCTTTTAGTCGGATCTTGTTGTTATATTCCGGTCGATAGAGCGGCAGGAGGTTGGAGTCGGCTTTTAAGAAGACGTTAGCGTAACTATAGAGTTCTTTCGGTAGCACCTCCAGCGGATCCACTTCTTCTTCCGCCATTATCTTCCTGTAGTCTTCGATGTCTTTCATCGAGATAGCGTAAATCTCATTGTCCGGCGACTTCGCGAGGGTCGTTATAGCTTCTAAACTTATTATTCCGACGGTAACCGGGGGTTCGGAACGATCGGACGGAGCCTCTTTCGCGGACTCCGTGGCTTTCGGCTTGGCGGCGACAGTGGCGACCTTTCCGATGGTCCCTGCTCTACTACCTAGGGTTTTGAACCTAATCGTTCCTTTATCTACGTTAACGATGGCTTTCTGGTTCTTCATCTATTTCTGCCCTATATTGATGTTAAACCTTCCAATATCCATAATTCGGAACGTCGCTTCCGTAGTGCGACCAGCTAGGGTAGTCTTCAGCGGCACGTAGTGCGTAACGTTTTCCGTGTCTTGTCCGTTATACGCCAAAATCTTCGTCGGCAACGCCAGTTCCACCGGATAGCCGTATCCATTCGTCAGCTTCTGGACCAGTCGGTAGTGGATCGCTGCGCCAATGAGAGCTCCGGTGTCGATAAAGGCTTTTAGCTAAAGTGGTTTGCTCGATCCGTTAAGGGGGTAGACAGTGATTGGAAGGATAATAGCTGTTTCTGTGTTCACTTCCACCGCTGCCGAGAGCGGATCGCTGCAGCTGTTGATGCTTTCCTTCGTCGACGTAGTTCGCGTTAATGCCCTGTTGTCCATGCTGGATAGGGGGCCTATCCGTCTAGCTAGTCTTTTCCCATAATTCTTAGCTGCACGCCGCCGTCTACGCTGTCAGCATCGTTCGGAGCCGGCTCGATGGCTTGAATTGTCTTTCTCGGCGGCTGCGGCTGACGCTGCTTTATAACACGATACTCCTGCTTCTGCTTATCCGATGCTTGGCAGCTCGTAGCGATGTAGCCAGGCTTTCTGCACGCGAAACAGGTGGGGACGAACGACGGTCGCGGCACGTAAGGCGGCTGGGGGCCGCGTCGGAAGGGCGCGGGGGCTCTCGTCGGCTGCGCTGACGGCTTCTGAATCAGTTCGCGTGTCGTCGGTTTTCCGTACGCGTTCAAGTTTCTAGCGGTGACTCTCGCTTAATGCACGAAGCTCTGAAGGTCTTCGTCTTCTACTGACGCTATAGCCGCGGCGAGCTTAGGGCTCAGTTTCTGCCTTAGTAGGTGCAGCTGCTTATCTTCTGCTACTCTCGCTCTAATGGCGTATTTCCTAAACAGTCCGTAGAACTCTTCGAATGTCTGACGGTTCTGGTTGATCTTATCCAGCTGCTCGCGGGCCGTCTTCTTCCGGAAGGGGTCTCCGAAACGCTGGTCCAGCGCTTTGATAGCTTAGTCGGCCGTTACTTCTTCCAGGTCCGCTACTAGCGAAAAAGCTTTACCTTCTAATCGCGACTCCAGGTACGCCAATCTATCCTCTTCGCTGCTCGATGCGTGATCGCGGCTTATCTTGTTCTTGATCTTCTTCTTAAATGCCTCCTACGCTTTAGGGTCTCCGCTACCGAAAACAGGTAGGTCCGGCAGTGGCGTTATCGTAGTGCCACATTAACTATAGGCTGCTAGTAAGGCAGTCTCCGCGTAGGTTTCTCGCCGCGGTAGCGGCGACGACTTCGCTGCTTCTATATCAGCTATCTGATTCTTTAGCGCCTTCAGCTGCGCCAGTCGATTCGACGCTTGGTGTTCCAACACGTTAACGATAGTCTCTGCCGATTCCTTCTCGGCCCTTACCGTCTCTACTTCCTCTCTTAGCTGTCTGTTTTCTTCCAGTGTTCTGTAGAACAGCGTCTTAATAAGGTCTATACTGTCGTAGACCTTTCCTATCCTATTCTCATTTACGTAGTTCTCCAGTTCCTCGATCGTGCAGTCGTGGATCTTCTTGTATTCACTTATTCGTTCCTTAATCTCTGCAGTCTCTTCCGCCGTAAAACCTCTAATAACGATCTTATCGTCAACTACACTGGAGCGTCTGCTCGCTCTGTCAGTCTTTCTCTTTCCGCAGCGGCCTGTTACGCCGCTCTCTACCGCTGAGAAGCCTTCCATCTTCTTACGGTGCCGTAGGGGTTGTTGTTAGTGTGTTGGTGGGTGCGCGTGCGTTATTCGGGTTTCCGGATAGTTCAACAGGCCCTTTCGCGCAGCGCGGGGTGTGGTGTAGAGAGTGAGTTCGAGATATAATAATCCGAGCGCGCAGATAAGGTTCAATACGGCTGTTTTGATAACTATATCTCGAACTGAGGAGGGAAAAGAACCTATGTGGTGGTGGCGGTGGGCTTTGATAGAGGGTAGTGTGCCAAGGCCCGGCTCGGCCCGGACGGGCCGAGCCGAAATCCAGGGTCCACCCTATCAATCTGTCCCACCTCTTTCCACCGCCGCAACACTCTCTACTGCTATCGCCTCTACGTCTTCTTTTAGCTGTCTATTATCTTCTAGCTTCTTGTAGAACAGCGTCTCGATAAAGGCTATAGCGTCGTAAACCTTCTTAATTCCGTGCTCTGTTATATCCTCTTCGAGTTTGTCCGGCGTATACACGTACAGTCTGCAATAATCAGCTATGCGCTCCTTTACTTCCTTGATCTCTTCTGCTGTAAGGCCTTCGATAATGGTCTTATTATCTATAACGCTAGTGCGCCTCTCTTTCGTCCTGTTAGTCTTTCTTCTGCTTCTGCTGCGGCCTATAACGCTGCTCTCTACTGTCGAGAAGCTCTCTATAGCCTTCTCGTAGTGCGCTAGTTGATTGGTTAGGTTGTAGGGTGCGCGTACGTTATTTAGGTAACTGGAGGTAATTTAACGGGCCCTTTCGCGCAGCGCGGTGTTAGTATAGTTAAAGAGTTCGAGATATAATAACCCGAGCGCGTAGATATAATTTGATACGGTTGTTTTGATAACTATATCTCAAACTGAAGAGGGAAATGAATCTACATATGCGCAGATGTAAGCTTTCGTAGGGGTGGTGCCAAGACCCGGCTTAGTCCAGAAGGGCCGAGCCGAAATTCCAAGGGTCCACCCTATTACTTAGTCCTACCACTTTCTGTTGCTGCAACATCTTCTACTACTAATCAGGGCGGGAACCTAGAGAACTCTAAAACTACCTGGTAAGGGTACTAGAGAACGACTGGATCCAGCCTAGTACGAGTAAGGCTAGGGCGTCTATCCTGTTCGTCCCTAAGAAGGACCGTATACCACGCCTCTACATCGACTACTAGGGCCTAAACAAAGTAACTGTTAAGAACCGGCACTCCCTACTGCTTATTAGCGAGATGCTAGATCGCTTTAGGGGCAATATAAGTTTACGTCCTTATACCTAAAGGACGCTTACTACCAGATCTGTATTCAGCAGGGTAACAAGTAGAAGACTGCGTGCTGTACCTGTTACAGCTATTTTAAGTACAAGATAATGCCGTTTAGCCTAATAAACGCTATAGCAACGTTCTAGGTATACATTAACCGGGACTTAGCAGGGCTTATAAACATTTGCTATATAGTTTATCTAGACGACATCCTAGTCTATAGCCCTAGGAGGACTATATACAGAACGTAAGTGCAGTCCTGGAGCAGCTTCGGCAGTTCGCCCTATACGCAAATCTAAAGAAGTGCAAGTTCTATTGTAAGGAAGTAGAGTTCCTAGGGTCTGTTGTATCTACTACTAGCGTGGCAATAGATAAGAGCATAGTAGCTGCAGTCGAAGACAAGCCTATGCTAAAGATGCTAATAGAGATGCAGTCGCTTTTAGGATTCTGCAATTTCTACTAGGGTTTTATACCTAAGTACTCCTGTATTGTACAGCTCCGCCCTTTCGAAAGGGGTAAAGAACAGCTAGAAGCCGGGCCCTATCCAGTAGGGCGCCAACGAGGCGTAGGCATTCCGCTAGCTAAATAATATGTTTAGCTTAGCGAAGATACTGTAGTAGTTCGAGCTAGAGCTCTGTATACAGCTCGAGACTAATATGTCTAAGTTTCCTATAGCTAGGATCTTATCGTAGCTGTACGACAACGATAACTGGCACCTAACTGCTTTCTAGTCACAGAAGATGCTGCCTACACAGTGTAACTACGAGTTGCACGACCAGGAGTTGTTAGCAGTCGTAGGGGCATTTTAGCACTAGTGCGCCTACTTCGACAGTATAGCCTACATAGTAGAGATACTTGTCGACTAGTATAACCTAAAAGGATTTATAGAGGTAAAGTAGTAAAATAGCTAGCAGGCCTGCTAGGCTGTCTTTCTTTAGCAGTTTGATTTTAAGATTAAGCACTAGGTAGGGAAGAAGAACCCTGCTAATGCGCCTTCGAGGCAAAGGAACTATACAGAAGTAACAAAAAAGGTAACAAACTTGTTGTAGTGGTGGAAAGAGATAAGACGCACTAATAGGGTAGACTCTGGAATTTCGGCTTAGCCCTTCTAGACCGAGCTAGGTCTTGGCATACTACCCCTATCAGAGCCTACACCTACCACTATATAGATTCCTTCTTTTCCTCATTTTTCGATATCGTTATTAAATAACCGTATCGAATTGTATCTACGCGTCCGGATTATTATATCGCAAAGTCCTTCTTAACAACAATATAGCACTGCAAGAAAGGGCCCGTTAAAATACATCCGGCTACCTAAGTAACGCACGCGCGCCTAACCACTATCCTACGCACATAAAAGGACCCGTCGAATCGAATCTGGTTATCTAAGTAGCGTGCGCACCCTTAACTATTAATTACGCACTGCGAGAAAGCTATAGAAGCTTCCTTAGTAGTAGATAACACAAGCAGCATTATAGGCTGCAGCAGTAGAAGAAAGACGAGCCGAACGAGGGATCAGCGCACTAGCATCCTTAACACTAAGACTATTAAGAACCTTCTCGAGGATAACCCAGAAGGGGAAAGGCTTATATAACTGAATACTGAAAGCTTTATAGATCTACTCCTAATAAACTCGAAGAGTACGTAGCCAAATAAAGTATTAAGAAGATCTACGAAGCTAGAAACTTTATTAAGAGGCTATACTGCAAGAGACTAGCGAAGCAGAAGCTTATAGAGTCGGCGATAGATAAACTAACTCAACAGCACGATAAGATAACGTTATAATATAAGTAGGCAGTCTATAATAGGGCTGTAGCAGGAGCGAGAATCGACACTTTCAAAGAACAAGCGACTATAAGACTTAATTAAATAAAAGACCTGCAAACACAGTTGGCAGAGGCTACTGCGACCTCGCCGCTGCGAAATTACCAGTCTATACTTACGCCGGTAGCGTTATCGCCAGCCTATAGAGGCAGCTACAGCGGACGAACAAACCCCCTTCTAGGCCTGGAAATCTTCCGAGGAGGCTCTCTTAAGGAATGGAGACGTTTTGGTGAAAGATTAAGAGAAATTTAACGCGAAACGCCGACTACTACGACTGTAAAGATAATAGGATAGCCTACCTCGAGACCCGCCTACAGGGTAAAGCACTTACGTTAATATTGGGTCTACAAAGTCGGCACTAAGAGCTTACTGTCCAACAGGCTATTAAAGCATTAGATTAGCGCTACGCCGACTACTTCAAAGTAAGCAACGCTTGCACGGCCCTGCGCAACCTCTACTAGAAGCCATTTCAGCCGTTCGATAAATTTTATAGCAAATTCTAAAAGCACGCAGACTGTGCTAGTCTTTGTGAAAGTGAACATATCTATATAATAAAAGAAAAGATTACTGACTATTGAAGAGCTACTATATTAATAGCAAAAGACACTAACTATCTAGAAGTTTTCGTACGACGTACTTACACTAGTAATAAGAACATCTAAGAGTTGCAGAGCTTCGCAGCTTAATACTAATCGAGAGCACCGGCAACAACGAGAGCTCCACCCCCTTAGAGATAATCGCTACTATTCTAGCACTGCCAAGCCCCGTCGTTCCGATCTACGTTTGTCCCTATCTACTACGCGTACGCAAACCCAGGTTACATTGCTACTAGACGCTAAGCAACCTCTTAACAGAAGCAGGCTTACTAAGCTACAAAGCTACCCTTAGTAAGAAAGAGCGTTCAAGCTATGGAACAGACGCCAAGTAAGACTGATAGTGTAGACGGCAGTGCGCCCTTAAGAATAATAGGAAAAGAGCAGCTAGAAGGATAGACTCCCTATCTAGCGTACCTCCAAGGGTACAATTACCGCCGGCGCTACTGCAGAGGCTAAAAGAAAGGTACAGCATTAACAGCTGCAACGACCCGCTGTCTGCGACAGTAGAAGCCAACACTAAAGTAGCAATAATTCTACTAAATACTATCCACCCCCTCGCAGACTAAAGAAATTAACGCCTGCTTTAGCTAAAAGCCTTTATCGACACGGGAGCTCTTATTGGAGCTGCGATCTATTACTAATCAATTCCAAAGCTACAGAAAGGATACAGCTACCTAGTAGAAAAAGCTTCCCTTATACAGATTTTAGCATATAACAGACAAGACATAGAGAAGGTCACTTACTGTATACTGCTGAAGACTACGCTAGCCGGTCGGACATTAGAAGCGACGTTCCGAATTATAGATATCGGACGTTTGAACATTATCTTAGGGTTAAAATAGATAAAGAGACAGAGAGTTAAGGTAGACGCTAAAGATAGCACAGTAGAATTTAAGGACCTACATACTGTTATCGCAGACGCCGCCGAGAGGGCCCCTAACCTACGAACCGTAGCTCTGGAGCCGCCGGCGTCGATTGGAATAATAAGCTTGGAAGCTCTTACTACCTTTGCCAAGTCCTCTAAGAACGAGATATACGCTATCTTAATAAAAGATATTAAAGACTATCGGAATATAATAGCGGAAGAAGAAATAGACCTATTGTTAGTGCTACTAAAGGAATTTTACGGTTATGCTAACGTCTTCTTAAAAGCCGATTTGAATCTCCTACTGCTCTACCGGCGTAAATAAAATAACGAGATCCGATTAAAAGAAGAAGCGGCACTGCCGAGAACTAAGCCCTTAAGACGACTGTTACTGGCTAAGCTGGACTAGGTAGAAGTGTTTATTTATAAGAACCTAGCGAAAGGTTTTATTACGCCGAGCTCTGTCGAATACACGTTACTAATTCTTTTCGTCTGGAAACCTAGTAGAGGTCTCCGGCTATACGTAGATTATAGAGGTCTTAACGCCGTTATCAAACGAGACGTCTACTTACTACTGCTATCCGATAAGACGATCCAATAAGTAGCTAAAGCTTAATAGTTTAGCAAACTGGATATTAGTTAAGCGTTTTATTAATTAAAAAATAAAGAAGGAGCAACGGAAGACATTACTACCTTCGCCACCAGAATAGGTAATTTCAAATAGCTAGTTATGCCGTTCGGTCTTACTAACCCGCCGGTAGTATAGCAGCGTTTTAAAAATAATATCTTTCTTGACATGCTGGAACAGTTCGTGTCTGTCTACCTAGATAATATCCTTACATATACAGACGGAACAAGGAAACAACACACGGACCACATCCTTTAGGTACTAACGCAGCTCCGAGAGGTCGGACTTAACGCTGACACCAAGAAGAGCGAGTTTTACCAGCACGAAGTTAAGTATCTCGGCCTTATCGTTGGAAAGAAGGGCATCTAGATAGATCTATCAAAGGTCGCTACTGTAAAAGAATAGAAGCAGCTAATGCTAGGAGGCATTACGCAGATTCGAGCATTCCTAGGCTTCTACAGCTATTCTCGACGATTTATTAAAGACTGTAGCAAGATAGCAAGACTACTAAATAAGGCATTAAAGAAGGAGGCAGTGGGACTATAGAACGAGAAGTGTACTCAAGCCTTCTACTGGCTAAAGACTGCTATTGCTGCGGCACTAGTAATAGCAGACTTCTGCCCCAAGAAGACAATTTACCTGGAAACGGACGCTTCCGACACTGTTACAGCAGGAGTCCTTTCTTAGTATAGTAACAATAAAGCACTTTATCCAGTAGCTTTCTTTAGTAAATTAATAAAACAAAGCAGAGTGAAATTACGCTATCTATAACAAGGAGCTCCTCGCTATGATCTAGGTCTTTAAAGAATAGATGCTAGAGCTCATAGCTAGAAGAAGCACAGTCTAGGTCCTTACTAACTGCCAATTATAAGCTTACTTTATAAAGATACAGAAACTCTTATACTGCTAAGCACAGTAGGCCCGCTACCTATCCGGGTTCAATTTCATAATTATATATAGAACCAGAGCTCAGAATAGAAAAGCCGATACACTAACCTTTTGTAAAAGAAAGATGCACTAAGTGAAGGAAGATCCGAACATCTTTTAGCAGGTTCTCACTAACTGAATAGTAGATAACAGAGTATTAGAGGAAGTAGGAATCTATGCTATAGACCCAGTTAAGGAAGAAACTCTTTTCGAGAAGGTAAAGAGGCTTTATAGACAGCAGAAGCTCAGCAACACCGGCTTAGGGAAACTAATCGTGCTAGAAGAGATAGTTACCGAAGTTCTTAAACAGGTGTATATTTCTAAGGATATAGGTTACGCTAGAACGAGGAAGACGAAGAATGCGGTTAGAACTACATATTAGTTTACCTGTATTTATAAGCGGAACCACCGGTTTATAGCTAACTGCTATATATACAGAGGGGCTAAACTGCGTCACGGACATCCAGCTAGTCTGCTACAGCTATTGCTAGTCCCTAAGAAACTGTAGCAGCATATTACAATAGATTTGGTGACCGGCTTGCCAGAATCCGATAGGTACAACGCTACGCTTAATGTAGTAGACCGGTTAAGCAAGGAACGCTACTCTATCCCCTGCTAAACTGACTATAGAGGCACTACTACAGAAAAAACAGTGCTAATGCTAATTCAGTATATATAGAAGAATTACGGACTGCCAGACACCATTACTTCTGATAGGGGTCCCTAACTTACAGCAGATATATAGAAGGCCCTTAACTAAGCCCTCGGAATCTATGGAAAACTTAGTACATCGGCACACCCTTAGACGGATAGCTAATTGGAAGTAATTAACTGTAAGATAGAGAAATAACTGAGGATCTTTTATAGACACTATTAAGAAGAATAGACAAAGGTGTTGCTAATAGCCAAATTCTGCGCTAATCTAGTCCTATCCGAATCTATATCGCTAGAATTGTTTCAGATAACGCGTAGTTACCTTCTACGAATAAGCTTCCAGCCGCTAAGCAGAACCAATTCCACTAACACTACATTGGCAAAGAGAGTCGCCGCCGCTACAGCGGAAGCTCTTAAGAGCCGGATAGAAGATGCTGTTTTAGTAGCAAAAGCAGCGATAGAATTAGCTTAGAACAAGATAGTAACCTAGACTAATAAAAAGAACTTACTAATAGAATTTTAAGAGGGTTAAAAGGTGTAGCTTATCGCACGAAACCTAAGGCTAAAAGGCAACACCAAGTTTAACCCCTGCTATATACATTCTTTTACTGTAGTTAAGAAGAAGTTACCAATAACATATTGGCTCTAGCTACCGAAATCTTTCCAGATTTCCAATGTTTTCTATTTAGATCTGCTAAGTTAAGACCCTAAAGACGGTCTCCTAGGAAAAGGGTTTCCGGAACCACTACCAATCGAGATAGAAGGTAAAGAAGAATAGAAGGTTAAAGATATAGTAGATATAAAGAAGCTAAGAGGTTCTATTAAAGCGAGATTCTTATAGAAAGGATAGCTGGAAGACTATAAGTAGTATCTAATCGACAACCTACAGAATTCTATAGGACTGCTAGAAGACTTTTACCAGCAGAACTTGTACAATCTAAGACCTATATAGGTTTAGAAGAAGTAAACAAATTTCCGGAACAATGGAAGCATCGTTCTATACACTTTTCATTAGTAGCTGACGGAACGGTAGCAGCCGAAGGTCGCACTTGGTTACAGTTACAGTGGCTAAGCTATTCAACTTGATAGCGGCCACCGCTGCTGCTGCTGCAGTTACAGGCTGCCAAAGCACCAAGGGGCCGGTTAGCTATAGCGACTGCTGTTGGTGGTCTGGTAACGGTTAAACCCCTTACCTACTAACAGTTCGGGTAGTTGTAGTCGCCGCCGTTGGTTTAGTAACAGTCTTAAACACTGTCCGGCTGTCACTGTCCGACTTTATAGAAATAACGTCCCTATAGAGGGATTTCTTCTATACGAAGTAAACAGCGGCAGTAGCGGAGACTGCCGACGCAGGTGCTCTTAGTAACGCTCTCGATAGTTACTGTCGGTACAGTTAGTTAAGACCGCAATTTGGTCTATCGCTACTGCTGCCTCGGACAATGTCGCCAGCTCTAAGGCGGCAGCAGCGCGACCAACGCGGACCCCCTGCACGCTTAGTAACTGTCGATAAAGGCGCTACTAAAGCTGCTAAAGCACCGCTGCCTTAAACAATATCGCTGACTCCAAGACAGCGGCCGCGCTACTAATATAGAGATCGCTGTGCGTCTTAGATAGACGTTAGATAGAACGACGTTAGATAAAGCCATGTTAGATAAGACGACGTTAGATAGACGACATTGGATAAAGAACAACATAAGGTAACGTCAGAAGAGGTAACGTTAGAAGAGGTAATATTAGAAGAGGTAACATCGCAAGAGAGAAGGAAAAGACGTAGGATTTGGGCACCTACGCAGAAGATCAGGCAGAAAGAGGCTACTGGAATGCGAAAATAAGAGCAGAAAAGAGGATAATAGATAGATAGAAAAGATGCCTATCAAAATAGAATAGAAGAAAAGGACATAATTAGCCGAAAGATTTTCGAAGAGATAAAGGATATATAGCTAGGGTAGATAAGTAAGCGGTCGAGAGCGACCGCTAATAAGGGAGGGGGGTAGTGTTACAGTAGTGGAAAGGAGTAGGACAGACTAATAGGGTGGACCCTAGAATTTCGGTTTAGCTCTTCTAGACTAAGCCTAGGTCTTAGCACACTACCCCTATAAGAGCCTACACCTACCACTATATTGGTTCCTTCCTTTCCTTACTTTGCGATATAGTTATTAAACAACTGTATCGAATTATATCTACACGTCTGGATTATGTCTTAACCTAGGTCTCTAGAGTAAAGTCTAAGTGTTAGAGAATAGCGTCTTTAGTAAACTGTTGCTATAAGAGGTCGAAAGCGTGTTAGCAAGCATTAGTCTAGTCGAATTTAGCTTCTTTCTTTGTTAAGGCTATAAGAAGTCTTACAATTAAGCTAAAGCCTTAGATAAAGCGGCAGTAGAAGTTAGCGAACCTAAGGAAGCCTTAGACTTCTTAAAAGTCTTAGATTATAGCTAGGCAGAAGCAGCGCGGACAGGTTAAGTATCTCGTACGCTAGCGTAGATAGCTACTGGAGTATAACACATAGAAAAAAGCTGATATTGTAGGAGATACAGCAGCCCTAGACTGTTTCAAAGCAAAAGGCGCACTACTAGGGGGGCGCTAGGCTAATGCAAAGGCTATACTAGAGCCCTAAGTGCTATAGGACAGCTTAAGCGATACGGAGTAGCTGCTAGCCTAACGTAGAGGCCGCGTCGAGAATTTGCAGATGCAGAAACCTTACAGATAGGTATAGGCAGGACGTAAGGGGACTAAGTAAGTATAGACCAAGGCCTTAGCAGCAATTGTTAGCATTAGGGTAGCGCTAACGCGCTATATATACTACAGCTAGAGCGCGCTAGCCTAAAAGGGAAGCGAAACAAGCAAACAAACATACCCCCTACTATATGTACGAGCTGCGCGCAAGCCTTAATCTATATCTAGGCCTACGTTGCGCGCAACACAGTCTATAGCCTTAATAGCCGGCAGGCTAAGGAGCTAGCTAATAAACTATAAGCAGTTAGCATAAGCTCTATATAGAAAGGGTAGCAGAGGAAACGCACCTAGCGTATACTCTCTCTAATTATAACGAGGTGGCCTATAGTCTAGCGGCGTACTGCCAGCTGCTCTTGCTTAGTAGCTAACATATAGTTAGCTACTTAGCAGCTAGCGGCCGCCCTACTAGCGCAACCGGCGCGTATATATACACGATATACAAGCTCTGCCAGCTAGGCGAGATGCTTATAGAACTTGTCTTCGCGCCCCTTGGCGCCCTATAGAAGGTTATCCTCCTCTAGGAACTCCTAGAGGGGCGGTACAGCAACAGGCTAGCAGCTATAGTGCCTATAGGCGCAGTACGTATATAAGCGCAGCATATAGGGGTTAAAGGACCTCCCTATATACAGCTTACAGAGGCTATCTAGTAAGGGATTAGTAGAGTTACTACTAACAAGGTATAGAACAAACTTACTGTTCTCTAAGACCTGCTACAGACACTGTATACAGCTAGGAGGGAGCACGCGCGCCTGCAGCGCTAACGCTAGTAGCGGCATGTTGGCGAAGGCGGCAGCGGCACCTATAATAGCTGCCCTTAAAAAGGCCGGCGATAGCGGACAGTGCAGTACAGCAGTAGGGAGCAGGGCGGACAGCAGAGCAACCGGACGGGCGCGACGCAGGTGCACTAGCGAGGAGTCGTTAAGGTCTATAGCGTTAGAATCGCTAGACGCTACTAACGAGACCGCCGGCTTACACTCTAGGCGGCCTACGCGCAGAGCTAGCGCCTAGCTACGACCCCGGGCACGCTGTAGCGAGTCGGCGGAGCCCCTAGCCTCTGCAGCTATAGCGGCAGCGGCGACCTAACTTAGCGCAAACCGACTTACAGCAGCGACGCGAGTATTGTAACTACTAGTATACGTTGCGTCTAGGCCCAATACCTGGTCGGGCTCCTAGCAGGGGCTTGCCAAGCGGTCTTGCGTACGCGAGCGCGCTGCGAGACACTAGTAGAGCTCTACAGACTAAGCTGGAGCTCCTTAACGGACAGCAGAGGGCCTAAAGGAGTAGTAGTACAGCAAGCGGTGTTAGTAGCAGAATGCGTAATAGCGTTAGTAGTAGCGTTGTTGTTAGTAGGCGTAGTCGTTACGTTAGTAGCAGTGTTAGTGTTAGGGGGCTAAGTAGCTATAGTAGTAGTAGTACTGTTGTTGCTAGTAGTGGTAGTAGTGTACGTAGTAGCAGCAGTAGTGTTGTAGTAGCAGAGGCAAAGGGGCGTAAGGAAAAAGAAAACAAGGTGCAGAGGGTGCGCTGCCCACAGCTATAACAGTGCAGGTAGGCTATAACAACATAGTCGCGAGGGTCTACGACAAACGACTGGCTGCCTAGCAACTATAGTATTAACGTTAGCTATAGCAACGACGCAGCGCGCAAAATAGGCATTGCTATTACAGGTCCTAAAGGGGACGTTAGCAGGGCCTAGAGGCTGCAATATATACAGAAAGTACAGACTGACCAAAGCAGTAATTCTGCGAATCTATTGCAGTAGACAGAGGGGCCTTTTGCGTACACGATAGCTATAGCCTACATAGCAATGCGTCTATTAGTCGGTACGCCGGCGCGATAGCGAAGCTATGCCTATCGATAGTCGATATATAGAAGCTTTTATAGTCGCTTCTAGAACTTAGCAAGAAACTAAGAGCGTCTGTTAGAGGTAATGCTATTAGGGAGGCCAACGTAACGCTAGACGTATTTATAGAAGAGTCGCGCTGTTTCCTTAGACGTTATGCTCTAGCAAGGTATAATAAAACAGTTATTGGAGTCTCGATCTACAACTATAAGGACGTTGTTTACTTTAATGCCTGCCTAAGTAGTTCCTTACAGGAGGTGTAGGGGCTTAAGAATCTTGGTTTAGAAACTTAAGGTTAGGTATCTACATAAAGGAACTGATAGGCAGTTCCTTCGTCGTCTGCTGCTGTACAATTTGTACCTACAAAGCTAAGCCAGCAATTTCCCTCTATGCAGGGGAGCAAGGTTCACACTCCGTACAGAGGATCGGGAGTTCTCTCTCTGTACGGTAGTGCAGAGTTTTCCCTCCGTTCGGAGGGGCAGCAATTCCCCTCTAGATAGGGCTATAGGATTCTCCCTCTGTACAGGAGTAGGGTCGTGTCGGTAATTCCGTACGGAGGGTAGGGTCGTGCTGGCGCCGCGAAGTCGCAGTCCTTAGGGCGACGGCTGGCTTAGGTCTAGGACCTGGGCTGGGCGGCGCCCCCTAACAATACCCCCCTCCCTTCTCGTAGTGCCTCTTTCGTACAGCGGCGTGTCGTACACCCTTAGCTCCTAGTGTTCCTTTAGCAGGTCGCGACTTCCTATCCCTGTCTAGTCGTCTATATAGCCGTTTCTCGTCGCCTACTAGGTCGTGCTTGCCTCCTTGCTCTCTTTTTACACGCCTGTAGCAGCTGCCCTAGTTGCTATTGCCTCCTATAGCAGGCAGCTACCTCCTAAGTATTAAGTCTCCCCCTTCTCTTTCCTTTATCTCTTTCTCTTCTATTCCCTGCCTGCCTCCCCCCTTCTACGCTGTCTACTGTCCACTACCGTCTACTGTCTACTATCTACGTCCACCGTCTACTGTCTACTACCAACGTCCACCGTCTACCTAGGCCCCTACTACCAGTTACTACTACTAGCTACTACCAGTTGCCACTACTAGCTACTGCCGTTATGCTACCCGCCCTATCCGGCCGTGCTCGCCGTAGCTCCCTCCTAGTCGCTGGCTCTTCCTCCGCCCGTCCAGCTAGGGTCCCCTCCTATTTCTACCTCTAGCAGTAGAATGCTTAATTCGACTAGCAGCTTCGCTTCTAGTTCGTACAGGTTCCCGTCTTCCGTACAGTCTAAGCTAACGTCCTAGATGCTACACTAACGAGCAGTAGGACGCGGCCGAGCTACCCTTTTACGCCTTCTAGTGTAACACTGCCTAGGTTACACCTTAGCAGGTCGCTACGGCCTGCGCGTCGTACGTTAATGCTATCCTTATTGCTACCTAGGGCCAGCCCTACGCCCTCTGCCCTAACTCCCCCTAAGGCTTACTTAGCCTATACCGCCTCCCTGGCTTCTAGGCTGGGGTCTGCGCCTTGTGCAAGTGGAAGGATAGCTGTCTCTACTGCCCCTACTACTGTCCGGAGGAGGCGCGTAGGAGTGGGGGGGTGCCTCTGCTCCCTGGGGCTAGCCTAGGTAGGGGTCCTGCCAGGCAGGAAGTAATTGAGATTTCAGATAGGGAGTCGGCCGCCCTGGTCCTACGGGGTAGTAGCTAGTAAGCCACCCCCCCCCTAGGTAGTGTAAGAAGTTTTCAGACGGTTCTGCTCTTATCCCCCTCTTATTTCTACTTATCTTACCTGTCTCCTAACCGTTCCCTTCCTTCTGCCCTTCTTCTGTACAGTGTCGTACAGTGTAGTGTCGGTAGGATCCCGTAGTGTCCTACGTCTTAATTCTCGATCCTTTAACAACCTAATTTGCTAGCGGCTGTCCTGTACTTAGGTTAGATCGTGCCCCTTTTCGCTGTACGGCGCATTAATACTGTAACTGGGCAGGGGGGTAGTTCTCCTCCTACCTGTCCAGCGCAGTTGTGTCTTATAGGGCCTCGTACAGTTCCTACATAGGCTCTGCCTATCCTCTCTATTTTACTAGATATTCTACCTACTTCTTCTTCCTTCGGCTCTTAAGGATTCCTTCTACCTTGTACTCTTCCTGGCCCTTAGTTATAATTGCTAGCAGGCGCGCATCGTCTGTCGTCTAGTGTAGCAGGGAGTCCGTGTTCGCTAGCTGTACAAGGTCTATATAGAAGACTAGGTAGATCCCTAGGGGAGTGTTAAGTCGTATAGCGTGTGTCCCTACTAGTCGGACTACTGTAAACTTCCGGTTCTTCTAGTCCAGCTTCTTGCTCGGTCAGTCCGTACGGATGTTGCGCTAGTTTAACTAGACCTTATCCCCTGCCTCGTATCTTAGTGCAGCCTGCTGTCTCTTCTTGGCCTGCTCTTCCGTACTCTGTTAAGCTATAGCCAGACTCGCCTTTGCCTATTGGTAGGCGTTCGTAATCGTCTGTACGATAGCCTCTCCTTGCTAAATTAGGGATCGTACAGGGCGCAGAGTGTTACTACTTAGGGTCGGTAGGAGCAGGGAGTGGTCGTATCTATAGGCTATAAAAAAGGGGGACAATCCTATAGCATTAGCCGTACGGCTGTTAATAGCCAGCTCCGCTATAGGGAGAAGGCGGTTCCAGTTCGTCTAATTATAGTCGACATATGCCTAGAGGTACGCTTCCAACGTCAAATTGACCCTTTCCGTCGCCCCGTCCGTCTATAGGTGCTATACGGTTAACAGGCGACGTTCTACATTTAGCAACTAGCAGACCCTTGCCCAGAGCTAGCTCGTAAACTGCGTACCCCGGTCCGATACAATTAACCTAGGGAAACTGTGCTTGCTAAACGTCGTCCGTATAAAGGCCTAGGCAGTGTCCTTAGCTGTAGTAGAGTCCATTCCTTCTAATATTACCCCCTTCGTTAGCTTGTCTGTAACTACTATAATGTTCCGCTGTCCGTCGCTCTTAGGGAGGTCCGTAACAAAGTCCACTGTTAGGTCTTGCTATAGCCAGTCCGGGATCGGTAGGGGTTTCAGCAGCCTATGCTTTAGTTTACGCTAGGGCTTCGTCTGTCTATATACATCGCAGTTCTATACGAACCTGCGGATATCCTTCGCTATTGCCGGCCAGTAGTAGTCCCTAGCGACAATGCTGTACGTCTCCTTACGCCCTAGGTGCCCGGTTGCTATAGAATTATGCGCCTGTTGTATAAAGCTCGTACGGAGCTTCTGGTCTGCCGGGACCCAAATCCGATTCCTAAACTTTAGGTTGTTCTCCTTATCTACTAAGCACTCTGCTGCCGACACCTTAAGGTAGAGGTCTGCTAGGAGCTTCTACTGTCCTCCTTAGATCGCTGTACAGGCCCCTCAGTATACCTCGTCCTTTTCTACTGCCTCTTCCTATGCCTGCAGCTGGGGTTCCTATATATATGCTGCTGCTAGGCGGATAGTTCCTTTGCCTAGCTCCTCCCTAAACATCTGGAATGTTCGTAACTTTAGCCGGTCGTCCTCGTACGTTGTTGGCATGTCCTAGTCCCGTCTAGATAGCGTATTAGCCCTGCTGTTGTCCTTACCCTAATAATACTAGAGTCTTATGTTGAACCGGCTTAGGTACATTGCCCACTGTACGTATCTCTTAGACAGCTTCTAGGGTTGTATAAAGTACTCTAGATTCTTGTAGTCAGTTAGGGCGAGGAACTTAGGAACTAAGCGGAGTTCTCTATCCTACGCTTCGCAACACCGTACGACCGCTAGCAACTCCTTGTTATAGATAGGGTAGTTGCACTTAGCTAGGGAGTTCTTCTTAGAGAAGTATACGTATAGGTACAGAAGTCCTTCTAAGCCTACCTGTAACAAGATGCCTCCTATACAGTATCCTAAGGAGTCGGTTACTAGTATACTCGTACGTTCCTGGTCGAAGGCAGCAAGCATTAGTCCTATAGTAAAGAGCTCCTTTAGCTTGTTAAAGCTCTTATTGCACTCGTCCGTCCACTTAAACTGCTTGTCCTTATATGTTAGCTCGACTAGGGGGCGCATAATCTCCGAGTAGTTCCGTATAAACTAGTAGTAGAAGTTGGCAAACCTAAGAAATTCCCGTACGCCCTTAATGCTTATAGGCGGCTTCTATTGCTTAATAGCATTAATCTTTTTTCTATCTATGCTAATGCCTTTCCCTGCCTCGATAATAAACCTTAGGTATTTCGTACACTAGACACCGAATTTACATTTGTCGATGTTAAGGTACAAGCTAGCCTGCTGCAGTCGGTCTAGCACCTTCTTGACGTCCCGTACGTAGTCTGCATAGGTGCTGTACGTAAAAACTAGTGTATCGGGCGAGGTACGCCGAGCAGATGTCGTCTAGTAACCCTTACAAGGACTTGTTAATGTACCTTTAGAAGGTTGCCGGTACGTTAGCAAGGCTAAAGGGAATAACAAGCTACTTAAAAAGACTATATCTCGTACGGAAGGCGGTTATCTATTTACAGCCTTCCTTAATCCGTATCTTGTAGAAGGCGGGGACTACGTTAAGCTTAGTAAATCACTTTGCCTTGCTGATCCGTCCGAGAGTCTCCTTTATAATGGGTAGAGGGTACCGGTCCTTCTTAGTAATCGCGTTAATGCCTCGGTAGTTTGCGCAGAAACGCAAGCCGGCCTTCCCCTCCTTATAGACAAACAGCACTAGGGCTCCTGCGGACAAGGTGCTTGCCTAAATGAAACCTTTAGCAAGCAGGTCGTCCAGTGTCTTGCGCAGTACTAGGAGTTCCCTAGAGGACATTCTGTACAGCAGGCCGTACGGTACCTTAGGCAGACTCCTATCTAGACGGGGCTCTAGCTGGATGTCGTAGTTAATCCCTTCTCCTCGGTATAGTGGTAGTTTTAAGGCCGACTTTGGCTCGAAGAAGTCTAGGTATCCTGCGTCTTCCCTTAGGAGCTTCGTACAGGAGTCCGTCGCTTTCTTAGGCGCTAATGCCTTCTTAATGTTCGCAGTCGCAGTGTCGATTTTAGCCTTAGCATTGTCGCCCTGCGGAGCCCTCCCTTGGTCTCGGAGCCTCTGCTTTGTCGCTGCTAAGTACAGCTGTCCTCGTCCAACGTCCAGCTTGCCCTGCTAGCGCTCTATCTATAGCTTCCCTAGTATTAGGTTATACCCTAACTTGTCCTGTACGATATAGAGGTATAAGTCCTCCTTATAGTGTCCCTGTATCTTTATCGTTACTTTCACTATATAGGTAATGTCCGGTCCTCGCCCAGTAATGCCCAATATACGTACAGGTACAGTAGGGGTCGTCTTAATGTAGTGTTTCTGTACGAAGTCTTCGCTAATTACTCTATATACTAAACATCCTGTGTTAATCAAATGTCCGCGCCGTTGCGGACCTGTTTAGCGTAGGCCGTACGATAAACGGCGTAGTCGTTATGTAGTTGCTCTTAAAAGATAGCTAAGTAGTGCTTTAATTTAGCAATCTATCTCGTATACGCCTCTAGCAGAGCCTTCGCTTAGAGGCTACTCTTTTCCCGACTCGTCGTCGTCTAAGTAGGACTCCTAATCCTCTTGTTAGGGCGCCGCAGTTGCTACCCTTGCAGTGGTCGGCCGTCCCCTAGGTCTCTCTGCTAGCAAAAGCCTGCAATTCTGTGCAGTGTGACCTATCTTGCTATACCGGTAGCAGCTCCCTTCTGCTCGCCTCTTGTTAAGGGTAGCTATGTCTACCTATTATGCCCTTTTAGTAGCGGCCCTTAGCCGTACGGTAATGGCTACCGCCACCCTCGTCGTCGTTGGTTCCTAGTCTATAGCGTCTGTCTGCTGCTAGAGGGGTTGTTGCAACTCGTAAGCGCAGCTTATCTGTCCGAGCCTGCGCTGCTAGTCGTCGACTATCCTAAGGAGATTACAGAATTCCTTGTACGTAGCTAGTCGCATTACGCCTACTAGTCCTGTTATAATCTCCTTAGAGAGGCCTACCTTTAAGGTAGTAATTTTTACCCTGTCCTCCTATTAGAGACCTCCTACCTCTGCCAGAGTCTGGTCGTATTCTGCGAGGAACTCTTATACAGTCTTACGTCCTTGCTTTATCGTGTTGACCTATAGGAGTGCTCAGCTCTCGCAGTCTGGGTCCTTGTAGCTCTTGTTAAGAGCTGCCTAGAGCATCGTCGTCGTAGCTATTGCTAGGTTGGCAATAGCCGTCTCGTAGTATAGCAGAATCTATACTGCCGCCCTGCCCTTTAACCTACTAACGAGGTACACTACCTTGTCCAGCTCGGTCGGGTATGCTCCTAAGTCGACTAGAAGCTTAGAGCGCATCTGGGCAGTCTAGGAGGGGTACTCGGCCGGAGCCTCACTATCGTAAGTAGTAACGTCGGGGAGTTTGCTCTTAGGGGTCGGGGTATAGGCTATCGTGTTCGTCGTCGTAGAGGTCGGATCGCAATCGGACGCCCTAAGCTGTCGTAGCTCCTGTTCCTGTTGGGAAATCATCGTAGCCTAGTGGCTTACTTGCTGTTCGAGCTGGGCCTTGTGTGCCAACAGCTCCTTGTACGCGCAGTGCATCTGTCCCTGCATAGCTGTAGGTTCTATAGAGATGTCGCTGTCTATCTTCGTTGTATTACTGCGGTTACCGACAGTAAGATCAGTTCCTAATATAAGGGCTTAAGAATCTTAGTTCAGAAACTTAAGGTTAGGTATCTATATAAAGGAACTAATAGGCAGTTCCTTCGTTGTCTGCTGCTGTACAATTGGTACCTACAAAGCCAAGCTAGCAATTTCCCTCTGTGTAGGAGAGCAAGGTTTACACTCTGTACGGAGGATCGAGAGTTCTCTCTCTATACAGTAGTGTAGAGTTTTCCCTCCGTTTGGAGGGGCGGCAATTCCTCTCTGTGCAGGGCTATAGGATTCTCCCTCTGTACGGGAGTGGGGTCGTATCGGTAATTCCGTACAGAGGGTAGGGTCGTGCTGGCGCCGCTAAGTCGCAGTCCTTAGGGCGACGGCTGGCTCAGGTCTAGGACCTGGGCTGGGCGGCGCCCCCTAACAGGAGGGAAGTAACGAGATCTATCGTAATGTGTTTCTAAGGATGTTTAGGAGCTAGGAGGAGTTTTGGTAAGCCTTATAGACGTTGCTAATCGTGTTTAGCAGCCTTATAAATAGGGCAGTTCTCTCTAAATCTCCGAACATACTTCTATATTAATAGCTACTAGTAGTAGCGAGAGACAAGCTTGTAAAGCTTCGAGCGTCCTAGGTAGGCTCCTCCTGCTAAGTTATGTACTGCTTAAAGGGCATCGGGCCGTATCGAATTATCAGTGCCTTTAGAAACAAAGAGGCAAGAGCAGAAGTAAACCAGACTATCTCTAAGCTCGCATTTCGAGAGGGAGAAGCCAGGGGGGGTACGTCAGCCTGTTTCGAGAGCTTGAACTAAGCCTTAGGCTTAATTATCTAATTCGTATGTATCTCTAATCCTTACGAGGAGTTTATTAAATCCATTATCGACTAGTTCGGAAACTAACGAGAGGATACAGTTACCTAGTAGAGTTAGCGTTGCCAACGCGGATTTTGGCATACAACGGACAAGACACTAAGAACGTTACGTATAATATACTATTAAAGACAACCCTAGCTGGCCGAACTACGGAAGCGACGTACCGAGTAATAGACATTAGACAGTTTAACATTATTATAGGACAGAAGTGGATAAAGAACCAGAAGGCTGTTATTAATATAGACGAAGGTACGATTAAATTTAAACCCTAGCAGAAGCTTGCCGTCGTTGCCGAACCAAAAGCTACGGATGCTTTTACGGAACCGGCCGACTACGCCGCGCCTCTGGCAACTACTAGAAAAATAAGCTTAGAAGCTCTAACTACCTTCGCGAAGTCTATAGAAAACAAGATCTATGCTATATTAAAAAAGACATCGAAGACTACTAAAAGATAATAGCGGAAGAAGAGATAGACATATTCGAAGTGTTACTAGAAGAACTCTATCGTTACCCTAACGTGTTCTTAAGAGCTGATTCCAACCTTCTGCCGCTCTACCGGCCAGAATATAACAACAAGATTTAGCTAAAAGAAGGAGTTACGCTGCTGAGAACCGAACTACTAATACGACTGTTACCGGCCGAGCTAGACTAGGTAGAAGTGTTTGTTCGAGAAACTAGGGAGCGACTTAATTAGATAAAGCCTTTCTAAAGGTTCTATTATAGGAACTTCTATAGGACTTAGAGCTCTTTGCAAGACATCTAGCAGAGTAGACTCAAGGGAGGCGTCTCGCCTTCTTCCAGTTCAATCTTATAGTTACAAGAGCAATAAGAGGGTAGTTTGTTAGTTTCTTTTACCAATTAAACGCTAGGAAATTTCTAGTCCTCGGCTAGGACCTTTGTCGCAGGGCTGGTAGCTTCTCGATAGTTGTTAAACTTAGTAAGGGCTCTCTCAATATCTTCTATTAACGTAGCAAAGATCCGAGCTCCTTTCTCCTTTGTAGCTATATAAAACGCAGCTATAGATACTTAAAAGATTGAATTGTTCTTATTATATATAGGCCTAGGAAAAGTAGAGAAGGTAGAAGGGCGACAATATGTTCGGCAGTGTCTATAGTCTAAGAGGAGGGTTTCAGTGTGCTGATTAATCTGTAGGGTATAGAGCTTAACCTAAGGCAATCTAAGGATAAGCTTCTAGTTTAGCAAAGAGGTAACAAAGTGTTAGGGGACGCCGTCCTGCCAGGTCCCGGACCTGGACCGGCTGTCGTCCTTAGGAGTATGACTTAGCAGCGCCAGCAATACCTAGCCAGACCGAGTCCTAACCCGGCCTAGCTAAGTCGGCATCCCCTCCCTATGCACCCTGTACGGAGGGAAATTTCTGCACCCCTGTACAGAGGGAAATCTCTGCACCCCTGTACAGAGGAAAATCTTGCACCCCTGTACAGAGGGAAATTGCTGGCTTGCTTCGTAGGTACAAAATGTACAGTAGCAGACGACGAAGGAACTGCCTATTAGTTTCTTCCTAGACTTAAGTTTCTAAACCAAGATTATTAAGCCCCTTACATTAGGAACTGATCTCACTGTCGGTAACCGCAGTAATACAACAAAGATAGACAACACTATCCCTATAGAGACCGCGGCTATGCAGGATTATATGCGCAGCATGTACGAAGAGCTAATAGCTCGCAAGAACCAGCTCGAACAGCAAGTAGGCTACCAGGCTTCGATAATTTCCTAACAGTAACAAGAGCTCCGACAGCTTAGGGCGTCCGATTGCGATCCGATCCCTACGACGACAACAACAACGAACACGACGGCCTACACTACGGTTACAAAGAGCAAACTCCCCGATGTTACCGCCTATAATAGTAAGGCACCGGACGAGTACCCCTCCTAGGCTGCCCAGATGCGCTCTAAGCTTCTGGTCGACTTAGCAGCATACCCGTCCGAGATTAATAAGGTAGTGTACCTCTTTATAAGGCTAAAGGGCAAGGCGGCAGCACGAGTTCTACCGTACTACGAAACTGCTATTGCCAGTCTAGCAACAGCAACTACGACGATCCTCTAGGCAGCTCTCGACAGGAGCTACAAGGACCCAGACTGCGAGAGTCGAGCCCTCGTAAGGCTTAACACTATAGAGTAAGGACGCAAGTCCGTACAGGAGTTCCTCGCAGAATACGACCAGACCCTAGCTAAAGCAGAAGGCCTCCTCTAGGAGGACAGGGTAAAGGTTACTACCTTAGAAGTTGGCCTCTCTAGGGAGATTATAACAGGACTAGTAGGCGTTATACGGCCAGCCTCGTACAAGCTATTCTGTAATCTCCTTAGGATAATCGACGACTAACAGTGCAGGCTCGGACAGATAAGCCGCGCCTACAAACTACGCTAACCCCTCTATCGGCAGCAGGACGCTATAGACTAGGAATTAACGACGACGACGAGAGTAGTAGCAGCCGTTACCGTACGACTAAGGACTAACGCTAAGAGAGCGCATTAGGTAGATACAGCTACCCTTAACAGAAGGAGGGCAGAAGGGAGCTGCTACCAGTATAGCTAGACGGGGCACACTGTACAGAACTGCGGGCTTTTGCCAGTAGAGAGGTCTAGGGGACGGCCGGCCACTGTAAGGGTAGCAACTGCGGCACCCTAACCTAAGACCTAAGAGTTCCCCTCGGACGACGACGAGTTAAGAAAGGAGTAGCCTCTAAGCGAAGGCTCGGCCGGAGGTACGTACAAGATAGATTGCCAAATTAAAGCACTACTTAGCTATCTTTTAATAACAACTACATAACGACTACGCTGTTTATCGTACGACCTACGCTGAACGGTACTGCTACTACGCGGACTCTAGTTAACACAGGATATTTGGTATACAGAGTTATTAGCGAAAACTTTGTACAGAAACACTATATCGAGACAACCCCTACTGTACCCGTACGCATACTGGGCATTACCTAATAAGGACCGGAAATTACCTATATAGTGAAAGTAACAATAGAGCTGCAGGGACACTACGAGCAGGACTTATACCTCTACGTCGTACGAGACAAGTTAGGGTATAACCTAATATTAGGGAAACTATAGATAGAGCGCTAGCGTGGCACGCTCGACGTCGGACGAGGACGCCTGTACCTGGCAGCTACGAAGCAGAGACTCCGAGACTAAGGGAGAGTTCTATAGGACGGCAACGCTAAAGCCGAGGTTAACGCCAATACTGAGGTAAAAGCTAGCTTAAACGCCGAGGTTAACGCTGCAACTACAGACATCGAGAAGGCTCTAACACTTAGGAAAGTTACGGACCCCTGTACGAAGCTCCTATTGGAATACGCAGAATACCTAGACCTCTTTGAACCGAAATCGGCCTCGAAACTGCCTCTATACAGAGGAGAAGGAATCGACTACGACATTAAGCTCGAGCCCTGTCCGGATAGAAGCCTGCCCGAAGTACTGTACAGCCTACTGTATAGCATGTCCTCTGGAGAACTCCTAGTGCTACGCAAGACACTGGACGACCTACTTGCTAAAGGTTTCATTCCTGCAAGTACGTTATCGGCTGGAGCCCTAGTGCTGTTTGTTTATAAGGAAGGCTCGGCCGGCTTACGATTCTGCATAGACTACAGAGGCATTAACGCGATTACTAAGAAAGACCGGTACCCCCTACCCTGTTAGGGGGCGCCGTCCAGCCCAGGTCCTGGACCTGAGCCAGCCGTCGCCCTAAGGACTGCGACTTAGCGGCGCCAGCACGACCCTACAGTCACCGATACGACCCTACTCTTTTACGGAGGGAGAATCCTATAGCCCTGCGCAGAGAGGAATTGCCGCCCCTCTAAACGGAGGGAAAACTCTATACTACTATACAGAGGGAAACTCCCGACCCTCTGTACGGACTGTAAACCTTTTACCCCTACTTAGAGGGAAATTGCTAGCTTGGCTTCGTAGGTACAAATTGTACAGCAGTAGACGAGGAAGGAACTGCCTATTAGTTCCTTTATGTAGATACCCAACCTTAAGTTTCTAAACTAAGATTCTTAAGCCCTTACATTAGAAACTGATCTTACTGTTGGTAACTGCGGTAATATAACGAAGATGGACAGCGACATCCCTAAAGAACCTACGGCTATGCGGGACCAGATGCACTGCGCGTACGAGGAGCTGTTGGCACACAAGGCCCAGCTCGAACAGCAAGTAAGCCACTAGGCTGCGATAATTTCCCAACAGGAACAGGAGCTACGACAGCTTAGGGCGTCTAATTGCGATCCTACCCCTACGACGACGACGACGAACACGACGGCCCACACCCCGGCCCCTAAGAGCAAACTCCCCGACGTCACTACCTACAATAGTAAGGCTCCAGCCGAGTACCCCTCCTAGGCTGCTCAGATGCGCTCTAAGCTTCTAGTCGACTTAGGAGCATACCCGACCGAGCTAGACAAGGTAGTGTACCTCTTTAGGAGGTTAAAGGGCAGGGCAGCAGCACAGATTCTGCCGTACTACGAGACAGCTATTGCCAACCCGGCAATAGCAACTACGACAATGCTCTAGGCAGCTCTTAACAGGAGCTACAAGGACCTAGACCGCGAGAGCTAAGCACTCCTACAGGTTAATACGATAAAGCAAAGGCGCAAGACTGTACGAGAGTTCCTCGCGGAATACAACCAGACCCTGGCAGAGGCAGGAGGACTCTAATAGGAGGACATAGGAAAAATTACTACCTTAAAGGTAGGCCTCTCTAAGGAGATTATAAGGGGACTAGTAGGCGTAATGCAACTAGCTACATACAAGGAATTCTGTAATCTCCTTAGGATAGTTAACAACTAGCAGTGCAGGCTCGGACAGATAAGCTGCGCCTATAAGATGCGACAACCCCTCTAGTAGCAGACGGACGCTATAGACTAGGAACCAATAACGACGAGAGTAGCGGTAGCTGTAGCTCTACGGCCAAGGGCCGCTGCTAAAAGGGCATAGTAGGTAGACATAGCTACCCTTGATAAGAGAAGAGCAGAAGGGAGCTGCTATAGGTATAGCAAGATAGGCTACACTGTACGGAATTGCAGGCTTTTGCTAGCAGAGAGACCTAGGGGACGGCCGACCACCGCAAGGGTAGCAACTGCAGCGCCCTAACAAGAGAATCAAGAGTCCCCCTTAGACGACAACGAGTTGGGAAAAGAGTAGCCTCTAAGCGAAGGCTCTACTAGAGACGTGTACGAGATAGATTGCTAAATCAAAGCACTACTTAGATATCTTTTAACAGCAACTACATAACGACTACGCCGTTTATCGTACGACCTACGCTAAACGGGACCGCTACAGCGCGGACACTAATTAACACAGGATATTTGGTATATAGAGTAATTAGCGAAGACTTCGTACAGAAACACTTTATTAAGACGACCCCTACCGTACCTATACGCATGCTAGGCATTACTAGGCGAGGACCGGACATTACCTATATAGTAAAAGTAACGATAGAGCTGCAGGGACACTATAAGCAGGACTTATACCTCTATGTCGTACAGGACAAGTTAGGGTATAACCTAATATTAGGGAAGCTATAGATAGAGCGCTAGCAGGGCATACTAGATGTTGGACGAGGACGGCTATACCTAGCAGTAACAAAGCAGAGGCTCTAAGGCCAAGGGAGGGTTCTGTAGGGCAGCAATGCCAAGGACAAAATCAATACTGCGACTACGGACATTAAGAAGGCATTGGCGCCTAAGAAGGCGACGGACCCCTAAACGAAGCTCCTAGCGGAATACGCAGAATACCTGAACCTCTTCGAGCCAAAGTTAGCCTCGAAACTGCCTCTTTACCGAGGAGAAGGAATTGACTACGATATCTAGCTAGAGCCCCGTCCGGATAGGAGTCTGCCTAAAGTGCCGTACGGCCTACTGTACAGCATGTCCTCTAGAGAACTCCTGGCACTGTGTAAGACATTGGACGATTTACTTGCCAAAGGTTTTATTTGCGCAAGTACCTTGTCTGCGGGAGCCCTAGTACTGTTTGTCTACAAAGAAGGCAAGGCCGGCTTACGTTTTTGCGTAGACTATAGGGACATTAACGCGATTACTAAGAAGGACCGGTACTCCCTGCCTCTTATTAAGGAGACTCTCGGACGGATCAGCAAGGCAAAGTGGTTTACTAAGCTTAACATAGTCTCAGCTTTCTACAAAATATAGATTAAGGAAGGCTGTAAATAGATAACTGCCTTCCGTACGAGATATAGTCCTTTCGAGTAGCTTGTTACCCCCTTTAGCCTTGCTAACGTACTGGCAACCTTCTAGAGGTACATTAACATGTCCCTGCAAGGGTTACTAGACGACATCTGCTCGGCGTACCTCGACGACATGTTGGTATTTACGGACGGTACCTATACCGACTACGTACAGGACGTTAAGAAGGTACTAGATCGACTGCAACAGGCTAGCTTATACCTCTACATCGACAAATGTAAATTCGGCGTATAACGTACGAAGTACCTAGAGCTTATTATTAAGGCAGGGAAAGGCATTAGTATAGACAGGAAGAAGATTGATGCTATTAAGCAATAGAAGCCGCCTATAAGTGTCAAGAGCGTACAGGAATTCCTTAGGTTTGCCAACTTCTACCGCCAGTTTATACAGAACTACTCGAAGATCGTACGTCCCCTAGTCGAGCTAACACACAAGGACAAGCAGTTTAAGTAGACGGACGAGTGTAATAGGAGCTTTAACAGGCTGAAGGAGCTCTTTACTACAGGACCAACACTTGCCGCCTTCGATCTAGAACGTACAACGATACTGGAAACCGACTCCTTAGGGTATCGTATAGGAGGTATCTTGTTATAGGTAGGCTCGGACGGACTCCTGCACCTATACGCGTACTTCTCTAAGAAGAACTCCCTAGCTAAGTGCAACTACCCTATCTATAACAAGGAATTGCTAGCAGTTGTACGATGTTGCAAAGCATAGGATAGAGAACTCCGCTCGGTTCCCTAGTTCCTCGCCCTAACCGACTATAAGAACCTTAAGTACTTTACGCAACCCCGGAAGCCTTCTAAGAGACACGTACCATAAGCGATATACCTAAGCCGATTTAATATAAGGCTTTAGTATCGCAAAGGAAAGGACAACAGCAGGGCCGATACACTATCTGGATAGGATTAGGACATGCCAACGACGTACGAGGACAACCAGTTGAAATCGCGGACATTCCAGATGTTTAAGGAGGAGCTAGGCGAAGGGACTATCTGCCTAGCAGCAACATATATATAGGAACCCTAGCTATAGGCATAGGAAGAGGCAGTAGAAAACGACGACGTTTACTAAGGGGCCCGTACAGCGATCTAAGGAGGACAGCGGAAGCTCCTAGCAGAGCTTTACCTTAAGGTGTCAGCAGCAGGGTGCACAGTAGACGAGGAGAACAACCTAAAGTTTAGGAATCGGATTTGGGTCCTGGCAGACGAGAAGCTCTGTACAAGCTTAATACAACAGGTGTATAATTCTAGAGCAACCAGGCACCTAGGGCGCGAGGAGACGTACAGCATCGTTGCCAGGGACTACTACTAGCCGGCGATAGCAAAGAACATCCGTAGGTTTATACGGAACTGCGATAAATGCAGAAGGACAAAGCCCTAGCGTAAACTAAAGTACAGGCTGCTAAAACCCCTACTAATACCGGACCGGCCCTAGCATGACCTAACAGTAGACTTTATTACAGACCTCCCTAAGAGCGACAGACGGCAGAACATTATAGTAGTTACGGAAAAGCTAACGAAGGGGGTAATATTAGAAGGAATGGACTCTATTGCAGCCAAAGACACCGCTTAGGCATTTATACAGACAACGTTTAGCAAGCACGGGTTCCCTAGGTCAATTGTATCGGACTAGGGTACACAGTTTACGAGTTAGCTCCAGGCAAGGGTATATTAATTGCTAAACGTAGAACGTTGCCTATTAACCGTATAGCACCCGTAGACGGACAGCGCGACAGAGAGAGTCAATTCGACGTTGGAAGCGTACCTTCGAGCGTACGTTAACTATAAACAGACAAACTGGAACCGCCTCCTCCCTATAGTGGAGCTAGCTATTAACAGCTGTACAGCTAACGCTACTGGATTGTCCCCCTCCTTTATAGCCTACAGATACGACTACTCCCTGCTCCTACTGACCCTAAGTAACGCTACCCTACGCCCTGTACGATCCCTAATTCAGCAGGGAGAGGCTATCGTACAGACGATTTCGAATGCCTATTAATAGGCGAAAGCGAGTCTGGCTATAGCTTCACAGAATACGGAAGAGCAGGCCAACAAGGGACAGTAGGCTGCACTAAGGTACGAGGCAGGAGATAAGGTCTAGTTAAACTAGTGCAATATCTGTACAGACCGGCTAAGCAAGAAACTAGATTAGAAGAACCGGAAGTTTACAGTAGTCCGACTAGTAGGGACATACACTATACGACTTAATACTCCCCTAGGGATCTACCTAGTCTTCTACTTAGACCTCGTACAGCCAGCATATACGGACCTCCTGCTGCACTAGACGACGGACGACGCGCGCCCTCTAGCGATTAATACTAAAGGCTAGGAAGAGTACGAGGTAGAGGAAATCCTTAAGAGCCAAAGGAAGCAGAAGAGGGCAGAGTACCTAGTTAAATAGAGAGGGTTGGCAGAGCCTACGTAGGAACTGTACAAGGCTCTCTAGGACACAACTGCGCTAGACAGGTAGGAGGAGAATTATCCCCCTACCTGTTCGCAGTAACACCGCACTGTACGGCGAAAAGGGGCACGATCTACTCTAGATACAGGGCAGCTGCTAGCAACTCGGGTTGCTAAAGGATCGGGAATTAAGACGTAGGACCCTACTAAGTCCTACCGACACTACACTGTACTGCACTGTACAGAAGGGGGCAGGAGGAAGAGAACAGTCAGGAGACAGGTAGGAATAAGAGTAGAAGTAGGAGGGGAACGAGAGCAACACTGTCCGAAAATTTCTTACACTACCTTAGGGGTGGCTTACTGGCCACTACCTCCTGGGACTAGGGCGGCCGACTCCCTATCTAAAATCTTATCTACCTCCTAGCCGGCAGGACCCCTACCCAGGCCAGCACCGGGGAGCAGAGGCACCCCCCTACACCTACGTGCCTCCTCCGGACAGCAGTAGGGGCAGTAGAGGGAGCTATTCTTCTACTTATACGAGGCGCAGACCCTAGCCTAGAAGCTAGGGAGGCGGTATAGGCCGAATAAGCCCTAGGGGAAGTTAGGGCAGGCGGCACAGAGCTAGCCGCAGGTAGCAATAAGTATAGCATTAACGTACGATAGGCGGGCTGTAGCTACCTGCTAAGGCGTAACCCAGACAGGGTTACACTAGAAGGCGTAGAAGGGTAGCTTAGCAGCGTCCTGCTGCTTATTAGTGTAGCATCTAAGACGTTAGCTTAGACTATATATAAGATAGAGACCTGTACAAACCGGAAGCGGAGTTGCTAGTCGAGCTGGGCGTTCTATAGCTAGAGGTAAAAGTAGGGGGGGACACTAGGCAGATAGGGGGAAGAAGAGCTAGGAACTACAAGGGAGGAAGGGCTAGCAACTACAAGAGAACTACGGCGGGAACAGCCGGACGGGGTACGTAGCATAATAGTAGTAGCTAGTAGTAGTAGGTAGACGGTGGACGGTAGATGCTAGTAGTAGACAGTAGACAGTGGACGGTAGTAGTGGACGGCGGAATAGAGGGGTAGTAGGCAGGGGAATAGAAGAAAATAAAGGAAGGGAAAGAGATAGGGGAGGCTTGATATTTAGGGGGTGGCTGCCTGCTATACGAGGCAATAGCAACTAGAGCAGCTGCTACAACTAGGTAGAAGAGGGCAAAGAAGGCAACTACGACCTAGTGGCCGGACGTGCAACGGCCCTGTAGACGACTAGACGAGACGGGAAACTGCGACCTGCTAGAGGAACACTAGGAGCTAAGGGTGTACGACACGACGTCGTACGAAAGAAGCACTACGAGAAGGGAGGGGGGTATTGTTAGGGGGCGTCGTCCAGCCCAGGTCCTGGACCTAAGCCAGCCGTCGCCCTAAGAACTGCGACTTAGCGGCGCTAGCACGACCCTACCCTCTGTACGGAGTTACCGACACGACCCTACTCCCGTACAGAGGGAGAATCCTATAGCCCTACACAGAGGGGAATTGTCGCCCCTCTAAACGGAGGGAAAACTCTGCACTACTGTATATAGGGAAACTCCTGACCCTCTATACAGAGTGTAAACCTTGTACCCCTGCATAGAGGGAAATTGCTAGCTTGGCTTCGTAGGTACACATTGTACAGCAGCAGACGACGAAGAAACTGCCTATCAGTTCCTTTATAAAGATACCCAACCTCAAGTTTCTGAACCAAGATTCTTAAGCCCTTACATACCCCTTATTAAGGAGACACTCGAACGGATTAGCAAGGCAAAGTAATTTACTAAGCTTAACGTTGTTTCAACCTTCTACAAGATACAGATCAAGGAGGGATGCGAATAGATAACTGCTTTCCGTACGAGGTACGGCCTTTTCGAGTAGCTTATTACCCCCTTTAGTCTTGCAAACGCACTGGCAACCTTCTAGAGGTACATTAACAGATCTTTGCAAGGACTTCTAGACGATATCTGCGTAGCATACCTGAACGACACCCTAGTATTTACAGACGGTATCTGCGAGGACTACGTACGAGATATTAAGAAGGTGCTAGACTATCTGCAACAGGCTGGATTGTACCTTAATATCGACAAATGTGAATTCGGTGTACAGCGTACAAAATACCTAGGGTTTATTATCGAGGCAGGGAAAGGCATCAGTATAGACAGGAAGAAGATTAACGCTATTAGGCAATAGAAGCCCCCTACAACTGTTAAGGGCGTACGAGAATTCCTTTGATTTGCTAAATTCTACTACCAGTTTATACAGAACTACTCGGAGATAGTACGCCCCCTAGTTAAGCTAACACACAAGGACAGGCAGTTTGCCTAGAGAGAGGAATGTAACAAGAGTTTTAACAAGCTGAAGGAGCTCTTTATTATAGGACTAACGCTTGCCGCCTTTAACCTAGAACGTACGACGATATTGGAAACCGACTCCTTAGAATACTGCATAGGAGGTATCCTCTTATCGGTAGGTCCGGACGGCCTTAAGACATACTAGCGACGTACGACGACGAACGACTAAAATTGCGAACATTCCAGATGTTTAAGGAGGAACCAGGCGAAGATGCTATCCGCCTAGCGGCGACACACATATAGGAACCCTAGCTATAGGCGTAGGAAGAGGCAGTAGAAAAGGACGACGTCTACTAAGGAGCCTGTACGGCGATCTAAGGAGGACAGCGGAAGCTCCCTACAGAGCTCCACCTTAAGGTGTCAGCAGCAGAGTGCATAGTGGACGAAGAGAACAATCTAAAGTTTAGGAATCGGATTTAGGTCCCTATAGACAAGAAGCTCTGTACGAGCTTAATATAACAGGCGCACGACCTAATAGCAACCGGACACCCAGGGCACGAGGAGACGTATAGCATCATTGCTAGGGACTACAGATGTATAGAAAGCTATTAACCGGACCCTTAGAATCTATAGAAAACTTAGTATAGCAGCACACCCTTGGACAAACAGCCAGTCGGAAGTAATTAACTATAAGATAGAGAAATACCTTAGGGTTTTCTGTAATCTAAACGCGTAGACATAATTTAATATAGCTCGTTAATAACTATATTACAAATTAAGGAAAGGAAGGAATCCATATAGTAGTAGGCATAGGCTCTTATAAGAGTAGTATATTAAGACCTAGCTCGGTCAAGAAGGGCCGAGCCGAGATTCTAGGGTCTACCCTATTAGTCCGTCCTACCCCTTTCTACTACTACTACTGTAACAATACCCCCCTCCCTTACTAGCAGTCGCCCTCGACTGCTTACTTATCTATCTATATCTTCTTCTTTCTTCTAGACTTCTTAGCCAATTACAACCTTCTATTCTATTCTGTCTTAATAGGCTTCTTTTCTATCTATCTTCTGATCTTCTTTTCTGCCTTTATTTTCGCAGTATAGCCGCTTCTTTCGGCCTGATTTCCCCTATAGATACCTAATTTTTACGTTTCTTTCTTTCTTTCTTTCTTTCTTTCTTTCTTTCTTTCTTTCTTTATTTCTTTCTTTAACGTTACTTTATGCAATATTACCTCTTCTAATGTTACTTCTTCCAACGTTACTTCTTCCAACGTTACTTCTTCTAACGTTACTTCTTTTAACGTTACTTCTTCTAACGTTGCCTTACAATCGCCCGCCAAACGCACTATAGTAATCTCTATATTAGTGCTGCAGCTGCTGCCTCGGAGTTAGCAACATTGTCCGAAGCAGCCGTAGCAATAGACCAAATTGCAGCTGTAACCAATTGCGCTAGCAGTGCTTTGGCAGCTTTAGTAACGTCGACGACAGCAGCGGCCCCCTTCTATAAAATAGCAGGACTTGGCCGCTGTCGACCGTTACTAAGCGCATAGACAGTGGCCGCTCTGTCGGTAAACGCGCTATAGTAGTTCGCGCTAGTTACGCTGCCGCCGCCTTAGAGTTAGAGACATTGCCCGAGGCGGCGGTAGCAATATACCAGATTCCGGCTATAGCTAGCTGTGCTAGCAGTAGCTATAGTTAACCGGACTAGCGCTAAGAGTATTATTAAGTGTTAGAGGAGGAGCTCAGAAGTCTAAAGAGGTCGATATAAAAGTCAAAGTATGTAGGAGGGGCTAGAGGAAACAAAGTCTAAAGGAAGGGATATAAAAGTTAATATTAGAGGGGGAAGCTAAAGTCTTAAGTAAGGGATGTAAAAGCTAAGTGTTACAAGGAAGGGCTAGAGTCTAAAGTGTAAAAGCTGAATTAAATACATAAGACGAGCTATAAACAAGAAGAAGAGAAAGAGTAGGGGGCAGCAGCATGTTCTTATATCCCCCTGCCCTAGCTAGTTGTTTGCATGTTTGCTAGTAACTCTCTTACTAAACTCCATTTCTTTGTCCTATAAACAAATTTATTTCCTAGACCCGCTTTTACTAAAGGTTCTAGAACTAAGCTAGGAGTGTTTATAGGGCGGGTTAAGTCGCCTTTACGCTCTTAGAATCTTCTTACTCTATCTAGTAGTTGTTAGGCTGTAGTCTGTAAATCCTAATAGTTCTAGTTAGGTCCTATATGCTATTGTTTTCCCTTTTATATCTGTTAACTGTAACAGTAGCCCCCCTTAATATAGCAGAGTTCCTACGAAGCCTAAGTGGTTCAAAATACCGAGGGTAAGTCTGCTTATTACTAGGAGCAGGTCTGATGTTACAATTAATATTCCATTAGTAAGCAGACTCTAGTTCTCTTTAGCTGTACCGGGTTTCCAGGCAGTAGTCCCTAAAGTCTAAGAGGTTTGAGTAGTAGAAGGCTTTAATCTTGTCTTTATTAAGGATAATGTTTCTAAGGGGTTCCTAAGTAATGTCCTAGTCTTCGTAGCTTTGCTATGAGACTTTGTACTTGTCTGTCTATTAATTACTTAACAGTGTGTAATTTTGCGTATATAGTATTCTTCTTCTTTGTCTTCGTCGTCGTCTTCTAAAGGGAGGATACAGGTTCGTTCTTAATCTTGTAATTAATGTAGGAAGGGATTTCCTTTATTAGGTCTTAGTTAGACAGGATAGAAGACGTCGTAGATTTCCTATTCTTCTAGCAGTTAGAGGCGGTATGCATACGAGCTAATCTTCTCTATAATAGGGAAGGGGCCTAGTTTTTTTTAATCGAGTTTGCGAGAAGGTCTTCCTATAACAATCTTCTTAGAGTCTAGGTATACTCTATCTTCTACTTAATATTTAGGAGCTAGTTGTTGTTTTCGATTAGCTTGTTCTTTGTAGATAGCCTAGGTATAAGTTATTTCTTCTTAGACTTCCTAATAGATCTAGGAGAGGTGTGTTGCCTAGTTATCTATATCGACTTCGTCTAGGTCGTTAGGTCGCGGTAGTAGGTCTTAAGGTTCTATTCCTGTTTAGGGGTAGTAGCCTCTAGTAGTATAGAAGGGGGAGTGTCCCGTTGTCTCTAATTCCTAGTTGCGAACTAAGAATTTAACTATAGGGATGTGTTTTAGCTAGTCCTTCTAGTAGTAATTAATAAAGCTACGTAGTGTCTGTTCGAATAGAGCATTCGCAATCTTTGTTTGTCTATCTGTTTCTAGGTAGTAGGACACTAAGATATAGTAATTAATGTTTAGAAGCTTGCAAACACGTTTCTAGAACTTAGCAATAAACTAAGAGCCTCTGTTAGAGGTAATACTGTTAGGAAGGCCTGTATAACGCTAGACGTATTTGTAAAAGAGTCGAGCGGTTTCCTTAGAAGTTATACTCTAGCAAGATACTACAAAGTAGTCCTTAGAGTGTCGATCTAAAACTACAAAGATGTTCTTTGCCTTAACACCTACCTAAGTAGTCCCTTAAGGGAGACAGGTAACAAAGTCTATCGTAATGTGTTTCTAGGGGTGTTTAGGGGCTGGGAGAGGCTTTAGCAATCCTTGTAGACGTTGTCGGTCGTGTTTGGCTGCCTTGCAGATAGGACAGTTGTTTCTATATCTGCGGACGTGCTTCTACATCGACGGCCACCAGTAGTAACGGGAAGTAAGCTTGTAAAGCTTCGATCGTCCTGGGTAGCCTCCTGCTGCCGAGTTGTGAACTGTCCTAAGGATGTATAGTCGTATTGAATCGTCTGTACCTTCGGGAACAAAAAGACGAGATCGAAAGTAAACCAGTCTATCCCTAAGTTCGCATTCTAAGAGAGAGAAACCAGGGAAGGTACGCTGACCTATTTTAAGGGCCTGGATCAGTCCTTGAGCCTGTTCGTCCGATTCGTAAGCTTCTCTAATCATTGGGAGCAGTTCTCTAGGTTGATTTGCTCCTTTAGTTGATTCATTATCGTTCTGTTCGTTGTTAGAGGTTATAGAGCCTTCAGTTTCAGAGTCTTCTGTGTTAAATGTTTCGTTGTCTGGTTCGCTTTCTAAATCGTATCTTCTAGGAAGGCAGGTGCCAGACACAGAGCAAAAGAAACAGCGGTTGATAGTGTACCTTCTTTTAGGTAGATCTTCAGGTCTTTGCTTAGGTTATAGGCCTTTAGGATGGTTTGGTTACACATTGTCTGTCCTTCTTTTCGGTCTACTGGATAGGTTCTAGGCATCCTAGTAAGGGCATTAGCCCTTAAATCAAGAGATCTAGGCGCGTATTGAATAACAAAGTTGAACCTTAAGAGGAATTCGCTCTAGCGGGCTTGTCTACAATTAAGGATTTTGCTCTTAATAAAATAAATCAAGTTCTTGTAGTCTGAACTGACTTGGATCGGGTAGGCTGCACCTTCGAGTTCTGGTTGCCACTCTTGAAATGCTTTAACGATTGCAAGAAGCTCTTTGTCGTATATCTCGTAATTGCATTCGGCAGGTAGTATCTTCTTTAAGAGGTAAGCTACTAGGAGCTATAGCTGGTTGGGCGATTTTCGTTAAAGAAGAACTGCTCCAATAGCTCCGTTCGAGGCGTCTGTTTCTACGCGGGTTTCCAAGTTAAAGTCAAAGTGTTGAAGGATTAGATCTTCAGTAAATCGTTGTCGTAGGAGGTTAAATGCGTGTTGGCAGGAGTTAGTCCAGTTAAACTTAGCTTCTTTCTTTGTTAGAGCAGTTAGTGGCTTTACTATTAAGCTAAAGCCCTAAATAAAACGACAGTAGAAGTTAGCGAACCTAAGGAAGCCTTGCACTTCTTTGACAGTCTTTAGGATCTTCCAGTCCAGGATTGCTTAAATCTTTGTTAGGTCTATGCGGATGCCCTTGTCCAAGATAATAAGGCTAAGGAATTGAACTTCTTGTTAGTAAAATTCGCACTTGTTAATGTCTAGATGCAAGCCTGCTTCTGCCAGTTTCGCCAGTACCTTTCGGACGTGTTCCTAATGTTCTTTTAGTGTAGTGCTGTAGACCAGGATGTCGTTGATGTACGCGGTAACAAATTGGTCTAAGTACTCTCTTAGTTTGTCGTTTATGTATTCTTAAAAAGTGCTAGGTGTATTGCACATTCTAAAGGGCATTACCAGGGATTCGAGCAGGCCGTACCAGGTTCTGAAGGCGGTTAATTATTCTTGTCCTTTAGCTATCCGAATCTTGTTGAAGGCCGCAATTACATCGAGCTTAGTAAACTATTTTGCTTTCGAGAGGCGTTCCAGTGTTTCTTAGATTAAAGGGATCGGATATCGGTTCTTCTTAGAGATAGCGTTAAGATTGCGGTAGTCAACACAGAGGCGTAGCCCTCTACCGGGCTTCTTAACAAACATAACAGGGCTGGCGGCAGGTAAGCGGCTGGATCGAATAAAGTCTTTCTAAAGGTTTTATTGCAGAAACTTTTGCAGGACTTAGAGTTCTTCGCAGGACATTTGGTAGAGAGGTCCGAAAGGGGGTGTCTAACCTTCTTCTAGTTCAATCTTGTAATCGTAAGGTCGGTAAGGAGGTAGCTTGTTAGCTTCTTTAACTGACTATATACTAAGGAAGTCATAGTATTCTGTTAGTACTTTTGTCTCTGGATTGGTAGCTTCTCGGTTTTCGTCGAACTTAGCAAGGGCTTTCTCGATGTCTTCTATTAACGTAGCAAAGATTTGAGCTCCTTTTTCCTTTGCAGCTGTATAGAAAGCAGCTGCAGATACTTAGAGGATCGAATCTTTTGTGCTGTTCGTAGGAGTAAGCTAAGTCAAAGTGTAGCAATGGTTTTGGCAGTGTTCTAAGTTTATGTCGAGGCTTCCAGTGTCCTAGTTAATCTGTAGGTTGTAGCGCTTTAGCTAAGGCAATCCTAGGATTACTTTCTAGTTAGGTAGAGGTGTAACAAAGCAAGAGAGATGTTCTTCGTAGTTGTTCCTAAGTTGAAGTTTAACGTAGGCAATCTGAGTTATACCTCCCGCGGAGGCCTCGCTGCCGTTAAACATCTTTAAGGGTCTGGGTTATTTCAAGTTCTAAGTAGGGATTTCTAAGGAGTTAACAAGTCCAGGGTTAATAAAACTTTTGCTAGTTGCGCTGCAGTCGATTATTGTAAGTACTAAGTGTGTAGAATTCTTCTTAGTATAGATATTTGCTGTAACTACAAAGGGAGGACAAGTTAACTTATCCTCTGCCCTAGTACAGAATTGCACTGTAGAAGAAGAGATTGCACAATGTCGATCTAAATGCTTGCCTGTTAGGCGTCTTGTTAACAGGCCTAAGCGTTTCCCTGGTCCTTGCTAATGTCCTTTAGTGCTAGGGCGGCTGCAGAGAATCCGAGAGGGGTGCCTGCTTTGTTGCAGCAATTAACCAGAGTTAGGCAGTTAATTGCAATATAGTTTGGCTCCCTACAGTACATGCAGAGACGTTAGTTGTAACGACGCTGCTTTTCTTCTTGTATAAGTCGACCGTCTTAAAGCTTAGCTAAACTAAGGTCTATAGGTTTGCCGTTAACAGGAGGAAGTTGTAGGGCTAAGGGAGGATTAGGTTGGTTTTAGGTAAAGATTGGAAGAGTCGTAACCGGACGCTAGCTCGTACAGTTGTTAAGTGGGTTGCTGCGTACCTTAATAATGTTTAAGAACAGGTTTCGACGACTGTCGAGGCGTTAGCAGAGGGTAACTAGTTCGTAGAATAACAAAGATTCGTGCTCTTGGTCCTCCAGTTTGGTAAGAAGTTCAGTGCTTAGACCAGCAACCAAAGCCGACTTTTGGGCTTCTGTGTCGTATTCGCAGTATCCGATTTCCCGTAAGAATTGTGCGTAGTAGTTAGAGAATGGCTTGTTGGTTTGCTTAAGGGTTCGGATCAGCTGCTAGGCCGTAGACTTGCAGTATAGGTTACTAAAGGCCGAGTCGAGAGCGGTAAGCAAGGTGGTAACGTTAGGACAAGTAACTTGTAGTGTCTTTAGGTTAAACCAGTATAAGACCTGTTGCAGTGCCTTGCCAGTAAGGAGGGAGAACGCGTACGAGACCTTCTGTCGTTCGTTTAGGAAGTGGTCCGCGTTAGCTAAGAGCTTGATTAGCAATCGTAGTCGAAATTTATTAAACTTGTCCTTGTCTCTATAGAATGGTTCTGGGTTAGCTACTCTCTTGCTAGTAGGTTCTCTGGTAGTGTTCTGTGTCCTTAGGTTTAGAGCTTCCTGCAATTGTCCTTGTGTTTAAGCTTTCTTAATTGTAAGATTGGCAATCTTTCGTTCTATCTCTTGTACCTAATCCTTGCTATCTAATAGCATTGCTTCTAGGCTATTAATGTGTTGGTTAAGTTCCTTCACTTGTTCAATGCCTGTACAGACGATGTTCGTTGCTGTAAAAAAGACTCGGAGGGCAAGGTTGGGATCGTTGTTTATTAGGTTAAGAATTCCTTCTGCTAATAGGTCCAGTTGTAAGTATTCTTTAAAGGGGACCTCTTCTCGTAGGGTATGGAAGACTATGTTGATAGTCTGGTGTTTAGTGGATAGCTCGTAATGTCAAGGGGGGAGCTAAGAGGTCGGAAGAGGTCAATGTAAAAGTCGAAGTAAGTAAGGGGAGTTGGATAAAACAAAGTCTAAAAGAAGGGATGTAAAAGTTGATGTTGGAGGGGGAGGCTAAAGTCTGAAGTAAGGGATGTAAAAGCCAAGTAAAGAAGGGAAGGGCTGGAGTCTAAGGTGTAAAAGCTGATATAATGCACAAAACGAGCTGTAAACAAGAAGAAGAGAAAGATTAGGGGGGCGGCAGCAGGTTCTTATATCCCCCTGCCCTGGCTGGTTGTTTGCTAAGTGTTTGCTAGTAGCTTTCTTATCAAACTCTGTTTCTTTGTTCTGCAAACAAATTCATTTCCTAGACCCGCTTTTTTCCAAGGTTCCAGAACTGAGCTAGGAGTGTTTGCATCGCGAGATAATTCGCCTTTTACTCTCTTGGAGTCTTCTTCTATCCAGTGGTTGTTGGCCTATAGTCTGTGAATCTTAATAGTTCTGGTTGGGTCCTGGATGCTGTTGTTTTCCGTTTTACATCTGGTAACCGTGTTTTCTGTTTCACATCTGTTGACCGTAACACTTAAACTCTATTAGCGACCTTTTTTCTTTAGCTTAAGTTACTATCTTCTTCTAAGCTACTTCTATCGCCGCTTTTGCTACTCGAACGGCTTCTTCTATCCGGCTTTTAAGATCCTCTACCGTAGCGGCGGCGACTCTCTTGGCTGAAGTAGCGGTAGAAAGTTCTATAGGGTTGTTTCTGCTTAGTAGTTAGAAGCTTATTTGTAGAATATAGCTACGTGTTATCTTGAACAGCACTAACAACGTAGATTCTAAGGGTGCTAAATTAGCGGAGAATTCGGCTATCGGTAACATCTTTGTCTATTTTTCTTAATAGTGTCTATAGCAGACTCTAAGATATTTTTCTATCTTGTAGTTAATTACTTCCAATTGGCCGTTAGTCTAAGGGTGTGCAGTTATGCTAAGCTTTCTACAGATTCCAAGGGTTTAGTTAATAGCTTTCAATATATCTGCTGTTAACTAGGGACCCCTATCCGAAGTAATAGTGTCTGGCAGCCTATAATATTTCTATACGTGCCGGATTAGCATCTGAGCCGTTTCTTCTGCAGTGGTTCCCTTGTCTTCGGCTCTATAGGGAATAAAGTATCTTTCCTTGCTTAGTGGATCTACTACGTTAAGCTTAGCATTGTATCTATTAGAATCCGGCAGTCCGGTTACGAAATCCATAGTAACGTGCTACTACAGCTTCTTAAGGGTCGGTAACAGCTGCAACAGTCTAGCCGGAAGTCTAAAGCGTAGTTTAGCTCCTTTATAGGCGTAACAATTAGCTATAAATTAGTAGATTCGTTCGTAGATTCGTAGAAACTAGTATATAGCTTTAATAGCTTCCTTCGTCTTCCTTGTTCTAGTGTAACCTACTTCTTTAGAACTATAGACTTGTTAAATAACTTTAGTAACTATCTCTTCTAGCACTATTAGCTTCCCTAAGCTAGTGTTGCTAAGCTTCTATTATCTATAAAGCCTCTTTACCTCTTCGAAAAGAGTTTCTTCCTTAACCAGGTCTACGACACAGATCCCTACTTTCTTTAAAACTCTACTATCTACTATTCGGTCGGTAAGAACCTTCTGAAACATGTTCGGATCTTCCTTTGCTCGGTACGTCTTTCCTTTGAGCTAGGTTAATGCGTCAGCTTTTTTATTCTAAGCTCCGGGCCTATACGTAATCTTTAAATCATACCTAGATAAGTAGGCAGCCTACTGTGCTTAGCAGTATAAGAGTTTTTGTATCTCTATAAAGTAAGCTAACAATTGGTAGTTAGTAAGGACCTAGACTATGCTTCTTCTAGCTATAAGCTCCAGCTTCTATTCTTTAAAGGTCTAAATAATAGTAATGAGCTCCTTGTCGTAGATAGCGTAATTCCCTTCTGCTTTATTTATCGACTTGCTAAAGAAAGCTACTAGATAAAGTGCTTTGTTCTGTCTATCTTAAGTAAAAACTCTAGCCGTAACAGTGTCGGAAGGGTCCGTTTCTAGGTAAATCGTCTTCTTAGGGCGGAAGTGTGCTAGTACTAGTGCCGCGGCGACGGCATCTTTTAGTTAGTAGAAGGCTTCAGTGCACTTCTCGTTCTATAGGCCGGCTGCTTCCTTTTTTAATGCTTTATTTAGCAGTCTAGCAATCCTGCTAAAATCATTAATAAAGTGCTAATAGTAGCTACAGAAGCCTAGAAAGACTCTAATCTGCGTAGTGTTTCCTAGCTGCGGCTGCTTCTATTCTTTTACAGTAGCGACCTTTAATAGGTCTATTTAAATACCCTTCTTTCCAACAATAAGGCCGAGATACTTAACTTCGTGCTGGTAGAACTCACTGTTCTTAGTTTCGGCGTTAAGTCCGACCTCTCGGAGCCTCTTTAAAACTTAGAGGACGTAGTCTGTATATTGCTGTTTCATTCCGTTAGTGTAAACGAGAATGTTATCTAGGTAAATAGACACGAATCGTTCTAGCATGTCTTTAAAGATATAGTTTATAAAACATTGCTATACTGCTGGCACGTTAGTTGGACCGAACAGTATAACTAGCTATTGGAAATTGCCTATCTTCGTTGCAAAGGTAGTAAGGTCTTCTATAGTTCCTTCTTTATTTCTTGATTAATGAAATGCTTAACGGATATCTAGCTTGCTAAATTATTAAGCTTTAGCTACCTGTTGGATAGTCTTATCGATTAGCGGCAGGCGGTATACGTCTCCCTTAGTAACGGCGTGAAGACCCCTATAGTCTACGTATAACTGGAGGCCTCTACTGGGTTTCTAGACAAAAAGAATCGGTAACGCGTATTTAGCAGAACTTGGTATAATAAATCCTTTTGCTAGATTCTTACAAATAAACACTTCTACTTAGTCCAGTTCTGCAGATAACAGCTATCTTAATAGTTCGGTCCGCAGCAGCTCCGCTCTATCTTTTAGTTTAATCTTGTTATTGTATTAGGGCTAGTAGAGTAGTAAAAGGTTTGAATTAGCTTTTAAGAAGACATTAGCGTAATAGTAGAGTTTACGTAGCAACATCTTTAGCAGGTTATTATCTTCTTCCGCTATTATCTTCTAGTAGTCTTCAATGTCTTTTATTGATATAGCGCAGGTTTCGTTCTTAGAGATCTCGCAAAGGCGGTAAGAGCCTCCGAACTTTTTATTCTAATAGTCGCCGACTGTTCCGGCGATGCGGTCTACAGTACGGCGGTTTTAGTCGTGTCGTTGACAGTGCCGACGTTAGCGGCAGCGACGACGCAAGAGTCCTTAAATTCTACTATACCGGTTTTAGTGTCTATCTTAACTCGCTGCTTCTTTAACTACTTTAGCCCTAGAATAATGTTAGACCGTGCGATGTCTATAACCCGGAACGTCGCTTCCGAGGTCCGACTAGCTAACGTAGTCTTTAGCGGTATGTAGTAAATGACTTCTTCTGTGTTTTGTCTGTTATATACTGAAATCTGTATAGGGGAGGCTATTTCTACTAGGTAACTGTATCTTTTCTACAGCTTCGGAATTAGTTAGTAATAGATCGCGGCTCTAATAAGGGCTCTGGTATCGATAAAAGCCTTTAGCTAGAGCGGACGTCAGTTTAACGAGTCTGTAAGGGGGTCAATAGTAATTAGTAGAATAATAGCTACTTTAGTATTAGCTTCTACTGTCGCGGACAGTAGATTTTTGTAACTGTTGATGCTCTACCTTTCTATTAGCCTCTGCAGTAGTAGCAGTAACAACGACAATGCTCTTAGAGGTACGCTAGATAGTGGGTCTATCTTTCTAGCTGCTCTTTTCCTATTATTCTGAACAGTGCACTGCTGTCTATACTGTTAGTCTTACTGAGCGTCTGTTCTGTAGCTTGAACGCCCTTTCTTACTAGAGGCAGCTTTGTAGCTTAGTAAGCCTACTTCTGCTAAGGCGTAGCTTAACATCGCGTAGCTATATACCTAAGCTTCCTATATATATAGTAGGTAGGGACAAAAGTAGATTAGAACGACGTAGTTTGCTGTTGCCGCTAAACAGTATCAGCGATTTCGGCAGTGCTAGTCGCACTAAAAACTGCTTTTCAGACGCTAGAGTTGTTTCAACTATCGTTAAGCCGCGAAGCTCCGAGATTCTCGGATATTCCTGTTTCTAGTGCGAGTTCGTTGTACGAAGACCTCCAAATTATCTATATCTTCTGCTATTAACATAGTGTCTTTTAGCGAGCTAGTAATCTTTTCTTTTAATATATAGATCTGCTCGCTATCCGTAAGTCTAGTATAGTCAGCGTACTTGTGGAATTTACTGTAGAATTCCTTAAATAACTAATACAGCTTCTAATAGAGATTGCGTAGGGCTGTGCGAGCGTTGCTTACTTTGAAGTAGTCGGCGTAGCGCTAGTCTAAGGCTTCGATTGCCTAGGGAACGGTACGCTCTTAAAGTGCCTATAAGCTAGAAATTAACGTAAGCGCTTTGCCTTAAAGGCGAGTCTCGAGATAAGCTATTATAAGGGAATAGAGCTGGGTTTTGCCACTTAGCTACGTAGCCAAAAAGGCACTTTGCACTGGGTTGGTTAAACTAGTACAACCTAGCAACATATATCTTTAGTATTACTCTAGCCAACTCTCTCTTAGTCTTAGTAAGGCCCGGACCCCTACAGCTATCCTGTTATCCTTGCAGTCGTAGTAGTCGTAGTTTCGGCTTATCTTTCTCTTAATCTTTAGTTTAAATGTCTCCTATTCTTTATATAAGACTCTTTAGAAGACTTCCGGATCTAGAAGGAGATTGGTCCTGCCTCTAATTCCGAGGCTATACGCTGGCGATAACGTTATCTGTTTAGTTAAAGCGCGCACCCCTTCTCGCAGCAGCAGTGCGCTCTTATCCGCTTGCTCGTTGCGCAGCTCTTCTAGCTGCACTTGTAGGTCTCTTACTTAATTAAGCCTTAAGATTGCTTGTTCTTTATAGGTATTAATCTGTGCCTCTACTATAGCTCTATCGTAGATTGCTTGTTTGTATTACTAAGTTATCTCATCGTATTGTTAAGTCAGTTTATCTATCGCCGACTCTATAAGCTTCTGCCTTACTAGTTTCCTGCTGTAAAGCCCCTCGATAAAGTTTATAGCTTCGTAGATCTTCTTAATGCTATGTTCGGCTATATGCTCTTCGAGTTCGTTAGGGGTAGATCTGTAAAGCTTTACGTATTTAGTTATATAAGCCTTTGCTTCTTCTAGGTTATCCTTAACGAGGCCCTTAATAGTCTTAGTAGTAAGGATGCTAGTGCGCCAATCCTTTGTTCGGCTCGTCTTTCTTCTGCTGCTGTAGCTAGTAACACTTTTAGCATCTTCTACTGCTAAGAAAGCTTCTATAGCTCTTAGGCAGTGCTTAGTTAGTAGTAGGTAAGGGTACGCACGTTACTTAGATAGCCGGATTTGATTCGATAGGTCCTTTTGTGTAAAGGGCTTAAGAATCTTGGTTTAGAAACTTAAGGTTAGGTATCTATATAAAGGAACTAATAGGCAGTTCCTTCGTCGTCTGCTACTATACAATTTGTACTTCCAAAGCCAAGCTAGCAATTTCCCTCTGTGCAGGGATGCAAGGTTTACACTCTGTATAGAGGATTAGGAGTTCTCCCTCTGTACAGTAGTACAGAGTTTTCCCTCTGTTTAGAGGGGCGGCAATTCCCCTCTATATAAGGCTATAGGGTTCTCCCTCTATACAGGAGTAGGGTCCTGTCGGTGATTCCGTACAGAGGGTAGGGTCGTGCTGGCGCTGCCAAGTCGCAGTCCTTAGGGCAATAGCTGGCTTAGGTCAGGTCCAGGACCTAGGCTGGGCGGCGCCCCCTAACAATACCCTCCCCCTCCCTTCTCGTAGTGCCCCTTTTGTGCAGCGGTGTGCCGTACACCCTTAGCTCTGTTGACCTCCCTCTCCACCAGTTTAACCTTGGACTTGTCCTCCTGGATCTGTAGGCAGGGAAGGCAGGTAGTGCTGGATCGCTTCTACCTGACCTTGGCCGGTTCCGTTTGCTAATTTAACAAAGCTAAGGCTTAGGCTAAGGAGGCCTGCAAGCAGTTATAAAGGTGCAGGAGGTGCTCGGTTCTGTCTGCTCCTTCCCCTCCTATCCTTAAGCCCTAGCTATGCACTCTATATCCTAACCGTACAGTCCGGCGCTACCGGGCTATTTGGCTCTGTCCCTGTCCCTTAATTGTCGTCTAGAGTTTTACTCCTAGGTAGATGTCCCCGCCTCCGTCCGGTCGTCTAGTGGGCTGTCGCTTGTACAGGCTCTAGGTTGTAGTTACCTCGTTTGTCCTCCTTTATACAGTTGTAGCAGCTGCCCTAGTTGTTATTGCCCTATAAGGCAGGCAGCTACTACTCTATATATAAACCCCTTCCCTTTTCTCCCTCTCCCTTCTTCTCTTTCTTCTTTATTCTCTACCTGCTACCTGTCTGCCCGGCCGTCTGCTACTACTACTATTACTACTACTAACTACTATCTACTAGCTACTACTAGTTACTACTACTATGCTACCCGCCCTGTCCGGCCGTGCTTATCGTAGCTCCCTCGTAGTCGCTGGCTCCCCCTTCGCTCGTCCGGCTAGGGTCTCCTCCTATTTCTACCTCTAGTAGTGGAATGCTCTATTCGACTAGCAGCTTCGCTTCCGGTTCGTACAGGTTTCTGTCCTCTGTATAGTCTAAGCTAACGTCTTAGGTGCTATATTAACTAGCAGCAGGGTATTGCTAAGCCACCCTTCTACTTTTCCTAGTGCTAGAGCCCCTTCCGTCCAGGAGGTAACTGAGATTATAGGTATAGAGCTAGCTGCCCTGGGTCCTAGGGGTAGTAGCTAGTAGGCTACCTTAAGGTAGTATGTAAAAGTTTTCGGACGGTGTCGCTCTCGTTTCCTTCTTATTTCTACCTATCTTACCTGTCTTCTGGCTGTTCCCTTCCTCTAGCCCTTCTTCTGTACAGTGTCGTACAGTGTCGTATTAGTGGGATCCTATAGTGTCCTATATCGTAATTCTCGATCCTTTGGCAACTTAAGTTGCTAGCGGCTACCCTGTCCTTAAGGTAGATCGTGCCCCTTTTCGCCGTACGGCGTAGCGTTACTGTAACTGGGCAGGGGGATGGTTCTCCTCCTACCTGTCCAGTGCAGTTGTGTCCTGTAGGGCCTTGTATAGTTCCTACGTAGGCTCTGCCTATCCTCTCTATTTTACTAGGTACTCTATCCTCTTCTTCTTCCTTTGGCTCTTAAGGATCCCTTCTACCTTACACTCTTCCTGACCCTTGGTTATAATCGCCGGTAGGCGTGCGTCGTCTGTCGTCTAGTGCAGTAGGGGGTCCGTGTTTGCTAGCTGTACGAGGTCTACGTAGAAGACTGGATAAATCCCTAGGGGAGTGTTTAGTCGTACAGCGTGTGTCCCTACTGGTCGGACTACTGTAAACTTCCTGTTCTTCCAATCTAGCTTTTTGCTTAGCCGGTCTATACGGATGTTTCGTTGGTTTAGCTAGACCTTATCCCCTGCCTTATACCTTAGTGCAGCCTGCCGTTCCTTATTGGCCTGCTCTTCTGCATTCTGTTAAGCTATAGCTAGGCTCGCCTTTGCCTATTAGTAGGCGTTCGTAATCGTCCGTACGATAGCCTCTCCCTGCTAAATTAGGGATCGTATAGGGCGCGTAGTGTTACCTCCTAGGGTTAGTAGGAGTAGGGAATAGTCGTATCTATAGGCTATAAAGAAGGGGGACAATCCTGTAGCATTAGCTGTACAGCTATTAATAGCTAGCTCCGCTATAGGGAGAAGTCGATTCTAGTTCGTCTAGTTATAGTCGACATACGCTTAGAGGTACGCTTCCAACGTCGAATTAACCCTCTCCGTCGCCCTGTCTGTCTGCAGGTGCTATGCAGTTTACAGGCGACGTTCTACCTTTAGCAACTGGCAGACCCTTGCCTAGAGCTAGCTCGTAAACTGTATGCCCTAGTCTAACACAATCGACCGAGGGAAACCGTGCTTGCTAAACGTCGTCCGTATAAATGCCTAGGTAGTGTCCTTAGCTATAATAGAGTCCATTCCCTCTAGTATTACCCCCTTTGTTACCTTGTCCGTAACTACTATAATGTTCCGCCGTCTGTCGCTCTTAGGGAGGTCTATAATAGAGTCCACTGTTAGGTCTTGCTAGGGCCGGTCCGGGATCGGTAGGGGCTTTAGCAGCCTATGCTTTAGTTTACGCTAGGGCTTCGTCCGTCTGTATACGTCGCAGTTCTATATAAACCTGCAGATGTCCTTCGCTATCGCCGGCTAGTAGTAGTCCCTAGCGACAATGCTGTACGTCTCCTTACGCCCTATATGCCCGGTTGCTATAGAATCGTATACCTGTTGTATTAAGCTCGTACAGAGCTTCTCGTCTGCTAGGACCTAAATCCGATTCCTGAACTTTAGGTTGTTCTCTCTGTCTACTAAGTACTCTGCTGCCGACACCTTAAGATAGAGCTCTGCTAGGAGCTTCCGCTGTCCTCCTTAAATCGCCGTACAGGCCCCTTAGTACACCTTGTCCTTTTCTACTGCCTCTTCCTATACTTGCAGTTAGGGTTCCTATAGGTATGTCGCTGCTAGGCGGATAGTCTCCTCGCCTAGCTCCTCCTTAAACATCTGGAATGTTCGTAACTTTAACCGGTCGTCCTCGTACGTCGTTAGCATGTCCTGGTCCTGTCTAGATAGCGCATCGGCCCTGCTGTTGTCCTTACCCTTGCAGTACTAAAGTCTTATGTTGAACCGGCTTAGGTACATTGCCTATCGTACGTGCCTCTTAGACAGCTTTCGGGGCTGCGTAAAGTACTCCAGATTCTAATAGTCAGTTAGGGCGAGGAACTTAGGAACCGAGCGGAGTTCTCTATCCTAAGCTTTGCAATACTGTACGACCGCTAGCAACTCCTTGTCGTAGATAGGGTAGTTGCACTTAGCTAGGGAGTTCTTCTTAGAGAAATACGCGTATAGGTGCAGGAGTCCGTCTGAGTCTACCTATAACAGGATACCTCTAATACAATACCCTAAGGAGTCGGTTTCTAGTATCGTCGTACGCTCTAGGTTGAAGGCGGCAAGCGTTGGTCCTATAGTAAAGAGCTCCTTTAGCTTGTTGAAGCTCCTATCGCACTCGTCCGTCTACTTAAACTGCTTGTCCTTGTGTGTTAGCTCGACTAGGGGGCGTACGATCTCTAAGTAGTTCTGTATAAACTAGCAGTAGAAGTTAGCAAACCTAAGAAATTCCTGTATACCCTTAACGTTTGTAGGCGGCTTCTATTGCTTGATAGCATTAATCTTCTTCCTATCTATACTAATGTCTTTCCCTGCCTCGATAATAAAACCTAGGTATTTCGTACGCTGGACACCGAATTCCCATTTGTCAATGTCAAGGTACAAGCCAGCCTGCTGCAGTCGGTCCAGCACCTTCTTAACGTCCTGTACGTAATCTGTATAGGTGCCGTCCGGAAAAACCAGGGTGTCGTCGAGGTATGCCGAGCAGATATCGTCTAGTAACCCTTGCAAGGACTTATTAATGTACCTTTAGAAGGTTGCCGGTGCGTTGGCAAGGCTAAAGAGGGTAACAAGCTACTTAAAAAGACTATATCCCGTACGGAAGGCAGTTATCTATTCGCAACCTTCCTTAATCCGTATCTTATAGAAGGCCGAGACTACGTTAAGCTTAGTAAATTACTTTGCCTTACTGATCTGTCCGAAAGTCTCCTTAATAAGGGGTAGGGGGTACCGTTCCTTCTTAGTAATTGCGTTAGTGCCTCTATAGTCTATGTAGAAACGCAAGCCGGCCTTCCCCTCCTTATAGATAAACAGTACTAGGGCTCCCGTAGACGAGGTACTTGCCTAAATAAACCCTTTAGCAAGCAGGTCGTCTAGTGTCTTGCGTAGTACTAGGAGTTCTCTAGAGGACATTCTATACAGCGGTCCGTACGGTACCTCCGGCAGACTCCTATCCGGACAGGGTTCTAGCTAGATGTCGTAGTTAATCCCTTCTCCTCGGTATAGCAGCAGTTTTAAGGCCGACTTTGGCCTAAAGAGGTCCAGGTATCCAGCATACTCCCTTAGGAGCTTCGTACAGGGGTCTGTTACTTTCTTAAGTGCTAATGCCTTCTTAATGTCCGCCGTCGCCGTATTGATTTCGGCCTTAGTATTGTTACTCTATAGAGCCTTCCCTTGGTCTTAGGGCCTCTGCCTTGTCGCCTTATTGGTTTCGGCCTCGGCATTGCCGCCCTGCTGGACCCTCCCTTAGTCTCGGAGCCTCTGCTTCGTTACTGCCAGGTACAGCCGTCCTCGTCCGATATCTAGCTTGCCCTTCTAGCGCTCTATCTATAGCTTCCCTAGTATTAGGTTATACCCCAACTTGTCCTGTACGACATAGAGGTATAAGTCCTGCTTATAGTGTCCCTGTATCTCTATCGTTACTTTTACTATATAGGTAATGTCCGCTCCTCGCCCAGTAATGCCTAATATACGTACAGGTACAGTAGGGGTCGTCTTAATCCGGTGTCTCTATATAAAGTCTTCGCTAATTACTCCGTACACTAAACATCCTGTGTTAATTAATGTCTGCGCCGTTGCGGATCCGTTTAACGTTGGCCGTATAACAAACGGCGTAGTCGTTATGTAGTTGCTCTTAAAAGATAGCTAAGTAGTGCTTTAATTTAGCAATCTATCTCGTATACGCCTCCAGCAGAGCCTTCGCTTAGAGGCTACTCTTTTCCCGACTTATTATTGTCTAAGTAGGACTCCTAATCCTCTTGTTAGGGCGCTGCAGTTGCTACCCTTGCAGTGGTCGGCCGTCCCCTAGGTCTCTCTGCTCGCAAAAGCCCGCAATTCTATACAGTGTAGCCTATCTTGCTATACCGGTAGCAGCTTCCTTCTGCTCGTCTCTTGTTAAGGGTAGCTATGTCTACCTATTATGCCCTTTTAGTAGCGGCCCTTGGCTGTACGGTAACAGCTGCTGCCACTCTTATTATCGTTGGTTCCTAGTCTATAGCGTCCGTCTGCCGCTAGAGGGGTTGTCTTATCTTGTAAGCGCAGCTTATCCGTCCGAGCCTGCGCTGCTGGTCGTCGACTATCCTAAGGAGATCGCAGAATTCTTCGTACGTAGCTGGTCGTATTACGCCTACTAGTCCCGTTATAATCTCCTTAGAGAGGCCTACCTCTAAAGAGGTAATTTTTATCCTGTCCTTCTATTAGAGACCTCCTGCCTCTGCTAGAGTCTGGTCGTATTCTACGAGGAATTCTTGTACAGTCTTGCGTCCTTGCTTTATCGTATTAACCTGTAGGAGTGCTCGGCTCTCGCAGTCTAGGTCCTTATAGCTCTTGTTAAGAGCTGCCTAGAGTATCGTCGTCGTAGCTATTGCCGGGTTGGCAATAGCCGTCTTGTAGTACAGCAGAATCTGTGCTGCCGCCCTGCCCTTTAACCTCCTAAAGAGGTAAACTACCTTGTCTCGCTCGGTCGGGTATGCTCCTAAGTCGACTAGAAGCTTAGAGTGTATCTAGGCAGCCTAGGAGGGGTACTCGGCCGGAGCCTTACTATTGTATATAGTAACGTCGGGGAGTTTGCTCTTAGGGGTCGGGGTATAGGCTATCGTGTTCGTCGTCGTAGGGGTCGGATCGCGATCGGACGCCCTAAGCTATCGTAGCTCCTGTTCCTAGTGGGAAATCATCGCAGCCTAGTAGCTTACTTGCTGCTTAAGCTACCTCTTGTGTTCCAGTAGCTCCTCGTACGCGCAGTGCATATACCCCTGCATAGCCGTAGGTTCTATAGGGATGTCGTTGTCTATCTTTGTTATATTACTGCAGTTACCGACAGTGAGATTAGTTCCTAATGTAAAGGGCTTAAGAATCTTAGTTTAGAAACTTAAGGTTAGGTATCTATATAAAGGAACTAAGAGGCAGTTCCTTCGTTGTCTGCTGCTGTACAATTTGTACTTACGAAGCCAAGCTAGCAATTTCCCTCTGTGCAGGGATGCAAGGTTTACACTCTGTACAGAGGATCGGGAGTTCTCCCTCTATAAAGTAGTGCAGAGTTTTCCCTCCGTTTAGAGGGGCGGCAATTCCCCTCTATGCAGGGCTATAGGGTTCTCCCTCTATACAGGAGTAGGGTCCTGTCGGTGATTCCGTACAGAGGGTAGGGTCGTGCTAGCGCCGCTACGTTGCAGTCCTTAGGGCGACAGCTGGCTTAGGTCGGGTCCAGGACCTGGGCTACGCAGCGCCCCCTAACATTTTGTATCCGTAGGTGTAGGTATAGGTGTTGGGGTGCGCGTACATTATTTGGGTAGCTGGGTATAATTCGACGGCCCCTTTTCGCGCAGCGCAGTGTAGGTATAAGGGTAACTTTGCGATATAATAATCTGAACGCGTAGATGAAATTCAATACGGCTTATTATTAACTATATCGCAAAGTAAGGAAAGGAGGGAATCGATATAGTAGTAGGTATAGGCTCTTATAGGGGTAGTATGCCAAGACCCGGCTTAGTCTAGAAGGAACGAGCCGAAATTCTAGGGTCTACCCTATTAGTCTGTCCTACCCCTTTCTACTACTACTACTACTGTAACATTCTATAGTTACTACTAGAACAAGTAGACGAAGATGCTTCTAATAGCCGAATTCTGCACTAACTTAGCCCTATTAGAAGCTCCTTACTAGCGCTGTTCGAGATAATATATAGGAGCCTTCTACAGATTAGCTTCTAGCCGCCGAGCAGAACTAACCCTATAGAGCTTTGTACTGCCACTTTGGCAAAGAGAGTCGCTGCCACTACGGCAGAAGCTCTTAAAAGCCAGATAGAAGAAGGAGTTTAAGTAGCAAAAGCAGTAATAGAAGTAGCTTAAAAGAAGATAGTAACTTAAGCTAATAAAAAGAGGTTACTAGTAGAATTTGAAGAAGGTTAAAAGATATAGCTTAATATATAGAACCTAAGGCTAAAAGGCAACGCTAAGCTTAACTCCTAGTATAAAGATCCTTTTACTATTATTAAGAAGAGGTTACCTGTTACAGGATTGAATTGTAGCAGTATATAGGGCACAAAATACTAATAACTAGTATCGTGTTTGAACTAACAGATGTTCCTCTGCCAGTGTCGCCTACATTCCTTTTTGTATGTATACAAGGGCGGCTTAAGCCGTCCTTAGCAGTAGGCTATCTTTAGATCCGCAGTCGTGCCCTTATGTTAGGGGACGCTGTCTGGACCTGAGCCGGCCGTCGTCCTAAGGAGTACAACTTAGCAAGCCAGCCCAAGTCCTGACTCGGCCTAGCCGAGTTAACGCCCCTTCCCCCTGTACCCCTGTACAGAGGAAAATTCCTGCACCCCTATATAGAGAGAAATTGCTAGCTTAGCTTTATAGGTACAAATTTTACAGTAGCAGACGACGAAGGAACTGCCTATCAGTTCCTTTACGTACATACCCGGCTTTAAGTTTCTGAACTAAGATTCTTAAACTCCTAACATTAGGAACTGATCTTACAGTCGGTAACTGCAGTAATACGACGAAGATAGACAACGCTGTCTATATAGAGACAACAGACATGCAGGACCAGATCCGGCGTATGCATGCAGAGCTAATAGCTTGTACGAACTAGCTCGAAGAACAATTAGGCTACTAGGCCTCGATGTTAGGGACTTAAGAATGTTGGTTCAGAAACTGAAGACTAGGTATCTATATAAAGGAACTAATAGGCAGTTCCTTTGTCGTCTGCTACTGTACATTTTGTACCTATAAAGCAAGCCAGCAATTTCCCTCCGTATAGGGGTGCAGAGATTTCCCTCTATGCAGGGGCGCAGAGATTTCCCCCTGTATAGGGGTGCAGAGATTTTCCTCTGTACAGGGGGCAGGGGGAGGGGGTGCCGACTCGGCCAGGCCAAGTTAAGACTCGGCCTGGCTGGGTATGCTAGCGCTGCTAAGGTTTGCTCCTTAGGGCGTCGGCTGGTCCAGGTCTAGGACCTTGCAGGACAGCGTCCCCTAACAATACCCCCCTCTCCCCTCTTCGACGCTGCTATATCTCTGAGCCTGTCTGGCAGGTGTTAACTAACGGCAGTGCGCTTCCGTTTCTGCCTTAGTATCTACCTCTGCCCCGATATGCTTTAGTGCCTTAAAGTACTCCCCTCCTACCAACACGTTATTTATCTGTAGGTGTCGCCTTCTGCGTTAGGTCTCTCGTCTATATATATCGACGATGTTGCTTAGTAAGGGGTGGCCGATCCTGGGTAGGGTGTCGGCTATAGCTTAGTTAACCGTCTTATACGGTCGCAGGTATAGACTGTAGGTTAGTAGCAGGGAATCCAGCAGTGTGCCTCGATCGGGTTCCAGCTGTGCGCAAATAGGCCGTCTAGTAACTATTAGCTTGCCTGCTATTGCTCTACGTTGCAAGCAGCTGGCCTGTGTCGCCTCTACCGTCCGTCCTCTACCTGTCTATTTACCTGCCTCCTATCCCTCGTCTGTCTATCTCCTATCTTATTATCCTAACTATGTATGCAGCATCCAACCTGTACAGTCTAGCAGCGGCAGACTGCCTAGCCGACTGTCTTGGCTCTTGCTTAGGAGAGCTTTGTTGCAGATAATATAGTTAGCGTAGAGGAATTACCGTCCTCTATCCTAATTCTATTATCCGGACGGAAGCCGCTTTTGTCGAATACGGGCGCAAGATCTACAATCCTGTAGTTTTCTGGCGCTTTGGACGCTGTCCGGGGTTATTAAGGACTTAGGCAGCGATGTCCTAGCCCGTCGTCGTCTGCAGAGGTAAGGCGGTAGGCGTTTACCTAGCGGTCGTCTATGCGTCTTTAGGCGGCCCGATTATCTCGTACAGTCCTACCCCTGCAAACTATCCCCTCTATTCCTACTCTCTCCTACCCTTCCACTTCCTGCAACTGCGCTATGTCTCCTGTAGGCTCCTAGTGTTGTCTGCAGCTTTTCCCTTTGCAGCTGCCTAGTCCTGTCTGCAGCTGCTATCTCTCCTCGCTGTACGGCGTAGTGCTACTGTAGCCGTCTAGAGAGGTGTTTTCCCTCCTACCTATCTGACGCTTATATGTCCTAGAGAGCCTCGTACAGTTCCTATGTAGGTTCTGCCTACCCTGCCTACTTAACTAGGTATTCTACCCTCTTCTGCTTCTTCCGGCTCTTAAGGATTTCTTCTACCTTATACTCCTCCTAGTCCTTAATAATAATCGCTAGGGGCCGTGCGTCGTTCGTCTTCTAATGTAGGAGGGAGTCTGTATGTGCTGGCTATACGAGGTCTATATAGAAAACCGGATAGATCCCTAGGGGAGTGTTAAGTCGTACGGCGTATGTCTCTACTAGACGGACTACTGGAAACTTCTGGTTCTTCTAGTCCAGTTTCTTGCTTAGCCGGTCTGTACGAATGTTGCACTGGTTTAGCTATATCTTATCCTATGCCTTATACCTTAGTGCAGCCTGTCGTCCCTTGTTGGCCTGCTCTTCCGCATTCTGTTAGGCTATAGCAAGGCTCGCTTTCGCCCATTAGTAGGCGTTCGTAATCGTCCGTACAATAGCTTCCCCTTGCTAAATTAGGGAGCGTATAGGGCGTAGAGTAGCGTCGCTTAGAGACGGTAGAAGCGGGGAGTAGTCGTACCTATAGGCTATAAAGAAGGGGGACAGTTCTATAGCGTTAGCTATACGACTATTAATAGCTAGCTCCGCTATAGGGAGGAGGCAGTTCCAATTGGTCTGGTTATAGTTAATGTACGCCCAGAGGTATGATTCTAGTATAGAATTGACTTTCTCTGTCGCGCCGTCCGTTTGCAGGTACTAAGCAGTGAAGAGGCGACGTTCTATGTTTAACAATTGGTATATCCTCGCCCAGAGTTGGCTCGTAAACTGTGTACTACAGTCGGACACAATTGACCTAGGGAACCTATACTTGCTAAACGTTGTCTGTACAAATGCCTAGGCAGTGTCCTCTCCTGTAATAGAGTCTATTCCCTCTAGTATTACCCCCCTCGTTAGCTTGTCCATTACTACTATAATGTTGTACCGTCTATCGCTCTTAGGGAGGTCCGTAACAAAATCCACTGTTAGGTCCTGCTACGGCCGGTTCAGTATTAGTAGGGATTTTAACAGGCCGTGCTTTATTTCCCGCTAGGACTTTCTTCGTCTACAAACATCGCAATTCTGTACAACCCTACGGATGTCCTTCGCTATCGCCGGCCAGTAGTAATCTCTAGCGACAATACTATACGTCTCCTCGCGCCCTAGGTGTCCGGTTGCTACTGAGTCGTGCACCTGTTATATTAAGCTTATACAGAGCTTGTCGTCTGCAGGGACCTAAGTCTAGTCCCTAAACCTTAGGTTGCTCCCTTTATCTACTGTACACTCTGCTGCTGAGACCCTAAGGTTAAGCTCTGCAGGGAGCTTCCGCTGTCCTTCCCGGATCGCTATACGGGCTTTCTAATAGGTGTCGTCCTTTCCCACTGCCTCTTCCTACACTTGCTAGTAGGGTCCTAATATGTGTATTGTCGCTAGGCAGACAGTATCTTCCCCTGGGTTCTCCTTAAACATCTGGAATGTTCGTAATTTTAGTCGATCGTTGTCGTACGTCGTTGGTATGTCCTAGTCTCGTCTAGATAGTGTATCCGCCCTGCTGTTATCCTTTCCTTTACAGTACTGGAGTCTTATATTAAAGCGGCTTAGGTATATCGCCTATTGTACGTGTCTCTTAGAGAGTTTTCGGGGTTGCGTAAAGTACTCGAGATTCTTATAGTCTATTAGGGCGAGGAATTCGGGGACCGAGCGGAGTTCGCTGTCCTATACCTCGTAGCAGCGAACAACTGCTAACAATTCCTTGTTGTAGATAGGGTAGTTGCATTTAGCTAGGGAGTTCTTCTTAGAGAAATACGCGTATAGGTGTAGAAGACTGTCTGGGCCTACCTATAGGAGGATACCTCCTATATAGTAACTTAAGGAGTCGGTTTCCAATATCGTCGTACGTTCTAGATTAAAGGCGGCAAGCGTTAGGCCTGTAGTAAAGAGCTCCTTTAGCTAGTTAAAACTCTTGTCGCATTCCTCCGTCTAGGCGAACTGCCTGTCCTTATATATTAGCTTAAGTAGTGGACGTACTATCTCTAAGTAGTTCTGTATAAACTAGCAGTAGAAGTTGGCAAACCTAAGGAATTCTCGTACGCCCGTAACACTCGTAGGGGGCTTCTACTGCTTAATAGCATTAATCTTCTTCCTGTCTACACTAATGCCCTTGCCTGCCTCGACAATAAATCCTAGGTATTTGGTACGTTGTACACCAAATTCGCATTTGTCGATATCGAGGTATAATCCAGCCTGTTGCAAACGGTCCAATATCTTCTTAACGTCTCGTACGTAGTCCTCGCGCGTGCTGTCCGTAAATACCAGGGTATCGTTAAGGTATGCAGAGCAGATGTCGTCTAGTAGTCCTTGTAGAGACCTGTTAATATACCTTTAGAAGGTTGCAGGTACGTTCGCGAGTCTAAAGGGGGTAACAAGCTACTTAAAAAGGCCGTACCTTATACGGAAAGCGGTTATCTATTTATATCCTTTCTTAATCTATATCTTGTAGAAGGCTAAGACAACGTCGAGCTTCGTAAACCACTTTGCCTTGCTGATCCGTCCGAGGGTTTCCTTAATAAGGGGTAGGGGGTACTAGTCCTTTTTAGAAATAGCATTAATGCCTCTATAGTCTATGCAGAAATGCAAGCCGGCCGAGCCTTCCTTATAGACAAACAGTACTGGGGCTCCAGCCGAGGACGTACTTGCGCAGATAAAACCTTTAGTAAGTAGGTCGTCTAGTGTCTTGCATAGCACTAGGAGTCCTCTAGAGGACATACTATACAGTAGGCTATACAGTACTTTGGTCAGGCTTCTATCCGGGCGGGGCTCGAGCTTAATGTTATAGTCGATTCCTTCTCCTTAGTGTAGGGGCAGCTTTAAGGCCGATTTCGGTTTAAAGAGGTCTAGGTATGCCGAGTATTCTAGTAGGAGCTTCGTGCAGGGTTCTATAGCTTTCTTAGGTGCTAAGGCCTTCTCGATGTCCGTAGTCGCAGCGTTGACCTTGGCGTTGGCATTGCTGCCTAGTAGAACTCGCCCTTGGTCTCGGACCCTCTGCTTCGTAGCTGCCAGGTATAGGCGTCCTCGTCCGATATCGAGCTTGCCCTGCTAGCGCTCTACCTATATTTTCCCTAATATTAGGTTATACCCTAACTTGTCTTGTATAACGTAGAGGTATAAGTCCTGCTCGTATTGTCCTTGCAGCTCTATTGTTACTTTCACTATATAGGTAATGTCCGGTCCTTGTCCAGTAATGCCCAGTATATGTTCAGGTACAGTAGGGGTAGTCTCGATGTAGTGTTTCTGTACGAAGTTTTCGCTAATTACTCTGTACACTAAACACTTTGTGTTAATTAGAGTCCGTGCAGTAGCAGTCCCGTTTAGCGTAGGTCGTACGATAAACGGCGTAGTCGTTATGTAGTTGCTCTTAAAAGATAGCTAAGTAGTGCTTTGATTTAGGAATCTATCTTGTATATGCCTCTGGCCTAGCCTTCGCTTAGAGGCTACTCTTTTCCTGACTCGTCGTCGTCTAAGGAGAACTTTTAGGTCTTAGGTTAGGGTGCTGTAGTTGCTACCCTCGCAGTAGCTGGCTGTCCCCTAGGTCTCTCTGCTAGCAGAAGCCTGCAATTCCGTACAGTATACCCTGTCTAGCTATACTAGTAGCAGCTCCCTTCTGCTCTCCTTTTGTTAAGGGTAGCTGCATCTACCTACTGCGCTCTCTTAGCGTCGGCCCTTGGCTGTACAGTAACGGCTGCTGCCACTCTCGTCGTTGTCGTTAGTTCCTAGTCTATAGCGTCCTGCTGCCGATCGAGGAATTAGCATAGTTTGTAGGCGCGGCTTATCCGTCCGAGCCTGCGCTGTTAGTCGTCGATTATCCTAAGGAGATTACAGAATGCCTTGTACAAGGCCGGCTATATAACACCTACTAGGCCCCTTATAATCTCCCTAGAGAGGCCGGCGTCTAAGGTAGTAACCTTTACCCTATCCTCCTAGAGGAGGCCTCCTGCTTTAGCTAGGGTTTAGTTGTATTCTATAAGGAACTCTTGTACGGACTTGCGTCCTTGCTTTATAGTGTAAAGCCGTACGAGGGCTTAGCTCTCGCAGTCTGGGTCCCTATAACTCCTGTTAAGAGCTGCCTAGAGAATCGTTATAGTTACTGTTGCCGGACTAGCAATAGCAGTTTCGTAGTACGGCAGAATTCGTAGTGCTGCCTTGCCTTTTAGCCTTGTAAAGAGGTACACTAGCTTATTAATCTTGGACGGGTATGCTGCTAAGTCGACTGGAAGCTTAGAGCGTATCTAGGCAGCCTAGGAGGGGTACTTAGGCGGTGTCTTACTATCGTAGGCAGTAACGTCGGGGAGTTTGCTCTTTGGGACCGTAGTGTAGGCTATCGTGTTTATCGTCGTTGTCGTCGTAGGGTCGGATCGCGATCGGATGCCCCAAGCTGTTAGAGCTCCTGTTCCTGTTAGGAAATCGTCGAGGCCAAGTAGCCTACTTGTTGTTCGAGCTAGTTCTTGCGAGCTGTTAGCTCCTTATATATACAGTGCATATAATCCTGCATGTCTGTAGTATCTATAGGGGTAGCGTTGTCTATCTTCGTCGTTATATTACCGCAGTTACTAACAGTAAGATTAGTTTCTAATGTTGGGGGCTTAAGAATCTTAGTTTAGAAACTTAAGGCTAGGTATCTATATAAAGAAACTAATAGGCAGTTCCGTTGTCGTCTGCTACTATACATTTTGTACCTATAAAGCAAGCTAGCAATTTCCCTCTGTACAGGGGTGCAGAGATTTCCCTCTATACAGAGGTGCAGAGATTTCCCTCTGTATAGGGGTGCAGAGATTTCCCTCTGTATAGGGAGCAGGGGGAGGGAGTGCCAACTCGGCCAGGCCGAGTCAGGACTCGGCCTGGCTAGGTATGTGTAAAGGGCTCAAGAATCTTGGTTTAGAAACTTAAGGTTAGGTGTCTATATAAAGGAACTAATAGGCAGTTCCTTCGTCGTCTGCTACTGTACAATTTGTACCTACGAAGCTAAGCTAGCAATTTCCCTCTGTATAGGGATGCAGGGCTTACACTCTGTATAAAGGATCGGGAGTTCTCCCTCTGTACAGTAGTGCAGAGTTTTCCCTCTGTTTAGAGGGGCGGCAATTCCCCTTTATATAGGGCTATAGGGTTCCCCCTCTATATAGGAGTATAGTCCTATCGGTGATTCCGTACAGAGGGTAGGGTCGTGCTAGCGCTGCTAAGTCGCAGTCCTTAGGGCAACGGCTAGCTTAGGTCGGGTCTAGGACCTAGGCTAGGCGGCGCCCCCTAACAATACCCCTCCCTCCCTTCTTGTAGTGCCCTTTTCGTACAGCGGCGTGCCGTATACCCTTAGCTCTTGCTGTTTCTTTGCCAGGTCGCGACTTCCCGTCCTTGCCTTAGCACTTAACTGTTAACCTCTCTCTCCGCTAGTTTAACCTTGGACCTGTCCTCCTAGGTCTGTAGGTAGAGAAGGCAGGTAGTGCTGGATCGCTTCTACCTAACCTTAGCCGGTTCTGCCTGCTAATTTAACGGAGCTAAGGCTAAGGCTAAGGGGGCCTGCAAGCGGTTATAAAGGTATAGGAGGTACTTAGTCCCGTCTGCTCCTTCTCCTCCTACCCTCGAGCCCTAGCTATTTAATCTACGTGCTAACCGTACAGTCTAGCGCTACCGGGTTATTTAGCTCTGTCCCTGTCCCTTGGTCGTCGTCCGGAGTTTTACTTCTAGGTAGATGTTCCCGCCTCTGTCCGGTCGTCTAGTAGGCCGTCGCTCGTACAGGCCTTAGGTCGTAATTGCCTTGTTTGTCCTCCTTTATACAGTTGTAGCAGTTGCCCTAGTTGTTACTGCCCTACAAGGCAGGCAGCTACTACCCTGTATATAAACCCCTTCCCTTTTCTCCCTCTCTCTTCTTCTCTTTCTTCTTTATTCTCTACCTGCTACCCGTCCGTCCGGCTGTCTACTACTACTACTATTACTACTACTAACTACTATCTATTAGCTACTACTAGTTACTACTACTATGCTACCCGCCCCGTCCGGCCGTGCTTATTGTGGCTCCCTCGTAGTCGCTGGCTCCCTTGTAGTCGCTGGCTCCCCCTCTGCTTGTCCGGCTAGGGTCTCCTCCTATTTCTATCTCTAGCAGTAGGATGCTCAATTTGACCAACAGCTTCGCTTCCAGTTCGTACGGGTTTCCGTTCCCTGTATAGTCTAAGCTAATATCCTAGATGCTACATTAACTAGTAGCAGGGTGTTACTAAGCTACCCTTCTACTTTTCCTAGTGCTAGGGCCCCTTCCGTCTAGGAGGTAATTAAGGTTATAGGTGTAGAGTTGGCTGGCCTGGGTCCTAGGGGTAGTGGCTAGTAGGCTACCTTAAGGTAGTATATAAAAGTTTTTGGACAGTGTCGCTCTTAACCCCTCTTACTTCTACTTTCTGTCCCTCCTGTTTTCTAGCTGTTCCCTTCCTCCAGCCCTTCTTCTGTACAGTGTCGTATAATGTCGTATTAGTAGGATCCTGTAGTGTCCTACGTCGTAATTCTCGATCCCTTTAACAACCTAAGTTGCTAGCGGCTACCCTGTCCTTAGGGTAGATTGTGCCTCTTTTCGCTATACAGCATAGTAATACTGTAACTGGGCAGGGGGATAGTTCTCCTCCTACCTGTCCAGTGCAGTTGTGTCCTGTAGGGCCTTGTACAGTTCCTATATAGGCTCTGCCTATCCTCTCTATTTTACTAGGTACTCTACCTTCCCCCGCTTCCTTTGGCTCTTAAGGATCCCTTCTACCTTATACTCTTCCTAGCCTTTGGTTATATTTACGGGTAGGCGCACGTCGTCTGTCGTCTAGTATAGCAGGGGGTCTGTGTTCGCTAGCTATACGAGGTCTACATAGAAGACTAGATAAATCCCTAGGGGAGTGTTTAGTCGTACGGTATATGTCCCTACTGGTCGGACTACCGTAAACTTCCTGTTCCTCTAATCCAGTTTCTTGCTCGGCCGGTCTATACGGATGTTGCGCTGGTTAAGCTAGACCTTATCCCCTGCCTCGTACCTCGGTGCAGCCTGTCGTCCCTTGTTGGCCTACTCTTCTGCATTCGGTTAAGCTATAGCTAGACTCGCCTTTACCTATTAATAGGCATTCGTAATCGTCTGTACGATAGCCTCTCCCTGCTAAATTAGGGATCGTACAGGGCGCAGGGTATTACTACTTAGGGTTGGTAGGAGCAGGGAATAGTCGTATCTATAGGCTATAAAGAAGGGGGACAATCCTATAGCATTAGCTGTACGGCTGTTAATAGCTAGCTCCGCTATAGGGAGAAGTAAGTTCCAGTTCGTCTAGTTATAGTCGACGTACGCTTAGAGGTACGCTTCCAACGTCGAATTGACCCTCTCCGTCGCCCCGTCCGTCTGTAGGTGCTATACGGTTAACAGGCGATGTTCTACCTTTAGCAACTAGCAGACCCTTGCCTAGAGCTAGCTCGTAAACTGCGTGCCCTAGTCTAACACAATTAACTAAGGGAAACCGTACTTGCTAAACGTCGTCTGTATAAATGCCTAGGCAGTGTTTTTAGCTGTAATAGAGTCTATTCCCTCTAGTATTACCCCCTTTGTTAGTTTGTCCGTAACTACTATAATGCTCTGCTGTCCGTCGCTCTTAGGTAGGTCTGTAATAAAGTCCACCGTTAGGTCTTGCTAGGGCTAGTCCGGGATCGGTAGGGGTTTTAGCATCCTATGCTTTAGTTTACGCTAGGGCTTTGTCTGCCTGCATATATCGCAGTTTCGTACGAACCTGCGGATGTCCTTCGCTATTGCTGGCTAGTAGTAGTCCTAGGCGACAATGCTGTACGTTTCCTCGCGCCCTAGGTGCCTGGTAGCTATAGAGTCGTATGCCCGTTGTATTAAGCTCGTACAGAGCTTCTCGTCTGCTAGGACCCAAATCCGATTCTCGAACTTTAGGTTGTTCTTACTGTCTACCGAGCACTCTGCTGCTAATACCTTAAGATAGAGCTTAGCTAGGAGCTTCCGTTGCCCTCCTTAGATCGCTGTATAGGCCCCTTAGTATACCTCGTCCTTCTCTACTGCCTCTTCCTATACTTGCAGTTGGGGTTCCTATAGGTGTGTCGCTACTAGGCGGATAGTCTCCTCGCCCGGCTCCTCCTTGAACATCTAGAATATTTGTAACTTTAACCGGTCGTTCTCGTACGTCGTTGGCATGTCCTAGTCCTGTCTAGATAACGCGTCGGCCCTGCTGTTGTCCTTACCCTTGCGATACTGGAGTCTTATATTAAACCGGCTTAGGTACATTGCCTATCGTACGTACCTCTTAGACAGCTTCCGGGGTTGCGTAAAGTACTCTAGGTTCTTGTAGTTAGTTAGGGCGAGGAACTGGGACACCGAGCGGAGTTCTCTATCCTATACTTCGCAACAATGTACAACGGCCAGCAACTCCTTGTTGTAGATAGGATAGTTGCACTTAGCTAGGGAGTTCTTCTTAGAGAAATACGCGTATAGGTGCAGGAGTCCGTCCGAGCCTACCTGTAATAGGATACCTCTAATGCAATACCCCGAGGAGTCGGTTTCTAGTATCGTCGTACGCTCTAGGTCGAAGGCGGCAAGCGTTAGTCCTATAGTAAAGAGTTCCTTTAGCTTGTTAAAGCTCCTTTTGCATTCGTCCGTCTATTTAAACTGCTTGTCCTTGTATGTTAGCTCGACTAGGGGGCGTACGATCTCTAAGTAGTTCCGTATAAACTAGCGGTAGAAGTTGGCAAACCTAAGAAATTCCTGTACGTCCTTAACGTTTGTAGGCGGCTTCTATTGCTTAATAGCATTAATCTTCTTCTTATCTATGCTGATACCTTTCCCTGCCTCGATAATAAACCCTAGGTATTTCGTATACTGGACACCAAATCTACATTTGTCGATGTCGAGGTACAAGCTAGCCTGCTGCAGTCGGTCTAGCACCTTCTTAACGTCCTGTACGTAATCTGCATAGGTACCGTCTGTAAAGACTAGGGTGTCGTCGAGGTACGCTGAGCAGATGTCGTCTAGTAACCCTTATAAGGACTTGTTAATGTACCTTTAGAATATTGCTAGTACGTTGGCAAGGCTAAAGGGGGTAACAAGCTACTTAAAAAGACTATATCTCGTACAGAAGGCGGTTATCTATTTACAGCCTTCCTTAATCTGTATCTTGTAGAAGGCTAAGACTACGTTAAGCTTAGTAAACTACTTTGCCTTGCTAATCCGTCAGAGAGTCTCCTTAATAAGGGGTAGGGGGTACCGGTCCTTCTTAGTAATCGCGTTAATGCCTCTGTAGTCTACGCAGAAACGTAAGCCGGCCTTCCCCTCCTTGTAGACAAACAGTACTAGGGCTCCTGCAGACGACGTACTTGCCTAAATGAAACCCTTGGCAAGTAGGTCGTCCAGTGTCTTGCGGAGTACTAGGAGTTCTCTAGAGGACATTCCGTACAGCGGTCCGTACAGTACCTCTAGCAGACTCTTATCTAGACGGGGTTCTAGCTAGATATTGTAGTTAATCCCTTATCCTCGGTATAGCAGCAGTTTCGAGGCCGACTTCAGCTCGAAGAGGTCCAGGTATCCAGTATACTCCCTTAGGAGCTTTATATAGGGGTCCGTTACTTTCTTAGGTGCTAATGCCTTCTTAATGTCCGCCGTCGCCGTGTTGATTTCGGCCTTAGCATTGTTACCCTGCGGAGCCTTCCCTTAGTCTCGGAGCCTCTGCTTCGTTACTGCCAGATACAGCCGTCCTCGTCCAACGTCCAGCTTGCCCCTCTAGCACTCTAGCTATAGCTTCCCTAGTATTAGGTTATACCCTAGCTTGTCCTGTACGACATAGAAGTATAAGTCCTGCTTATAGTGTCCCTGTACCTCTATCGTTACTTTTACTATATAGGTAATGTCCGGTCCTTGCCCGGTAATGCCCAATATACGTACAGGTACAGTAGGGATCGTCTTAATCCAGTGTCTCTGTACGAAGTCTTTGCTAATTACTCCGTACACCAAACATCCTGTGTCAGTTAATGTCCGCGCCGTTGCGGACCCGTTCAACGTGAGCCGTACGATAAACAGCGTCGTCGTTATATAGTTGCTCTTAAAAGATAGCTAAGTAGTGCTTTAATTTAGCAATCTATCTCGTATACGCCTCTAGTAGAGCCTTTGCTTAGAGGCTACTCTTTTCCCGACTCGTCGTCGTCTAAGTAGGACCCCTAATTCTCTTGTTAGGGCGCTGCAGTTGCTACCCTCGCAGTAGTCGGCCGTCCCCTAGGTCTTTCTGCTAGCAACAGCCTGCAATTCTGTGCAGTATAGCCTATCTTGCTATACTAGTAGCAGCTCCCTTCTGCTCGCCTCTTGTTAAGGGTAGCTATATCTACCTATTGTGCCCTTTTAGTAGCGGCCCTTGGCCGTACGGTAACGGCTGCCGCTACCTTCGTCGTCGTTGGTTCCTAGTCTATAGCGTCCGTCTGCCGCTAAAGGGGTTGTCTTATCTCTAAAGCACGGCTTATCTGTCTAAGCCTACGCTGCTAGTCGTTAACTATCCTAAGGAGATCGCAAAATTCCTCGTACGTAGCTAGTCCTATTACGCCTACTAGCCCCGTTATAATCTCCTTAGAGAGGCCTACCTCTAAAGAGGTAATTTTTATCTTGTCCTCCTATTAGAGATCTCCTACTTCTGCTAAAGTCTAGTTAAATTCTGCAAGGAATTCTCGTACAGTCTTGCGTCCTTGCTTTATTATGTTAACCTATAGGAGTGCCCGGCTCTCGCAGTCTAGGTCCTTGTAGCTCTTGTTAAGAGCTGCCTAGAGCATCGTCGTCGTAGCTATTGCCAGGTTAGCAATAGCCGTCTTATAGTACGGCAGAATCCGTGCTGCTGCCCTGCCCTTTAACCTCCTAAAGAGGTAAACTACCTTGTCTAGCTCGGTCGGGTATGCTCCTAAGTCGACCAGAAGCTTAGAGCGTATCTGGGCAGCCTAGGAGGGGTACTCGGCCGGAGCCTTACTATCGTACGTAGAGACGTCGGGGAGTTTGCTCTTAGGGGTCGGAGTGTAGGCTATCGTGTTCGTCGTCGTCGTAGGGGTCGGATCGCGATCGGACGCCCTAAGCTGTCGTAGCTTCTATTCCCGTTAGGAAATCATCGCAGCCTAGTGGCTTACTTGCTGCTCGAGCTGCCTCTTGTGTTCTAGCAGCTCCTCGTATACGCAGTGCATATATCCCTCTATAGCCGTAGTTTCTATAGGGATGTCGCTGTCTATCTTTGTTTTATTACTGCAGTAACCGACAGTAAGATTAGTTCCCAATATTAAGGGCTTAAGAATCTTAGTTTAGAAACTTAAGGTTAGGTATCTATATAAAGGAACTAATAGGCAGTTCCTTCGTCGTCTGCTGCTGTACAATTTGTACCTACGAAGCCAAGCTAGCAATTTCCCTCTGTGCAGGGATGCAAGGTTTACACTCTGTATAGAGGATCAGGAGTTCTCTCTCTATACAGTAGTACAGAGTTTTCCCTCCGTTTAGAGGGGCAGCAATTTCCCTTTATGTAGGGCTATAGGGTTCCCCCTCTATATAGGAGTGTAGTCCTGTTAGTGATTCTGTATAGAGGGTAGGGTCGTACTAGCGCTGCTAAGTCGCAGTCCTTAGGGCGACAGCTGGCTTAGGTCAGGTCCAGGACCTGGGCTGGGCGGCGCCCCCTAACAGTATGCTAGCGCTGCTAAGTCTTGCTCCTTAGGGCGTTGGCTGGTCTAGGTCCAGGACCTGGCAGGACAGCGTCCCCAAACACTAGACGATTTCCTAACAGGAACAGGAGCTCCGACAGCTTAGGGCGTCCGGTTGCGACCCGACCCCTATAATGACGACGAATACGACGGCCTATACTGCAGTCCCTAAGAGCAAACTCCCTAACGTTACTACCTACAATAGTAAGGTACCGGCCGAGTACCCCTCCTAGGCTGCCTAGATACGCTCTAAGCTTCTAGTCGACTTAGGAGTATACCCGACTAAGCTAGACAAGGTAGTGTATCTCTTTAGGAGGTTAAAGGGCGAGGCAGCAGCACGAATTCTGCTGTACTACGAAATAGCTATTGCTAACCTGGCAAGAGCAACTACGACGATGCTCTAGGCAGCTCTCGACAGGAGCTATAAGAACCCAGACTGCGAAAGCCGAGCCCTTGTATAGGTTAACACTATAAAACAAGGACGCAAGACCGTACGAGAGTTTCTCGCAGAGTACGACCAGACCGTAGCAGAGGCAGGAGGACTCTAATAGGAGGACAGGGTAAAAATTACTACTTTAGAGGTAGGCTTCTCTAAGGAGATTATAACAGGACTAATAGGCATAATACGGCCAGCCTCGTACAAGGTATTCTGTAATCTCCTTAGGATAATCGACGACTAACAGTGCAGGCTCGGACAGATAAGCCGCACCTACGAGATGCGACAGCCCCTCTATCGGTAGTAGGACGCTATAGCCTAGGAACCTACGACGACGAGGGTAGTGGCAGCTGTTACTGTACGGCTAAGGGCCAGCGCCAAAAGGGCGCAGTAGGTAGATATAGCTACCCTTAATAAGAGACAAGCAGAAGGGAGCTGCTACCGGTGTAGCTAGATAGGGCACACTGTACGGAATTGCGGGCTTTTGCTAGTAGAGAGACCTAGGGGACGGCTAACTACTAACAGGGTGGCAACTGCGGTGCCCTAACACGAGACCTAAGAGTTCTCCTTGGACGATAACGAGCTAGGAAAAGAGTAGCCTCTAAGCGAAGGCTTAGCTAGAGGCATATACGAGATAGATCGCTAAATCAAAGCACTAATTAGCTATCTTTTAAGAGCAACTACATAACCACTACGCCGTTTATCGTACGACCTACGTTGAACAGGACCGCTACTGCGCGAACGCTAATCGACACAGGGTGTTTGGTGTACAGAGTAATTAGCGAAGACTTCGTACAGAAACACTACATTAAGACGACCCCTACCGTACGCGTACGTATGCTAGGTATTACCAGGCGAGGACCGGACATTACCTATATAGTAAAAGTGACGATAGGGCTGCAAAGACACTATAAGCAGGACTTATACTTCTATGTCGTATAAGACAAGTTGGGGTATAACCTAATACTAGGGAAACTATAGATAGAACGCTAGCAGGGCAAGCTCGACGTTAGACGAGGATGCTTGTACCTGGCAGCGACGAAGCAGAGACTCCGAGACTAAGGGAGAGTCCTATAGGGCAGCAATGCTAAAGCCGAAGATAACGCTAACGCCGAGGTCAACACTGCGACTACAGACATTAAGAAGGCCTTCGCGCCTAAGAAAGCGACGGACCCCTGCAAGAAGCTCCTACTAGAATACTCGGCATACCTAGATCTCTTCGAACCAAAATCGGCTTCGAAATTGCCCCTACACTAAGGAGAAGGAATCGACTACGACATCTAGCTCGAGCCCCGTCCGGATAGAAGCCTGCCCAAAGTACCGTACGGCCCTTTGTACAGCATGTCCTCTAGAGAACTCCTAGTGCTGCGCAAGACACTGGACGACCTACTTGCTAAAGGATTTATTCGCGCGAGTACGTTTTCGGCCGGAGCCCTAGTACTGTTTGTGCATAAGGAAGGCTCGGCCGGCTTGCGTTTCTGTATAGACTACAGAGGCATTAACGCGATTACCAAGAAGGACCGGTACCCCCTACCGCTTATTAAGGAGATCCTTAGACGGATTAGCAAGGCAAAGTAGTTTACGAAGCTTACCGTTGTCTCGGCCTTCTACAAGATACGGATTAAGGAAGGCTGCGAATAGATAACTGCTTTCTGTACGAGATACAGTCTTTTCGAGTAGCTTGTTACCCCCTTTAGCCTTGCCAACGCACCGGCAACCTTCTAGAGGTACATTAACAGGTCCCTGTAAGGGCTACTAGACGAAATCTGCTCTGCGTACCTCGATAACATACTGGTATTTACAGACGGCACCTATACAGACTATATACAGGACGTTAAGAGGGTATTAGACCGACTGTAACAGACTAGATTGTACCTCGACATCGATAAATGTAAATTTGGTAGACAGCGTATAAAACACTTAGGGTTTATTATCGAGGTAGGGAAAGGCATTAGCATAGACAGGAAGAAGATTGATGCTATTAAGCAATAGAAGCCCCCTACAAGTGTTAAGGGCGTACGAGAATTCCTTAGGTTTGCCCACTTCTACTGCCAGTTTATACAGAACTACTTGGAGATAGTACGCCCCCTTATTAAGCTAACATACAAGGACAGATAGTTTACCTAGACGGATAAATGCGACAAGAGTTTTAACAAGTTAAAGGAGCTGTTTACTACAGGGCCAGCACTTGCCGCCTTTAACCTAGAACATACGACAATACTAGAAACCGACTCCTTAGTGTTGCGGCGGTGGAAAGAGGTGGGACAGATTAATGGGGTGGACCCTAGATTTCGGCTCGGCCCCTTCCGGGATTTAGGTTCCGGAACGGACAGAGCCGGGCCTTGGCACTACCACCTTACGGAAGTCCACCACCACTACCACATAGATTCCTTTGCCTCCTCAGTTTGAGATATAGTTATCAAAACAGCCGTATTGAACCTTATCTGCGCGCTCGGATTATTATATCTCGAACTCACTCTCTACACCAGCCCTGCGCTGCGCGAAAGGGCCCGTCGAACCATCCGGAAACCTGAATAACGCACGCGCACCCACACACCAAAACAACAACCTACAAAGGCACCGTAAGAAGATGGAAGGCTTCTTAGCGGTAGACAGCGGCGTAACAGGCCGCTGCGGAAAGAGAAAGACTGACAGAGCGAGTAGGCGCTCCAGTGTCATTAATGATAAGATCATTATTAGCGGTTTTACGGCTGAAGAGACTGCAGAGATTAAAGAACGAATAAGCGAATACAAGAAGATCTACGACTGCACGATCAAGGAACTGGAAGACTATATAAACGAGAATAGGATAGGAAAGGTCTACGATAGTATAGACCTTATTAAGACGCTGTTCTACTGAACGCTGGAAGAAAACAGACAACTAAGAGAAGAAACTAAAGCGGTAAGGGCCGAGAAGGAATCAGCAGAAACTATTATCGACGTGTTAGAAAATCAGGCGGCGAACCGATTAGCGCAGCTAAAGGCGCTAAAGCATTAAATAGCTAATATGGAAGCAGCGAAGTCGTCGGAGCCGCCACTGCGACGAGAAGAACACGCGGAGACCGCCTTACCGGCAGCCTATAGTCAAGGTGGCACCACGATAACGCCACTGCCGGACCTACCTGCTTTCGGTAGCGGAGACCCTAAAGCGTAGGAGGCATTTAAGAAGAAGATTAAGAATCAGATAAGCCGCGATCACGCATCGAGCAGCGAAGAGGATAGATTAGCGTACCTGGAATCGCGATTAGAAGGTGAAGCTTTTTCGCTAGTAGCGGACCTGGAAGAAGTGACTGCCGACGACGCTATTAAGGCGCTAGACCAGCGTTTTGGAGACCCCTTCCGGAAGAAGACGGCCTGTAAGCAGCTGGACAAGATCAACCAGAACCGGCAGACGTTTGAAGAGTTCTACAGACTGTTTAGGAAATATGCTATTAGAGCGAGAGTGGCAGAAGATAAGCAGCTGCACTTACTAAGACAGAAACTGAGCCCTAAGCTAGCTGCAGCTATAGCGTCGGTGGAAGACGAAGACCTGCAGAGCTTCGTGCACCAAGCGAGAGTTACCGCTGGAAACTTGAACGCGTACGGAAAATCGACGACACGTGAACTGATTTAGAAGCCGTCACCGTCGGCACAGCAGACGAGGGCCCCTGCGCCTTTTCGACGAACCCCCTAGCAGTCGTCGTATTTGCAGCGTTTGTCGTTCGTCCCCACCTGCTACGCGTGCAGAAAGCCTGGCTACATCGCTACGAGATGCCAAGCAACGGCCTAGCAGAAACAGGAGTATCGTGTTATAAAGCAGCAGCAGCCGCAGCCGCCGAGAAAGACTATTTAAGCCATCGAACCGGCGCCGAACGACACTAACAGGGTAGACAGCGGGGTTTAGTTAAGGATTATAGGAAAAGACCAGCTAGACGGATAGGCCCCCTACCTAGCATTAACAATAGGGCACCGAATCGAAGCGAACCACTACGAGAAGAAAGCATTAACAGCTGCAGCGATCCGCTCTCGGCAGCCGTAGAAGTGAATACGGAAACGGCGATTATCCTTCCTATTACGATCCACCCCGTCGAGAAGTCGCGTAGACCCCTCCGGCTGAAAGCTTTCATCGATACTAGAGCTCTTATCAGTGCAGCGATCCACCATCGGCTGGTCCGGAAGCTAACGAATGGATACGGCTATCCGGTGGAGTTAGCGTCGCCGACACGGATTTCGGCATACAACGGACAAGACACAGAGAGTGTTACGCACTATATGCTATTAAGGACTACCTTAGCAGGTCGCACTACGGAAGCGACGTTCCGAATTATAGATATCGGAAGGTTTGACATTATTATAGGGCAGAAATAGATAAAGAACCAGGGAGCGATTATTAACGTAGGAGAAGGCACACTCAGATTTAGAAAATCGATCAGCGGCTTAGCCGCCGTCAAATCAGTCACCGAATTGGTCATAGTAGCCAACGCCAAACCGAACGTTACGACGATCGAAGCGGCTCCGCCTGATTGTTCCGAACCCCCAGTTATCGTCGGAATAATAAGTTCAGAAGCAATAACGACCCTCGCGAAGTCGCCGAGCAATAAGATCTACGCTATCTCGATAAAAGACATCGAAGACTACCGGAAGATAATGGCGGAAGAAGAAGTGGATCCACTAGAGGTGCTGCCAAACGAACTCTATAGTTACGCCGACGTCTTCTCAAAAGCCGACTCCAACCTATTGCCGCTCTATCGACCGGAATACGACAACAAGATTCGACTGAAAGAGGGAGCTACGCTGCCAAGAACCGAGCCCCTAAGACGACTGTCCCCGGCGGAACTGGATCAAGTAGAGGTGTTCGTTCGTGAAAATCTAGCGAAGAAGTTTATCGCGCCGAGTTCTGCTAAATATGCGTTACCGATTCTTTTCGTAAGGAAACTAGGGGGTGGTCTGCGACTCTGCGTAGACTATCGAGGCCTTAACGAGGTTACAAAGAGAGACGTATATCCACTGCCGCTAATAGATAAGACCATACAGCGAGTAGCAAAGGCTAAGTAGTTCAGCAAGCTGGACATCCGCTAAGCGTTCTATCGATTAAGAAACGAGGAAGAACAGACGGAAGATCTTACGACGTTCGCTACGCGTATAGGCAATTTTAAGTAGCTGGTAATGCCGTTTGGACTCACTAACGCGCCGGCGGTGTGGCAACGCTTTATAAACTACTCCTTAATAGACATGCTAGAGCGGTTTGTGTCTATCTATTTGGACGACATTCTTATCTACACGGACGGAACGAGAGATCAGCACACGGACTACGTCGAGAGGGTGCTAAAGAGACTCCGCGAAGTGGGATTGAACGCGGACACGAAGAAGAGCGAGTTCTACTAAACCGAGGTCAAATATCTCGGTCTTATCGTCGGAAGAGATAGAATTCGTATAGACCCCTTAAAGGTCGCCGCCGTCGCCGAATAGAAGCAGCCGAAGTCTGGAAATACTACGCAAATCAGGGCGTTTCTCGGCTTCTGCAGCTACTATCGACAGTTCATTAAGGACTTCAGCAAGATAGCGAGACCCCTGAACAAGGCACTGAAGAAAGAGGCCGCCGGCCTATAGAATAAGAAGTGCACGGAAGCTTTCGTATAGCTGAAAGAAGCAGTAGCTTCGGCGCCGGTTCTAGCGCACTTCCGACTGGAAAAGACGATCTACGTAGAAACGGACGCTTCCGATACAGTAACGGCAGGGGTCCTTTCTCAATATAGCGACGACGAAACCCTCCATCCAGTGGCCTTCTTTAGCAAGTCTATAAATAAGGCTGAACGAAACTACGCTATCTACGATAAGGAGCTGCTAGCAATTATTCAGGCCTTTAAAGAGTGGAAGCCAGAGCTTATAGCTAGAAAGAGCACGGTCCAGGTCCTTACGGACCACCAGTCGCTGACCTACTTTATAAAGACGCAGAAGCTTTCGCGACCTTAAGCACGGTAGGCTGCCTACTTATCCAGGTTCAACTTTAAGATCACCTATCGACCAGGGGCTCAAAACGGAAAGGCTAACGCGCTGACGCGAAGGGAAGGAAAAACCAGCCGCGCAAAAGAAGATCCTAACATGTTCCAGAAGGTGTTGACCGAGCGGATAGTAGACGCAGAGGTGCTAAAAGAGGTAGGGGTCTGCGCGGTGGAGCCGGCCCCTAAGGAAGAAACTCTCTACGAAAAGGTAAAGAAGCTTAACTAGCAATAGAAACTCGGCAAAACCGGTTCAGGGAAGCTGATAGTTCTGGAAGAACTAATTACTAAGGTCGTCCAACTGGTCCATAGCTCTAAGGACGTTGGTTACGCCGGCTCGAAAAAGACAATAGAAGCCGTAAGGATAATCTACTGGTTTCTGCGGATCTACGAACAGATCCACCGATTTATCGCCAATTGCTACGTGTGCAGAGCCGTAAAGCTACGTTACGGTCTTCCGGCCAGTCTGCTGAAGCTACTTCCGATCCCTGAGAAACCGTAGCAACACATTACGATGGACTTCGTAACCGGCCTGCCGGATTCAGATAGATATAACGCTACGCTAAACGTAGTGGATAGGCTAAGCAAAAAACGACACTTTATCCCCTGCCGAGCGAGAGACGAAGGAACCACTGCAGAAGAGACCGCACGGATGTTGATTCGACACATGTGGAAGCACTATAGCCTGCCGGACACTATCACTACGGATAGGGGTCCTTAATTCACCGCCGACGTATAGAAAGCTATCAACTAAGCTCTCGGAATCAGTAGAAAGCTTAGCACGGCCGCTTACCCGCAGACCGACGGTCAATCTGAAGTGGCTAACAGAGAGATAGAGCGATATCTACGAACCTTCTGCAGCTATTACCAAGAAGAATAGGTCAGGGTGTTGCCAATAGCTGAATTCTGCGCAAACTTAGCATGTTTAGAAGCTACCTCGCTGGCGCCGTTCGAAATAACGCATAGCTATCTTCTAAGAATAAGCTTCTATCCGCTAAGCGACGCCGGCTTGCCGGAGCTTTCCACCGCTACGTCGTTAAAGAGAGTCGCCGCTGCAGCGGCAGAAGCGCTCCGATCTCAGATAGAAGAAGCTATCAAGGTAGCGAAGAAAGCGATAGAATCAACTTAGGAGAAGATAGTAACTCGAGCTAATAGAAAAAGGTTACTAATAGAATTCGAGGAAGGCCAGAGGGTATAGCTCAACACACGAAACCTAAGGATAAAAGGCAACGCCAAGCTCAATCTACGCTACGTGGGTCCGTTCAAGATAATAGAAAAGAGGTCGCCGGTGACCTATCGGCTCCAGCTACCGAAATCATTCCGGATCTACGATGTCTTCCATTTGGACCTGTTAGGCTTGGACCCTAAGAACGGCCTGCCGGAACAGGGGTTTGCCGAACCCCTGCCTATTAAGATAGATAGTAAGGAAGAAGAGTAGGAGGTAGAAGATGTAATCGACGTAAAGAAGATAAGGGGGTCCATCAAAGCGAGGATCTCGTAGAAGGGGTGGCCGGAAGACTACGAATAGTATCCGGTCAAAAATCTGCAGAACTCGGCAGAACTGTTAAGAGAGTTTTACGTGCGGAACCCGAAGAAGCCGAAACCCGAATGGCTCCGAAACTGACGACCCCCGAAAGAGATAGAAGAAAAACGACGAAGCCGCGTCCGCTCTATCAGCGCAGTAGCCAAAGAAGACGATCGTAACAGTCGCTTTTAGGGAGGCCTTCGACTCGGCCACTACCTACCACCGGATCGGCCGCCAGCTCGCTGACGCCGTGGCGTGCCAGCGCCGCCGACCCCGTAGTAGGCGAAGGCTTTGGTAGAGAAAGAAAAAGAAGAAGAGATAGAGCCGCGGAAAGATCTATATAGACCTTTCCGCTAGCGCACAGACTAGCTACGCCGCAGCTTAGATAACCCACGGCTTAGATCAGATGGCACAGATCAGGCGCACTGATCACATAAACGCCAAGTGAAGGACCTCAGATGCGGATAACGTAAGAAATTCAAGAAGCAATAGAAGACAGAAGGGTGACGTTACTATCGAAGAGGATTTTCGAGAAAGAGGCGACGAATCAAAAAAAAAAAAGTGGAGATTTTAGGATGGATAGGGTGACTAAGCGGTCGAGGGCGACTGCTGGTAAGGGAGGGGGGTAGTGTTGCAGCGGTGGAAAGAGGTGGGACAGATTAATAGGGTGGACCCTGGATTTCGGCTCGGCCCCTTCTAGGATTTAGGTTCCGGAACGGACCGAGCCGGGCCTTGGCACTACCACCTTACGGAAGTCCACTACCACTACTACATAGATTCCTTTCCCTCCTCAGTTCGAGATATAGTTATCAAAACAGCCGTATTGAACCTTATCTGCGCGCTCGGATCACTTAGGGTATTGCATAGGAGGTATCCTGTCGCAGGTAGGCTCGGACGGGCTCCTATACATATACGCGTACTTGTCCAAGAAGAACTCCCTAGCTAAATGCAACTACCCTATCTACAATAAGGAATTGTTAGCAGTCGTACAGTGTTACAAAGCGTAGTATAGAGAACTCTGCTCGGTACCTAAGTTCCTCGCCCTAACCGACTACAAGAATCTCGAGTACTTTACGCAGCCCTGGAAGCTTTCTAAGAGACACGTACAATAGGCGATGTACCTAAGCCGATTCAATATAAGACTCCAGTATCGCAAGGGAAAGGACAACAGTAGGGCCGACGCACTATCCAGACGAGATTAAGACATGCCAGCGGCGTACGACAACGACCGACTGAAATTACGAACATTCTAGATATTTAAGGAGGAACCAGGCGAGGAGGCTATCCGCCTAGCGGCGACACATATATAGGAACCCCAACTATAGGTATAGGAAGAGGCAGTAGAGAAGGACGACGTTTACTAAGGTGCCTATACAGCGATTTAAGGAGGACAATAGAAGCTCCTAGCAGAGCTCTACCTTAAGGTATTAGCAGCAGAGTGCACAGTAGACGAAGAGAACAGCCTAAAGTTCAGAAATCTGATTTAGGTCCTAGCAGACAAGAAGCTCTGTATAAGCTTAATACAACGGGCGTACGATTTAATAGCAACTAGACACCTAGGGCGTAAGGAGACGTACAGCATCGTCGCTGGGGACTACTACTAGCCGGCGATAGCAAGAGACATCTGTAGGTTCGTACAGAACTGCGATGTCTGCAGACAGACGAAGCCCTAGCGCGAACTAAAACACAGGCTGCTAAAACCCCTACTGATACCGGACCGGCCCTAGCAAGATCCAACAGTGGATTTGATTACAGACCTCCCTAAAAGTATTAGGCGGCGGAACATTATAGTAGTTACGGACAAGCTAACAAGGGGAGTAATACTAGAGGGAATAGACTTTATTACAGCCGAGGACACTGCCTAGGTATTTATAAGGACGACGTTTAGCAAGTACGGGTTCCCTAGGTTAATTGTATCCGACTAGGGTACACAATTTACGAGCTAGCTCTAGGCAAGGGTCTGCCTATTGTTAAACGTAGAACGTCGCCTATTAACCGTATAGCACCTGTAGACAGACGGCGCGACGGAGAGGGTTAACTTGACATTAGAAGCGTACCTCTAAGCATATGTTAACTACGACCAGACCAACTAGAACCGCCTCCTCCCTATAGCGGAGCTGACTATAAACAGCTGTACGGCTAACGCTACAGGACTGTCCCTCTTCTTTATAACCTACAGATACGACCACTCCCTGCTCCTATCGACCCTAAGCAGCGCTACCTTACACCCTGTATGCTCCCTAATTCAGCAGGGGGAAGCTATAGTACGGACAATTACGAATGCTTACTAATAGGCGAAAGCGAGCCTTGCTATAGCCTAACAGAGGGCGGAAGAATAGGCCAACAAGGGACGACAGGCTGCACTAAGGTACGAGGCAGGGGACGAGGTATAGCTAAACTAACGCAATATCTGTACAGACTAGCTAAGCAAGAAACTGGACTAGAAGAACCGGAAGTTTACGGTAGTCCGGCCAGTAGGCATACACGCTATACGACTTAACACTCTACTAGGAATCTACCCGGTTTTCTATATAGACCTCGTATAGCTAGCATATACGGATCCCCTGCCGCACTAGACGACGGACGACGTATGCCCCCTAGCAATTGTAACCGAAGACTAGGAGGAGTATAAAGTAGAAGAAATCCTTAAGAGCTAGAGGAGGCGGAAGAAGATAGAATACCTATTTAAGTAGACAGGTTAGGCAGAGCCTATATAGAAACTATACGAGGCTCTCTAGGACATACAGACACTAGACAAGTAAGAGGAGAAACACCCTAGTAAACGGACACAGTAACACTGTGCCGTACAGGGTAGAACAGATAGCAGCTGCAGGACTAGGCAGCTACAAGAGATATTAGGCAGCTGCAGACAAGGAGTAGGCAGCTATAGGCAAGACTAGGAAGCTGCAAAGGAAGAGCAGGAATAGAGGGGAACTAGGGATATCCATCCCTAGGGATACAAAAGAGGAGACGACACTAGGGAACCTGCAAGAAGTATAGTACAGGTACAGGAAGGGGGAAAGGTAGAAGAGTAGGAATAGAGATAGTTTGGTAGGGGGGGGGGGGGGGGGGGGTAGGACTATACAAGATAGCTGGACTACCTAAGGCTATACGGACGACCGACAGGTAAACGCCCACTACCTTACCTGCAGATAATGGCAGGCCGAGACATCTACCTAAGTACTAAACCCCGGACGGCGACCGAGGTACCGGGACAAAGCTTTCCTAAGCAGGAACCGAGATAACCGGCTGGACGGCCCGCTGCTACTAGACTGTACAGGTTGGACGTAGAATACGCGGCTAGAACAATAGGCAGGTAAATAGACAGACTGCAGGGTAGAAAATAGTAAACCAGACGGGACCGAGGGCCTCCTGCACCTTTATAACCACTTGCAGGTCCTCCTCCGCCTTGGCTTTAGGACCCTAATAGACAAGTCCGAAAGGGGAATAGCGAACAAGGCAACTGCCAACAGAGGCCCTAGTAACCTATAAGGAGGGAGCATCTAGCAGACACTGCAGGAGAGGTACCTAGACAATAGTCGACTTTATAGACAACCGGACGAGTATAAGCAAAGACCAATTGCGAAGGGAACGCTATAAGCGAGCGTAGAGGATAATAACGTACAGAGACAAGACTACGAGGAGGGAGGGGGGTAATGTTAGGGGACGCTGCCCTGCTAGGTCCTGTACCTAAACTGGCTGCCGTCCTAAGGATTGCGACTTAGCGGCGCTAGCACGGACCTACCCTCTGTACAGAGGAAAATCCTGTAACCCTATACAGAGAGGAAACTCTGCTTCCCTACCTAGGGAGAAATCTCTGCATATCCTGTACAGAGGAAGAATCCTACAGCCTATATAGAGGGAAATAGGCGCCCCTCTGTACAGAGGAAAACTCTGCATTCCTGTACAGAGGGAAACTCCTAACCCTCTGTACAGAGAGAAAACCTTATACCCCTATACAGTAGGAAATTGCTGGCTTGGCTTCGTAGGTACAAATTGTACAGCAGCGGACGACGAAGGAACTGCCTATCAGTTCCTTTATGTAGATACCCAGCTTCAAGTTTCTGAACCAAGATTCTTGAACCCCTTACACAAGCTTAGGAAGCGGCAGTAGAAGGGGACGACACCTACTAAAAAGCCTATATATCAATCTAGGAAGGACAGTAGAAGCTCCCTACAGAGCTTAACCTTAAGGTCTTAGCAGCAGAGTGCATAGTAGACAAAGAGAACAACCTAAGGTTTAGGAACTAGGCTTAGGTCCCTGGAGATAACAAGCTCTGTACGAGCTTAATACAACAGGCGCACGACTCGATAACAACCGGACACCTAGGGCGCAAGGAGACGTACAGTATTATCGCTAGAGACTACTACTAGCTAGCAATAGCAAAAGATATCTGTAGGTTCGTATAGAACTGCGATGTCTACAGATAGACAAAGCCCTAGAGGGAACTAAAGCACAGCCTATTAAAACCCTTACTAATACTAGACTAGCTATAGCAGAATTTGATAGTAGACTTTATTACAGACCTCCCTAAGAGCGACGGACGACAGAACATAATAGTAATAACGGACAAGCTAACGAGGGGGGTAATACTAGAGGGAATAAGCTCTATTACAGCCGAAGACACTGCCTAGGCCTTTATACAGACCACGTTTAGCAAGTACAGATTCCCTAGGTTAATTGTATCTAACTATAGTACGCGGTTTATAAACTAACTCTAGGCAAGGATCTGCTAATTGCTAAATATAGAACGCTGCCTATTAACTGTATAGCACCTATAGATAGATGGAGCGACAGAGAGGGTTAACTTAACACTAGAAGCGTACCTCCGAGCGTATATTAACTATAACCAGTCTAATTAGAACCGCCTCCTCTCTATAGCGGAACTAGCTATTAATAGCTGTATAGCTAATGCTATACGACTGTCCCCCTTCTTTATAGTCTATAGGTACGACTACTCCCTGCTCCCGCTAACCCTAAGCAGCGCTACCCTACGCCCTGTACGTTCCCTAATTTAGTAGAGGGAAGCTAATGTATAGACAATTACGAGCGCCTACTAATAAGCGAAAGCGAGCCTTACGATAGCCTAATAGACTGCGTAAGAGCAGGCTAACAAAGGGCGACAGGCTGTACCGAGGTACAAGGCAGGTAATAAGGTATAGCTAAACCAGCGCAATATCCGTATAGACTAGCTAAGCAAGAAACTACATTAGAAGAGCCGGAAGTTTATAGTAATCTAGCTAGTAGGGACATGTACTATACGACCTAACACTCCCCTATAGATCTACCCGGTTTTCTATATAGACCTCGTATAGCTAGCATATATAGATCCCCTCCTGTACTAGACAACAGACGAAGTACGCCCCCTAGCGATTATCTCTAAGGGCTAGGAGGAGTACGAGGTAGAAGAAATCCTTAAAAGCAGAAAGAAGCAGAAGCAGATAGAATACCTAGTTAAGTAGACAGGGTAGGCAGAGCCTACGTAGGAGCTATACGAGGCTCTCTAAGACACAGCAGCATTAGACAAGTAGGAGGAGAAACACTCCTCTAGACAGTTACAGTAACACTATATCGTACGGATAGGGCTAAGGGCAACTACCCCTAGGGACAGAGCAGCTACAGGCGATATAGAGTAGCTGCAGACAACGATAGGCAGCTGTAGGCAGGACTAGGCAGTTGCAGGCAGGACTAGGTAGCTGCAAGAGACATTAGGCAGCTATAGGCAGGACTAAGCAGCTGCAAAAGACATAGGGGAACAGGAACATCTAGGAAGTAGGTAGAAATAGAACTGGAAATGCAGACAACAGTAAACTGCTACAGGAGCACCTAGGAAGGGGATAGGGAGGAGAGTAAGAATAGATAAGATAGTTAGAGGGGGTAGGGCTGTATAAGATAACTAGGCCGTCCGAGGTCGTATAGACGACCGCCTAGTAAACGCCTGCTACCTTACTACTACAGACGACGACAGGGCAGACTATCGCCACCTAAGATCCCGACAACCCTGGACAGTAACCGAAGCACTAGAAAACTACGAGATTGTAGATCTTGAACCCGTATTTAACAACATCGTCCTTCGTCCGGGTAATAGAGTTAAGGTAGTAGACAGTAATGTTTCTACGCTAACTACATTATCTATAACAAAGCTTTCCTGAGCAAGAGCTAAGACAGTCGGCTAGGTACAGCGCTACTGCTAGACTATATAGGTTAGATGCCGCGTAGATAGTTAGTACGATAAGATAAGGGATAGATAGACGAGTAATAGAGGGTAGATAAATAGACAGGTAAAAGCCGGACGACAGACCCGACAAATAACTAGCTATTTGCTATATAAAGCAATAGTAAGTAAGGCAACAGTCGCCGGATAGCTTAGTTACGCACAACCGGAACCCTAGCAAGGCGCGTTGCCAGATTTCCTGCTACTAACCTACAGTCCAGGCCTAGGACTGTATAAGATAGACAACTAGGCCACTGCTGGCACCCTACCCGCGGTTGGCTACCTCCTACTAAAGAACATCGTCGATATATATAGACGACAGGCTTAATCTAGGAGACTACTGCCTATATAGATGTTAGGAGATTACTGTACCTGCAGGACCTCCTAACACCTATATATACGACTGTTATATCGGCGGGGGGGGTTAGCGACAGTTAGGGACGCTGTGCCTGCCCGCCCTAGTAGAACATATGTTTAAGGAGTGCTTTAAGGCACTAAAGTATACGGAGGCAGAGATAGGAGCGTACGACCAGCGCATCGCCATTAATTGGCCCTTGTTAAACAGGCTTAGAGACGTAGCAGCGTTAACGAGGAAGGAGGGGGGTATTTTTAGGGGACACTGTCCGGACCTAAGCCGGCCGTCTTCCTAAGGAGTACGACTTAGCAAGCCAGCCTAAGTCCTAACTCGGCCTGGCCGAGTCGACGCCCCTTCCCCTTGTACCCCTATATAGAGGGAAATTCCTGCACTCCCAAAACGCAGGGAAATTCCTACACCCCTATACAGAGGGAGATTGCTAGCTTGGCTTCGTAGGTACAAATTGTACAGTAGCAGACGACGAAGGAACTGCCTATTAGTTCCTTAATATACATACCCGGCTTTAAGTTTCTAAACCAAGATTCTTGAACCTCCAACACCTTAGAGCAGCTCTATGCCCCTACAAGATCTTCCTAATAGTAATTCTGTAACAATTACCTCTCCTCTCTAAAGCAGATATCCCTAGCTGCCTACCTAGAGTCCCTTCCCCCTATACCTTACTTTACCTATACCTCGGCGCCTTAGAGGGTAAGCAGCCAGTGCACTATAGGAGCCTATATACTATTACTTGCAAACACTACTTGTAGACGTACGCGTAAGCAGCTTAGTAAGCCTATAGCAACCTCCTCTAAACTCCAACCTCTTTGATGCCTTTTTTGCTAGCTATCGGCCTTTCGGCATACGTCTAGGGATCGGCATAGGCTTGGCTTTACTATCGTGCTAGTGTACTGATCGATAGAGGCATTGCTGTGCACGCTACGGCTATTGTATACGCAAAGGGCCACTCTATCTGCCGCAATAGATGTGCCGAACTACTGCTTGAGTAGGTCTGTGCTTTCTATATATGTTACAGCCTTTAAGCCTTGCTAACGTCTCTCTTAGGGTCTGTAATAGCAACGTCTATTCTGCGCGCTCGCGTTGTCGCTGTAGCTAGCGTTAACGCCGTAGTTGCTAGGCAGCTAGCTTTTGTTGTAGACCCTTACAACTGCGTTGTTGTAGACTGCCTACGCGTGTTATAGCTGTAGGCGGCGCGCCCGCTACGCTTTGTGTTCTTTTTCCCTTACGCTCTCGCGTTTCTGCTGTTAATAACACTACTGCTGTCGCCTTACAGCACTACTACTAACACTACAACAACACTAACATTACTATTACTATTATAGTTACGACGCCCCTGCCTATATACACTGCTACCAATGCTACTACGACCCCTACCAACAACGGCGCTACTACTGCTGCTATTACACATTTAGCTAGCAACACTGCTCGCTGCACTACTACTCTGTCGGGCCCTCGGCTGTCTATAGCCAATCTTTAAGCTTAATCTGCTAAGCTAAACTAGCGTCTCGCTACGCGTTTACGTATACGCAACTGCTCGGCAAGCCTCTGCTGTAAAGGGGGCACTCGCGTAGACTATTTGCAGGAGCGCGACCGGATTGTAGGTGCTATATATAGCTACAATACGCGCGTTACTGCTATAGGCTAATTTGCACTAAGTCGGATCGCTGCTGCTGCTACTGCTGCTGCTAGGGGGTCCCCTAGCGCGTCTTAGGGCTTCTAGGGCTGTAGCTGTGTCCCGGCTCTACGTATAGGCTGCGTAGAGTGCGAGCTTCCAGTTTCGTCTATAGAGTCTAGCGACTCTAACGCTACAGACTTTAACGACTCTTCGCTAGTACGCCTAAGTCGCGCCCGTCCCGTTGTCTCTCTATCTGCCCTGCTCCCTGCTGTAGCACTGCACCGCCCCCTGTCGCTAGCCTTATTTAGGGCGGCTCTTATAGGGGCTGCCGCCGCCTATACTAATATGCTGCTGTTAGCGTTAGCGCTGCAGGCCTGCTTACTGCCCCTAGGGCGTATACAGTGCTTATAGCAGGTCTTAGAAGATAGCAAGTTTGTTCTGCACCTCGTTAGCAGTACCTCTGCTAATCTCTTACTAGATAGCCTCTAGGATCTGTATATAGGGGGGTTATTTAACTACTATATGCTGCGCTCCTATACGTACTGCGTCTCTAGGCATTACAGCTGTTAGCCGGTTGTCGCGCCGCCCCTCTAGGAGTTCCTAGAGAATAACAGCCTCCTGTAGGGTGCAGTAGGCTATAAGGATAAATTTTATAAGCATCTCGCTAGGCTGGCGGACCTCGTACGATACGTTTACATACACACCGGCTGCGCTAGTAGGGCGGCTACTAGCCGCTAGGCTACTAACTATATGTTAGCTACTAGGTAGAAGCAGCTGTCGGTGCGCTGCTAGACTATAGACTACTTCGCTGTAATTGGAGAGAGAGTACGCTAGGTATGTTTCCTATATTACCTTTTATATATAGAGCTTATACTAACCGCTTGCAGTTTATTGGCTAGCTCCTTAGCCTGCCGGCTATTAAGGCTATAGACTGCGTCGTCTGTAATGCCAGTCTAGACCTAAATTAAGGCTTGTACGTAGCCTGCGTGCTAGGAAGGGGTCTAACTGTTTAATTGTTCTGCTTCTCCTTTAGGATAGCGCGCCTTACTTGCAGTACATATAGCGCGTTAGCGCTACCCTAATGCTAGTAATTGTTGCTAAGGCCTAATCCTATTCTTATATATTTCCCTTACGTCCTGCCTATACCTATCTATAAGATTCCTATATATAGAAATGCTTGGCGCGGCCTCTGCATTAGGCCGGCAGCTGCTCTGCGTCGCTTAAGCTGTTCTGTAGTACTTTGGGCTCTAGCATAGCCTTTGCGTTAGCCTAGTGCCCCCCTAGTAGTATGCTTCTTGCTTTAAAACAATCTAGGGCTGCTATATCTTCTACGATATTAGCTTTTTCCTATATATTATACTCTAGTAGCTATCTACTCCAACGTACGAGATACTTCACCTGCCTGCGCTGCTTCTGCCTAGCTTCAATCCCCTCTACCTTGTTCTTACCTGCTTTGTCTACGATTGGTATACTTACCTCTAGCGATTCCCCTAGATGTCCTTTCTATAGTTCTAATAGCGAGATATAGAATACATTATAGAGTCTATACTTAGCAGGGAGTGCTAGGCGGTACGCCTAGCTTCCTACTAGGTCGAGCACTCTAAATACACTATGTTGTTATATACAAGCTCTACTAAAGGGAGCTACTTCGCCTATTCGTCCTACTGCTTACTGTAGTAGCAGCGTAAGTACTACTTAAGAGTCTAGTTAGCGCGCTCTGTCTAACTATTAGTCTAGGGGTAGAAGGCAGTACTTAGCTTGCGTTTTACCCTCGCCTCGAGACAGAAGTCCGCCTAGTACTAGCTAGTAAAGAGGGACTCCTAATCTATTATAATGTCTGTAGGGACGCCAAATCTTCTAATTACTTCCCTTAACAGAATCTATGCAAGCTCGACTACTATATACGTTTTTGTTATAGGGACGAAAGCGGCTATCTTTGTGTATCTGTCGACAATTACGAGAACTGCAGTGTATACGACGGAACCCGCACTAGACGCCTGCGACGACCTAGACGGCGGGAGGTCTGTAATAAAGTCTGTTGTTAATTCTTGCTAAGGCCTAGACAGTATAGGGAGTGCAATTAGCCTACTATATAGGATATAGTAGCGTGCTTTGGTTTGCTAGCCGACACTGCACGTACTAATGTGCTCCTTAAGGTCTGTAGCTTTTCCGTCCTAGTAGTACTTATACTAGATTAGCTCCAAGGTTCTGTTAACTCCAAAGTGTCCTATTAGCGGGTTGTTATAGTACATTTATATAATCTCTGCTTAGAGGGCCCTATTGGCCGGCACTACGATCGTACGGTCCCCTAACTGGGATCGATGCATTAACACTCTTTTATAGAGTTCGTAGAAGCCCTGCTTGTTAGGCGCACCTGATACTCTCTCGACTAATTTCCTTATAGATAGCTTAAGCTTCTGCATTGTCTTAATTAGGGACAGCAGGAGGGCCGACGTATTACTATACAGGCTATCGTTTGTAGCGTATATTGCAGCTATAAGAACTAGGTAGGACACGTATCGGTCGGCTACCCCTATACATTTCGTATCTTCTGTACTATAGCAGGCTAGAGGCACAACGTCCTATAAGGCCTCGAAAACAGTACTTGCCCTACGCTTAAGGAAGCTAAGACACTCGGCACTAGGCATACTAGTCTCTGCTAGGCCCCTTGCATGCCCTATAGGGGGCAAGCACTCTATAGCTACTCTGACCTTCTAGACTACGGCGTCTTGCTAATCGCAAATGTATTATGCACTTATAGGTTTTAGCATATTACTAACATATTAGTTATGAACAGCTCGAACCCCTCTGCTGTCTAAAGAGACCTCTGCCTATAGCGGTAAATTCGCCTAGAGAGTAGGGAGTAGGTTCTCTAACTATTCCGTAACCTCTACGTAATTACTGTACCTTGTAGGTACGTCTATAGGGTTCCTCCCTATAGTCTTTAGTCGATTACTAATAGATTAGATACGGACGGCTCGAACTTCTCCACTGTCTACATTAGGTAAAACCTCTACCTATAGCGACAATTTTGCCGAAAGAGTAGGGAGTAAGTTTGTTATCTGTTCTGTAACCTCTACGTAGTTACTGCGCCTCGAAGGAGCGTCTATAGGGTTCCTCTTCCCTACCTAATACTTAATCTTAAAATCAAGCTGCTAAAAAAAGACAGTCTAGCAGGCCTACTAGCTATTTAACTGCTTTACCTCTATAAACTCTCTTAGGTTATAGTAGTCTATAAGCATCTCTACTATATAGGCTGTACTGTTAAAGTAGGCGCGCTAGTGCTGAAACGCTCCTACGACTGCTTATAACTCCTAGTCGTGCACCTTGTAGTTACACTCTGTAAGCAGTATCTTCTGCGACTAGAAGGTAGTTAGGTGCTAGTTGCTGTTGTTGTATAACTGCGACAGGATCCTAGCTATAGCAAACTTGGACATATCGGTCTCGAGCTGTATACAGAGCTCCAGCTCAAAGTGTCGCAGCATCTTCGCTAAGCTAAACGCATCTTTTAGCCTGTAGAGCGCCTACACTTCGTTGGCGGCCTACTAGATAGGGCCCAGTTTCCGGCTGTTATTTGCCCTATTCGAGACGGCTGTTAGCAGCTATACGATATAGGAGTACTTAGTGATAAACTACTAGTAAAGATTACAGAATCCTAAAAACGACTGTACCTCTATTAGCGCCTTTAGTATAGGCTAGTCTTTGACTATAGCTACTCTGCTCCTATCTATCGCTACGCTAGCAGTAGATACGATAAACTCTGGGAACTCCACTTCCTTATACTAAAACTTGCACTTCTTTAGGTTTGCGTAGAGAGCGAACTGCCGAAGCTGCTCTAGGACTGCGCTTACGTCCTGTATATAGTCCTCCTAGGTCTTACTATAGACTAGGATGTTATCTAGATAAACTACGTAGCAGATGTCTACAAGCCCTGCTAAGGCCTAGTTAATATGTGTCTAAGACGTTGCTAAAGCGTTCGTTAGGCTAAACGGCATTACCTTATACTTGAAATAACTATAACGGGTGCAGAACGCAGTCTTCCACTAGTTACCTCGCTTAATACAGATTTGGCAGTAAGCGTCTTTTAGGTCAGAGAACATTATCTATGTATTGCACCTAAGGCGATCTAGCGTCTTGCTAATAAGCAGTAGGGGGTACCGAGTCTTATAACTTATTTTATTTAGGCCCTAGTAGTTAACGTAAAGGCGTAGCGTACTATACTTCTTAGGGACGAACAGAATAGGTACTCTAGCCTTACTTGTACTAGGCTAGATCCAGTCGATATCTAGTGCCTTCGCTAGGTAGTCTTAGAGTTCTCTAAGTTCCTGCCCTAATTAGTAGTAGAGTAGCTATATCTGCGATATATAGTAATACTATATATATGCCGAAACAGTATACCTATTCTCCTATAAACCTATCGGCCCTTAGAAGGACCGCTCTAGATATCTTTGGCAGGTCGTAGCAGAGTACTAACCTATAGAAGATAATGTTAATGTCTACTGCATTGTCTAATATATACTCTACCTTACTAACATCTAAGTCTCCCTCGAGAAGCGTAGCTTATACCCGCTTAGTAGGGACGACTATAGGGCAGGTAGTCTGGTCTTGCTCCTCTCTTGCAGTGCCTACCTCTAACCCTAAGGCAGCGCTAGGCCTTTCCCTAACCTTTGTTTACCTATACCTAGCCTTGCTCTACTCGCTCTAGCTATAAAGACCCTATTAGCCCTACTGTAATTCTTGCTAGAACTATAAGAGGCCGGCTATTATAGAACTACTACTAGGGAGGTCTTATAGGGGCACAGAGTTGCTCTAAGGGCGCGACTATAAACCCGAGGGTAGCCTACTACTAAGGGCAGCTTAAGCCGCCCTTATATATATACAAAAGGAGTGTAGGCGAGACTAGTAGAGGGACACTTGTTAGTTCAAACACGATACTAATTATTAGTATTAGGTGCCCTATACGCTACTACAATCCAATCCTATAACAGTTCTAACAAGTCTACCTAAGGGTAGCAGCCTATAGGCACTAATGTCGACCCTAGAACGGAGCGGACACACTGCAAGGAGTACGTGGAAGGTGAACTTAATAGACGTTTGCCTCTCTATAGAGGTTAAGGATACTGCAGCATACAGGCGAGCTGCAGTAGACGAGGAGAGGCGCCTGGAGGCAGAGATTAGCCTACTCGAGGTAGAGAGGTGTATAAAACTTATACAACACTGTCTTAACTACCTCTTAAGGGAGAAAACCCCTCTAATTCGAATTCTAGTATATAGCGACATACTATACCCTAGAGAGACCCAAGACATATCTATTAGGCATAGATTAGTCGTAACCCTAGCTAGCGATAGCAGCATAAGCGCTACTTAAATACTGTATAGGAGTCCTATCTTAAGCCCTTTTATCGACAATAAGGAGGCAGTATTAGAGTACGCTAGCAACTCGTAGCGAAGGAGCGAAGGCCCTACAAAGGATAATAAGGATAAATAGAGGCTCCTAAGCAACCTTTTTACTAAACCTCTAATCTTCAAAAAGGGAGACCAATAGTAGGCGAAGCACTAGCTTCTAAAAGTAGAATCTTTATTTAAGAGCAGCGAAACCCGCTAGGACACCGACAAGCGACATATTACCTTCGCGTTAAGCTGCCTAGGCAGAATCTTAAAGGACTGCTGGTATAAGCGCAAGGGTTCTAACGTACCTTCTATTACTATATAGAGGAAATTCGAGGACTTCCTGCTCGACTCTTGTAGAGATTAAAACTAGGACTAGACGGACCTCGTCAGAGCCTATAAAGAGGCGAAACAGCGACCCTACTAGTCGGTAGATAACTTTGTCGATTACCTAGACTCCCTAGAAGCCTAACTCTAGGAACTGCCTAAGGAGTAGTGCCTACAGGCCCTGTTATAGAAGCTAAAGCTAAGTATACAGACTACTATTGAGAAGTGCTATATGTTCCTAGCTACTAGGGCTAAGCTTATCGCTCTAGCGACTCGAATCGAGTGTCCTAACCTCGTAAGCGAGGTGCGCTAGACGCCTCTAGAATAGTAGCCTATTAGGAGCAAGTTACTACAGGTAGACTAGCACAGCCCTACCTAGGCAAATCGAAGGCCGGGCCTAAGGCGCCCTAGTAGGCCGTCCTGTTAGCGGCTATTTCGAATCTACCGGCTGTAAGCAGGCCTTAAGCGAGCTGCTAGGTGGGTTCTAGAAGCAACCTTGCCTAGACTAGCTTATAAGGTGCTATAACTACTACCAACCTAGCTACCTTAGCCAGCACTGTAATGCCCCTAGAGGCGCTGGCGGCGGCGGCACTGTCTACGGCCTCTATAGCCTCCCTAGACGCCCTGCTATTAGCAGTAGCAGCATAGGCAGGCTAGGCTCTTATAGTTCTAGTAGGGACTACAGCAGGGCCAACAGGGTCCGTATAGCTAGCGCAAGTAGAGGAAGGCTAAGCATAGGTAAACAGAGGTCGGGGAAAGGCCTAGTACTGCCTTAGGGTTAGAGGTAGGCGCTATAGGTAAGGAGCAAGACCTAATTACCCGCCCTATAGTCGTCCCTACCAACTGGATATAAGGTATACTGCTTAAAGAAGACTTCGATATAGGTAAGGTAAAGTGCATACTAGATAATGCTATAGACATTAATATTGTCTTCTATACGTTAGTACTCTGCTACGACCTGCTAAAGATATCTAGAGCAGTGTTTCTAAGGGCCGATAGGTTTACAGGGGAACAGGAATACTATTTCGGCATATATACAGTATTACTATATATTGTAGATACAGCTAGTGTAGTACACTTAACAAAGGGTACCTTCTACTCCTTCAACATTCCGTCCCTGGATTTCATCCTAGGTAGGCCGTTGTTGCGGCGGTGGAAAGAGGTAGGACAGATTAATGGAGTGGACCCTGGATTTTGGCTCAGCCCGGACGGGCCGAGCCGGGCCTTGGCACACCACCCTCCATCAAAGCCCACCACTACCACCACATAGGTTCCTTTCCCTCCTCAGTTCGAGATATAGTTATCAAAAAGGCCGTATTGAATTATATCTGCGTGCCCGGATCATTATATCTCGAACTCACTCTCCACAACCCCGCGCTGCGCGAAAGGGCCCGTTGAACCATCCGGAAACCCGAATAACGCACGCGCACCAACAACAACAACACCCAAGGCACCGTAAGAAGATAGAAGGCTTCTTAGCAGTAGAGAGCGGCGTAACAAGCTGCCGCGGAAAGAGAAAGACTGACAGAGCGAACAGGCGATCCAGTGTCATTAATAATAAGATTATTATTAGAGGTTTTACAGCGGAAGAGACCGCAGAGATTAAGGAACGAATGAGCGAATATAGGAAGATCTACGACTGCACGATCGAGGAACTGGAAGATTACGTAAACGAGAATAGGATAGGAAAGGTCTACGACGGTATAGACCTCATTAAGACGCTGTTCTACAGAACACTAGAAGAAAACAGACAACTAAGAGAAGAAACTAAAGCGGTGAGAGCCGAGAAGGAATCGGCAGAGACGATTATCGAAGTGTTAGAAAACCAGGCGGCGAATCGACTAGCGCAGCTAAAGGCGCTGAAGGATCAGCTAGCTAATATGGAAACAGCGAGATCGTCGCCGCCACTGCGGCGAGAAGCCCACTACGTAGAAACCACCTCGCCGGCGGCCTATAGTCAAGGTAGCACTACGATAACGCCACTGCCGGACCTACCTGCTTTCGGTAGCGGAGACCCTAAAGCGTAGAAGGCGTTTAAGAAGAAGATCAAGAATAAGATGAGCTGCGATCACGCGGCAAGCAGCGAAGAAGACGGACTGGTCTATTTAGAGGTGCGACTGGAAGGCGAAGCGTTCTCGCTAGTAGCGGACCTAGAAGAGGTAACCGCTAAGGAAGCGATCAAAGCGTTAGATCAACGCTTCGGAGACCTATTCCAAAAGAAGACAGCCTGTAAGCAGCTGGATAAGATCAACCAGAACCGGCAGACGTTCGAAGAGTTCTATAGACTGTTTAGGAAATATGCCATTAGAGCGAGAGTGGCAGAAGATAAGCAGCTGCACTTACTAAGGCAGAAACTGAGCCCTAAGCTGGCCGCCGCTATAGCGTCTGTAGAAGACGAAGACCTTAAGAGCTTCGTGCACCAAGCGAGAGTCACCGCGAGAAACTTGAGCGCTTACGCGAAATCACGCAAATCGGTTCAGAAGCCGTCGCCGTCGCTAATGCAGACAACCAGAGCCCCTGCACCCTTCCGACGCGGCCCTTAGCCGCCTTACGCGCCGCGACCGTCGTTCGTCCCTACCTGTTTCGCGTGCGGAAAGCCTGGCCATATCGCCACGAGATGCCAAGCATCGGATAAGCAGAAGCAGGAGTACCGTGTTATAAAGCAGCCGCAGCAGCAGCCGCAGCCGCCGAGAAAGACTATTCAAGCTATCGAGCCGGCTCCGAACGACGCTAACAGCGTAGACAGTAGGGTGCAGCTAAGAATTATAGGAAAAGACCAGCTAGACGGATAGGCCCCCTATCCAGCATAGACAACAGGGCATCAACGCGAACCACGTCGACGAAAGAGAGCATTAATAGCTGCAGCGATCCGCTCTCAGCGGCGGTGGAAGTAAACACAGAAACAGCCATTATCCTTCTAATTACTGTCCACCCCCTTAACGGATCGAGCAAACCCCTTTAGCTAAAAGCCTTTATCGACACTGGAGCTCTTATCGGCGCAGCGATCCACTACCGACTGGTCCGGAAGCTGACGAATAGATACGGCTATCCGGTGGAACTGGCGTCGCCGACGAAGATTTCGGCGTACAACGGACAAGACACGGAAAGCGTTACGCACTATGTGCCATTAAGGACCACCTTGGCTGGTCGCACTACGGAAGCGACGTTCCGAATCATGGATATCGGAAGGTTTGACATCATTATTGGGCAGAAATAGATAAAGAACCAGGGAGCGATTATTGACGTAGGAGAAGGCACACTCGGATTCAGAAAATCGACTAGCGGCTTAGCTGCCGTCAAATCAGTCACCGAATCGGTCATAGCGGCCGACGCTAAACCGAACGTCACGACGGTCAAAGAGGCTCCGTCCGATCGTTCCGAACCCCTAGTTACTGTCGAAATAATAAGTTCAGAAGCTATAACGACCCTCGCGAAGTCGCCGGATAACGAGATTTACGCTATCTCAATAAAAGACATCGAAGACTACTAGAAGATAATAGCGGAAGAAGAAGTGGATCCACTGGAGGTGCTGCCGGCGGAGCTCCACGATTACACTGACGTGTTCTCAAAAGCCGACTCCAACCTCCTGCCGCTCTATCGACCGGAATATAACAACAAGATCCGATTAAAAGAGGGGGCTACGCTGCCAAGAACCGAGCCCCTCAGACGACTGTTGCTGGCAGAATTGGACTAAGCAGAGGTGTTTGTTCGCGAAAATCTGGCGAAGAAGTTTATTACACCGAGTTCGGCCGAATACGCGTTACCGATTCTTTTCGTAAGGAAACCAGGGGGTGGTCTGCGACTCTGCGTAGACTATCGAGGCCTTAACGAGGTCACTAAGAGAGACGTATACCCGCTGCCGCTGATCGACGAGACTATACAACGAGTGGCTAAGGCTAAGTGGTTCAGCAAGCTGGACATCCGCTAAGCGTTCTATCGACTAAGGAATAAAGAAGGGCAGACAGAAGACCTTACAACGTTCGCGACGCGTATAGGCAATTTCAAGTAGTTAGTAATGCCTTTCGGACTCACCAACGCGCCGGCGGTGTGGCAACGCTTTATAAACCACTCCTTTATAGACATGCTGGAACAGTTCGTATCCATCTACTTAGACGACATTCTTATCTATACGGATAGAACGAGAGATCAGCACACGGACCACATCGAGAGAGTGTTAAAGAGGCTCCGCGAGGTCGGATTAAACGCGGACACGAAGAAGAGCGAGTTCTATCAAACCGAGGTCAAATATCTCGGTCTTATCGTCGGAAGAGATAGAATTCGTATGGACCCCTTAAAGGTCGCCGCCGTCGCGGAATGGAAGCAACCGAAATCTGGCAACACTACGCAAATCAGAGCGTTTCTCGGATTCTGCAGCTACTATCGACAGTTTATCAAGGACTTTAGCAAGATAGCGAGACCCCTAAACGAAGCACTAAAGAAAGAGGCCGCCGGCCTATAGAATAAGAGGTGCACGGAAGCGTTTAACCGGTTGAAAGAAGCAGTGGCCTCGGCGCCAGTTCTAGCACACTTCTAACCGGAAAAGACGATCTACGTAGAAACGGACGCTTCCGACACAGTAACGGCCGGAGTCCTTTCTCAATATAGCGACGACGAGACCCTCTATCCAGTGGCTTTCTTTAGCAAGTCTATAACGGAAGCTAAGCGGAACTACGCGATCTATAATAAGGAGCTACTAGAGATTATTTAGGCTTTCGAGGAGTGGAAACCGGAACTTATAGCTGGAAAGAGCACGGCCCAGGTCCTTACGGACCACCAGTCGCTGACCTACTTTATAAAGACGCAGAAGCTCTTACAACGTCAAGCACGGTAGGCCGCCTACTTATCCGGGTTCGACTTCAAGATTACCTATCGACCTGGAGCCCAAAACGGAAAGGCTAACGCGCTGACGAGAAGAGATGGAAAGACCAGCCGTACGAAAGAAGATCCGAACATGTTTCAGAAGGTGCTGACCGAACGGATAGTAGACGTCGAGGTGTTGAAGGAAGCAGGGATCTGCGCAGCGGAATTGCAGACTGAACCAGAACCAATAGAACCGGCCCCTAAGGAAGAGACGCTCTACAAGAAGGTGAAACGGCTTAATCAACAGCAGAAGCTCGGCAGAACAGGCTCAGGGAAGCTAATAGTCCTGGAAGAACTAATCACTAAAGTCGTCCACCTAGTCCATAGATCAAAGGACGTTGGCTACGCCGGCTCGAAGAAGACGATAGAAGCCGTAAGGACGATCTACTGGTTTCCGCGGATCTACGAACGGATCCACCGATTTATCGCCAATTGCCACGTATGCCGAGCCGCAAAACCACGTTACGGTCTCCCGGCTGGTCTGCTAAAGCCACTTCCAATCCCCGAGAAACCGTGGCAGCACATTACGATGGATTTCGTAACCGGCCTGCTGGAAGCCGATAGATATAACGCCACGCTTAATGTAGTGGACCGGCTTAGCAAAGAGCGCCATTTCATCCCCTGCCGAGCTAAGGATAAAGGAACTACTACAGAAGAGACCGCACGGATGTTGATTAGACACGTGTAGAAGCACTATGGCCTGCCGGACACTATCACTACGGATAGGGGTCCTCAATTCACCGCCGACGTATAGAAAGCTATCAACTACGTTCTCGGAATTCGTAGAAAGCTCAGCACAGCCGCTCACCCTCAAACCGACGGTCAGTCTGAAGTCGCTAACCGTAAGATAGAGCGATACCTACGAACCTTCTGCGGCCATTATTAAGAAGATTAGGTTAAGATGTTGCCGATGGCCGAATTCTGCGCGAACTCAGCGCAGTTAGAAGCAACGTCGCTAGCGCCGTTCGAGATAACGCACAGCTATCTTCCGAGGATAAGCTTTCAGCCGCCAAAAGAACCCAGCTCCGCGGAACTATCTACCGCTACGTCGTCGAAGAGAGTCGCCGCCGCGGCGGCAGAAGCGCTACGATCTCAGATAGAAGAAGCGATTAAAGTGGCGAAAGAAGCGATAGAGACGGCTTAAAAGAAGATAGTAACTCGAACTAATAGAAGCCGGTCGCCAATAGAATTCGAGGAAGGTCAAAAGGTCTGGCTTAATACGCGGAACCTAAGGCTGAAAGGGAACGCCAAGCCTAATCTACGCTACGTAGGTCCGTTCACGATAGTGGAAAAGAAATCGCCGGTAACTTATCGGCTCGAGCTGCCGAAGGCGTTCAGGATCTACGACGTTTTCCATTTAGATCTGCTAAGCCTAGACCTTAAGGACGGCCTTCCGGAACAGGGGTTCGCCGAACCCCCGCCGATCGAGATGGACGGTAAAGAAGAAGAGTAGGAGGTTAAAGATGTAATGGACGTAAAGAAGATAAGGGGGTCTATCAAAGCAAGGATCTTGTAGAAGGGGTAGCCGGAAGACTACGAATAGTATCCGGTCAAGAACCTACGGAACTCGGCGGAGCTGCTAAGAGATTTTTACGCGCGGAGCCCGAAGAAGCCGAAGCCGGAATAGCTCTAAAGCCGATCCTTCCGGAAGGAAGAGGAAAGCCACGTCCGCTCCACCGGCGCGGAAGCCGATAAAGACGATCGTGTCGGTCGCCTTCAGGGAGGTCTTCGACGCGGCCACTACCTATCGGCAGTGCGGCAGGAAGCCCGCCGACGCCGTAGCGTACCAGCGCCGCCTCCCCTGCAGTGTGTAAAGGCTCGAGTAGAAGAGAAAAAGAAGAAGAAGAAACGACGCTGCGGACGGATCTATATGGACCTCCGAGACGACGCACAGACTAGCTACGCCGCAGCTCAGATAACCTACGGCTCCGATCAGATAGCACGGATCAGGCGAACGGATCACATAAACGTCAAGTGAAGAACTTCAGATGCCGACGATAGGAAAAATGGAAAAAGTGACGAAAAGAACGCCGGTTGTAATGGAAGATAGAAGACTCGACGTCGGCGTCGGAGGGGATTTTCGAGAAGGAAACAAAAAAAAAAAGTAGAGATTTCCGGATAGATGGAGTGACTAAGCGGTCGAGGGCGACCGCTAGTAAGGGAGGGGGGTAGTGTTGCGGCGGTGGAAAGAGGTGGGACAGATTAATAGGGTGGACCCTAGATTTCGGCTCGGCCTGGACGGGCCGAGCCGGGCCTTGGCACACCACCCTCCATCAAAGCCCACTACCACCACCACATAGGTTCCTTTCCCTCCTCAGTTCGAGATATAGTTATCAAAAAGGCCGTATTGAATTATATCTGCGTGCCCGGATCAGCCATAAAGGAGGGACTAGAGAATTATTATAGAGAGTGCTAGCAACTACTAGGCCTATAGCGATAGCGACGAGAGTCCTACAGTGTACGTACAGATAGTAGGAGAGTTCGTAGAGGACCTGCTAGAGTCTTTAATAGTCTATACAGTCCGTTTACAGACTGTAGAAGGGGCGTAAAGTTTACTAGAAGCTTAGGACCCCCTGCCTTAGGAGGCAGAAGGCCCCTCTAAAGAGGAGGCCCCTCTAGCTAAGTTCTACAGCTTTGTCGATATGTTTACGCTAGGTAAAGAACTGGGTCCTAAGCTCCCTATAGACGCAGAGTATACAATTAACCTAGTCCTAGGGAAGAAGCCTCCCTTCTACCCCCTCTATTACTAATTAGGGTAAGAACTTAGAGAACTCTAAGACTACCTATCGAAGACTTTAGAGAACGACTAGATCTAGTCTAGCACGAGTAAGGCTAGAGTGCCTATCCTGTTCGTCCCTAAGAAGGACGGTATACTACGCCTTTACGTCGACTACTAGGGCCTAAATAAAGTAACTGTTAAGAACCGGCATCCCCTACTGCTTATTAGCAAGATGCTTTATTGCCTTAAGGGCAACGTATAGTTTATGTCCTTAGACCTAAAGAATGCTTATTACCGGATCTGTATTAAGCAGGGTAACGAGTAGAAGACTGCGCTCTGCACCTGTTACAGCTATTTTGAGTATAAGGTAATGCCGTTTAGCCTAACGAACGCCCTGGTTGTTACAGCAGCAGCAAGGGGTAGGACTAAATAATAGGGTAGACCCTTGGAATTTCGGCTCGGCCCTTCCAGACCGAGCCGGGCCTTGGCATACCACCCCTAAAGCCCTTACCCACCGCCGCATAGATTCCTTTCCCTCCTTAGTTCGAGATATAGTTATGAAAACAGCCGTATTAAATTATATCTGCGCGCTCGGATTATTATATCTCGAACTTACTAACTACACTAACCCCGCACTATACGAAAGAGCCCGTTAAACTACATCCGGCTACCTAAATAACGTACACGCACACTACAACACAAACCAACCCAATTAGTACAGGAAGAAGGCTATAGAGGGCTTCTTAACGAGAGAGAGCGGCGTTACTGGCTGCAGCGGGAAGAGAAAGACTAACAGAGCGAGGGATAGGCGCGCTAGCATCCTAGACGATAGGACGGTTACTAAAGATCTTATAGAAGAAGATACGGACAAAGCAAAGGAAGGGATAGCCGGCTATAAGGAGCTGTATGCCTGCACACTCGACGAACTCGAGGAACATCTAGCGGAGCACAGGTCCGGAAAGGTATACAACAATATAACCTTTATCGAGAAGATGTTTTATAAGAAAATAGAAGAGAACAAGCAGCTAAGAGAAGAGATAGAGGCGGTAATAGCCGAAAAGGAGTCGGCGGAAACTACTATCGAGGTGTTAGAGAACTAAGCGGCGACTCGACTAGTACAACTGAAAATGCTAAGGGCTTAGTTAGCCAACGCCGCGACAGCGACGTCGTCGGCGCTGCCGCTACTACGAGGAGACCAAGCGGAAAGTGCTTTACTAGCTGCCTACAGTTAAGGTAGCACTTCGATAACGTTACTACCTAATCTAATAGCCTTTAGGGGTAGAGATCCTAAGGTCTAGGAAGCGTTGAAGAAGAATATAAGGAACAAGATAAGTTGCGATTACGCAGCAAACAGCGAAGAAGATAGGCTAGCCTATTTAGAGGCACGACTAGAGGGTAAAGCGTTCTCGCTAGTGGCAGACCTAGAATATGTAACCGCCGACGAAGCTATTAAGGCCCTAGACCAACGGTTCGGAGACCCTTTCCGCTAGAAGACGGCCTAAGAGCAACTAGACAAGATTAGCCAAAACCGGCTAGCGTTTAAGGAATTTTACAGACTGTTTAGGAAATATGCTATTAGAGCCAAAGTGTCCAAGGATAAACAGTTACACTTACTAAGGCAGAAGTGAAACCCTGAACTGGCCAGAGCTATAGCTTTGGTAGAAGAGGAAGACCTCGAAAGCTTTGTGCACAAGGCAAGAGTTACCGCTAGAAACTTGAACGCGTACGGGAAATCGGCAGTACGCGAACCGAATCAGAGATCGTCGTTAACGCAGACAACGCGACCCTCTGCCTCCTTCCGACGAGGTCCCCAGCAGCTATCTTATTCACTGCGTTTGCCGTTCGTCCCCACTTGTTACGCATACAGAAAACCTAGTTATATTGCTACCAGATACTAAGCGACGACTTAGCAGAAGCAGGAATACCGTGCTACGAAGCCGCCGCCGCCGAGCAAGACTATTCAAGCTATAGAGCCGGCGCCAAACGACACCGATAGCATAGACGGCAGAGTGCTATTAAGAATCTTAGGAAAAGACTAGCTGGACGGATAGGCCCCCTATCCAGTATAAACAGTAGAGCACTGCTACAAAATACATCGCTAGAAGAAGGAGAGAGCATTAACAGCTATAACGATCTACTCTCGGTAGCAGTGGAAGTGAAAACAGAGACTACTATTATCCTTCTAATTACTGTCTACCCCCTTAAGAGCTTACACCACCCCCTTTAATTAAAAGCCTTTATCGACACAGGAGCACTTATTGGCGCAGCGATCCACTATCGACTAGTTTAGAAACTGACAAAGGGATATAGCTATCCAGTAGAGCTAGCGTCGCCGACGCGGATTTCGGCATACAATAGACAAGACACGGAGAGCGTTACGCATTACGCACCGCTAAAGACTACAATAGCCGGCCGCACTACGGAAGCGACGCTCCGAATTATAGACATCGGACGGTTTAACATTATTATAGGGCAGAAATAGATAAAGAACCAGAAAGCTGTTATTAACGTAGATAAAGGAACGGTCGGGTTTAAAACCTAGCACAACGGCGTTACCGCTGCCAATTCAGTTACTGTAGTCGCCCTAGAGCCGACCGTTACGACTATTAACGCGGTTCCGGCCGACCGTTCCGATCCCCCAGACACCTTCGGAATAATAAGCTTAGAAGCCCTAACGACTCTTGCGAAGTCGCCAGAGAATAAGATCTATGCTATCTTAATAAAAGACATCGAAGATTACCGAAAGATAATAGCGGAAGAAGAAGTGGATCCACTAGAGGTATTACCGAAAGAACTCTATAGCTACGCTAACGCGTTCTCAAAAGCCGACTCCAACCTCCTGCCGCTCTATCGACCGGAATACAATAATAAGATCCGACTGAAAGAGGGAGCTACGCTGCTGAGAACTGAACCCCTAAGGCGATTATCTCCGGCTAGGCTAGACTAAGTAGAAGTGTTTGTTTAAGAAAACCTGGCAAAGAATTTTATTACGCCGAGCCTAGCCAAGTATGTATCGCCAATCCTTTTCGTACGGAAACCCAGAGGCGGCCTCCGGCTATATGTAGATTACTAAGGCCTTAATAAGGTTACTAAGAGAGATGTATACCCCCTGCCGCTAATCGATAAGACTATACAACGATTGGCGAAAGCTAAGTAGTTCAGCAAGCTGGACATTTGCTAAGCGTTCTACTAACTAAGGAACGAGGAAGGGCAGACGGAAGACCTTACGACGTTCGCTACGCGCATAGGCAACTTCAAGTAGCTGGTTATGCCTTTCGGGCTTACCAACGTACTGGCTATATAGCAACGCTTTAAAAACTATATCTTTATAGACATGTTAAAGCAGTTTGTGTCTATCTACCTAGACGACATCCTTATCTACACCAATAGAACGAGAGAGCAACACACGGACTATATCGAACAGGTACTAACTAGGCTCCGAGAAGTCGGATTAAATGCGGATACGAAGAAGAGTAAGTTCTATTAGACCGAAGTCAAATATCTCGGTCTTATTGTCGGAAGAGAGGGCATTTGGATAGACGCCTTAAAGGTCGCCGCCGTAACGGAATAGAAGCAGCCGAAGTCCAGAAACACTACCTAAATCAGAGCTTTTCTCAGGTTCTGTAGTTACTATCGTCGATTTATTAAGGACTTTAGCAAGATAGCGAGACTCCTAAATAAGGCATTAAAGAAGGAAGCGGCTGGCCTATAGAATAAGAAGTGCACGGAAGCCTTTAACTAGCTAAAAGCGGCGGTGGCCGCAGCGCCAGTGCTAGCGCACTTCTGGCCGGAAAAGACAATCTACCTAGAAACGGACGCTTCCGACACTGTAACGGCAGGGGTCCTTTCTTAATACGATAACGACGGCGAGACCCTTTATCTAGTAGCCTTCTTTAGCAAGTCTATAAATAAGGCTAAGCGGAAATACGCTATCTACGACAAAGAGCTTTTAGCTATTATCCAAGCTTTCGAGAAGTAGAAGCCGGAGCTTATAGCTAGAAAGAGCATAGTCCAGGTCCTTACAGACTACCAGTCGTTGACCTACTTTATAAAGACGCAGAAGCTCTCGCGCCGCTAGGCTCGGTAGGCCGCCGACTTATCCGGATTCGACTTTAAGATTACTTATCGACCCAGAGCTTGAAATAGAAAGGCTAACGCGCTAACGAGAAGAGAGGGAAAGACTAGCTACGCGAAAGAAGACCCGAACATGTTCTAGAAGGTGTTAACCGAGCGGATAGTAGACGCTAATATGTTAAAAGAAGTAGGGATCTGCGCAGTAGAGCCGGCGACCGAGGAAGAGACTCTTTACGAAAAAGTAGAGCAGCTAAACTAGCAACAGAAGCTTGCTAAAACCGGTTTAGGAAAGCAAACAGTTCTGGGAGAACTAATTACAGAGGTTATCCAGCTAGTCTATAGTTCTAAGAATGTTGGCTACGCCAGCACAAGGAAGATAATAGAGGCTGTAAGGACAGTTGTTAGGGGGCGCCGTCCAGCTTAGGCCCTGGACCTAAGCCAGCCGTCGCCCTAAGGATTGCGACTTAGCGGCGCTAGCACGACGCTACCCTCTGTACGGAGGCGCCAGCACGACCCCACTCTCTGTACGGAGTCGCTAGTACGACCCTACCCTCTGTACGGAGTTAGAATCCTACAGCCCTGCATAGAGGGAAATGGCCGTCCCTCTGTACGTAGGGAAAACTCTGCATCCCTGTATAGAGGGAGACTCCTAACCCTCTGTACAGAGTAGGAACCTTATACCCTTGCATAGAGGGACATTGCTAGCTTGGCTTTGTAGGTACAAATTGTACAGCAGCGGACGACAAAGGAACTGCCTATTAGTTCCTTTATATAGATACCCAGCCTTAAGTTTCTAAACCAAGATTCTTAAGCCCTTACATTAGGAACTAATCTTACTGTCGGTAACTACAGTATTATAACGAAGATAGACGGCGTAATCCCTATAGAACCTGCGACCGTGCAGGATTAGATGCACTGTATATATAAGGAGCTGCTAGTACGCAAGACCCAGCTCGAAGACTATATAGGCTACTAGACCTCGATAATTTCCCGATAGGAACAGGAGTAGGGCATCTGGTTGCGACCCGACCCCTACAACAACGAACACGACGGCCTACACTACAGTTACAAAGAGCAAACTCCCCGACGTTACTACCTACGATAGTAAGGCACCGGCCGAGTACCCCTCCTAGGCTGCCCAGATGCGCTCTAAGCTTCTAGTCGACTTAGGAGCATACCCGACCGAGCTAGACAAGGTAGTGTATCTCTTTAGGAGGTTAAAGAGCAAGGCAGCAGCATAGATTCTGCTGTACTACGAGACGGCCATTGCCAACCCGGCAATAGCAACTATAACAATGCTCTAGGCAGCTCTTAATAGGAGCTATAAGGACCTAGACTGCGAAAGCCGAGCACTCCTATAGGTTAACACTATAAAGCAAGGACGTAAGACCGTACGAGAGTTCCTCGCAGAATACGATCAGACCCTAGCAGAGGCAGGAGGACTCCAATAGGAGGACAGAGTAAAAATTACTATCTTAGAGGTAGGCCTCTCTAAGGAGATTATAACAGGACTAGTAGGCGTAATGCGACCAGCCTCGTACAAGGCGTTCTGTGGTCTCCTTAGGATAGTCGACGACCAACAGCGCAGGCTTAGACGGATAAGCCGCGCCTACGAGATGCGACAGCCCCTCTATCGGCAGCAGGACGCTATAGACTAGGAACCGACGACGACGACGAGAGTAGCAGCAGCCACCGTACGGCTAAGGGCCGTTGCTAAAAGGGCGCAGTAGGTAGACACAGCTACCCTTAACAAGAGACGAGCAGAAGGGAGCTGCTACTGGTGTAGCAAGATAGGGCATACTGCACGGAATTGCGGGCTTTTGCTAGTAGAGAGACCTAGGGGACGGCCGACTACTGCAAGGGTAGCAACTGCGGCGCCCTAACATAAGACCTAAGAGTTCCCCTTAGACAACAACAAGTCGGGAAAAGAGTAGCCTCTAAGCGAAGGCTCTACTGGAGACATATACGAGATAGATTGCCAAATTAAAGCACTACTTAGCTATCTTTTAAGAGCAACTATATAACGACTACGCCGTTTATCGTACGACCTACGCTAAACGGGACTGCCACAGCGCGGACGCTAATCGAAACAGGGTGTTTGGTATACAGAGTAATCAGCGAAAACTTCGTACAGAAGCACTATATTAAGACGACCCCCACCGTACCTGTACGCATACTAGGCATTACTGGGCGAGGACCGGATATAATCTATAAAGTGAAAGTAACGATAGAGCTGCAAGGACACTACGAACAGAACTTATACCTCTACATCGTATAGGACAAGTTGGGGTATAACCTAATATTAGGAAAGCTATAGATAGAATGCTAGCAGGGCAAGCTGGACATTAGATAAGGACGCCTATACCTAGTAGCGACAAAGCAGAGGCTCCGAGATCAAGGGAGAGTTCCGTAGGGCAGCAATGCTAAGGCCAAAGTCAACACTGCGGCTATAGACATTAAGAAGGCCTTAGCGCCTAAGAAAGCGACAGACCCCTGTACGAAGCTCCTATCGGAGTACATAGAATACTTGGACCTCTTCGGGCCAAAATCGGCCTCGAAACTGCCCCTATACCGAGGAGAAGGGATTAACTATAACATCCAGCTAGAGCCCTGTCTGGATAGGAGTCTGCCTAAAGTACCGTACAGCCTGCTGTATAGCATGTCCTCTAGAGAACTCCTAGTACTGCGCAAGACACTAGACGACCTACTTGCTAAAGGTTTTATTCGTGTAAGTACATTATCTGCAGGAGCCCCAGTGCTGTTTGTCTACAAAGAAGGCAAGGCCGGCTTGCGTTTTTGCGTAGACTACAGAGGCATTAACGCGATTACTAAGAGGGACCGGTACCCCCTGCCCCTAATTAAGGAGACCCTCAGACGGATTAGCAAGGCAAAGTAGTTTACTAAGCTCGACGTAGTTTCGGCCTTCTACAAGATACAGGTTAAGGAAGGCTGTAAATAGATAACCGCCTTCTGTACGAGATACAGTCTTTTTAAGTAGCTTATTACTCCCTTTAGCCTTGCCAACGCACCGGCAACCTTCTAGAGGTATATTAACAGATCCCTATAAGGGCTACTAGACGACATCTGTTCTGCGTACCTTAACGATATACTGGTATTTACAGACGACACCTATACAGACTATGTACAGGACGTTAAGAGGGTATTAGATCGACTGCAACGGGCTGGATTGTACCTCGACATCGACAAATGTAAATTCGGTATACGGCGTACGAAATACCTAGGGTTTATTATTAAGGCAGGGAAAGGCATTAGCATAGACAGGAAGAAGATTAATGCTATTAAGCAATAGAAGCTCCCTACAAGTGTTAAGGGCGTACGAGAATTCCTTAGGTTTGCCAACTTCTACTGCTAGTTTATACAGAACTACTTAGAGATTGTACGCCCCCTAGTCGAGCTAACATATAAGGACAAGCAGTTTAAGTAGACAGACGAGTATAATAGAAGCTTTAACAGGCTAAAGGAGCTCTTTACTACAGGACCAACGCTTGCTGCCTTCGATCTAGAACGTACGACGATATTGGAAACCGACTCCTTAGGGTATTATATAGGAGGTATCCTATTACAGGTAGGCTCGGACGGACTCCTACACCTATACGCATACTTCTCTAAGAAGAACTCCCTAGCTAAATGCAACTACCCTATCTACGACAAGGAATTGCTAGCAGTCGTATAGTGTTGTAAGGTGTAGGATAGAGAACTCCGCTTGTTTCCCGAGTTCCTCGCCCTAACTAACTATAAGAACCTTAAGTACTTTACGCAACCCTGAAAGCTGCCTAAGAGACACGTACAATAGGCAATATACCTAAGCCGATTCAATATAAGGCTTCAGTATCGCAAGGGAAAGGACAACAGTAGGGCCAACGCGCTATCTAGACGGAATTAGGACATGCCAACGACGTACAATAACGACCGGCTGAAATTACAGACATTCCAGATATTTAAGGAGGAACTAGGCGAGGAGACTATCCGCCTAGTAGCGACACATATATAGGAGCCCTAGCTATAGGTATAGGAAGAGGCAGTAGAAAAGGACGACGTTTACCAAGGTGCCTGTATAGTGATTTAAGGAGGACAGCAGAAACTCCTAGCAGAGCTCTGCCTTAAGGTATTAGCGGCAGAGTGCACAGTAGACAAGGAGAACAACCTAAAGTTTAGGAATCGGATTTAGGTCCTGGCAGACGAGAAGCTCTGTACAAGCTTAATACAACAGGCGCATAATTCTATAGCAACCGGGCATCTAGGGCGTAAGGAGACGTACAGCATCGTCGCTAGGGACTAACACTGGCCGGCGATAGCAAAGGACATCCGTAGGTTCGTACAGAACTGCGACGTCTGCAGACGGACAAAGCCCTAGCGTAAACTAAAGCATAGGCTGCTAAAACCCCTACCAATACCGGACTGGCCCTAGCAAGACCTAACAGTAGGATTTATTACAGACCTCCCTAAGAGCGACGGACGGCGGAACATTATAGTAGTTACCGACAAGCTAACGAAGGGGGTAATACTAGAGGGAATAGGCTCTACTACAGCTAAGGACACTGCTTAGGCATTTATACAGAGGACGTTTAGTAAGCACGGGTTCCCTAGGTTAATTGTATCGGACCGAGGTACACAGTTTACAAGCTAGCTCTAGGTAAGGGTCTACTAGTTGTTAAACGTAGAACGTCGTCTATTAACTGTATAGCACCTACAGACAGACGGCGCGACGGAGAAGGTCAACTCGACATTGGAAGTGTACCTCCGAGTGTATATTAAATACGACTAGACGAATTGGAACTGACCCCTCCCTATAGCGGAGCTAGCTATTAACAGCTGTATAGCTAACGCTACAGGATTGTCCCCCTTCTCTATAACCTACAGATACAACTACTCCCTGCTCCTACCGACCCTAAGCGGCGCTACCTTACGCCCTGTACGATCCCTAATTTAGCAGGGAGAAGCCATCGTACAGACGATTACGAACGCCTACTAATAGGCGAAAGCGAGTCTAGCTATAGCTTAACAGAATGCGGAAGAGCAGGCCAATAAGGGATAGCAGGCTGTACCAAGGTACGAGGCAGGAGATAAGGTCTAGCTAAACTAGCGTAATATCCGTACAGACTAGCCAAGCAAGAAACTGGACTAGAAAAACCGGAAGTTTACAGTAGTCTGGCTACTAGAGATATACGCTATACGACTTAACACTCCTCTAGGGATTTACCCAGTTTTCTATATAGACCTCGTACAGCCGGCATATACAGACCCCCTCCTACACTAGACGACGGACGAGGCGCGCCCCCTAGCGATTATTACTAAAGGCCAGGAAGAGTATAAGGTAGAGGAAATCCTTAAGAGCTAGAGGAGGCGGAAGAGGACAGAATACCTAGTTAAATAGACAGATTGGGCAGAGCCTATATAGGAACTATACGAGGCCCTCTAGGACACATCCGCGCTAGACAGGTAGGAGGAGAACCATTCCCCTAGCCGGTTGCAGTAACACTGTGCTGTACAGTAAGAAGAGCACAGTCTACCCTAGGTATAGGAAAGCCGCTAGCAACATTAGGTTGCCGAAAGATCGGAAATTAAGGCGAGGGACCCTACCGGGTCCTACCGACACTACACTGTACAAAAGGGGACAGGAGGAAGAGAACAGCTAGGAGACAGGTAGGAATAAGAGTGAGAAAGAGAAGGGAATAAGAGCAGAACTGTCCGAAAACTTTTATATACTACCTTAGGGTAGCTTACTAGCTGCTACCCCCTAGGACTAGGGCAGTCGACAATAAGGCCGCCGACTTCCTGTCCGAAATCTTATTTACCTCCTCGTTAGCAGGAGCCCTACCTAGCCTAGTACTATAGAGCAGAGGCACCCCCCCTATAAGTCTCCCCTAGACGGCAGTAGGAGCAGTAGAGGGAGCCGTCCTTCTACTTGCACAACGTGTATACGCTGACCTAGAAGCTGGGCAGATAATACAGGCTAAACGAGCCCTAGGGAGAATTAATACAGGCAGTGCAGGCCTAGCTGCAGGTAGCAATAAGAATAGCGTTGGCTTAGCAGCATCCTGCTGCTCGCCGGTGTAGCACCTAGGACATTAGCTAGGACCGTACAGAAGGAGAAGGCCTGTACAAACCGAAACCGGAGTTGCTAATCAAGCTAAGCATTCCACTCCTAGAGGTAGAAGTGCAGGGGGACGCCGGCCAGACGGTAGGCGGACGGGCCGGCAACTACGAGGGAGCTACGACGGGACCGGGCGGACGGAGTGCGAGGTACAGTAGTTGTGTTAGTAGTGGTTGGATAGTAGCAGTAGTTGTAGTAGTAGTAGACAGCTAGGCGGACGGGTAGCAGGCAGGGAATAGAAGAGAAAGAGAGGAAGAGAGAGATAGGGAAAGGCTTAATATATAGGGAGTCGGCTGCCCGCTATGCAAGGCAATAGCAACTGGGACAGCTGCCACAACTGTGTAAAGGAGGGCGAACAAGGCAACCGCTACCTAGGGCCCGGACGAGCAACAGCTATATAGACGACCGGACAAGGACGGGAAAGCGCTACCTGCAAGAGGAACGCTAGGAGCTAAGGCTGTACAACACGTCGTCGTACGAGGGAAGCACTACGAGAAGGGAGGGGGGTATTGTTAGGGGGCGCCGTCCTGCTTAGGCCCTAGACCTAAGCTAGCCGTCGCTCTAAGGATTGCAACTTAGCGGCGCCAGCACGACCCTACCCTCTGTACGGAGGCGCCAGCACGACCCCACCCTCTGTACGGAGTCGCTAGCACGACCCTACCCTCTGTACGGAGTTAGAATCTTACAGCCCTACACAGAGGGAAATAGCCGTCCCTCTGTATACAGGGAAAACTCTGCATCCCTATACAGAGGGAAACTCCTAACCCTCTATACAGAGTAGGAACATTATAACCCTATACAGAGGGAAATTGCTAGCTTGGCTTTAAAGGTACGAATTGTATAGCAGTGAACGACGAAGGGACTGCCTATCAGTTCCTTTATATAGATACCTAGCCTTAAGTTTCTAAACTAAGATTCTTAAGCCCTTACAACAGTCTACTGGTTTCTGCGGATTTTCGAGCGGATCTACCGGTTTATCGCCAATTGTTACATATGTCGAGCCGCGAAGCTGCGCTACAGCCTTCCGGCCGGTCTACTAAAGCTACTGCCGAGCTCTAAGAGACTGTAGCAGCATATTACGATAGATTTCGTAACCGGCCTACTGGATTCCGATAGATATAATGCCACCCTTAACGTAGTAGATCAGTTAAGTAAGGAACGCTACTTTATCCCCTGTTAAGCGAAGGACGAAGGCACTACTGCAGAAGAGACAGCAAGGATACTGATTCAGTACGTATAGAAGCACTATAGCCTGCCGGACACTATTACTACGGATAGGGGTCCTCAATTTACTGCTAATGTATAGAAGGCTATTAACTAAGTTCTCTAAATTCGTAGAAAGCTTAGCATAGCCGCTTACCCTTAGAACGACAGTCAGTCTAAAGTAGCTAACTGTAAGGTAGAGAAATATCTACGAATCTTCTACAGCTATTATTAAGAAGAATAGGTTAGGGTATTGCCAATAGCCGAATTCTGCGCTAACGCGGCACTGTCCGAGGCTACCTCGCTAGCGCTGTTCGAGATAACTTATAGCTATCTTCCGAGAATAAGCTTTTAACTGCCGAACGAACCCAGTTCTTCGGAACCTTCTACCGCTACTTCGTCAAAGAGAGTCGCCGCTGCGGCGGCAGAAGCGCTTAAATCTCAGACAGAAGAAGCGATCCGGGTAGCAAAGGAGGCGATAGAATCGGCTTAGAAGAGGATAGTAACTTAAGCTAATAGAAAGCAGTTACTAATAGAATTCGAAGAAGGTTAAAAGGTATAGCTTAACACGCGGAACCTAAGGCTAAAAGGAAACGCCAAGCTTAACCCCCGCTACGTAAGCCCGTTTACGATAGTGGAAAAGAGGTCGCCGGTAACTTATTGGCTCTAGCTACTAAAGTCGTTCCGAATCTACGATGTTTTCTATTCGGACCTGTTAAGCCTAGACCTAGAAGACGGTCTGCCGGAACAAGGGTTTACTAAACCCCTACTAATCGAGATAGATAGCGAAGAAGAAGAGGAGGAGGTAGAAGATATAGTAGATATAAGAAAGATAAGAGGATCTATCGAAGCAAGGATCTTATAGAAGGGATAGCCGGAAGACTATAAATAGTATCTGGTTAAGAATCTCCGAAATTTGGCAGAGCTGTTAAGAGAGTTTTATGTCTAGAAGCCGAAGAAGCCGAGGTCTAAGTAGCTCTAAAGTTAATAGCTCCAGAAGAGATAGAAGAAGAAGAAAGGCCGCGTCCGCTCTATTAGTATAAAAACCGATAGAAACGATCGCAGCAGTGCGCTTAGCTAGAGTCCTCGGCTCCACCACTACTACCACCGCCCGCCGGCTTTGCAGGTCGGATAATAACAGTAAAGTCGAGGACAGTGCCACTGCTTCGGCGCGCTTTGTAAAGGTCTTTATCTTCGCTAACACTAACTGCCGACCCTGTCGGACGGATGATAACGGCGAAGAACGAAGCCGACGCCATTAAAGCGGCTTTGTAATAGCGCTTAAGGCCTTAGTAAAGAAGAAAACAAAGAAGAGATAGCGCACTACGGATAGATCTATATAGACCCTCTGCAGCGGCGTACAGGCCAGTTACGCCACAGCTTAGATAGCTGTCGGCTTAAGTCAGATAGCTCCAATTGGATAGACGCTAAGTAAAGGACTTTAGATAGCGACGATGTAAGAAGAAAGAAGATAACGAAAAAACGAGGTTTTCGAGATAGAAGAAAAGAAGAAGTAACGTCGATTTTAAGAAGGATTTTTGTAGAAGAAGCCGCGAGCTTACAGAAGAAGAAGACGAAGAAGCAGAAGAAAAAGAAGAAAAGAAAACTGAATTAAAAAAAAAAAAAAGAGAGGAGGTAGCAGCATAGATAAGTACGCAGTCGAAGGCGACCGCTAACGAGGGAGGGGGGTAGTGTTACAGCGGCAGAAAGGGGTAGGACTAAGTAATAAGGTAGACCCTTAGAATTTCGGCTCGGCCCTTCCGGACCGAGCCGGGCCTTAGCGTGCCAACCCCTAAAGCCCTTACCCACCGCCGTATAGATTCCTTTCCCTCCTTAGTTCGAGATATAGTAATTAAAATAGCCGTATTGAATTATATCTACACGCTCGGATTATGACCTAAGTAGCTCCAAAGTTAATAGCTGCAGAAGGGGTAGATAAAGGAGAAAGGCCGCGTCCGCTCTATTAGTGCGAAAACTAATTGAAACAATCGCGGCAGTACGCTTTGGTCTCCGATTACACTGTTACTGTCCGCTGGTTTAGCTAGTCGGATAATAATAGTAAAATTGAGGACGGTGCCACCGCTTCGGTGTTCTTAGTAACGGTCTTCCTCTTCGCTAACACGAACCGCCGGCCCTGCCGGTCGGATAATAACAGCGAAGAACAAAGCCGACGCTATTAAAGCAGCTTTGTAGTAGCGCTTAAGGCCTTAGTAAAGAAGAAAAAAGAAGAAGAGATAGCGCGCTACAGATAGATCTATATAGACCCTTCGCAGCAGCGTACAGACTAGTTACGCTGCAGCTTAGATAGCTGTTAGCTTAGATCAGATAGCTCCGATTAGATAGATGCTAAGTAAGCGACTTCAGATAGCGACGATGTAAGAAAATAGGAAGATAACGAAAGGACGATGTTCTTAAGATAGAAGAAAAGAAGAGGTAACGTCGACCTTAAGAAGGATTTTCGCAGAAGAAACCGCGAACCAAAAAAAAAAAAAAGAGAGGCGGAAACGGAACAAAGACTGGAAAGAGCTAATTGGCCGAAATAAGCCTAAAGAAGGGATAGATAGGTGGTCGAGGGCGACCGCTAATAAGGGAGGAGGGTAGTGTTACGGCGGCAGAAAAGAGTAGGACTAAATAATAGGGTGGACCCTTAGAATTTCGGCTCGGCCCTTCCAAACCAAGCCGGGCCTTGGCATGCTACCCCTAAAGCCCTTACCCACTGCCGCATAGATTCTTTTCCCTCCTTAGTTCGAGATATAGTTATTAAAACGGCCGTATTGAATTATATCTGCGTGCTCGGATCACTAGTAATGTTCTAGACGTATATTAACTAGGTCTAAGCAGGGCTTATAGATATCTGTTATATAGTGTACATGGACTATATCCTAGTCTATTACAAGACCTAGGAGGACTATACACAGGACGTAAGCGCAGTCCTAGAGCAGCTCTAGCAGTTCGCCCTATACGCGAACCTAAAGAAGTGCAAGTTTTAGCGTAAGTAAGTAGAGTTTATAGAGTTTGTCGTGTCTACTCCTAGCGTAGCGATAGATAGGAGCAGGGTAGCTATAGTCGAAGACTAGCCTATTCTAAAGATGCTAATAGAGGTCTAGTCGTTTTTAGAATTCTGCAATTTTTACTAGCAGTTTATCCCTAAGTACTCCTACATTGTATAGCTGCTAACGGCCCTATCTAGTAGGGCGCCGACAAGGAGCAGGCGTTCCGTAGGCTTAAGGATACGTTTAGCTCGGCAAAGATGCTACAGCACTATAAGCTAGAGCTCTATATACAACTCGAAACCGACGCGTCTAAGTTTGCAGTAGCTAGAATCTTGTTGTAGCTATACAACAACGGCAACTAGTACCCGACTGCCTTCTAGTCGTAGAAGATACTGCCTATAGAGTACAAATACGAGGTGCACGACTAGGAGTTGTTAGCAGTTATAGGGGCGTTTAAGCACTAGTGTGCCTACTTCGACAGTATAGCGTATATGGTAGAGGTGCTTATTAACTATTACAACCTAAAGAAGTTAATAGAGGTAAAGCAGTTAAATAGCTAGTAGGTCCGCTAGGCTGTCTTTCTTTAGCAGTTTGATTTTAAGATTAAGTATTAGGCAGGGAAGAAAAACCCTGCTAATATACCTTCGAGGTATAGTAACTATATAGAGGTTACAGAACAGGTAACAAACTTACTCCCTACTCTCTAGGCAAAATCGTCGCTATAGGCGGAGGTTCTACCTAGCGTAGACAGCGGATAAGTGCGAGCTAGCCGTATCTAATATATTAGTAACTAGCTAAAAGCTATAGGGAAGAACCCTATAGACGCCCTTACGAAGTGCAGCTACTATACAGAGGTTCCAGGACCGGTGGCAAACTCGCTCTCTACTCTCTAGGCGAATTTACTACTGTAGGCAGAGGTCTTTTTAGACAGCGGAGGGGTTCGAGCTACCTATAACAAAAGTGTTAGTAAAGGGCTAAAGGCTACGAGTGTATGATATATTTACAAAGGCTACGTCGGCGTACTGGAACTAGTAGCGAACCTACTCCCTACTCTCTAGGCAAATTTACTGCTATAGGTAGAGGTCTCTTTAGACAGCGGAGGGGTTCGAGCTGTCTATATACAATATATAGGCAATTGGCAAGAAGCTGCAGTCTGGAAGGGTAGAGTAGCTAGAGAGCGCTTACTCCCTATAGGGCATATAAGGAGTCTAGCAGAGACTAGTACGCCTAGTGCTAAGTGTCTTAGCCCCCTTAAGCGGCGGATAAGCACTGTTTTAGGAGCCTTACAGGATGCTGTACCTCCAGCCTACTATAGTATAGAAGATACGAAACGTATAGGGGTAGCAGACCAATACGTATCCTGCCTAGTTCGGATAGCTACTATTTATACTGCGAACGATAGTCCGTATATTAATATACCGGTCTTCCTGCTATCCCTAATTTAGACAATACAGAAGCTTAAGCTATCTATAAGGGAACTAGTTAAAAGAGCACAGGATATGCCTAATAAGCAGGGACCCTACGAACTCTATAAGGAAGTGTTAATTGTAAGGGCTTAAGAATCTTAGTACAGAAACTTAAGGTTAGGTATCTATATAAAGGAACTAATAGGCAGTTCCTTCGTGGTCTGCTGCTGTACAATTTGTACCTACGAAGCTAAGCCAGCAATTTCCCTCTGTGCAGGGGTATAGGGTTTACACTCCGTACAGAGGGTCGGGAGTTTCCCTCTGTACAGTAGTGCAGAGTTTTCCCTCCGTTTAGAGGGGCGACAATTCCCCTCTGTGCAGGGCTATAGGATTTCCCCTCCGTATAGGAGTGGGGTCGTGTCAGTGACTCCGTACGGAGGGTAGGGTCGTGCTGGCGCCGCTAAGTCGCAGTCCTTAGGGCGACGGCTGGCTCAGGTCCAGGACCTAGGCTGGACGGCGCCCCCTAACATTAATAAACTAATCCTAATTAGTGGACTATACAATCGTAGTGCCGGCCGATAGGGCCCTCTAAGCGGAGATTATACGTATATACTATAACAACCTGCTAGTAGGACACTTTAGGGTTAACAAAACCTTAAAGCTAATCTAGCGTATGTACTACTAGGGCAGGATAGCTACAGACCTTAAGGAGTATATCAGTACCTACAGGGTCTGCTAGCGGACTAAAGCATGCTGCTATACCCCCTATAGAGAGCTTAGTATACTCCTAATACCGTCCAGGCCTTAGCAAGAATTAATAATAGACTTTATTATAGACCTCCTGCTGTCTATGTCGTTGTAGGCGTCTAGCGCAGGTTCTGTCGTATATACTACAGTTCTCGTAATTGTCGACAGATACACGAAGATAGCCACTTTCGTCCCTATAACGAAAACTTATATAGTAGTCGAGCTTAGAGAGATTCTCTTAAGGGAAGTAGTTAGAAGATTTGGCGTCCCTATAGGTATTGTAACGGATCGGGGTTACTCTTTACTAGCCAGTACTAGGCAGACTTCTACCTCGAGGCGAGAGTAAAACGCAAGCTAAGTACCGCCTTCTACCCCTAGACTAATAGTTAGATAGAGCGAGCTAACTAGACTCTTAAGCAGTACTTATACTACTACTACAGTAAGCAGCAGAACAAATAGGCAAAATAGCTCCTATTAGCGGAGTTTGCATATAATAATGCAGTGTATACAGGACTTAGGATAGGCCTGCTTATAGTATTATATAGCTTTTACCTAGAAATCGCACCTAGACTAGACCTAGCTCAGGACGAGCTAGTTAGGGGAAGGGCACTAGCAGCAGCCAATACTGCGAGACGCCTAGGGTTGGGCTAACCCTAGGGGATATAGTAATGCTCTTAACAAAGAACCTTACGCTTGCCCTACTAAGCAGGAAGCTTAGCCCTAAGCGCATCAGACTATATAGAGTGCTTGACCTAGTAGGAACCTAGGCGTACTGCCTAGCACTCCCCACTAAGCATAGAATCTACAATATATTCTATATCTTGCTATTAGAACTATAGAAAAGATACCTAGGGGAATCGCTAGAGGTAAGTATACTAATAGTAGACAAAGCAGGTAAGTACAAGGTAGGGGAGATTAAGGCTAGGCAGAAGCAGCGTAGGCAGATTAAGTATCTCGTACGCTAGCAGAGATAGCGACTAGAGTATAATATATAGGAAAAAGCTAATATTATAGAAGATACAGCAGCCCTAGATCGCTTCGAAGCAAGTATCGTACTGCCAAGGGGGCGCTAGGCTATTGCAAGGGTTACACTAGAGCCCTGAGTGCTATAGGGTACCTTAAGCGACGCAGAGTAGCTACTAGCCTAATGCAGAGGCTATATCAAGCATTTACATATATAGAAATCCTATAGACAGGCATAGGCAGGACATAAGGAGAACATATAAGAATAGAAAAAGGCCTTAGCAACAATCTCTAGCATTGGGGAGTGCTAACGCGCTATACGCGCCTTAGCTAGGGCGCGCCGGCCCAAAGCAGAAGTAAAACAACAAACAATAGACCCTAACTACGTGTACGAGCTGTATGCCTGCCTTGATCCAAATCTATATCTACGTTGTAGGCGACGCAGTTTATAGCCTTAACGGCCGCCGAGCCTAGAAGCTAGCCGATAAACTATAAGTAATTAGCAGGTACCCTATATAGAGAAGGTAACATAAGGAACGTACCTAACGCACCCCCTTACTAAGTACAGCGAGGTGGCCTATAGTCTAGCAGCGTACCGCCAGCTGCTCCTACTTAGTCGCTAACATATAGTTAGCAGCATAGCGGCTAGCGGCCGCCCTACTAGCACAGCTGGCGCGTGTATAGACACGTTGTACAAGCTCTGCCAGCCTAGCGAGATACTTATAAAACTTATCCTCGCAGCCTATTATACTATACAGAAGCTCGTCCTCCTCTATAAATTCCTAGAGTAGGGGCGCGAGAACTGGCTAATAGCTATAGTGCCTAGAGGCACAGTACGCGTACAAGCACGGCATATAGGGGTCAAATAACCCTCCTATATACAGCTCCTATAGGCTGTCTATTAAGGGATTAGCAAAAGTACCGCTAACAAGGTATAGAACAAACTTACTGTCTTTAGAGACCTACTAGAGGCACTGTATACACCCTAGGGGGAGCAGGCGGGCCTACAGTGCTAACACTAGTAGCAGCATGTCGGCATTAGCAGCAGCAGCCCCTATAAGGGCTACGCAACCGATGCTAGCAACAGGCGGCAGAGGGGTGCGTTAGCACAGAGCAGGGCAGACGGAGCAAAGACTAGAGGGGCGCGACGCAGGCGTATAGGCGACTGTTATCGAGGTAGATAGCGTTAGAGTCGCTAGACTCTACGGACGAAAGCAGAAGCTTATACTTAGCAGGGCCAACGCGTAGTGCCAGAGCATAGCTACAGCTACAGGATTCTTAAGGCGCGCTAGGAGTCCCCCTAGCAGCAGCGGTGGCAGCAGCGGCGATCCGGCTTAGGGCCAAGCGGCCTACAGCAGTAACGTATACATTGTAGGAGTACATAGCACCTACAATACAGTTACGCTCCTGCAACTAGTCTGCCTAAGTTCCCTATTTACAGCAGGGGCTAGCTAAGCACTAGCGAGTACGCAAACGCGCAGTGAGGTGCTAGTAGAGCTTAACAGACTAAGCTTAAAGCTTAGCTACAGACAGGAGGAGGCTAGTAGGAGTAGTAGTACGACAGGTAGTATTGCTAACTAAGTACGTAATAGCGGTAGTAATAGCAGTGTCGTTAGTAGGGGTAGTAGTCGCGTTAATAGCAGTATAGGTAGGCAGCAGCGTAGAAAGCTTGCTAGTAGTAGTACTAGCGGTACTGCTGCTGTTAGTAATAGTAGTGTTAAGGGACGGCGGCAGCGGCGTTAGAGGTAGCAAACGCGAGGGGCGTAAGGAAAAAGAAAACAAAGTACAGAGGGCGCGCTGCCTATAGCTATAATGCGTTTAGCAGACTACAACAACGCGGCTACAGGGTCTACACTAAACAAACCGGCTGCCTAGCAACTACGGTATAAACGTTAGCTATAGCAACGACGCAAGAGTGCAGAATAGACATAGCTACTACAGGCCCTAAGGGGATGTTAGCGAGTCTTAGAGGTCGCAAACGCGCGAGAAGCACAGACTAATTAAAGCAGTAATCCGGCGTATCTATTGCAGCAAGCAGAGGGGCCCTTTAGGCATACGAGGGTCGTAGAGTGCACACAAGGAACCTATTAGTCAGCAAGCCGATGCAGTAGCAAGCTAAGCCAGCGCGGTAGCAAGCTAAGCCTATGCTAATTGCAGGCGTGTACTAAAGGTCGATAGCTAGCAAAAAAGGTACTAGAGAGGTAGAGGTTTATATAAGTTGCTAAAGGATCGCTAAGCTACTTATACAGACGTCTACAAGTAGGGTTCGCAAGTAATAGTGTACAAGCCCCTATAGCGTACTAGCTACTTACCACCTAAGGGGCTAAGGTATATATAGAGTAAGTTATAGAGTGGAGACTCTAGGTAGGCAGCTAGGGACATCTGCCTTAGGAAGGGAAGGTAATTGTTATAGAATCACTATTAGGGAGGTCTTGTAGGGGCACAGAGTTGCGCGACTACGAACTAGAGGGTAGCCTGCTACTAAGGGCGGCTTAAGCCGCCCTTACGTACACACAAAAAGAGCGTAGGCAAGACTAGCAGAGGAACACTTGTTAGTTTAAACACGATACTAATTATTGGTATTAAGTGGCCTATATGCTGCTACAATCTAATCCCGTAACACCGGCCTACCTAGGTTGCTAGCGATAGACTATAGACTGAGGCTATAGAGCCTGTAGACAGTGCCGCTGCCGCCGGCGCCCCTAGAGACATTGCAGTGTTAGCTAAGATAGCTAGGTTAGTTGTAGTTATAGCACCTTATAGGCCGGTCTAGAAAAGGCCACTTCTAAAGCCTGTCTAGTAGCTCGCTAAAGGCCCGCTTGCAAACGGTAGATTCGAACTAGCTGCCAATATAGCAGCTTCCTAGGGTGCCTTAGACACAGACGTCAGCTTGCCTAGGTAGAGCTTTGCTAGACTATCTAGAGTAGTTTGTTTCTAGTAGGCTACCCCTCTAGAGACGTCTAGCCTGCGCCTTGCTTGCAAGGTTAGAGCACTTAATTTAAGTCGCTAGGGCAATAAGTTCAGCCCTAGTAGCTAGGAATGTATAGCACTTCTTAATAGTAGTCCGTACACTCGGCTCTAGCTTCTACAATACGGCCTATAGGTACTACTCCTTAGGCAGTTCCTAGAGTTAGTCTTCTAGAGAGTCTAGGTAATCGACGAAGTCCTCTACTAACTAGTAGGGTCTCTGTTTCGCCTCTATCTAGGCTCTAACAAGGTCTCTTCGGTCCTAGTTTTAATCTCTATAAGAGTTAAGTAGAAAGTCCTCGAAGTTCCTCTATATAGTAATAGGGGGTATATCGGACCTTTTATACTTAAACTAGCAGTCCTTAAAGATCCTACCTAGGCAGCTTAACGCAAAGATAATCTACTACTTGTTAGTGTCCTAGCAGGTATTGCTGCTCTTAAAGAAGGACACTACTTTAAGGAGCTAGCGCTTTGCCTATTATTAGCTCCCCTTCTCAAAAATTGGAGGTTTAGTAATAAGGTTGCTTAGGAGCCTCTATTTATTCTTGTCGTCCTTTGTAGGGCCTTCTGTAAAGGGCTTAAGAATCTTGGTTTAGAAACTTAAGGTTGGGTATCTATATAAAGGAACTAATAGGCAGTTCCTTCGTCGTCCGCTGCTGTACAATTTGTATCTACGAAGCTAAGCCAGCAATTTCCTCCTGTGCAGGGGTGCAAGGTTTACACTCTGTATAGAGGATTAGGAGTTCCCCCTCTATATAGGGGTACATAGTTTTCCCTCTATTTAGAGGGGCGGCAGTTCCCCTCTGTGCAGGAGTATAGGGTTCTCCCTCTATATAGGAGTAGGGTCTTGTCGGTAATTCCGTACAGAGGGTAGGGTTATGCTGGCGCTGCTAAGTCGCACTCCTTAGGGCGACGGCTGGCTTAGGTCGGGTCTAGGACCTAAGCTAGGCGGCGCCCCCTAACAATACCCCCCCCCCTCCCCTCTTGTAGTGCCTTTTCGTACAGCGCTATACCGAACACTCTTAGCTCCTAGTGTTCCTCTGCCGGGTAGCCCTTTCCCGTCCTTGCCTAGGCGCCTAATTGTTAGCCTCCCTCTTTGCCAGTTTACCCTTGGACTTGTCCTCCTACGTCCGTAGGCAGGGAAGGTAGGGGGTGCTGGATTGCTTCTACCTAACCTTGGCCGGCTCCGTTTTCTAATTTAACAGAGCCGAGGTTAAGGCTAAGGAGGCCTGTCCGTAATTATAAAGGTGCAGGAGGCGCTCGGACCTGCCTGCTCCTTCTCCTCCTACCCTTAAGCCCTAGCTATGCGCTCTATGTCCTAACTGTACTGACCGGTGCCAACGAGCCGTTTGGCTCTGTTCCTGTCCCTTGGTCGCTGTCCGGAGTTTTACTTCTAAGTGGATGTTCCCGCCTCCGTCCGGTTGTCTAGTAGTCCCTGCTCGTACAGGATCTAGGTCGTAGTTACCTCGCTCCCCCCTTATACGGTTGTGGCAGCTGCCCTAGCTGTTATTGCCCTATAAGGCAGGCAGCTACTACTCTATATATAAACCCCTTCCCTTTCCCCTATCCCTCTTCTTCTCTTTCTTCTTTATCCTCTACCTGCTACCCGTCCGTCCGGCCGTCTACTACCGCTACTATTACTACTACTAACTACTATCTACTAGCTACTAATAGTTACTACTACTATGCTACCCACCCCTTCTAGGCGTGCTTATCGTGGCTCTCTCGTAGTTGCTGGCTCTCCCTCCGCTCGTCCGGCTAGGGTCTCCTCCCTTTTCTACCTCTAGCAGTAGGATACCTAATTTGACCTGCAGCTTCGCTTCTAGTTCGTACGGGTTTCCGTCCCCTATACGGTCTAAGCTAACATCTTAGGTGTTACATTAACTAGCAGCAGGGTGTTTGCTAAGCTAACCTTCTACCTTTTCTAGTGCTGGGGCCCCTTCTGTCCAGGAGGTAATTAAGGTTATAGGTATAGAGCTGGCTACCCTAGGTCCTAAGGGTAGTAGCTAGTAGGCTACTTTAAGGTAGCATACAAAAGTTTTTAGACAGTGTTGCTCTCGGCCTCTCTTATTTCTACTTCCCCTCCCTCCTGTTTTCTGGCTGTTCCCTTCCTCTAGCCCTTCCTTTGTACAGTATCGTACGGTGTCGTGATAGTGGGATCCTATAGTATCCTATATCGTCGTCCTCGATCCTTTGGCAACTTAAGTTGCCGGCAGCTACCCTATCCTTAGGGTAGATCGTGCCCTTCTTCGCTGTACAGCGTAGTGTTACTGTAACTAGGCGGGGGGTGGTTCTCCTCCTACCTGTCTAGTACAGTTGTGTCCTGCAGAGCCTTGTACAGTTCCTACGTAGGCTCTGCCTATCCTCTCTATTTTACTAGGTACTCTGCCTTCCTCCGCTTCTTTCGGCTCTTAAGGATTCCTTCTACCTCGTACTCTTCTTGGCCCTTAGTTATAATCGCTAGTGGGCGCGCGTCGTCCGTCGTCTAGTGCGGCAGGGGGTCCGTATTCGCTAGCTGTACGAGGTCTACGTAGAAGACTAGGTAAATCCCTAGGGGAGTATTTAGTCGTACAGCGTATATCCCTACTAATTGCACTACTGTAAACTTCCTGTTCCTCTAATCTAGCTTCTTGCTTAGCCGGTCTGTACGGATGTTTCGCTAGTTTAGCCAGACCTTATCCCCTACCCTGTACCTTGGTGCAGCCTGTCGTCCCTTGTTGGCCTGCTCCTCCGCATTCTGTTAAGCTATAGCTAGGCTCGCCTTTGCCTATTAGTAGGCGTTCGTAATCGTCCGTACAATGGCCTCTCCTTGCTAAATTGGAGATCGTACAGAGCGTAGGGTGTTACTACTTAGGGTCGGTAGGAGTAGGGAATAGTCGTATCTGTAGGCTATAAAGAAGGGGGACAGTCCTGTTGCATTAGCTGTACAGCTGTTAATAGCTAGCTCCGCTATAGGGAGAAGTCGGTTCCAGTTTGTCTAATTATAGTCGACGTATGCATAGAGGTACGCTTCCAATGTCGAATTGACCCTCTCTATTGCCCTGTCTGTCTGCAGGTGCTATACAGTTAACAGGCGACGTTCTACCTTTAGCAACTAGCAGACCCTTGCCTAGAGCTAGCTCGTAAACTGCGTGCCCCGGTCCGATACAATTGACCTAGGGAAGCCGTGCTTGCTAAACGTCGTCCGGATAAATGCCTAGGCAGTGTCCTTAGCTGTAATGGAGTCTATTCCCTCTAGTATTACCCCCTTCGTTAGCTTGTCTGTAACTACTATAATATTCCGCCGTCCGTCGCTCTTAGGGAGGTCTGTAATAAAGTCTACTGTTAAGTCTTGCTAGGGCCGGTCCAGTATCGGTAGGAGCTTTAGCAGCCTATGCTTTAGCTCGCGCTAGGGCTTCGTCTGTCTGTATATATTGCAGTTCTGTACGAACCTACGAATGTCCTTCGCTATCTCCGGCTAGTAGTAGTCCCTAGTGACGATGCTGTACGTCTCCTTACGCCCTAGGTGCCCGGTAGCTATAGAGTTATACGCCCGTTGTATTAAGCTCGTACAGAGCTTCTCGTCTGCCAGGACCTGAATCCGATTCCTGAACTTTAGGTTGTTCTCCCTGTCTACTAAGCACTCTGCTGCCGACACCTTAAGGTAGAGCTCTGCTAGGAGCTTTCGCTGTCCTCCTTAGATCGCCGTATAGGCCCCTCAGTACACCTCGTCCCTTTCTACTGCCTCTTCCTATACTTGCAGTTAGGGTTCCTAAAGGTGTGTCGCTGCTAGGCAGATAGTCTCCTCGCCTGGCTCCTCCTTAAACATCTGGAATGTTCGTAACTTTAGCCAGTCGTCCTTGTACGTTATTAGCATGTCCTAGTCCTGTCTGGATAGCGCATCGGCTCTGCTGTTGTCCTTACCCTTGCGATACTGGAGTCTTATATTAAACCGGCTTAGGTACATTGCCTATCGTACGTGCCTCTTAGACAGCTTCTAGGGCTGCGTAAAGTACTCTAGGTTCTTGTAGTCCGTTAGGGCAAGGAACTCGGGCACTAAGCGGAGTTCTCTATCCTATGCTTTACAACACTGTACGACTGCTAGCAACTCCTTGTCGTAGATAGGGTAGTTGCACTTAGCTAGGGAGTTCTTCTTAGAGAAGTATGCGCATAGGTATAGGAGTCCGTCTGAGCCTACTTAGGACAGGATACCTCCAATGCAGTATCCCGAGGAGTGAGTTTCTAGTATTGTCGTACGCTCTAGGTAGAAGGCGGCAAGCGTTGGTCCTGTAGTAAAGAGCTCCTTTAGCTTGTTAAAGCTCCTATCGCATTCGTCCGTCTACTTTAACTGCTTGTCCTTGTGCGTTAGCTTAACTAGGGGGCGTACGATTTCCGAGTAGTTCCGTATAAACTGGCGGTAGAAGTTGGCAAACCTAAGGAATTCCCGTACGCCCTTAACGTTCGTAGGCGGCTTCTATTGCTTAATAGCATTAATCTTCTTTCTATCTATACTGATGCCTCTTCCTGCCTTAATAATAAAGCCTAGGTATTTCGTACGCTAGACATTGAATTTACATTTGTCGATGTCGAGGTACAAGCCAGCCTGCTGCAGTCGGTCCAGTACCTTCTTAACGTCCCGTACGTAGTCTGCATAGGTGCCGTCTGTAAAAACCAGGGTGTCGTCGAGGTATGCCGAGCAGATGTCGTCTAGTAACCCTTGCAAGGACTTGTTAATGTACCTTTAGAATGTTGCCGGTGCGTTAGCAAGGCTAAAGGGGGTAACAAGCTACTTAAAGAGACTATATCTCGTGCGGAAGGCAGTTATCTATTTACAACCTTCCTTAATCCGTATCTTGTAGAAGGCTAAGACTACGTTAAGCTTAGTAAACCACTTCGCCTTGCTAATCCGTCCGAGAGTCTCCTTAATAAGGGGTAGGGGGTACCGGTCCTTCTTGGTAATCGCGTTAATGCCTCTATAGTCTATGTAGAAATGCAAGCCGGCTTTCCCTTCCTTATAGACAAACAGTACTAGGGCTCCTGCAGACGACGTACTTGCCCGAATGAATCCTTTGGCAAGCAGGTCGTCCAGTGTCTTGCGCAGTACTAGGAGTTCCTTAGAAGACATTCTATACAGCAGTCCGTACAGCACCTCCGGCAGGCTCCTATCTAGACGGGGTTCTAGCTAGATGTCGTAGTTAATCCCTTCTCCTTAGTGTAGCGGCAGCTTCGAGGCCGACTTTGGCTTAAAGAGGTCCAGGTATCTAGCATACTCCTTTAGGAGCTTCGTACAGGGGTCCGTTACTTTCTTAGGTGCTAATGCCTTCTTAATGTCTGCCGTCGCTGTGTTGATTTCGGCCTTAGCATTGTTACTCTACAGAGCCTTCCCTTAGTCTTAGGGCCTCTGCTTCGTCGACGTATTGGCCCCGGCCGTAGCGTTGTCGTCCTGCTAGGCCCTTCCCTGGTCTCGGAGCCTCTGCTTCGTTACTGCCAGGTACAGCCGTCTACGTCTAGCGTCTAGCTTGCCCCTCTAGCGCTCTATCTATAGCTTCCCTAGTATTAGGTTATACCCTAACTTGTCCTGTACAGCATAGAGGTATAAGTCCTGCTTATAGTGTCCCTGTACCTCTATCGTTACTTTTACTATATAGGTAATGTCCGGTCCTCGTCCGGTAATGCCCAGTATGCATACAGGTACAGTAGGGGTCGTCTTAATCCAGTGTCTCTGTACGAAGTCTTCGCTAATTACTCCGTACACCAAACATCCTGTGTTAATTAATGTCCGCGCCGTTGCGGATCCGTTTAACGTTGGCCGTACGATAAACGGCGTCGTCGTTATGTAGTTGCTCTTAAAAGATAGCTAAGTAATGCTTTAATTTGGCAATCTATCTTATATACGCCTCTAGCAGAGCCTTCGCTTAGAGGCTACTCTTTTCCTAACTTGTTGTTATCTAAGTAGAATTCTTGATCTTCTCGTTAGGGCGCCGCAGTTGCTACCCTTGCAGTGGTCGGCCGTCCCCTAGGTCTCTCTGCTAGCAAAAGCCTGCAATTCCGTACAGTATAGCCTATCTTGCTATACCGGTAGCAGCTCCCTTCTGCTCGTCTCTTGTTAAGGGTAGCTATGTCTACCTATTACGCCCTTTTGGTAGCGGCCTTTGGCTGTACGGCAACGGCTGCCGCTACCCTCGTCGTCGTTGGTTCCTAGTCTATAGCGTCCGTCTGTCGCTGGAGGGGTTGTCTTATCTCTTAAGCGCAGCTTATCCGTCTAAGCCTGCGCTGCTGGTCGTCGACTATCCTAAGGAGGTCGCAGAATTCCTCGTACGTAGCTAGTCGCATTACGCCTACCAGCCCTGTTATAATCTCCTTAGAGAGGCCTACCTCTAAAGAGGTAATTTTTATCCTGTCCTCCTATTAGAGACCTCCTGCTTCTGCTAAAGTCTAGTTAAATTCTGCAAGGAACTCTCGTATAGTCTTGTGTCCTTGCTTTATCGTGTTAACCTGTAGGAGTGCCTAGCTCTCGCAGTCTAGGTCCTTATAGCTCTTGTCTAGAGCTGCCTAGAGCATTGTCGTCGTAGCTATTGCTAGGTTGGCAATGGCCGTCTCGTAGTATAGCGGAATTCGTGCTGCTGCCCTGCCCTTTAACCTCCTAAAGAGGTAAACTACCTTGTCTAGCTCGGTCGGGTATGCTCCTAAGTTAACTAGAAGCTTGGAGCGCATCTGGGCAGCCTAGGAGGGGTACTCGGCCGGAGCCTTACTATCGTACGTAGAGACGTCGGGGAGTTTGCTTTTAGGGGTTGGGGTGTAGGCTATTATGTTTATCGTCGTCGTAGGGGTCGGATCGCGATCGGACGCCCTAAGCTGTCGTAGCTCCTGTTCCTGTTAGGAAATTCTCGCAGCCTAGTAGCTTACTTGCTGCTCGAGCTGCCTCTTGCTTTCTAGCAGCTCCTCGTATACGCAGTGCATATGCCCCTCTATAGCTATAGTTTCTATAGGGGTGTCGCCGTCTATCTTTGTTTTATTACTACAGTTACCGACAGTAAGATCAGTTCCTAATGTAAAGGGCTTAAGAATCTTAGTTTAGAAACTTAAGGTTGGGTATCTATATAAAGGAACTAATAGGCAGTTCCTTTATCGTCCGCTGCTATACAATTTGTACCTACGAAGCCAAGCCAGCAATTTCCTCCTATACAGGGGTGCAAGGTTTACACTCCGTACAGAGGATTGGGAGTTCCCCCTCTGTATAGGGATGCAGAGTTTTCCCTCTATTTAGAGGGGCGGCAGTTCCCCTCTGTGCAGGACTATAGGGTTCTCCCTCTGTACGGGAGTAGGGTCCTATCGGTAATTCCGTACAGAGGGTAGGGTTATGCTAGCGCCGCTAAGTCGTACTCCTTAGGGCGACGGCTAGCTTTGGTCGGGTCTAGGACCTAGGCTGGGCGGCGCCCTCTAACACCTTCTTTTTTTTGCTGCAAGCTGCTAGCGTACTCTAACGCTGCCTCCTTATTGTTAATAAAAGGGCTTAAAGCAGGACTCTAGCGTAGTATTTAAGTAGTGCTTACGCTACTATTGCTAGCTAGAGTTACGACTACTCTATGTCTAGAAGATATATCTTGGGTTTCTCTAGGGCGTAGTATATTACTATATATTAGGATTTGGATTGAAGAGGTTTTCTCTCTTAAGAGGTAGTCGAGACAGCGTTGCATAAGTTTTATACACCTCTCCGCCTCGAGTAGGCTAATCTCTGCCTCTAGGCGCCTCTCCTCGTTCTCCACAGCTTGCGTATACGCCGCAGTGTTGTCGACCTCCATAGAGAGGCGAACATCTATTAAGTTCGCCTCCTACGCACTCCTTATAGTATGTCTGCTCCGCTCTAGGGTCGACATTAATACCTATAGGCCGCTACCCTTAGGTAGACTTGTTAGAACTATTACAGGATTGAATTATAGCAGTGTATAGGGCACCTAATACTAATAACTACTATCGTGTTGAAACTGACAAGTGTCCCTCTGCTAGTCTCGCCTACGTTTCTTTTTGTATATATACAAGGGCTGCTTAAGCTGTCCTTAGCAGTAGGCTATCTTTGGGTCTGCAGTCGTGCCCTTAGCGCAACTCTGTGCTCCTACAAGACCTCCCTAATAGTAATTCCGTAACATTACTAGTAACCTATCGACTCTAGTTACTAAAGTCTTTCTAGATCTACAATGTTTTCTGTTTGAATCTGTTAAGCCTAGACCCTAAAGACAGTCTACTAGGGTAGGGGTCTTCAGAACTACTACTAATTAGGATAAAAGGAGAAGAAGAATAGGAGGTCAAAGATATGCTAGAAGTAAAGAAGATAAGGGGGTCTGTTACAGCAAGAGTCTTATAGAAAGGATAGCCGGAAGACTACAGATAGTATCTAATTAACAACCTACAGAATTCTATAGAACTACTAGAAGACTTCTACTAACGGAACCTACAGAAGCCAAGACCTATATAGCTCTAAAAGAAGTAAATAAACTTTCTAGAAACCGGAACGCCGGAAGTGTCCTTCTTAAGTGCAGCCTGTACAGCTTCTATTACTATTGGCAGAAAGGACGGACACCGGCGTCGGCGCTACTATCGTTACTAATAGGAATAACGACACTAGCAGCCGCCACTATAATACTAATACAGGACTGCTAGCAGAAAAGACAACGTTAGTACAGTTACTATCTACTGCTAGTAGAAACGACGACGTCGGCGCCGTTACTAAAGTAACTAATAGGAACAACGGCGCTAGCGCCGCTATCGCTACTACTAACAGAACGATAACCGACAGGAACAAGGACCGCTGTCGGCGCGTATAGTTACAGTCTTAGCAGCTAAGCCCTTCGAGTTTATAGAAGAGTGCCGCTACTTCGGACGCTACTAAAGCCGCTAGCGCTGCCGCCAACGGAACGGCCGCTACTAGCATACTTAAGTAGGATCTTAGTTAGGATCTTAGCTAGAGTCCGGCCAAGCTATTTGACTTTATAGAAAGCTGCCAACAGAAAGAAGCTACTAGAAATGACGACGCGAACAAAGTAAAGGCTTCTACTAATAAAAGTACGACACGATATATATATAAGACGATAGCAATATAACAGGGAAGATGCTAAGAAGGGAAGAAATAAAGCAACGTTGAAAGAAGCAATGTTAGACAAGGCGCCGTTAGATAAGGCGCTGTTAGATATAGCGACATTAGATAAGGCAATATTAGATAAGGTAACGTTAGAAGAGCTAACGTTGGAAGAGGTAACGTTGGAAGAGGTAACGTTAGAAGAGGTAACGTTAGAAGAGGTAACGTCGAAAAGAGAAGAAAAAGATGTAAGATTCAGGCACCTACGACAAGAAATTAGGCAGAAAGAGGCTGCTACACTACAAAAATAAGGAGAGAAAAGAAGATAAGAAGGCAGATACAAAAGAAGCCTATTAAAATAGAATAGAATAGAAAGATATAATTAGCTAGGAAGTTTGAAAGAAATAGAAGATATAGAGCCAGAATAGATAAGTAAGCAGTCGAGGGCAACCGCTAGTAAGGGAGGGGGGTAGTGTTACAGTTAATCTAAGCGCGCAGACACGATTCAATACAGCTGTTCTGATAACTATATCTCGAACTAAAGAGCAACAGGAATCTATATAGTAGTAGCGGTAAGCTTCGTAGTAGTGGTATGCCAAGGCCCGGCTTAGTCTAGAAGGGCCGAGCCGAAATTCTAAGGATCTACCCTATAACTTAGTCCTACCCCTTTCTGCTACTGCAACACTACCTCCCTCCCTTACTAGCGGTCGCCCTCGACCGCTTACTTATCTCCGTTCTATTCTATCTTATTCTGGCCAATTAGGCCTTCTCGATCTTCTATCTATCTTTCTTCTATTTCTGCCTCTTTTTCTTCTTAATTTTCGTCTACCTTTCGTCTTCTTTTTCCGTCCAGTTCGCTACTCTTTCTGCAAAAATTCTTCTTAAAATCGACGTTACCTCTTCTTTTCTTCTATCTTAAAAATATTAATCTTTTTCTCGTCTGTTTCTTCTTTATATTGTCGCTATCTAAAGTCTATTACTTAGCGTCTATCTGATCTACGCTATGTAACCCTTACTGTATAAACTTATCCGTCTAACTAGAGCTATCTAATCTGAGCTATTTGATCGGTGCTATAGCTCTATAAAGGTCCGGACGTAACCTTGGGATTTCTTCTTACTAAGGCTTAAGCGTTAATGCAAAAGGGGTCTGTCGTTAACTCCGTCTAGAAAATCGATCGGCCGAGCCTTTCGCTCTTATAGCGTCGTCGACGACCGTCGCGCCGACAGGGGCCGTCGTCGACTTTGTCTACGGAATCCGTCCGGCTAAGCTATCGGATTTCGTAGACGTTGTCGAAGACGGATACGAAACGTGCCGCTACGATCATTTCTTCGGCTTTCTCTTACTGAAAGAACAGACGCAGCTCTTCTTCTTTTCTATCGCTTCGGGAGCTATTATTTCCAGAGCTATCCAGGTCTCGGTTTTCTCAGATTCTGGATATAGAACTCTTTTAGCAGCTCCGCTAAGTTCTAGAGATTCTCGATCAGATGCTATTTATAGTCTTCTAGCTACCCCTTCTATAAGATTCTCGCTTTAATAGACCCCCTTATCTTCTTTATATCTATTACATCTTCTACCTCCTGCTCTTCTTCTTCGCCGTCTATCTTAATTGGTAGGGGTTTGATAAACCCCTGCACTGGAAGGCTATCTTTAGGGTCTAGGCTTAGCAGATCCGAATGGAAGACATCGTAGATCTGGAACAATCTCGGTAGCTTGAGCCGATAGATTACCAGTAACCTCTTTTCCACTATCGTAAATAGATCTATATAACAGGGGTTAAGCTTAGCGTTGCCTTTCAGCCTTAGGTTCTGCGTATTAAGCTATACCTTTTAGCCTTCCTCGAATTCTATTAGTAACCGCTTCCTATTAGCTCGAGCTACTATCTTTGCCTAAGCTAATTCTATCGCTTCTTTCGCTACCTAGACCGCTTCTTCTATCTGCGTCTTAAGTGCTTCTACTGCGGCGGCGGCGACCCTCTTTAATAAGCTGGCAGTAGAAGCTTCTAAAGAGCCGGACATATCCGGCGGCTAAAAGCTTATCCTTAGAAGATAGCCGTAAGTTATTATAAATAGCGCAAGCGAGGTAGCTTTGGATAGAGCCAAATTAGCGCAGAATTCGGCTATAGGCAACACCTTAGCCTAGTCTTCTTAATAATAGCTTTAGAAGATTCGTAGATATTTTTCTATCTTACGGTTAGCTACTTCCAATTAACCGTCTATCTAAGGGTAAGCGGCTATGCTAAGCTTTCTACAGATTCCAAGAACTTAGTTAATAGCCTTCTATACGTTGGTAGTGGATTAAGGACCCCTATCCGTAGTAATAGTGTCCGGCAGGCTATAATACTTCTATACGTGCTGAATCAGCATCTTCGCAGTGTCTTCTGCAGTAGTACCTTTATCCTTTGCGTAATAGGGGATAAAGTAGCGTTCCTTACTTAACCAATCTACTACGTTAAGTATAGCGTTGTATCTGTCGGAATCCGGTAGACCGGTTACGAAATCCATCGTAATATGCTGCTACAGTTTCTTGGGGATCGGTAGCGGCTTTAGTAGACTGGCCGGAAGGCTGTAGCGTAGCTTCGTAGCTCGGCATATGTAGCAGTTAGCAATAAACTAGTAGATTCGCTCGTAAATTTGCATAAACCAGTAGACCGTCCTTATAGCATCTATCGTCTTCTTCGTGCTAATGTAACCGACATCCTTAGAACTATAGACTAGCTAAATGACTTCCGTAAATAGTTCTTCTAGAACTATTAGCTTCCCTTAACTAGTCTTGCCAAGTTTCTAGTAATAGTTAAATCGCTCTACCTCTTCGTAAAGCGTCTCTTCTTTAGTAGTCGGTTCTATAGCGCAGATCCCTACTTCTTTTAGCACTTCGGCGTCTACTATCCGCTCGGTTAGCACTGTCTAGAACATATTCGGATCTTCTTTTACGCGGCTAGTCTTCTCTTCTCTTCTTGTTAGTACGTCGGCTTTTCCATTTTAAGTCCCTAATTAATAGGTAATCTTGAAATCGAATCTGGAAAAGTAGGCGGCCTATCGGGCTTGGCGGCGTAAGAGCTTCTGCATTTTGATAAAATAGGTTAGTAACTAATAGTCCGTAAGGACCTAGACTGTACTCTTTCTAGCTATAAGCTCCGGCTTGTATTTCTTAAAAGCTTGGATAATAGCTAACTGTTAGGGGGCGCCGCCCAGCCCAGGTCCTGGACCCGACCTAAGCTAGCCGTCGCCCTAAGGACTGCGACTTAGCGGCGCCAGTACGACCCTACCCTCTGTATAGAATCACCGACAGCACCCTACTCCTGTATAGAGGGAGAACCCTATAGCCCTGCATAGAGGGGAATTGCTGCCCCTCTAAACGGAGGGAAAACTCTGCACTACAATATAGAGGGAGAACTCCCGATCCTCTATATAGAGTGTAAACCTTGCTCCCCTGCATAGAGGGAAATTGCTAGCTTAGCTTCGTAGGTACAAATTGTACAGCAGCAGACGACGAAGGAACTGCCTATTAGTTCCTTTATGTAGCAACCTAACCTTAAGTTTCTAAACTAAGATTCTTAAGCCCTTATATTAGGAACTGATCTTACTGTCGGTAACCGCAGTAATACAACAAAGATAGACAGCGACATCTCTATAGAACCTACAGCTATGCAGGGACAGATGCACTGCGCGTACAAGGAGCTGTTGGCATACAAGGCCTAGCTCGAGCAGCAAGTAAGCCACTAGGCTACGATAAATTCCTAACGGGAACAGGAGCTACAACGGCCTAGGGCGTCCGATCGCGATCCGACCCCTACGACGACGACGACGAATACGATAGCCTACACCCCGACCCCTAAGAGCAAACTCCCCGACGTTACTACGTACGATAGTAAGGCTCCGGCCGAGTACCCCTCCTAGGCTGCCTAGATACGCTCTAAGCTTCTAGTCGACTTAGGAGCATACCCGACCGAGCTAGACAAGGTAGTTTACCTCTTTAGGAGGTTAAAGGGCAGGGCAGCAGCACGAATTCTGCCGTACTACGAGACGGCTATTGCCAACCCGGCAATAGCTACGACGACGATGCTCTAGGCAGCTCTTAACAAGAGCTATAAGGACCCAGACCGCGAGAGCCGAGCACTCCTATAGGTTAACACAATAAAACAAGGACGCAAGACTGTACAAGAATTCCTCGCAGAATATAACTAGACTCTAGCAGAGGCAGGAGGTCTCTAATAGGAGGACAGGATAAAAATTACCTCTTTAGAGGTAGGCCTCTCTAAGGAGATTATAATAGGACTAGTAGGCATAATACGACTAGCTACGTATAAGGAATTCTGCGATCTCCTTAGAATAGTCGACGACTAGCAGCGCAGGCTCGGACGGATAAGCTGCGCTTACGAAATAAGACAACCCCTCTAGCGGCAGACGGATGCTATAGACTAGGAACCAACAATAACGAGGGTGGCGGCAGCCGTTACTGTACGGCCAAGGGCCGCTACCAAAAGGGCGCAATAGGTAGATATAGCTACTATTAACAAGAGACGAGCAGAAGGGAGCTGCTACAGGTGTAGCAAGATAGGCTACACTATATAGAATTGCAGGCTTTTGCTAGTAGAGAGACCTAGGGGACGGCCGACCACCGCAAGGGTGGCAACTACAGCGTCCTAACAAGAGGATTAGGAGTCCTACTCGGACGATAACGAGTCGGGAAAAGAGTAGCCTCTAAGCAAAGGCTCTGCTAGAGGCGTATATAAGATAGATTGCCAAATTAAAGCACTACTTAGCTATCTTTTAAGAGCAACTACATAACGACTACGCCGTTTATCGTACGGCCAACAGTAAACAGGTCCGCAACAGCGCGGACATTGATTAACACAGGATGTTTAGTGTACAGAGTAATTAGCAAAGACTTCGTACAGAGACACTGGATTAAGACGACCCCTACTGTACCTGTACGCATATTAGGTATTACTAGGCAAGGACCAGACATTACCTATATAGTAAAAGTAATGATAGAGATACAGGGACACTATAAGCAGGACTTATACCTCTATGTCGTATAGGACAAGTTGGGGTATAACCTAATACTAGGGAAACTCCAGATAGAGCACTAGCAGGGCAAGCTAGACGTTGGACGAGGACGGCTATACCTAGCAGTAACGAAGCAGAGGCTCCGAGACTAAGGGAGAGTCCTGCAGGACGACACTGCTACGGCCGAAGTCAATACAGCGAAGAAGCAGAGGCCCCGAGACTAAGGGAAGGCTCCGCAGGGTAACAATGCTAAGGCCGAAATCAACACTGCAACAGCGGACATCGAGAAGGCATTAGCGCCTAAGAAAGTAACAAACCCCTGTACGAAGCTCCTAAGGGAATACGTAGGATACCTGGACCTCTTCGAGCCAAAGTCGGCCTCGAAACTGCCGCTACACTAAGGAGAAGGGATTAACTACGACATCTAGCTAGAGCCCCGTCCGGATAGGAGTCTGCTGGAGGTACTGTATAGACCGCTGTATAGAATGTCCTATAGAGAACTCCTAGTACTGCGCAAGACACTAGACGACCTACTTGCCAAAGGTTTCATTTAGGTAAGTACCTTATCTGCAGGAGCCCTAGTGCTGTTTGTCTATAAGGAGGGGAAGGCCGGCTTGCGTTTCTGCGTAGACTACAGAGGCATTAACGCGATTACTAAGAAGGACCAGTACCCCCTACCCCTTATTAAGGAGACTCTCGGACAGATTAGCAAGGCAAAGTAGTTTACTAAGCTTAACGTAGTCTCGGCTTTCTACAACATATAGATTAAGGAAGGCTATAAATGGATAACTGCCTTCTATACGAGATATAGTCTTTTTAAGTAGCTTGTTACCCCCTTTAGCCTTGCTAACGCACTGGCAACCTTCCAAAGGTATATTAACAAGTCCTTGTAAGGGTTACTAGACGACATCTGCTCAGCGTACCTCGACGACACCCTAGTCTTTACAGACAGTACCTATGCAGATTACGTACAGGACGTTAAGAAGGTGCTAGATCGACTGTAGCAGGCTGGCTTGTACCTCGACATCGACAAATATAAATTCAGTGTCTAGTGTACAAAATACCTAGGGTTTATTATCGAGGCAGGGAAAGGCATTAGCATAGATAGTAGGAAGATTAATGCTATTAAGCAATAGAAGCTGCCTACAAGCGTTAAGGGCGTACAGGAATTTCTTAGGTTTGCCAACTTCTACTACTAGTTTATACAGAACTACTCGGAGATCGTACGCCCCCTAGTCGAGCTAACGCATAAGGACAAGCCGTTTAAGTAGACGGATGAGTGCGATAGGAGCTTTAACAAGCTAAAGGAGCTCTTTACTACAGGACTAACACTTACTGCCTTCGACCTAGAACATACGACGATACTGAAAACCGACTCCTTAGGGTATTGCATTAGAGATATCCTGTTACAGATAGGCTCAGACGGACTCCTGCACCTATACGCGTACTTCTCTAAGAAGAACTCCCTAGCTAAGTGCAACTACCCTATCTACGACAAGGAATTGCTGGCAGTCGTACAGTGTTGCGAAGTATAGGATAGAGAACTCCGCTCGGTACCCGAGTTCCTCGCCCTAACTAACTACAAGAATCTAGAGTACTTTACGCAGCCCCGGAAGCTGTCTAAGAGGCATATACAATAGGCAATGTACCTAAGCCGGTTTAATATAAGACTCCAGTATTGCAAGGGCAAGGACAATAGTAGGGCCGATGCGCTATCTAGACGGGACTAGAACATGCCAACGACGTACGAGGACGACCAGCTAAAGTTACGAACATTCCAGATATTCAAGGAGGAGCTAGGCGAGGAGACTATCTGCCTAGCGGCAACACACCTATAGGAACCCTAACTGCAAGTATAGGAAGAGGCAGTAGAGAAGGACGAGGTATACTAAGGGGCCTATATAGCGATCTAAGGAGGGCAGCGGAAGCTCCTAGCAGAGCTCTATCTTAAGGTGTCGGCAGCAGAGTGCTTAGTAGACGAGGAGAACAACCTAAAGTTTAGGAATCGGATTTAGGTCCTAGCAGACGAGAAGCTCTGTACGAGCTTAATACAACGGGCATATAATTCTATAGCGACCGGGTACCTAGGGCGCGAGGAAACGTACAGCATCGTTGCTAGGGACTACTACTAGCCGGCTATAGCAAAGGACATCCGCAGGTTTGTATAGAACTGCGATATATACGGACGGACAAAGCCCTAGCAGAAACTAAAGCATAGGCTGCTAAAACCCCTACCGATCCCAGACCGGTCCTAGCAAGACCTAACAGTGGACTTTATTACAGATCTCCCTAAGAGCGACGGACGGTAGAATATTATAGTAGTTACGGACAAGTTAACAAAGGTAGTAATACTAGAGGGAATAGACTCTATTACGGCTAAGGACTCCGCCTGGGCCTTTATACAGACGACGTTTAGCAAGCACGGTTTCCCTCGGTCAATTGTGTTAGACCGGGGTACGCAGTTTACGAGCTAGCTCTAGGCAAGGGTCTGCCAGTTGCTAAAGGTAGAACGTCGCCTGTTAACCGTATAGTACCTGTAGACAGACGGTGCAACGGAGAGGGTTAGTTCGACATTAGAAGCGTACCTCTAAGCGTACGTCGACTATAACTAGACGAACTGGAACAGCCTCCTCCCTATAGCAGAGCTGGCTATTAATAGCTATACGGCTAACGCTATAGGATTGTCCCCCTTCTTTATAGCCTATAGATACGACTACTCCCTGCTCCTACTAACCCTAAGTAGTAACACTCTGCGCCCTGTACGATCCCTAATTCAGCAGGGAGAGGCTATCGTACAGACGATTACGAACGCCTACTAATAGGCAAAGGCGAGCCTAGCTATAGCTTAACAGAATGCAGAAGAGCAGGCTAACAAGGGACGGCAGGCTGCACCAAGGTACGAGGCAGGGGATAAGGTCTAGCTAAACTAGCGAAACATCTATATAGACCGGCCGAACAAGAAGCTAGATTAGAAGAACAGGAAGTTTACAGTAGTCCGACTAGTAGGGACATATGCTGTACGACTTAACACTCCCCTAGGGATCTACCTAGTCTTCTACGTAGACCTCGTACAGCTAGCGAACACGGACCCCCTACTATACTAGACGACAGACGACGCGCGCCTACCCGCGATTATAACTAAGGGCTAGGAAGAATACAAGGTAGAAGGAATCCTTAAGAGCTAAAGGAAGCGGGGGAAGGTAGAGTACCTAGTAAAATAGAGAGGATAGGCAGAGCCTATATAGGAACTGTACGAGGCCCTGCAAGACACAACTGCGCTAGACAGGTAGGAGGAGAACCATCCCCCTGCCTAGTTACAGTAACACTGTGCTATATAGCGAAAAGGGGCACGATCTACCCTAAGGACAGGGGAGCCGCTAGCAACTTAGGTTGCCAAAGGATCGAGAATTACGACGCAGGACACTACAGGATCCTACCGACACTACACTGTATAACACCGTATAGAGGAAGGATAGGAGGAAGGAGACAGTTAGGAGACAGGTAGGAGGGGTAGAAATAAGAGGGGAACGAGAGCAACACCGTCCGGAAACTTTACATACTACCTTAAGGTAGCTTACTGGCCACTAACCCTAAGACCCAAGGCAGCCAACTCTACACCCGAAACCTCAATTACCTCCTAGACGGAAGGGGCCCTAGCACTAGGGAGTAGAAGGGTAGCTTAGCAACACCCTGCTACTAGCTAACGTAGTACCTAAGACGTTAGCTTAGACTGTACAGAGGACGGGAACACGTAAGAACCGGAAGCGAAGCTGCTAGTCGAATTGAGTATACTACTACTAGAGGTAGAAATAGGAGGGGGACCCCAGCTAGACGAGCAGAAGGGAAGCCAGCGACTACGAGGGAGCTACAACGAGCCCGGCCGGACAGGGCGGGTAGTATAGTAGTAGCGACTAGTAGTGGCAGGTAGGTAGTAGTAACTAGTAGTAGGGCTAGGGTAGACAGTGCACGTAAATAGTAGATAGCGGTTAGTAATAGTAGTAGTAATAGTGGTAGTGGCGGACGGCTAAGCGGACAGTTAGCAGGTAGAGAATAAAGAAGAAAGAGAGGAAGAGAAAGGGAGAAAGGGGAAAGGGTTTATATACAGAGTAGTAGCTGCCTGCCTTATAGAGCAATAACAACTAGGGCAGCTGCTACAACTGTATAAGGGAGGACAAACAAGGCAACTACAACCTAGGGCCTATACGAGCGACGACCTACTAGACAACTAGACAGAGGTAGGAACATCTACCTAGGAGTAAAACTCTGGACGACGACTAAGGGATAAAGCCAGAGCCAAATAGCCCGGTAGCGCCGGACCGTACGGTTAGGACGTAGAGTGCATAGCTAGAGCTAGAGGGTAGGAGGGGAAGGAGCAGACAGAACCGAGCACCTCCTACACCTTTATAACCGCTTACAGGCCTCCTTACCCTTAGCCTCGGCTTCGTTGAATTGGCAAACAGAACCGGCTAAGGTTAGGTAGAAGCGATCCAGCACTACCTGCCTTCCCTGCCTAGAGATCTAGGAGGACAAGTCCAAGGCTAGACCAGCGGAAAGAGGGGGTTATCAGTTAGGTGCCTAGGCGAAGAGGGGAAAGCGCTACGCGCTAGAGGAACAGCTAAGCGTATACGATACGCTGCTATACGAAAGAAGCACTACGAGAAGGGAGGGGGGGTATTGTTAGAGGGCGCCGCCTAGCCTAGGTCCTAGACCCGACCTAAGCTAGCTGTCGCCCTAAGGACTGCGACTTAGCAGCGCTAGCACGACTCTACCCTCTGTACGGAATCACTAACAGGACCCTACTCCTATACAGAGGGAGAACCCTATAGCCCTATACAGAGGGGAATTGCTGCCCCTCTAAACGGAGGGAAAACTCTATACTACCGTATAGAGGGAGAACTCCCGATCCTCTGTATAGAGTGTAAACCTTGCACCCCTGCATAGAGGGAAATTGCTGGCTTGGCTTTGTAGGTACAAATTGTACAGCAGCAGACGACGAAGGAACTGCCTATCAGTTCCTTTATATAGATACCTAACCTCAAGTTTCTAAACTAAGATTCTTAAGCACTTACACTAACAGTTCCTTGTCGTAGATAGCGTAGTTCGGCTTAGCTTTATTTATAGACTTGCTAAAGAAAGCTACTAGATAAAGGGCCTTATTGTTGTTGTTATACTAAGAAAGAACCCCTACTATAACTGTATTAGAAGCATCCGTCTCTAGGTAGATTGTCTTTTCTGGCTGGAAGTGCGCTAGCACTAGTGCTGTAGCTACAGCAGTCTTTAATTAGTAGAAGGCTTCTGTATAATCCGAGCACATAGATAATCCGAGCACGCAGATATAATTTAATACAGCTGTTTTAATAACTATATCTCGAACTAAGGAAGGAAAGGAATCTATGTAGCGGTAGGTAAGGGCTTTAGGGGTAGTATGCCAAGGCCCGGCTTAGTCCAGAAGGGCCGAGCCGAAATTCCAAGGGTCTACCCTATCGCTTAGTCCCACCCCTTTCTGCTGCTGCAACACTACCCCTCTCCCTTATTAGCGGTCGACCTCGACCGCTTACTTAGCGCTCTCTCTCTTTTTTTTTCTTTTTTGATTCGCCTTCTTCTTCTTCCGCTTCTGCTGCATCGTCTTTTCCTTCTATCTTATTCCCAGTTCTTTCTGCGGAAAACCCTTTTTAATATCGACGTTACTTCTTCATTTCTTCTATCTAAAAACATCGTTCCTTTAGTATCTTCTTTTTTTTTCTTACATCGTCGCTATCTGAAGTCCTTCGGATAGCGTCTATCTAATTGGAGCCGTCTAATCTAAGCTAGCAGCTATCTGAGCTGCAGTGTAGTTGGCCTATACGCCGCTGCAGAGGTCTATATAGATCTATCCGCGGCTCGCTATCTCTTCTTCCTTTTCTTCTCTACTAAGGCCTTAAGCGCTACCGCAAAGCTGCTTTGGTTGCGTTAGCTTCGTTCTTCGCCGTTATTATCTTTCCGGCTAAGCCGGCGGATAGTAGTAACAGAGAGCAAAGACCATTACAAAGCGCGCTGACGCAGTGGCGCCGTCCTCGGCTTTACTATTATTATCGAACCGGCAAAGCCAGCGGTAGTAGTAGTGGAGCCGAGGACTCTAGCCAAGCGTATCGCTGCGATCGTTTCCATCGGCTTCCGCACTGATAGAGCGGACGCGGTTTATCTTCTTCTTCCAGAGCTATTATTTCCTTAGCTACTTAGGCCTCGGCTTCTTCGGATTCCGCTTGTAAAACTCCTTTAGCAGCTCTACCAAATTCCGGAGATTCTCGACTAGATACTATTTATAGTCTTCCGGCTATCCCTTCTATAAGATCCTTGCTTTAATAGACCCTCTTATCTTTCTTATGTCTACTACATCTTCTACCTCCTACTCTTCTTCTTTACTATCTATCTCGATTAGTGGGGGTTCGGCGAGCCGCTGTTCCGGAAGGCCGTCTTTAGGGTCTAGGCTTAGCAGATCCGAATAGAAGACATCGTAGATCTGGAACGACTCTAGTAGCTAGAGCCGATAGGTTACCGGCGATCTCTTTTCTACTATCTTGAACGGACCTACGTAGCAGGGGTTGACCTTGGCGTTACCTTTTAGCCTTAGGTTCCGCGTGTTAAGCTATACCTTTTGGCCTTCTTCGAATTCTATCGGTAACTGCTTTCTATTAGCTCGAGTTACTATCTTCTTTTAAGCCGATTTTATCGCCTCTTTCGCTACCCGGATCGCTTCTTCTATCTGATATTTGAGCACTTCTGCCGCAGCGGCGGCGACTCTCTTTGACGGGGTAGCAGTAGAAGGTTCCGAAGAGCTAGGCGGCTGAAAACTTATCCTCGGAAGATAGCTATAAGTTATCTCGAACGGCGCTAGCGAGGTAGCTTCTAACTGTGCTAAATTAGCGCAGAATTTGGCCATCGGCAATACCCTAACCCACTCTGCTTAATAATAACTGCAGAAGATTCGTAGGTATTTCTCTATCTTACAGTTAGCTACTTTAGACTAGCTGTCGGTCTAAGGGTAAGCGGCTATGCTAAGCTTTCTGCAGATTCCAAGAACTTAGTTAATAGTCTTCTATACATCGGCGGTGAATTAAGGACCCTTATTCGTAGTGATAGTGTCCGGTAGGCTATAGTGTTTCCATACGTACTAAATCAGCATTCTCGGTGTCTCTTCTATAGTAGTTCCTTTATCCTTTGCTTAGTAGGAGATAAAGTGGCGTTGCTTTCTTAAACGATCTACTACGTTAAGCGTAGCATTATATCTATCGGAATCCGGCGGGCCGGTTACGAAGTCTATCGTAATGTGCTGCTACAGTTTCTTAGGGATCGGAAGTAGCTTTAGTAAACTGGCCGGAAGTCCGTAACGGGGTTTCGCGGCTCGACACATGTAACAATTGGCGATAAACCAGTGGATCTGCTCAAAGATTCGCGGAAACCAGTAGATCGTCCTTACTGCTTCTATCGTCTTCTTAGAGCTAGCGTAGCCAACATCCTTAGAACTATAGACTAGCTAGATAACCTCTATAGTTAGTTCTTCCAGAACTATTAGCTTCCCTAAGCCTGTTTTGCTAAGCTTCTGCTACTGATTAAGCTGCTCTACCTTCTCGTAGAGCGTCTCTCCTTCGGTCGGCTGTTCTATTACGTAGATCCCTGCTTCTTTTAACACCTCGGCGTCTACTATCCGTTTGGTCAACACCTTCTGGAACATTTTCGGGTCTTCTTTCGCGCGGCTGGTCTTCCCTTCTCTTCTCGTTAGCGCGTTAGCTTTTCTATTTTAAGATCTGGGTCAATAGGTAATCTTAAAGTCAAATCCGGATAAGTAGGCGGCCTACCGAGCTTAGTAGCGCGATAGCTTCTACGTCTTTATAAAATAGGTCAGTAACTAATAGTCCGTAAGGACCTGGACTGTGCTCTTTCTGGCTATAAGCTCCGGCTTCCACTCCTCGAAAGTCTGGATAATAGCCAGCAGTTCTTTGTCTTAGATAGCGTAGTTCCGCTTAGCTTCGTTTATAGACTTGCTAAAGAAAGCTACTAGATAGAGGGTCTTGTCGGCGTTATTATACTAAGAAAGGACCCCTGCAGTTACTGTATCGGAAGCGTCCGTTTCTAGGTAGATTGTCTTTTCCGGTCAGAAGTGTGCCAACACTAGCGCTAAGGCTACTGCTTCTTTTAGTCAGTTAAAAGCCTCTGTGCACTTCTTGTTCTATACGCCAGCGGCCTCCTTCTTTAATACCTTATTTAGGGGTCTCGCTATCTTGCTAAAGTCCTTAATAAACTGTTGGTAGTAGCTGCAGAATCCGAGAAACGCTCTAATTTGGGTAGTGTTTCCGGATTTCGGTTGCTTCTACTCCGCGACGGCGGGGACCTTTAAGGGGTCTATCCGAATTCCCTCTCTGCCGACAATAAGGCCAAGATATTTGACCTCGGTCTGATAGAACTCGCTCTTCTTTATGTCCGCGTTTAATCCGACCTTGCAGAGCCTAGTTAGCACTCTCTCGATGTGGTCCGTATACTGCTCTCTCGTTCTAACCCTAAACCCTAATATAACGCGGTACACTTAAGCCAAAAGGGACTGGTCAAGTAACTCGGAAGTGACTTGACCAATGTCTACTAGATATATAAACCTTGGCAAGGCATAGTAATAACACGGGCCAACCTACACCGTATTACTACCCCCTGCGCTACAGGCTTACGACCTCGTAAGCTGCGCTTACTTACAGGCTACATATGCTATTGCACAGCCCCCCTATGCAGCATACGCAATCAACCCCCCCCCCGGCAGGTCTGCATACAGCTAGCTGGACCTTTACCGGGTCTGCCTTATTCTGTACAGAGTAGTGGACAAACGGACATACGTTAACGCTGCTTCCACTCTCCCGTTAGGCTAGAGAGGGAAGAATCTATATACAAGCGGAGGTAGAGGTATTGAAGTGTGCGCCAAGCCTGGTCCTGCCAAGCCTGCTACCTTCTAGCACCTTCCAGCCCTCTATATCCGTATTACCTGCTTCTGTTAAGCCTTTGCTTAGTATCTAGTAGCTATATAGCCAGGCTTTCCGTACGCGTAGCAGGTGGAGACGAACGACGAGCGCGGCGAATAAGGTAGCTGCTAGGGGCCTCGTCGGAAGGGCGCGGCGGGTAGGCGCGTTGCCGGCGCCGACGATAGCTTCTGGTTCGATTCGCGCAATGCCGATTTTGCGTAGGCGCTTAGGTTTCTGGCAGTAACTCTCGCTCTGTAAAGGGCTTAAGAATCTTGGTTTAGAAACTTAAGGTTAGGTATCTACATAAAGGAACTAATAGGCAGTTCCTTCGTTGTCCGCTGCTGTACAATTTGTACCTACGAAGCCAAGCTAGTAATTTCCTCCTATATAGGGGTGCAAGGTTTACACTCTGTATAGAGGATCGGGAGTTCCCCCTCTATATAGTAGTGCAGAGTTTTCTCTCTATTTAGAGGGGCAGCAGTTCCTCTCTGTATAGGACTATAGGGTTCTCCCTCTGTACAGGAGTAGGGTCCTGTCGGTAATTCCGTATAGAGGGTAGGGTTATGCTAGCGCTGCTAAGTCGTAGTCCTTAGAGCGACAGCTAGCTTAGGTTAGGTCTAGGACCTAGGCTGGGCAGCGCCCCCTAACAATACCCCCCCTCTCCCTTCTTGTAGTGCCTTTTTTGTACAGCGCCGTACTGGACATCCTTAGCTCCTAGTGTTCCTCTACTAGGTAGCGCTTTCCCGTCCTCGCCTAGCTACCTAACTGTTAGCCTCCCTCTTTACCGGTTTAACCTTAGACTTGTCCTCCTAAGTGTATAGGTAGGGAAGGCAGGGGGTGCTAGATCGGTTCTACCTAACCTTAGCCGGCTCCGTTTTCCAATTTAACAGAGCTAAGGTTAAGGCTAAGGAGGCCTGCCTGCAGTTATAAAGGTACAGGAGGCACTCGGACCCGCCTGCTCCTTCTCCTCCTACCCTCGAGCCCTAGCTATACGCTCTACGTCCTAACTGTACAGACTAGTACTAACAGGCTATTTGGCTCTGTTCCTGTCCCTTAGTCGCTGTCCGGAGTTTTACTCCTAGGTAGATGTTTCCGCCTCTGTCCGGTTGTCTAGTAGGCTGCCGCTCGTATAGGCTCTAGGTTGTAGTTGCCTCGTCTGTCTCCCTTTATCCAGCTGTAGTAGCTGCCCTAGTTGTTATTGCCCTATAAGGCAGGCAGCTACTACTCTGTATATAAACCCCTTCCCTTTCCCCTCTCTCTCTTCTTCTCCTTCTTCTTTATCCTCTACCTGCTACCTGTCCGTCCGGCCGTCCACTACTACTACTATTAACTACTAACTACTAGCTACTACTAGTTACTACTACTATGCTACCTACCCCGTCTAGGCGTGCTTATTATAGCTCCCTCGTAGTTGCTAGCTCTCTCTCTGCTTGTCCGGCCAAGGTCTCCTCCTATTTCTACCTCTAGCAGTAGGATGCTTAATTTAACCTGCAGCTTCGCTTCCGGTTTGTACAGGTTTCTGTCCCTGTACAGTCTAAGCTAACATCTTAGGTGCTACATTAACTAGTAGCAGGGTGTTGCTAAGCTACCCTTCTACTTTTCCTAGTACTAGGGCTCCTTCCGTCTAGGAGGTAATTAAGGTTATAGCTGTAGAGTTGGCTGCCCTAGGTCCTAGGGGTAGTAGCTGGTAGGCTACCTTAAGGTAGCTTATAAAAGTTTTCGGAGAGTGTCGCTCTTAACCTCTCTTACTTCTACCTTCCCTCCCTTCTGTTTTCTAGCTGTTCCCTTCCTCTAGCCCTTCCTTCGTATAGTGTCGTACGGGGTCGTGTTAGTAGGATTCTATAATGTCCTATATCGTCGTCCTCGATCCTTTGGCAACTTAAGTTGCTAGCAGTTACCCTGTCCTTAGGGTAGATTATGCCCCTCTTCGCTGTACAGCGCAGTGTTACTGTAACTAGGCAGGGGGATAGTTCTCCTCCTACCTGTCCAGTGCAGTTGTGTCCTATAGAGCCTTGTACGGTTCCTACGTAGGCTCTGCCTATCCTCTCTACTTTACTAGGTATTCTACCCTCTTCTACCTTCTTCGGCTCTTAAGGATTCCTTCTACCTTATACTCTTCTTAGCCCTTAGTTATAATTGGTATTAGGCGCGCGTCGTCCGTTGTCTAGTGCAGCAGGGGGTCCGTGTTCGCTGGCTGTACGAGGTCTACGTAGAAGACTAGATAGATCCTTAGGGGAGTGTTTAGTCGTACAGCGTATGTCCTTACTGGTCGGACTACTGTAAACTTCCTGTTTCTCTAATCTAGTTTCTTGCTTAGCCGGTCTGTACGGATGTTTCGCTAGTTTAGCTAGACCTTATCCCCTGCCTCGTACCTTAGTGCAGCCTGTCGTCCCTTGTTGGCCTGCTCTTCTGCGTTCTGTTAAGCTATAGCTAGACTTGCCTTCGCCTATTTATAGGCGTTCGTAATCGTCTGTACGATAGCCTCTCCCTACTGAATAGGGGATCGTATAGGGCGCAGGGTATTACTACTTAGGGTCGGTAGGAGCAGGGAATAGTCGTATCTATAGACTATAAAGAAGGGGGACAATCCTATAGCGTTAGCTGTACGGCTGTTAATAGCTAGCTCCGCTATAGGGAGAAGTCGGTTCTAGTTCGTCTGGTTATAGTTAACGTACGTATAGAGGTATGCTTCTAATGTCGAATTGACCCTCTCTGTCGCCCCATCTGTCTGCAGGTGCTATGCGGTTAACAGGCGACGTTCTACCTTTAGCAACTAGCAGACCCTCGCCTAGAGCTGGCTCGTAAACTGCGTGCCCTAGTCCGACACAATTTACTAAGGAAATCCGTGTTTGCTAAACATTGTCCGTATAAATGCCTAGGCAGTGTCCTTAGCCGTAATGGAGTCTATTCCCTCTAGTATTACCCCCTTCGTTAGCTTGTCTGTAACTACTATAATATTCCGCTGTCCGTCGCTCTTAGGGAGGTCTGTAATAAAGTCTACTGTTAAGTCTTGCTAGGGCCGGTCTGGGATCGGTAGGGGCTTTAGCAGCCTATGCTTTAGCTCGCAGTAGGGCTTCGTCCGTCTGCATATATCGCAGTTCTGTACGAACCTGCGAATGTCCTTCGCTATCGCCGGCTAGTAGTAGTCCCTAGCGACGATGCTGTACGTCTCCTTACGCCCTAGGTGCCTAGTAGCTATAGAGTTATGCGCCCGTTGTATTAAGCTCGTATAGAGCTTCTCGTCTGCCAGGACCTAAATCCGATTCCTGAACTTTAGGTTGTTCTCCCTGTCTACTAAGCACTCTGCTGCCGACACCTTAAGGTGGAGCTCTGCTAGGAGCTTTCGCTGTCCTCCTTAGATCGCCGTACAGGCCCCTCGGTACACCTCGTCCCTTTCTACTGCCTCTTCCTATACTTGCAGTTAGGGATCCTAAAGGTGTGTCGCTGCTAGGCAGATAGTCTCCTCGCCTGGCTCCTCCTTAAACATCTGGAATGTTCGTAACTTTAGCCAGTCGTCCTTGTACGTTATTAGCATGTCCTAGTCCTGTCTGGATAGCGCATCGGCTCTGCTGTTGTCCTTACCCTTGCGATACTGGAGTCTTATATTAAACCGGCTTAGGTACATTGCCTATCGTACGTGCCTCTTAGACAGCTTCTAGGGCTGCGTAAAGTACTCTAGGTTCTTGTAGTCCGTTAGGGCAAGGAACTCGGGCACTAAGCGGAGTTCTCTATCCTATGTTTTACAACACTATACGACTGCTAGCAACTCCTTGTCGTAGATAGGGTAGTTGCACTTAGCTAGGGAGTTCTTCTTAGAGAAGTATGCGCATAGGTATAGGAGTCCGTCCGAGCCTACTTAGGACAGGATACCTCCAATACAGTATCCCGAGGAGTAAGTTTCTAGTATTGTCGTACGCTCTAGGTCGAAGGCGGCAAGCGTTGGTCCTGTAGTAAAGAGCTCCTTTAGCTTGTTAAAGCTCCTATCGCATTCGTCCGTCTACTTAAACTGCTTGTCCTTGTACGTTAGCTTAACTAGGGGGCGTACAATTTCCGAGTAGTTCTGTATAAACTAGCGGTAGAAGTTGGCAAACCTAAGGAATTCCTATACGCCCTTAACGTTCGTAGGCGGCTGCTATTGCTTAATGGCATTAATCTTCTTTCTATCTATACTAATGCCTCTTCTTGCGTTAATAATAAAGCCTAGGTATTTCGTACGCTAGACATTGAATTTACATTTGTCGATGTCGAGGTACAAGCCAGCCTGCTGCAGTCGGTCCAGCACCTTCTTGACGTCCCGTACGTAGTCTGCGTAGGTGCTGTCCGTAAAAACCAGGGTATCGTCGAGGTATGCCGAGCAGATGTCGTCTAGTAACCCTTGCAAGGACTTGTTAATATACCTTTGGAATGTTGCCGGTGCGTTGGCAAGGCTAAAGGGGGTAACAAGCTACTTAAAGAGACTATATCTCGTACGGAAGGCAGTTATCTATTTACAACCTTCCTTAATCTGTATCTTGTAGAAGGCTAAGACTACGTTAAGCTTAGTAAACCACTTCGCCTTGCTAATCTGTCCGAGAGTCTCCTTAATAAGGGGTAGGGGGTACCGGTCCTTCTTAGTAATCGCGTTAATGCCTCTATAGTCTACGTAGAAACGCAATCCGGCTTTCCCTTCCTTATAGACAAACAGTACTAGGGCTCCTACGGACGACGTACTTGCCCGAATGAATCCTTTGGCAAGCAGGTCGTCCAGTGTCTTGCGCAGTACTAGGAGTTCCTTAGAAGACATTCTATACAGCAGTCCGTACAGCACCTCTAGCAGGCTCCTATCTAGACGGGGTTCTAGCTAGATGTCGTAGTTAATCCCTTCTCCTTAGTGTAGCGGCAGCTTCGAGGCCGACTTTGGCTTAAAGAGGTCCAGGTATCTAGCATACTCCTTTAGGAGCTTCGTACAGGGGTCCGTTACTTTCTTAGGTGCTAATGCCTTCTTAATGTCTGCCGTCGCTGTGTTGATTTCGGCCTTAGCATTGTTACTCTACAGAGCCTTCCCTTAGTCTTAGGGCCTCTGCTTCGTCGACGTATTGGCCCCGGCCGTAGCGTTGTCGTCCTGCTAGGCCCTTCCCTGGTCTCGGAGCCTCTGCTTCGTTACTGCCAGGTACAGCCGTCTACGTCTAACGTCTAGCTTGCCCCTCTAGCGCTCTATCTATAGCTTCCCTAGTATTAGGTTATACCCTAACTTGTCCTGTACAACATAGAGGTATAAGTCCTGCTTATAGTGTCCCTGTACCTCTATCGTTACTTTTACTATATAGGTAATGTCCGGTCCTCGTCTGGTAATGCCCAGTATGTATACAGGTACAGTAGGGGTCGTCTTAATCCGGTGTCTCTGTATAAAGTCTTCGCTAATTACTCCGTACACTAAACATCCTATGTTAATTAATGTCCGCGCCGTTGCGGATCCGTTTAACGTTGGCCGTACGATAAACGGCGTCGTCGTTATGTAGTTGCTCTTAAAAGATAGCTAAGTAATGCTTTGATTTAGCAATCTATCTCGTATACGCCTCTAGCAGAGCCTTCGCTTAGAGGCTACTCTTTTCCTAACTTGTTGTTATCTGAGTAGGATTCTTAATCTTCTCGTTAGGGCGCTGCAGTTGCTACCCTTGCAGTGGTCGGCCGTCCCCTAGGTCTCTCTGCTAGCAAAAGCCTGCAATTCTGTACAGTGTAGCCTATCTTACTATACCGGTAGTAGCTCCCTTCTGCTCGCCTCTTGTTAAGGGTAGCTATGTCTACCTATTGTGCCCTTTTAGTAGCGGCCCTTGGCTGTATAGTAACGGCTGCCGCTGCCCTCGTTGTCGTTAGTTCCTAGTCTATAGCGTCCGTCTGTCGCTAGAGGGGTTGTCTTATCTCTTAAGCGCAGCTTATCCGTCCTAGCCTGCGCTGCTAGTCGTCGACTATCCTAAGGAGATCGCAGAATTCCTCGTACGTAGCTGGTCGCATTACGCCTACTAGCCCTATTATAATCTCCTTAGAGAGGCCTACCTCTAAAGAGGTAATTTTTATCCTGTCCTCCTATTAGAGACCTTCTGCTTCTGCCAAAGTCTAGTTAAATTCTGCAAGGAATTCTCGTATAGTCTTGCATCCTTGTTTTATCGTATTGACCTGTAGGAGTGCTCGGCTCTCGCGGTCTAGGTCCTTGTAGCTCTTGTCTAGAGCTGCCTAGAGCATCGTCGTCGTAGCTATTGCTGGGTTGGCAATAGCCGTCTTGTAGTACGGCAGAATTCGTGCTGCCGCCCTGCCCTTTAACCTCCTAAAGAGGTAAACTACCTTGTCTAGCTCGGTTGGGTATGCTCCTAAGTTGACTAGAAGCTTAGAGCGTATCTGGGCAGCCTAGGAGGGGTACTCGGCCGGAGCCTTACTATTGTATATAGAGACGTCGGGGAGTTTGCTTTTAGGGGTTAGGGTGTAGGCTATTATGTTTATCGTCGTTGTAGGGGTCGGATCGCGATCAGACGCCCTAAGCTGTCGTAGCTCCTGTTCCCGTTAGGAAATTATCGCAGTCTAGTAGCTTACTTACTGCTCGAGCTGCCTCTTGCTTTCTAGCAGCTCCTTGTATACGCAGTGCATATACCCCTCTATAGCTGTAGTTTCTATAGGGATGTCGCCGTCTATCTTTGTTTTATTACTATAGTTACTAACAGTAAGATTAGTTCCTAATATAAAGGGCTTAAGAATCTTAGTTCAGAAACTTAAGGTTAGGTATCTATATTAAGGAACTGATAGGCAGTTCCTTCGTCGTCCGCTGCTGTACAATTTCTACTTACGAAGCTAAGCTAGCAATTTCCTCCTGTACAGAGGTGCAAGGTTTACACTCTGTACAGAGGATCGGGAGTTCCCCCTCTATACAGTAGTGCAGAGTTTTCCCTCTATCTAGAGGGGCGGCAGTTCCCCTCTATGCAGGACTATAGGGTTCTCCCTCTATACAGGAGTAGGGTCCTGTTAGTAATTCTGTACAGAGGGTAGGGTTATGCTAGCGCCGCTAAGTCGTAGTCCTTAGGGCGACGGCTAGCTTAGGTCAGGTCCAGGACCTGGGCTGGGCAGCGCCCCCTAACACGCTCGGTGCATAAAGCTCTCAAGGTCTTCGTTTTCTACCAAAGCTATAGCTATAGCTAGTTTAGGGTTCAGCTTCTGCCTTAGTAAGTGTAACTGCTTATCTTCTAACACTTTGGCTCTAATAGCATATTTTCTAAATAGTCCGTAGAACTCCTTAAATGTTAGCCGGTTCTGGTTAATCTTATCTAGTTGCTTACAGGCCGTCTTCTTCTAGAAGGGGTCTCCAAAACGTTAATCCAGCGCTTTAATTGCTTCTTTAGCAGTTACCTCTTCTAGGTCCGCTACTAGCGAAAAAGCTTTACCTTCTAATCGCGATTCTAGGTAGGCCAATCTGTCTTCTTTACTGTTTCCAGCATAATCGCGGTCTATCTTGTTCTTTATCTTTTTCTTAAATGTCTCCTAGTCTTTAGGGTCTCTGCCTCTAAACGCCGGTAGGTTAGGTAGTAACGTTATTAAGGTGCTACCTTAACTGTAGGCCGCCGGTAAGGCGGTCTCCGCTTGTTCTTCTCTATGTAGCGGCGGCTCCGACGACATCGCTGCTTCTATGTTAGCTAACTGAGCCTTTATTGCCTTTAGTTGTGCTAGTCGATTCGCCGCTTAATTTTCTAGCATATTAATAATAGTTTCTGCCGATTCCTTCTTAGCTATTACCGCTTCTATTTCCTCTCTTAGTTACCTGTTCTCTTCTATGTTCTTATAAGACTTCTTTTCGACGAAGGTAATAATGTCGAACACCTTCCCGGCTCTATGTTCTGCTAGATATTCTTCTATTTCATCCAGCGTACGTGCGTATAGCTCCGTATAGCCCACTATGCCCTTCTTCGCTTTATCTGTCTCTTCTTTAGTAAGGCCCTTAGTGGCCGTTCTATCGTCGAGGATGCTAGTACGCCTATCCCTCGCTCTGTTAGTCTTTCTCTTTCCGCTGCAGCCTGTAACGCCGCCCTCTACTGTTGAAAAGCCCTCTATAGTCTTCTTACAGTGCTGGTGTTTTGGTTTGTAGTGTGCGCGTGCGTTATTCGGGTAGCCGGATAGTTTAACAGACCCTTTCGCGCAGTGCAGGGTTAGTGTAGTAAGTAAGTTCGAGATATAATAATCTGAGCACGCAGATATAATTTTATACAGCTATTTTAATAACTATATCTACAACTGAGGAAGGAATGGAATCTATATAGCGGTGGGTAGGGGCTTTAGGGGTAGTGTGCCAAGGCCCGGCTTGGTCCGGAAGGGCCGAGCCGAAATTCCAAGGATCTACCCTATTGCTTAGTTCCACCCCTTTCTGCTGCTGCAACAGTAGATATAATTCAATACAGCTGTTTTAATAACTATATCTCGAACTAAGGAGGGAAAAGAATCTATCCGGCGGTGGGTAAGGGCTTTAGGGGTGGGTGCGCCAAGGCCCGGCTCGGTCTGGAAGAGCTGAGCCGAAATTCCAAGGGTCTACCCTATTACTTAGTCCCACCCCTTTCTGCCGCTGCAACACCACCCCCCTCCCTTACTAGCGGTCGCCCTAGACCGCTTACTTATCTTATCTGCCCCTCTCTTCTTTTTTTTTGTCTTCTTCTTCTATCTAATTTGCGGTTCTTTCTGCAGAAACCCTTCTTGAAATCGACGTTACCCCTTCGTTTCTTCTACTTTGAAAACATCGTCCTTTTGTTATGTTCTTTCTCTTCCTATATCGTCGCTATCTAAAGTCCTTTACTTGGCGTCTATTTGATTGGAGCTATCTAATCTAAGCTAACGGCTATCTGAGTTGCGGCGTAGCTAGCCTGTGCACTGCTGCAGAGGGTCTATATAGATCTATCTGCAGCAGGCTATCTCTCCTTCTTTTTCTTCTCTACTAAGGCCTTAAGCGCTACTGCAAAGCCGCTGTCGGCGGCGCTGTCTATAAAATCGATCGGCCGCAGGCCTTTCTTGTTCGAGGCAGCGTCAGCGACCGTCGTATCGATGCGGTAGCGCTGTCCTCGGCTTTATCGCTATTATCCAACTCGCAAAGCTAGCGGTAGTAGTGGTAGAGCCGAGGACTCTAGCTAAGCGCATCGCTGCGATCGTTTCTATCGGTTTTCAGTCTAATAGAGCGGACGCGGCCCTTCTTCTTCTTCTATCTTTTCCGGAGCTATTAACTTTAGAGCCACTTAGGCCTCGGGTTCTTTGGGTTCCGGACGTAAAACCCCTTAGCAGCTCCGCCAAATTCCGGAGATTCTCGACCGGATACTATTCGTAGTCTTCCGGCTATCTCTTCTATAAGATCCTTGCTTTAATAGACCCTCTTATCTTTCTTATATCTATTACATCTTCTACCTCCTACACTTTTTCCTCGCTATCTATCTTAATTAGTAGGGGTTTAGCAAACCCCTGTTCTAGAAGGCCGTCTTCAGGGTCCAGACTAAGCAGATCCAAATAGAAAACATTATAGATCTAGAACGACTTTGGTAGCTAGAGCCGATAAGTTACCGGCGATCTCTTTTCTACTATCGTAAACGGACCTACGTAACGGGGGTTAAGCTTGGCGTTCCCTTTGAGCCTTAGGTTCCGCGTGTTGAGCTATACCTTCTGGCCTTCTTCGAATTCTATCGGTAACCGCTTTCTGTTAGCTCCAGTTACTATCTTCTTCTAAGCCGACTCTATCGCTTCTTTCGCTACCTAGATCGCTTCTTCTATCTGAGATTTAAGCGCTTCTGCCGCGGCGGCGGCGACTCTCTTTAACGAGGTAGTAATAGAGGGTTCCGAAGAGCTGGGTTCGTTCAGCAGTTGGAAGCTTATTCTCGGAAGATAGCTATAATTTATCTCGAACGGCGCTAGTAAGGTAGCCTCGGACTGTGCCGAATTGGTACAGAATTCGGCTATTGGCAACACCTTAACCTACTCTTCTTAAGAATAACTGCAGAAGATTCACAGGTATTTCTCTATCTTACGGTTAGCTACTTTAGACTGACTGTCAGTCTAAGGGTAAGCAGCTACGCTGAGATTTCTGCGAATTCTGAGAACATAGTTAATAGCTTTCTATATATTAGCAGTGAATTAAGGACCTCTATCCGTAGTAATAGTGTCCGGAAGGCTATAGTGCTTCTATATGTACTGAATCAGCATTCTCGCTGTCTCTTCTGTAGTAGTTCCTTTATACTTTGCTTAGCAGGGGATAAAGTGGCGTTCCTTGCTTAAACGATCTACTACGTTAAGGGTGGCATTATATCTATCGGAATCCGGCAGGCCGGTTACGAAATCAATTGTAATATACTGCTACAGTTTCTTAGGGATCGGAAGTGGCTTTAGTAGACTAGCCGGAAGGCCGTAACGCGGCTTTGCGGCTCTGTATACGTAACAATTAACGATAAACTAGTAAATCCGCTTAAAGATCCGCGGAAACTAGTAGATTATCCTTATCGCTTCTATCGTCTTCTTTAAGCCAGCGTAGCCAACATCCTTAGAACAATAGACCAGCTAGATAACCTCGGTAATTAGTTCTTCCAGAACTATTAGCTTCCCTAAACCGGTTTTGCCGAGCTTCTGTTGCTGATTAAGCTGCTCCACTTTCTCGTAGAGCGTCTCTTCCTTAGCTAGCGGCTCTATCGCGCAGATCCCTGCTTCTTTTAACACCTCGGCGTCTACTGTCCGTTCGGTTAACATCTTCTGGAACATGTTTAGATCTTCTTTCGCGCAGCTAGTCTTCTCCTCTCTCCTTGTTAGTGCATTAGCTTTTCCGTTCTAAGCTCTAGGTCGATAAGGAATCTTGAAGTCAAACCCGGATAGATAAGCGGCCTACCGAGCTTAGTGGCGCGATAGCTTCTGCGTCTTTGTAAAATAGGTCAGTGAATAATGGTCGGTAAGGACCTGGACCGTGCTCTTTCTAGCTATAAGCTCCGGCTTCTATTCCTCGAAAGCCTAGATAATGGCCAACAGCTCTTTATCGTAGATAGCGTAGTTCTGCTTAGCCTTATTTATAGACTTGCTAAAGGAAGCTACTAGATAGAGGGTCTCGTCGGCGTTATTATATTCAGAAAGGACCCCTGCAGTTACTGTATTAGAAGCGTCCGTTTCTAGGTAGATTATCTTTTCCGGTCGGAAGTGCGCCAACACTAGCGCCGAGGCTACCACTTCTTTTAGTCGGTTAAAAGCCTCCGTGCACTTCTCGTTCTATCGGCTAGCGGCCTTCTTCTTTAATCCCTCGTTTAGGGGCCTTGCTATCTTGCTAAAGTCCTTAATAAATCGCCAATAGTAGCTGCAGAATCTGAGAAAAGCTCTGATTTGGGTAGTGTTTCCGGACTTCGGCTGCTTCTATTCCGCGACAGCAGCGACCTTTAAGGGGTCTATCCGAATTCCTTCTTTTCCAACGATAAGACTAAGATATTTGACCTCTGTCTAATAGAACTCGCTCTTCTTCGTGTCTGCGTTTAAGCTAACCTTGAAGAGCCTAGTTAACATTCTCTTAATGTTGTCCGTATGTTGCTCTCTCGTTCTATCGGTATAGATAAGGATGTCGTCTAAGTAAATAGACACGAACCGCTCTAGCATGTCTATAAAGATGTAATTTATAAAACGCTGCTACACTGCTGGCGCGTTGGTAAGGCCGAAAGGCATAACTAACTACTTAAAATTGCCTATACGCGTAGCGAACGTCGTAAGGTCTTCCGTCTGCCCTTCTTCGTTCCTTAATCGGTAGAACGCCTAGCGGATGTCTAGTTTGCTAAACTACTTAGCTTTCGCTACTCTTTGTATAGTCTCGTCGATTAGCGGCAGCGGGTATACATCTCTCTTAGTAAACTCGTTAAGGCCTTAGTAATCTACGCACAGCTGGAGACTACCTCCGGGTTTCCGTATAAACAGGATTGGTAACTTATACTCGGCAGAGCTCGGCGTAATAAATTTCTTTGCCAGGTTTTCTCAAATAAACACTTCTACTTAGTCCAGCTTAGCTGGCAATAAGCGTCTTAGGGGTTCGGTTCTCAGCAGCGTAGCTCCTTCTTTTAGCCGGATCTTGTTGTCGTATTCCGGTCGGTAGAGCGGCAGGAGGTTGGAGTTGGCTTTTAAGAATACGTTAGTGTAACTATAGAGTTCTTTCGGTAACACCTTAAGCAGGTCCACTTCTTCTTCCGCTATTATCTTCCAGTAATCTTTAATGTCTTTTATCGAGATAGCGTAGATCTTATTCTCTAGCGACTTCGCGAGAGTCGTTAGTGCCTCTAAGCTTATTATTCCGACGGTATCCGGAGGATCGGAACAGTTGGTCGGAACCGCGTTGATCGTCGTAACGTTCGATTTGGAGGCGACAACGGCAACCGGTTCGATAACAGTGGCTCCACTCTGCTGGGTTTTGAACCAAAGTGTGCCTTTACCTACGCTAATAACGGCTTTCTGATTCTTTATCTATTTCTGCCCTATAATAATGTTAAATCGTCCAATGTCTATAATTCGGAACGTCGCTTCTGTAGTGCGACCAGCTAAGGTAGTCTTTAATGGCACATAATGCGTGACACTCTCCGTGTCTTGTCTGTTGTATGCCAAAATCCGCGTCGGCGACGCTAATTCCACTAGATAACTATATCCGTTTATCAGTTTCTAAACTAATCGATAGTAGATTGCTGCTCCAATAAGTGCTCCTATATTGATAAAGGCTTTTAACTGAAGGGGGCGGTGCGAACTGTTAAGGGGGTAGACAGTAATTGGAAGGATAATAGCGGTCTCCGCATTCACTTCTACTACTGCTAAGAGCGGATCGTTGCAACTGTTAATGCTCTCTTCTTCCGGCGATGTAGTTCGTAGCAGTGTCCTACTGTTTATGCTAGGTAGGGGGCCTGTCCGTCTAGCTAGTCTTTTCCCAAGATCCTTAATAGAACTCCGCCGTCTACGCTGTTGGTGTCGTTTGGCGCCGGCTCGATAGCTTGGATAGTCTTCCTCGGTAGCGGTGGCTTCGCAGCACGATATTCTTGCTTCTGCCAATTCGTTGCTTGGCATCGAGTGGCGATATAGCTAGGCTTTCCGTACGTATAGCAGGTGGGGATAAACGACGAGCGCGGCGAATAAGATTGCTGCTAGGGGCCTTATCGGAAAGGAGCAGGGGGTCGTGTTGTCGGCACTAACGATAACTTCTAGATTAATTCGCGCCTGTCGATTTTCTATACGCGTTGAAGTTTCTGGCAGTGACTCTCGCCTAGTGCACGAAGCTCTCGAGGTTTTTGTCTTCTACTAAAGCTATAGCTCCAGCCAGCTCAGGGTTCAACTTCTGCCTTAGTAAGCGTAACTGTTCACTCTTAGACACTTTGGCCCCAATAGTATATTTCCTAAACAGTCCGTAAAACTCCTTAAACGTTAGCTGGTTTAGGTTAATTTTATCTAGTTGCCTAAAGGCCGTCTTCTTCTGGAAAGGGTCTCCGAAGCGTTGGTCTAGGGCTTTAATCGCTTCGTCGGCGGTTACATCTTCTAGGTCTGCCACTAACGAGAACGCTTCGCCTTCTAGTCGCAATTCCAGTTAGGCCAATCTGTCTTCTTTACTGCTTCCAGCATAATCGCGGCTTATCTTGTTCCTTATCTTCTTCTTAAAAGCCTCCTAGTCTTTAGGGTCTCTATCCCTAAAGGCCGGTAGATCTAGTAGTAACATTATCGAGGTGCTACCTTAACTGTAGGCCGCTAGTAAGGCGGTTTCCGCTTGTTCTTCTCAATGTAGCGGCAGCGGCTCCAACGACATCGCTGCTTCTATGTTAGCTAACTAAGCCTTTAGCGCTTTTAGTTGCGCTATTCGATTCGCTGCTTGGTTTTCTAACACGTTGATAATGGTCTCTGCCGATTCCTTTTTGGCTATTACCGCTTCTATTTCTTCTCTTAACTGCTTGTTCTGTTCTATCTTCTTGTAGAACGTCTTCTCGATAAAGGTAATAGTGTCGTATACCTTTCTAGCGCTATGTTCCGTTAGGTGCTCTTCGAGTTTATCTAGTGTGCATGCGTACAGTTCCTTGTAGCCGGCTATGCCCTTCTTCGCTTTATCTGTCTCTTCTTCTGTAAGACCTTTAGTGGCCGTCTGCTCGTCGAGGATACTAGCGCGCCTATCCCTCGTCCTGTTAGTCTTTCTCTTTCCGCTGCAGCCTGTAACGCCACCCTCTACCGTCGAGAAGCTCTCTATAGTCCTCTTACAGTGCTGATGTGTTTGGGTTTTGGTGCGCGTGCGTTATTCGGGTAGCTGGATGTAGTTTAACAGTCCCTTTCGCGCAGCGCGGGGTTAGTGTAGTTAGTGAGTTCGAGATATAATAATCTGAGCACGCAGATATAATTTAATACGGATGTTTTAATAACTATATCTCAAACTAAGGAGGGAAAGGAATCTATACGGCAGTAGGTAAGGGCTTTAGGGGTAGGTGCGCCAAGGCCCGGCTCGGTCCGGAAGGGCCGAGCCGAAATTCCAAGGGTCTACCCTATTACTTAGTCTTACCCCTTTCTGCCGCTACAACACTGTACATCTTTTATTCTAAAGGCCGCCTGCTTCCTTCTTTAATGCCTTATTTAGGGATCTTGCTATCTTGCTAAAGTCCTTAATAAAGCAGTGATAGTAGCTGCAGAATCCGAGAAAAGCTCTGATTTAGGTAGTGTTTCCAGACTTTAGCTACTTCTATTCTGCTATAGTAGCAACCTTTAAGGGGTTTATCCGGATGCCCTCCTTTCCGACAATAAGGCCGAGGTATTTAACTTCGGACCAATAGAACTTACTCTTCTTTGTATCTGCGTTTAATCCGACCTCTTAGAGCCTAGTTAGTACCTATTTGATGTAGTCTGTATACTGTTGTCTTGTTCTATCGGTATAGATAAGGATGTCCTCTAGGTAGATAGACACAAATCGCTCTAGCATGTCTATAAAAGTATAGTTTATAAAGCGTTGCTATATAGCCGGCGCGTTAGTAAGTCTAAAAGGCATAACTAGCTATTTAAAATTGCCTGTACGCGTAGCGAACGTCGTAAGGTCTTCCGTCTGCCCTTCTTTGTTTCTTAGCTAATAGAACGCTTGGCGAATGTCTAGCTTGCTAAAGTATTTAGCTTTCGCTACCCGCTGTATAGTCTTATTGATTAGCGGCAGCAGGTATATATCTCTCTTAGTAACTTTGTTAAGGCCTCTATAGTCTACGTATAGCCGGAGGCGCCTCTAGGCTTTTGTACGAAAAAGATCGGCGATGCATACCTAGCTAAGCTCGGCGTAATAAATCTCTTTGCTAGGTTTTCTTGAACAAACACTTCTACTTAGTCTAGCTCGGCCGGCGACAGTCGCCTTAGTAGTTTGGTTCTCGGCAGCGTAGCCTCTTCTTTTAGCCGAATCTTATTATCGTATTCCAGTCGGTAGAGCGGCAGAAGGTTGGAATCGGCTTTTAAGAACACGTTAGCGTAACGATAGAGTTCTTTCAGTAACACTTCTAATAGGTCTACTTCTTCTTCCGCTATTATCTTTCAGTAGTCTTCGATGTCCTTTATTAAGAAAGCGTAGATTATATTTTCTAGCGACTTCGCGAGGGTAGTTAGGGCTTCCGAGCTTATTACTACGATAGTGGCTAGAGGCGCGGCATAGTTAGCCGGATCCGTAATAGCGGCTGTAACTTTTAGGTTAGCAGTAACGACGGTAACCGGGTCGACAGCGGCGCCCTTCTACTGGGTTTTGAATTTGATCGTGCCTTTATCTATGTTAATAACGGCCTTCTAGTTCTTTATCTATTTCTGTCCTATAATAATGTTAAACTGTCCGATATCTATAACTTAGAACGTTACTTGCGTAGTGCGGCTAGCTAGGGTAGTCTTTAGTGGTACATAATGCGTAACGCTCTCAGTGTCTTGTCTGTTATATGCCGAAATCCGTGTCGGCAAGGCTAGTTCTACTAGGTAACCGTATCCTCTCGTCAGTTTCCGAACCAATCAATAGTGAATCGCTGCGCCAATAAGAGCTCCTGTATCGATAAAAGCTTTTAGTTAAAGAGGCTAGCGTGAGCTCTCGATAGGGTAGACAGTAATCGGAAGAATAATCGCAGTCTCTGTGTTTGCCTCTACTGCAGCTAAAAGCAGATCATTGTAGCTCTTAATGCTTTCTTCTTCTAGCAGCGTAGATCGCGGTTATGCCCTATCGTTTATGCTAGGTAGGGGGCCTATCCGTCTAGCTAGTCTTTTCCTAGGATTCTTAATAGTACTCCGCCGTCTACACTCTTAGTGTTGTTTAGTGTTGATTCTATAGCTTGGACACTCTTCCTCGGCAGCAGCAGCGTTGGTCTTATAGCTTAATATTCTCGCTTCTGCTAGGCGGTTGCTTGGCATCTAGTAGCAATATAGCCAGACTTTCTATATGCATAATATATAGGGACGAATGTCGAACGTAGTAGGTAAAACGGTTGCTATGGGCCTCGTTAAAAAGAGGAAGGAGACCGGGTTAATAGTGCAAACAGCAGTCGCTGACCTAGTTCTTAGGCTGCTAGTCTTCTATATTCATTTATGTTTCTGGCTGTAACTCTTGCTTAGTCTATAAAGGCTTAGAGGTCTCTAGTTTGCACAGAGACTAAGGCGTTAGCTAGTTTAGGCGTTAATTTCTTTCTTAGTAGGTGCAGTTGTTCGCTCTCTGGTACCTTTGCTCGGATTGCGTGCTTCCGGAACTGTCTGTAGAACTCTTTTAAAACGATAGCCGATGTTGGTTAACCTTGTCTAGTTGTTTATAAGTCGGCTGCTCGCGGAAGTAGTCTGCGAGGCGCTGATCTAAGGCTTTAATAGCCTTAGTAGCAGTGGCTTCTTCTAAGTCTGCTACTAACGTAAACGCCTTACCATCTAGCTGTAATTAAAGGTATGCTAATTTGTCGTCCTTGCTATTGTTAGTATAATCGCGGTTTATCTTATTTATTATCTTCTTCTTAAAAACTTCCTATATCTCTAGATTACTGCTGCTAAAAACCTATAGGTTAGGTAATAACGTTATTGAAATACTACCTTATCTGTAGGCAGTAGAGAAGGCATAATTAGTGTAGTCTTCTTGTTGCGGCAGTAGCGGCGCCGCTGACGACGTTAACGCTACTACATTAGCTAACTGAGCCCTTAGCCTATTTAGTTAAGCTAATCGTACTGCGGCCTAATTCTTAAGCACTTCGATAGTAGTTTCTGCTAACGCCCTCTCTATAGCTATCGTTTCTACTTCCTCCCTTAACTATCTATTCTTTTCTAACTTCTTATAGAACAGGGTCTCGATAAGGACTATAGCATCGTAGACCTTCTCGATTCTGTGTTCTATTACATAGTTTCTGAGCTTATTAGGGGTGTACTCGTATAGCTTTAGGTAGTTAATCGTGCGCTCTTTCACCTCTTAGGTCTCTTCCGCAGTAAGGTCCTCGATAATAGTCTTGTTGTTAATAATACTAATGCGCCTATCTTTGGTTCTGTTAGTCTTTCTTCTTCTGCTACGGCCGGTAACGCTGCCTTCTACCGTTAAGAAGCTCTCTATAGCCTTCTTACAGTGCTAGTTGGTTTGGTTTAGGTTGTAGGGTGCGCGTGCGTTATTCGGGTGTACGGATGCGGGCCCTTTCGCGCAGCGCAGTGGTAGTGTAGTTAGTAAGTTCAAGATATAATAATCCGAGCGCGTAGATACGATTCAATACAGCTGTTTTAATAACTATATCTCGAACTAAAGAGCGAAAGGAATCTATGTAGTAGTAGCGGTAAGCTTCGTAGTAGTGGTGTGCCAAGGCCCGGCTCGGTCTGGAAGGGCTAAGCCGAAATTCCAAGGGTCCACCCTATTACTTAGTCCCACCCCTTTCTGCTACTACAACAACGGTAGTAGAAAGGGGTAGGACAGACTAATAGGGTAGACCCTGGAATTTCGGCTTAGTCCTTCTAGACTGAGCCGGGTCTTGGCACACTACCTCTAAAGCCTACATCCACTACTATATAGATTCTTTTCTTTCCTTAGTTCGAGATATAGTCTTTAAAAGAGCTATATCAAATTATATATACGCGTTCAGATTACTCTCTTCAAAACTCTCTCTCTTTTAAACTCTCTCTCTTTTAAACTCTCTCTCTTTTAAACTCTCTCTCTTTTAAACTCTCTCTCTTTTAAACTCTCTCTCTCTTTAATACTCTCTCTCTTTAACACTCCCTCTCTTTAACACTCTCTCTCTTTAACTGTAAGGGGGCTTAAGAATCTTAGTTTAGAAACTTAAGGCTGGGTATCTATATAAAGGAACTAATAGGCAGTTCCTTCGTCGTCCGCTGCTGTACAATTTGTACCTACAAAGCTAAGCTAGCAATTTCCTCCTATATAGGGGCGTAAGGTTTACACTCTGTACAGAGGATCGGGAGTTCCCCCTCTGTATAGTAGTGCAGAGTTTTCCCTCTATTTAGAGGGGCGGCAGTTCCCCTCTGTATAGGACTATAGGGTTCTCCCTCTGTACAGGAGTAGGGTCCTGTCGGTAATTCTGTATAGAGGGCGGGGTTATACTGGCGCTGCTAAGTCGCAGTCCTTAGGGCGACGGCTAGCTTAGGTTAGGTCTAGGACCTAGGCTGGGCGGCGCTCCCTAACAATACCCCCCCCCTCCCTTCTCGTAGTGCCTATTTCGTACAGCGCTATGCTGAACACCCTTAGCTCCTAGTATTCCTTTGCTAGGTAGCGCTTCTCGTCCTCGCCTAGGCGCCTAACTGTTAGCCTCCCTCTCTGCCGGTTTAACCTTGGACTTGTCCTTCTAAGTTTGCAGGCAGGGAAGGCAGGGGGTGCTGGATCGCCTCTACCTAACCTTGGCTAACTCTGTTTTCCAATTTAACAGAGCCGAGGTTAAGGCTAAGGAGGCCTGCCTGCGGTTATAAAGGTGCAGGAGGTGCTCGGTCCCGCCTGCTCCTTCTCCTCCTACCCTTAAGCCCTAGCTATATACTCTACGTCCTAACTGTACGGTCCAGTGCTACTAGGCTATTTAGCTCTGTCCCTGTCCCTTAGTCGTCGTCCGAGTTTTACTCCTAGGTAGATGTTCCCGCCTCTGTCCAGTTGTCTAGTAGGCCGCCGCTTATACGGGCTCTGGGTCGTAGTTGCCTCGTTTGTCCCCCTTTTTATACAGTTGTAGCAGCTGCCCTAGTTGTTATTGCCCTATAAGGCAGGCAGCTACTACCCTGTATGTAAACCCCTTCCCTTTCCCCTCTTCCTCTTCTTTTCTTTCTTCTTTATCCTCTACCTGCCAACCGTCCGTCTAGCCGTCTACTACTACTACTATTACTACTACTAACCACTATCTATTAGCTACTACTAGTTACCCCTAATATGCTACCCGCCCCGTCTAGCCGTGCTTATCGTGGCTCCCTCGTAGTCGCTGGCTCCCCCTCCGCTCGTCCGGCTAGGGTCTCCTCCTATTTCTACCTCTGGCAGTAGGATGCTTAATTCAACTAGCAGCTTTACTTTCGGTTCGTACGGATTTCCGTCCCCTGTACGGTCTAAGCTGACATCTTAGGTGCTACATTAACTAGCAGCAGGGTGTCGCTAAGCTTCCCTTCTACCTTTCCTAGTGCTAGGGCCCCTTCTGTCTGGGAGGTAAATAAGGTTATAGGTGTGGAGTTGGTTGTCCTGGGTCCTAGGTTTAGTAGCTAGTAGGCTACCTTAAGGTAGTATATAAAAGTTTTCGGACAGTGTTGCTCCCCTCTTACTTCTACCTTCCGTCCCTTCTGTTTTCTAGCTGTTCCCTTCCTCTAGCCCTTCCTTTGTATAGTGTCGTACAGTGTCGTATTAGTAGGATTCTATAGTGTCCTATATCGTCGTCCTCGATCCTTTAGCAACTTAAGTTGCTAGCGGCTACCCTGTCCTTAGGGTAGATCGTGCCCCTCTTCGCTATATAGTGCAGTGTTACTGTAACTAGACAGGGGGATGGTTCTCCTCCTACCTGTCCAGTGCAGTTATGTCCTGCAGAGCCTCGTACAGTTCCTATATAGGCTCTGCCTATCCTCTCTACTTTACTAGGTATTCTACCCTCTTCTACCTTCTTCGGCTCTTAAGGATTCCTTCTACCTCGTACTCTTCCTAGCCCTTAGTTATAATCGCTAGTAGGCGCGCGTCGTCCGTCGTCTAGTGCAGTAGGGGGTCCTTGTTCGCTGGCTGTACGAGGTCTACGTAGAAGACTGGATAAATCCCTAGGGGAGTGTTTAGTCGTACAGCGTATGTCTATACCGGTCGGACTACTATAAACTTCCTGTTCTTCTAATCTAGCTTCTTGCTTAGCCGGTCCGTACAGATGTTGCGCTGGTTTAGGCAGACCTTATCTCCTGCCTCGTACCTTAGTGCAGCCTGCCGTCCCTTGTTGGCCTGCTCTTCTGCATTCTGTTAAGCTATAGCTAAGCTCGCCTTCGCCTATTAATAGGCATTCGTAATCGTCTGTACAATAGCCTCTCCCTGCTAAATTGGGAATCGTACAGAGAGCAGGGTGTTACTACTTAGGGTCGGTAGGAGCAGGGAATAGTCGTATCTATAGGCTATAAAGAAGGGGGACAATCCTGTAGCATTAGCTATACGGCTGTTAATAGCTAGCTCTGCTACAGGGAGAAGTTGATTCTAGTTCGCCTAGTTATAGTCGACGTACGCTCGGAGGTACGCTTCCAACGTCGAATTGACCCTCTCCGTCGCCCTGTCTGTCTGCGGGTACTATGCAGTTAACAGGCGGCGTTCTACCTTTAGCAACTAGCAAACCCTTGCCTAGAGCTAGCTTGTAAACTGTGTCCCCCGGTCTGATACAATTAACCTAGGGAAACCGTGCTTGCTAAACGTCGTCCGTATAAAGGCCTAGGCAGTGTCTTTAGCCGTAATAGAGTCTATTCCCTCTAGTATTACCCCCTTTGTTAGCTTGTCCGTAACTACTATAATATTCCGCCGTCCGTCGCTCTTAGGGAGGTCCGTAATGAAGTCTACCATTAGGTCTTGCTAGGGCTGGTCCGGGATTGGTAGGGGTTTTAACAGCCTATACTTTAGTTTACGCTAGGGCTTCGTCTGTCTGTATACATTGCAGTTCTGTACGAACCTGCGAATGTCTTTCGCTATCGCCGGCCAGTAGTAGTCCCTAGCGACAATGCTGTACGTCTCCTTACGCCCTAGGTACCTAGTTACTATAGAATCGTATGTCCGTTGTATTAAGCTCGTACAGAGCTTCTCGTCTGCCAGGACCTAAATCCGATTCCTGAACTTCAGGTTGTTCTCCCTATCTACCGAGCACTCTGCTGCCGATACCTTAAGGTAGAGCTCTGCTAGGAGCTTCCGCTGTCCTCCTTAGATCGCTGTATAGGCCTCTCGGTACACCTCGTCCCTCTCTACTGCCTCTTCCTATACTTGCAGTTAGGGTTCCTAAAGGTGTGTCGCTGCTAGGCGGATAGTCTCCTCGCCTGGCTCCTCCTTAAACATCTGGAATGTTTATAACTTTAACCGGTCGTCCTCGTACGTCGTTAGTATGTCCTAGTCCTGTCTAGATAGCGCGTCGGCCCTACTGTTGTCCTTACCCTTGCGATACTAGAGTCTTATATTAAACCGGCTTAGGTACATTGCCTATTGTACGTGCCTCTTAGACAGATTTCGGGGCTGTGTAAAGTACTCTAGATTCTTGTAGTCTGTTAGAGCAAGGAACTCGGGCACCGAGCAGAGTTCTCTATCTTATGCTTCGCAACACTATACGACTGCCAGCAACTCCTTGTTATAGATAGGGTAGTTGCACTTAGCTAGGGAGTTCTTCTTAGAGAAATACGCGTACAGGTGCAGGAGTCCGTCCGAGCCTACCTGTAAAAGGATACCTCTAATGTAATACCCTAAAGAGTCGGTTTCCAGTATCGTCTTATATTCCAGGTCGAAGGCGGCAAGCGTTAGTCCTATAGTAAAGAGCTCCTTTAGCTTGTTAAAGCTGCTATCGTATTCGTCCATCTATTTGAACTGCTTGTCCTTATGTGTTAGTTCAACTAGGGGGCGTACGATCTCCGAGTAGTTCTGTATAAACTAGCGGTAGAAGTTGGCAAACCCAAGAAATTCCCGTACGTCCTTAACGTTCGTTGGCGGCTTCTCTTGCTTAATAGCGTCAATCTTTTTCCTATCTATACTAATGCCTTTCCCCGCCTCGATAATAAACCCTAGGTATTTAGTACGCTGGACACCGAATTTACATTTGTCGATATCGAGGTACAAGCCAGCCTGCTGCAGTCGGTCCAGCACTTTCTTAACGTCCCGTACGTAATCTGCATAGGTGCCGTCTGTAAAAACCAGGGTGTCGTCGAGGTACGCCGAGCAGATGTCGTCTAGTAACCCTTGCAAGGACTTGTTAATGTACCTTTGGAATGTTGCTAGTGCATTAGCAAGGCTAAAGGGGGTAACAAGCTATTTAAAAAGACTTTATCTCGTACGGAAAGCAGTTATCTATTTACAGCCTTCCTTAATCCGTATCTTGTAGAAGGCTAAGACTACGTTAAGCTTAGTAAACTACTTCGCCTTGCTAATCCGTCCGAGAGTCTCCTTAATAAGGGGTAGGGGGTACCGGTCCTTCTTAGTAATCGCGTTAATGCCTCTATAGTCTATACAGAAACGCAATCCGGCCTTCCCCTCCTTATAGACAAACAGTACTAGGGCTCCTGCGGACGACGTACTTGCCTAAATGAACCTTTTAGCAAGCAGGTCGTCTAGTGTCTTGCGCAGTACTAGGAGTTCTCTAGAGGACATACTATACAGCGGTCCGTACAGTACCTCCGGCAGGCTCCCATCTAGACAGGGTTCTAGCTAGATGTCGTAGTCGATCCCTTCTCCTCAGTATAGCAGCAGTTTTAAGGCCGACTTTGGCTTAAAGAGGTCTAGGTATCCAGCATACTCCTTTAGAAGCTTCGTACAGGGGTCCGTTACTTTCTTAGGTGCTAGTGCCTTCTTAATGTCCGCCGTTGCTGTGTTGATTTCGGCCTTAGCATTGTTACCCTATAGGGCCTTCCCTTGGTCTCGGGGCCTCTGCTTTGTCGATATGTTGGCTCCGGCTATAGCGTTGTCGTCCTGCTAGGCCCTTCCCTAGTCTCGGAGCCTCTGCTTCGTTACTGCTAGGTACAGCCGTCCTCGTCCAACGTCTAGCTTGCCCCTCTAGCGCTCTATCTATAGCTTCCCTAGTATAAGGTTATACCCTAACTTGTCCTGTACGATATAGAGGTATAAGTCCTGCTTATAGTGTCCCTGTACCTCTATCGTTACTTTTACTATATAGGTAATGTCCGGTCCTTGCCTGGTAATGCCCAACATACGTACTGGTACAGTAGGGGTCGTCTTAATCCGGTGTCTCTATATAAAGTCTTTGCTAATTACTCTGTACACTAAACATCCTGTGTCAATTAGTGTCCGCGCTGTTGCGGACCTGTTTAACGTTGGCCGTACGATAAACAGCGTCGTCGTTATGTAGTTGCTCTTAAAAGATAGCTAAGTAATGCTTTAATTTAGCAATCTATCTCGTATATGCCTCTAGCAGAGCCTTCGCTTAGAGGCTACTCTTTTCCTAACTCGTCGTCGTCCGAGTAGGACTCTTAATCTTCTCGTTAGGGCGCCGCAGTTGCTACCCTCGCAGTGGTCGGCCGTCCCCTAGGTCTCTCTACTAGCAAAAGCCTGCAATTCCGTACAGTGTAGCTTATCTTGCTATACCGGTAGCAGCTCCCTTCTGCTCGCCTCTTGTTAAGGGTAGCTATGTCTACCTATTGCGCCCTTTTGGTAGCGGCCCTTAGCCGTATAGTAACGGCTGCCGCTACCCTCGTCGTCGTTGGTTCCTAGTCTATAGCGTCCGTCTGTCGCTAGAGGAGTTGTCTTATCTCTTAAGCGCGGCTTATCCGTCCAAGCCTGCGCTGCTAGTCGTCGACTATTCAAAGGAGGTCGCAGAAATCCTTGTACGTAGCTAGTCGCATTACGCCTACTAGCCCTGTTATAATCTCCTTAGAGAGGCCTACCTCTAAAGAGGTAATTTTTATCCTGTCCTCCTATTAGAGACCTCCTGCTTCTACTAAAGTCTGGTTAAATTCCGTAAGGAATTCTCGTACAGTCTTACGTCCTTGCTTTATCGTGTTAACCTGTAGGAGTGCTCGGCTCTCGCAGTCTAGGTCCTTGTAGCTCTTGTCTAGAGCTGCCTAGAGCATTGTCGTCGTAGCTATTGCTAGGTTAGCAATAGCCGTCTCGTAGTACGGCAGAATTTGTGCTGCCGCCCTGCCCTTTAACCTCCTAAAGAGGTAAACTACCTTGTCTAGCTCGGTAGGGTATGCTCCTAAGTCGACTAGAAGCTTAGAGTGTATCTAGGCAGCCTAGGAGGGGTACTCGGCCAGAGCCTTACTATCGTATATAGAGACGTCGGGGAGTTTGCTTTTGGGGGTCGGGGTATAGGCTATTATGTTTATCGTCGTCGTAGGAGTTGGATCGCGATCGGACACCCTAAGCTGTCGTAGCTCCTGTTCCCGTTGGGAAATTATCGCAGCCTAGTAGCTTACTTGCTGCTCGAGCTGCCTCTTGCTTTCCAGCAGCTCCTCGTACATGCGGTGCATATGCCCCTCTATAGCCGTAGTTTCTATAGGGATGTCGCTGTCTATCTTCGTTTTATTACTGCGGTTACCGACAGTAAGATTAGTTCCTAATATAAGGGGGCTTAAGAATCTTAATTTAGAAACTTAAGGCTAGGTATCTATATAAAGGAACTAATAGGCAGTTCTTTTGTCGTCCGCTGCTGTACAATTTGTACCTACGAAGCCAAGCTAGCAATTTCCTCCTATATAGGGGCGCAAGGTTTACACTCTGTACAGAGGATCGGGAGTTCCCCCTCTATACGGTAGTGCAGAGTTTTCCCTCTATCTAGAGGGGCGGCAGTTCCCCTCTATACAGGACTATAGGGTTCTCCCTCTGTACAGGAGTAGGGTCCTGTTAGTAATTCCGTACAGAGGGCGGGGTTATGCTAGCGCTGCTAAGTCGCAGTCCTTAGGGCGACGGCTGGCTTAGGTCAGGTCCAGGACCTAGGCTGGGCAGCGCCCCCTAACATTAACACTCTGTTTCTTTAACACACTCTCTCTCTTTAACACACACACTCTCTCTCTTTAACACTCTCTCTTTTTAACACTCTCTCTTTTTAATACTCTCTATCTAACACTAGGTCTATGCAAATGCCCTTGTTAGAGATAATAAGGCTAAGGAAGTTAACTTCTGGCTTGTAGAATTCACACTTGTTAATGCCCAGATGTAAGCTAGCTTCTGCTAGTTTTGCAAGTACCTTCCTAACGTGCTTCTAGTGTTCCTTTAGTGTCTTGCTATACACTGGGATGTCATCGATGTAAGGCTATCATCTAGGTGGCTAGATGGCAGTAGCAGATCGCTTGCCTTGGATATTATCAATGAACGTCTACCTGCCCGAGCATTGGTAGGATGGCTGCCGCAGTGTCAGTCGTGAGCACGTTGGCTCCGAGAAAGGCCATTGCTTGGCGCGAACTCCTCGTCGACAATCAATGCTCATTTTGCGGAGCCAGACCAGAATCTTCGTAGTCCATCGCATCGAGCTCGTCAAATCGTCCAAGCATTCCTCCCCTATGGTAACTGCTTTTGTTATTCCTATACTCGATCCTTCAGGTATTCCAGCTCATAGTACGACAATTCACATTGATCTAAATTGCGCCCCGCTCGCCGGGCTTGAGCGTCTCGGAATCTCTGTCTGGATCAGACTCCAAATCCATCGAGAACCCTTCATCCACTTGAAGCGAAACCACGCTCTGTGCCGAGACTATCGGGAACATTTTTTTTCGGCCTCAACTTCCTCGATGACGATTTTTCGGACCTGCTTCCAGTCCCTGGAAGATTCCGTGATTCGTTTCTCTTTTTGATCGAGGCCAATAAATTGCTCCGGGAGCACTGCCTCGAAGCTGAATCCATCGACGTCTTTCAGGGCGAGTTCGACTGCGCTCGAGAACTTCGCTGGGTGTGCGGTGGCTAGGGAAATGTGATGAACGTTGGTGCCTGCGTCTTGTGACACTTTCACGGAGCGAAGTGAGGAAGCAATGCCGATAGCTGAGTGAGGGTCGAGTATGTAGTGACCGTTGTGCAGGATCCCTGGAGCAGACTTAGCATGTTCTCATCTTGACGCCGCGCAAAGCGACCGAGACCACACAGCTCTCGCGATGCCGCAGAGTCATCGAAACGACCTAAGCTTGATCAAGATCTGCTGCACTGACCTGTTGTAGGCGGCTTGTGGTCGCCATTGACTCTATTCTGAGTGACGGACGACGGAAGCGACCAGTTGTAGACGTCTCTAATCGTGTCGATGACTTGCGAGTCGGAGACACGTTCGCTCTCGAAATGTTCCTTGGCCGCAGCAAGAATCTCTTTATGCACGCCGAACCCGCCTTCAGTCTTGAGTGCGTCGAGCCAGCCCTTGACACGCTCGCCAGCCTCCGTTCGCCGTCTATTTGTCTCTTCGACCGTGCTGGTGCCGAAGGCAAGGTACCATAGGAGGCGCTCAAAGTTGGATGATACCTAGCACGAGTTAGCCAACGTCCATGCCGCTCTCAAATTGAATGCCGAGACATAACGTCCATCTGCGACATGACCGCTACAGCTATCATCTAGCGGCAAAGCTGTGTGAGAACAATCTGATCTACGTACCAGGATATCCATGGCAGGAGCGTAAGTCATTTTGACACCAGATGGATCGGCCTTGGCGCCGTCTGCCGCAAACCCACCCTCAGCCTCAACCCCGTGCTTTGGCTTCTTCTCGTAGTGACCAGTCTTCCAGAAACGATGCAGAATATCGTTCTCATTGGTCGCTATGACAAGCTTGTCGGTTGGAAGGCCCATACGTGTCGCGAAATAACCTGCCAGAATGTCTCCGAAGTTGCCCGTAGGCACGACAAAGCGGAATTTGGGGCTTGGTTGTTGTGTCTTTCGGATAAGAGAGAAGTAGGAATGGATGTAGTAAGTGATCTGAGCGAGAATGCGGGCCCAGTTTATGCTATTCACAGCTCCAAGTCGAAATCGGTCGTTCATCTCCTTGTCTGCGAAAAGAGTCTTGAGGATGCCCTGGAGTGGATGTCAGTGCCGGGGCATCTCACTCCTTGCAGAGCAGTCCTTACCTGGCAGTCATCGAATGTGCCCTCTACAGCGATGTTGTGTACATTTCGATCGAGGACCGAAGTCATCTGTGCCTCTTGTATGGGGCTGACCTGCAATGTCAACTTCGTCAACAAGTGCCCGGAATCTCGATGGCACTCTACGGGCCAAGATCGAGGCAGAGCTGCTGCCTACGACGTAGGTGCTTCAGCTGTCTCAGAGCGGAGGAGTGGAATGCGTACGGACCTTGCCCTTGGGATACATAATGAACACCGACACATCCTGCTTGCCTCTCAGTCCGTAGATGGCCGCAGAACCAGTATCTCCAGACGTAGCACCAATCACAGTCAGATGTTGCCTCACCTCTCCCTCCTTCCCTTGGTTTTTTCGCACCAAGAAGTATTCAAATAAATTGCCGACGAACTGCAATGCCACATCCTTGAACGCGAAAGTGGGTCCGTGGAACAGCTCGAGCAAATGTAACTGCCTCTGCTGGTCCAGTGTAATCAGAGGTGTGACATCCGGCGCTCTGAACGTCTCATACGATCGCTTTATGATGTCTCGAAGGTCTGCTTCGGGAATTTCGTCGCGCGAGATGTAGAGGGAGAAGATTTCGAAGGCGAGGTTTTGAAAGGAGTAGTCTTGCCATTTTGTGGTGAAGTCGGCTGGTAAGGAAGGGATTTCCTCTGGTATGAAGAGGCCACCGTCTTCTGCGAGGCCTTTGAGGACGACGTTTTCGAAGGAGAGCTGGAGAAAGGCTTAGTGAAGGTCCAATGCCATACTGCAGGTTTGTCCAAAGAAGCTGTGCGAGCATGTGTGTTGCAAAGCCCTCAATGGCAGCTGAAGTGCCAGTGTATACAATGGTACACATACATCGTAGGATCCTCCTCTTGTACTCAGATACCGCTGCGAAGCCCCTGGAGACACCATTCTCGACCACAGATGATACGGCTTTGAGGATTGGTGTGAGATGCAGGCGGTAGGACGGTTAAAGAGTGCGCAATATATCGTCGGAATGCTTTGTATGAGTCGATGGGCGACCCTCCATGACCTCAGAAGCTCAGACACTTCGCTTAAGGCACGTGTATCGGCATCGTAAAAAATTCGCGCGTCCGAGAACTCAGGCAAACCCTCCACGCCGAATGGATTCCGGACCGGTGCCAACTCGGCATTCCACGTCTTCTTCCCGGTGTGCCGCTTTCCAATCAAAAGCAACAGAAGCAGTTGCAGACTTCTGGGAGAGAGCATACCAGGCTTCTCCGGAAGCTGCAATGCGAGAAGGGGTTCAGCAAAGACGGCCTCACTGCGAGGTCTCCCCGAGGCTCGAATGTTTCTAGCATGGGACAAATGATGGTTCTGGGAAATGTACTCATGCATCGCTACTGCTAATACTGAGGCTCACATTCTGGTGGAGAAAGAAGTCATCCAGCAGACTATCTCTAACGGAGTCCAACCCCGGGATCTCGGACATTATACCAATACCCAGTCCCGATCGCCGAGCCCATCATCCGGTTGTGTTGTGTCGTGCGGAAGACGATCCGTCCCCAATGCTATTTTTGTTTTGGTTTAGTAGTACTTGTGGGAATGGCGGGATGGAGGGCGGGAAGTTGAGCGTGAGCGAGACATCGAGCGAGCACCAGATTGCAGTTGGCTTAGCTCAACGGGGTGCGGGCCTGCGTACATGTTCAACCCTGGTTCCTTTCCAGCATGTGTCGAACGGTGGCCGGTACGAGAGCGACAAGAGCGTTTGATAAGGTCGGGTCGAGATGCTGCGAAAATATCCCAAGCTGGAGAGCGCGCACGGGTCTCGTTGGTAGTAGTGTCACGGGTATAATGAAATCGAGGTGGTGACATGAAAATTCGGCGTTGTGGCCGCATGCAACGGCTGCGGGCAGTAAGTGAAGGAAGGATTTTCGCGGTTATGTGCTTCACTAAGGGGCTTGTGATGAGCTGCCATGTCTCTCGTGAGACACGGATTGGCAGCCTCACGTGTCGAACTGCCACTTCTGCAGTCCTCCTCGATACGTATCAGCCTTCGGTGCAGATCGGGATGCCATTTTGATGACTGCGGTCTTGGAGTGCTCCTGTGCAAGCGAAGCACAAACTTTCTTATGCTGCTTGGCATGTGCCTTCTTGCAGTCCCGTGAGCAATACAGAACACTCTTGCAGGAGACACACGGCCTGAGGCTGGGCGGTCCGTCTGGATGTGCGGAATGCTCGGGCTTCTGGCAGTTTGCGCAGGCCTTCTGTGATGTCTCGGCGGGTGACTCTGGTTCTCCTGCAGGTGTTAGCCTGCCGATGTGCTGTACACCGCCCTTTACACACTCCTGACCTGCTGAGCCCGATGTGGCGGCCGACGGGCTTGCCGCTTCTGATACATCCGCCATCGCTGGGAGCTCCTTCCTTTTTTGTTTTTGATCACACCTACGCCTGCTCCTTTTTTGTTTTTGATCACATCTACGCCTGTTCTGGGTGGGCTTTGCGGAGCTGGCATTTTCGATCGGTGATTTTCGGGCCGACGATCCGACACTCCAGTTGAAGCGCGACTCGCGACTGCCACGCGAAGAAACGTCTCAGATGCGAAGTGAGTGAATCGACATACACCAGCACTCTAACACCATGCCGCCCGTCGACGAGCTGTTCAAGAAGCCAGAAGCTCCGCTGGCTGCCAGCAAGCGCAAATTCGAAGGGCCCAACGTCCAAGAAGTGTACAAAGTGACAAAACTCAGCAACGGCTCATCACCACATGCGAATGGTGCTTCAGTAGAAGATGCAGCAGGTGATGACGATGGCCTTGAAGCTGGACCCCAACTGCCGCCCGACGACGACGATGGAGACGACGAAGACGGACGTTTCTTCGGCAGCGGCGTGACTCGAAATGCCGCCGAAGCTCTGGACTATATCAACGAGCAGGACGGAGAGCCATTTCGGGAAGAAAAGATTGACTCGGCGTGGCTGAGGCGACTAGCCAATACGTTTGAAAAGAAAGTCAGCAAGAATGCACAACTGCGCGCCAAGTTCGAGTCGCAGCCAGAGAAGTTCATGGAAAGCGAGGCCGATCTGGATGCTGAAGTCAAGAACTGGAGTATGCTGAGCGAACACCCGGAGCTCTACTCCGAGTTTGCGGCAAGTGCCAGTCTTGCGAGCCTGGTCGGACTTCTGGCACATGAGAACACAGATATTGCCATCGGTGCCATCGAGATCTTATCGGAACTGCTAGACGAGGACGTGGAGGCCGAGCAGGAACAAGTAGACGCTCTGGTGTCCGCACTACTAGACGCAGACCTTATGGACCTGCTCATGAGTAACCTCAAACGCCTTGACGAGGGAAACGAAAGCGACCGCAGCGGCGTCTACTACAGCTTGTCCGTGATCGAAAACCTCGCGTCCCAAACCTCCATCGCCGAGAAAATCGGCACACCAACCCTCCTCCTGTACCTTTGCAATCGCATCAAGGCCTCCGAAATACCCATCGGCCAAAACAAACAATACGCCGCCGAAGTCCTCCAAGTCTTGCTACAATCCTCCTCCATGTTGCGAAAATGCCTCGCATCAGAAGAAATCGACGGCATAGATCTCTTCCTCCAATTACTGGCATCTTATCGAAAATGCAACCCACAAAAAGACACTTCCGAGGAAGAATATGTCGAAAATCTCTTCGATGCTCTTACGTGCGTCGTAGACGAACCCGAAGGCAAATCCAAATTCCTCGACGGAGAAGGCGTAGAATTGATGCTCATCATGTTGAGAGAAGGTACCAAGAACATCTCGCAACGCTCACTCCGCGTACTAGATCATGCGACGAATGGTCAGGGACCTGCGTCGGCGCGGGTCTGCGAGAGGATTGTGGAAGCTGCTGGACTCAAGACGGTATTCAGTCTGTTCATGAAAAGCAAAGATGCGAGGAGTCTAGAGCATTTGTTGGGCATTTTCTCTGCCATGTTGAGAATGCTTCCTGGAGAAAGCGCGGCGCGGATTAGGACGATTGCCAAGCTTACGGAGAAAAAATATGAGAAAGTCACGAAGCTGATTCAATTACATTCGCATTACGCACGCAAGGTCGCAGTCGTCGACCGGGAGATCAAGCTTGAACAGCAGGCTTTTCGTGATAACGAGATCGAAGGTCGCGAGTCAGAGTGGTTTTCGAGAAGGCTTGATGGCGGACTTTTCTGTTTGCAGATGACGGATGTGGTTCTTGCTTGGTTGGTCGCAGAGGATGGTGAGGTGAGGAAGAAAGTTCAGGTTGAGCTTGAAGGTGGTCTGGCAGTCGTGAAGCAAAGTTTGGAGGAGCAAAAAAGGGGACTCGATGGGGTAACGGAGGAAGACGAGGATACGGGCGAGATGTTGGAGACTTTGATTGGGGAATTGACAAGGTAATATGCTGAGTCGAAAGTGCATGCTCCAAAGCATCGTCTCGGGACAACTCTTCTCTGATGCCAATGAATCAATCATCAAGCTTTGGAGACTCGCTATTTCGACAACCTCGGATGAGCCGTATTTGCTGTCAGACAGCCAACTAACCGGAAAGATCAGCACTGTTCCAGAAGATCGGCACGCCTTGCCGCCGTGCTTGAAATGAAACACAACGACCACGCCACCAATCACTCGAGTTCTGCCTCCCGAGCAGGCATTTGCTGAGCTGTTGGCACTCGGAAAGGCCTCGACGGTTCGGCAACACAAGTCCAGCCAAGATGAAGATGGCGCGAACGGCGCAGACAAGAACTCCAGCACCAAGCTCCGGATCATCGGCCCCTCTCATACCCGCAGTGCTGTACCTCGCCAGCACTCTCGGCTGGGCATTCTTGGAAGGATACGCTGCCTCGGGATTCCAACATGGCTCAACCACCTACGACTGGTTCATCGAGAGCCTTAGCGACCTCGGTGTAGACTACCGACAGGTCCATCCTCTGAAACACTACGCCGTCACATCCCATCGATTCGCCGCTCAGAATTACAACTTCTTCCAAGCAGGTGCCATTTTCGCAATCGGCCAGCTCGCAATACTGGGCATGACTCGCAGGCGCACCACGCACGAGACGGCGGCTGTCCGGCCCATTCGCGCTTTACTCGCGCTGCTCGTCGCTGGGGGCATGCTCCTGATGGGAAGTGTCCACGGCGGCCCTCGTGAGAAGTTCTGGAGGACTGTCGGATGGCACTGGAATGGGATGACGTTGGTGTCTCTGGCTGGCAATCTGAACTCGGTCCTGGCGGCGGTCCTCGGCAACCAGCTGGGTCGCCATGAGGGCAGCACCGGATTCCGGTCGGTGAGTTTGGTGCTTGGACTCGGTGGGATGTACAGCTTCTATCGCTTCATGTCGCTGCCGGAGTGGGACTTTGAGACACGGGTCGGGCTGTGGCAGCGTGCTTCCATCTATCCCGTTCTCGCCTTCGAACTTGTTTGCGCCATCTCGATCATCGCCACGATCGCGCCAGGAACAAGTTCGAAGCCGAAGCGAGCATAGTTGCTGCGAGCATAGTTTCTGCTGCCTGGGTGAATATCATGCTGAATCTCTTCATCAAAGCACCCGAGGACACGAACAGATGCCGCCGTAGGTAGCCGAAACCAAATAAATGTACACATTCCACGATACCCGCAACACCCGCCAGCTCCACGTCAAACACAATCAGCGCTCAGACGAGCCAACACACCCCAATGGCGAGGCAAGAAGACACGGCTGAGCTGCATAAGTCGGAGGATATCATGTAGTTGTATCATGCAACCCAGGATGGGACCCCCAAAAAACACGACCCCCAGCGATGAAGGCTACAGCCTGCTACAGACCACGGATCTGCCGCATCGGGCTTGTCGCCCAGATTTGGCAACGGAGATGCTTCGACCAAGAACCGGCCCTGAGCGAGATCCAGTGAACATGTGCTTTGTGATTTTGGCGCCCGGATCGGCCGATTCCCAGCGGCTGACACGCCGTTCCGGTCTCCGACCAACATTGCAATCTATCTTTGGATCGACATCTCCCAACCATCACCGCATTCCCCGCCATCACCATGTTGCATAATGACAGCATCGCGAGGGCTTTCGACTGCCAGGCCATTCTTGCTGGAGCGGAAGCGCTTTGCTCACGAAGACGCAAAGCACCGACGGGAAACGTTGGCTATGATTTGCACCAATACGATGGCATTGCGTGCGACTGGCAATGTCCTGGAGATCTCCCGCATGGACGGATGGAGAAGGCGCTGCTCAAGCACGGCCTCGGTGACTGTACGGGCCTCAGGATACTGCAGCTTGCGGGAGGCACGGGTGAACATGCCCGGCGTGCCGTTGAAGCCGGCGCTGGACGTGTCGATGTGGTCGACATCAGTCAGCCCATGATGGAGATTGGGAAGAAAATCGAGGCAGAGGCCGGAAGAGAGTCGCTGCATTGGTATTGCGCTGACGCAGCCAGGGCACTGTGGCAACAAGTGCCCGAGTTGCCCATCCAAGGCTACGACGTCGTTCTCGCCATGTGGCCTTTCGACTTCGCCGAGACGGTGGAAGAGCTGGTGGGCGTGTGGAGGAATGTCGCTGCCTATCTGAAGCCGGGCGGTCGACTGATGGGCGCTCGCGTGCTGAATCCCTGGTCTCGCTGCGTACATGACGGCAAGTACGGCGCCCGAGCGACTCTGATTGAACAGACTCCGACCCGGGCAGTCAAATGTCAAGTGCTCGTCAACACACATCCGCCCTTCTCCTTTTGGAGCTGCTCCACCGAGGCCAGTCTGCGAGGTGGCCCCTCCATCCCCAACAGGCTTGGCATCATCGAGCTCCAAATCCTCGACCCGGCAGAGACGGACCTTGTGAGGGAAGATCCGAGCTTCTGGAAAGACCTCATCGAAGACCCTTATTTCGTCGTGTTCACCGGGAGAAAGTTGGCACCTGCACTGCAATCAAAGATGTCTGCATGAGTCTCGTGACGGTCGATAACAGCTGTCCATCTACCGCGTTTCCGCGTCAGAACGCCCCCTACCCCATGCATCAATTCACTCGTCGCCATCAAAGTGCCTCGTCTTCCGGCACCTCTGATTTCTCCCCCCAAAACTGGCAAGCGTCCTCCGCCCATTCATCATGCACAAATTGTGCAGGCACGCCGACATGATAGCCACCTGCGGGCTCATCGTTGCCGAGGCCGAAAATCATGGTCCGCCCGCCTTCATCTGATCTGCCGAACGGCTTCCATTCTGGCCTTGAGACGGCTTTACGTCCTGCGAGAGCATTTGGGTCTCCCGTCGTAATGAACGAAGTCACGTAAGAGTTGAACTTCTTTGCAATGTCATCCTGGGTCGGCGAGATCTCGCGCACCAACGGCGACATGGCCTCGTAGAAGATCTGGTCGCCATGATTGGCGCCACCAATGACGGTCCGGTTAAGAGCCCAGTGGTATAGGTACACAGGTGATGCTTGGCCCTTGCTGGCGAGGTTGGCAGTCTGGCGCACCGGACAGACGTATGCATACTGGCCGTACGCAGCTTCGACACGCTTGTACTGCTCACCCACACCCAGAGCAGTCATGTTTCTCGTGTCGACGTACGGCGAAGCGCTGTCCTGGGCAGGATCTGGGTAGAGGTGGTTCAAGGCTTCGAGGTCTTTCTTGGTCAGCTGAGGCAGAAGTGTTGCGAAGAAGCTTGTGAACTCGTTGCTTTCTTGCATTTTCTTAGGCACGAACATGGTGCCTTCGTTACGGTTAAAACCAGTCATGATGGGAACTTTGTGCCATCTTCCCGACTTCCAAGCGTCAACTGGCCGGCGAGAGATGATCTCATCGTCCAGAACGGGTTGCCATGCCCACCTGACACTCGCATTGTATTCATCGAAGACCTTGCTTTGAGCAACTTGTACTGCTTCGGTGGCGGCTTGGCGGAGACACGACAAGATCAGTGCCTCTTCCTTGACATCGCAACCAACTTCGGTAGCGAACTTGTCGAATTGAATTCGATGCAGCCGAGAGTTCGCCGGGTGGACAACTCGCGACGTGGCACTGCCGGACTCAATGATCGCTCGATGGAATAGCTCGCGCTGCTCATTGACATCCATGATGTGATGTCCAATCGAATGTGCCCCTGCACTCCACCCTGCAATCGTGACATGGCCTGGATCTCCTCCAAATGCTTCGATGTGCTTCTGTACCCATTCCAGGACCAGCTTCTGGTCATGAAGTCCCAGATTGAGCAGACCCTCTTTGGCCATGAGCTCGCTGTTCAAGAAGCCAAGTGCTCCGATACGATAGTTGAAGGAGACCGCAATAAAGGGCTCCTCGGAGTTGGCCAGCATCGAGGCAGTGTCGTGCATCGCCGCGAAGCCTCGATTGAATGCGCCTCCATGGATGTAGACGAAGACCGGGTACTTGGCGGTCTGGAAGCTGCCTCTCCATCGGAATATGTTGAGTGTTAAGCAGTCTTCCGATGGTTCAAGCCACGGCGTTCCTGGGGTTCTCAGGAGCTGCTTGCCCGGACATCGCGATGAATATTCCCTCGCCTGGATGGTTTCGTTGCTGTCCGCAATAGGCACGGCTCGTGAAAATCGCCGGGCCCCAACGGGCGGCTCCGCATATCGGATTCCAAGAAATGCTTCGATGGGTACCGGATGGTTGTCGCTTTCCAAAAGAGTTCCAACAAATGTGCCTTGCGATATTGTGACTTCCGGTTGTGTATCAAAGTTCCATCGCTCCAGAGAAAAGAACAATTGAACTTTCTCGTGCGCGCTCGGCACAAAGTTGTAGGCGAGCAGGAAGGCGATGAGTGGAGCCAGAAAGATTGTGGATTGCGGGATTGTCTGCGGTCTGGCTTCTCTTTCAGGCTGCCTCCGACGAAACTCTCCGATATCTTTTCCGCCCATGGCAGTTTTTCACCAAAGACGATGTCGTGTGGGGATTTGGTCCTCTGTGCGCGCCTTCCTATCGCCTCGGCAGAGTTTCGGCATTATTGTTTCGTCCAGCGGTCGGTTGGGCCACCATGTATTAATTGTAAGTCAGACCGGAGGCCAGAGTGTAAGTATCTACTACCTCCTCCCTGACAACTTGTCTCTTGTTCTTGTTCCCTAGTCTACCTTACATATTTTCCAATACATATCATTCAGAAAGGGGGTGCTCTCACGGGCCCATCCTCGCGTGAGTGCCCTCGATCGGTATAGTATAATTGTGCGTGACCATCAAAGTTGCGAGGCTACATCATTGCGATGCTCGTTGTTGCACCCGCTTCCATATCTGTTGTCCTGCTAGTACAGATGAGATTGTGCTTGCTGTTCCCACGACGACAGGACCAACGGGAATCCATCCAACAGCAGAACCAGGAATGAACAGATCGCAGGTGTCAACGACAAGCTGAGTGTAGACACGCCGGTTGACGCTGTTCATGGCTGAAGTTTGCTTTGGTGGCTTCTTCTTGAGTTTAGTTGCTGCGGTGTCATTGCCATCCGCAATGCCGTCAACGGCAGGCGTTGCTTTGAGAGATTTTCCTCGGGGGTCCTCGAGAAAGATCTCCCACAGTCCGAAGAGTGTCGACGAGACCAGAGCATAAAACCAGCACTTATTGGCTTCGAGTTGAAGTTTTGTTTGCCATTCTGAAGCTGTCACTCCCAAGGCATTGCCCTTCAAAACTGTCAGTCTTCCGCCGGCATGGCACGAGAGGAGATGTGACGCACGATGGTCAGCATCTCAAGGAAGAAGTAGATGCCCAAGAACGACCACTTGCCGAACTCAATGAGCATGATCAGAGGTGAATGGTTCTTGCCGAAAACCTGTAAAGCGTTCGACCAGCAAGGATGCCATTTGAGGAAGCGAAAATACCGTCGCGCTGGGTGTCGTCAGTTTCGATGTGATGCTACCGAGGAGAAGCAACGAGACGGGAGATGAAGTGCATACCCAAGGCAAATTGAGCCCGTAATTTTAGCACCGTCTCGACGTCATTGGCAAAAGAAGGCAGACCAGCGGCGATGGTACAGAAGCCTTGAAGGAGTCGGAGCAGCTTCTCCAGCCCGGCCGTGTCATCTGCATAGCGGACGATGCTGTGAAGAAACATGGCGGCAATGGAAAGGGCAGAGGTATTCCACGCTACATAGTTACACAAATCTTATGTTCCACATTGCACAATACATACACAAATCTTATAGTTATTCGCACTGTACAATCTCGATTCCGCGCTGCACAATCTCGATTCCGCGCTGCACAATATCAATTCCGCGTTGCACAATGATTTCTATTCCGCGTTGCACAATATCTCCTCCTCCTCCTCTTCCATCTCGGCGCAAGTTTACATCCGACGACCAGTGCCTGCCCAGCTGTCCGAAGCAGTTCAACACGTGCGGAAAACTGCCCTTTGAACGTTGACTAATATATGTACCTGAAGTTGGGGTTCTCAAAGTCCGTTCTGTCCTCGATAGCGCCTTCCGGAAGCTGGCTTCCTCCTGGCGCCGGACCATACAGCGCATCTCGCTGCTTATTTCGGCGGATGAGCATTGCTCTCAAGATGAACGACAGCGCGATCTGCCCGGCAGCACATGTCATGGTGACGGCGCAGCCCGTCTGGTAGATTGGCGCTTCTGATGCGAGGAATGCGTGAGGTCCAATGATGTTTCCCGCACAATAAGCCAAGAAGACGAGTGCAGTGGAGGTCACACGCTTCGTGTACCCGCCGACATTGTTTGCAGGTAGCTGCAGAGCAATGACCAGGCTAGCGACGTAAGCTCCGCCGATGTAGTTGCACACGAGTAGGCCCTTCTTGTGCTCTGCGGTATGGGGCAGCTGCCAAAGAAGCGCAGTCGCCAGGATGGTTGGACACACGTATAGCGGCATGATTAGCGTCCTTATGTTTTTGAACTTGCTTGCGAGATATGGTCCGCTGAAGACGAAGAAGACTATCCAGATCCCACTCGGGATGCCGTACGCAGTGGCCAGTAATGGCTTTCCTCCAGCCAGATCTTTGACGATGAGCTTGCCGAAGTTGGCCAGGCCACCGTTGACTGTTTCATTCAGCAGAACGAACAAGAATAATAGCCAGATCTGTGGGTCGACCAGGGCTTCCTTGGCCTGGCTCAACTTGATCGTCGGGTTGAAGACACCGGTCTGGTTAGACTGAGCTCGAGCGATGAGCATCGCTTTATCTCGTGAGCTGAAGCGCTTTGCAGTCATGATATTGTTCGGCAGAAAGAACAGCATGAGGGTTCCCCAGCAAACAGTGACGCCGCCGGCTAGAATGAATATGATCCTCCAAACATCCCAGCCGTTTGCTTGTCCGACTGCGAAGAACAAGATGCCTCCGACAGATGAGCCCACCCCGTTGAAGCAATAGAAGAGACCTGCTCTGGCCGACTGCTCCTTGCGAGTATACCACTGGCCGACGATCATCATGAAGACTGGAGTAATCAGTGATTCGAAGCATCCAAGCAGAAATCGACAGATAGCCAATCCGACAAAGTTTTGGCTCGATGCCATGATCATGAGAATGCCACCCCAGCAGATGATGGCTACCGAGACGACAGTGCCAGTCGGCAATTTCTGAGCGAGGTACGACATCGGCCATTCTGCAACCAGGTAGCCAAAATAGAAGATTGAAACAAGCCAGGAGTATTGATTCTGGTCGATGTTCGCACTGTCAAACAGATCGAAGACGGCAGCGTATACCAAAGACTCAGCCCGCCAAATCAGCATCAGCTACCAAGGCGGGCTACACCATTACTCACCTGCTTGTCGATGAACTGCAAGAGATAAGTGCCACAAAGAAGAGGCATCAGAAGCCAGTCGACGCGCTTTACCAGCTTCTTAATGCCCTCGGCATCCTCCATCATGGCATTGAGGTCATCATGAGTTATGTTGTGGTTCCGCAAGAAGATCTCGGCCTGATCCAGGTCTCTGATATCTCCTTGATTCAAGTCGGTCGGATTTTGGGACGCTGTCATCTCCAGTCCTCGCTTCTCTGCACTCCCCTTTTCCGACATTCCGGTCTCGTGCTGCTCTTCCTTGGAAGTGGCCATTGTATCTTCTCCAGGCTGTTTGGACTTCAAACACGAGCGAACGGGGCAGTTTCTGGGGTTTGGACCGGAGCAGACAAAGATGAGATATCAATCCAGGTACATATCGGCCACCTGCATCTGTATTGGTTTCCAGCTGGCTGCCAATCCTCAGATTGACTAGCATATCTATCATCTCTTTGCCCGAACCGACCCCAGTGCGATTGCCCGCACCTTGGCCCATCGTGTCAAATAGAAGTGGAGACCGAAAACTTGTTGAACCATGTTCATTTCTCACAGCCGCGAGACTGCCTATTTATGGTTTCTCGGCTGAACGGCCAAGAATATGTATACAAGACCCTGGATCTCTAAAATAGAGTGCGGTCTCGCAAACTGATTGACATATAAATGCGTAAGATTACTATTGTAGCCCCAACCAAACTAGGCAACATTCAATAACAATATCTTTTCCATAGGGTTAAAATTATAGCAGAGAGCAAGCTCGCGAGAGACAACATTAATATCCGCTCTATCGTCTAGTAGCCACTCTACCAACGGCTCCTCTAAGCCGTCCCTAACAAGCATAGCATGTATACGCTTCGCTAGGACGACTACAGGCCAGGTAATCGGGTCTTGCTTTTTACTTATAGCGCCTACCTCTAACCATAAGGCAGTGTTACGGTAGTGGAAGGGGTGGATAGATAGATAGAGTGGACCCTAGATTTTGGCTCGGCCCCTTCCAGAATTTAGGTTCTAGAATGGACCGAGTCGGGCCTTTGCACACTACTACTACGAAAGGCCACTACTACTACTATATAGAGTCTTCCCTCCTTAGTTTGCAATATAGGTATTAAATAGGCCGTATTAAATAATATCTACGTAAGTGTTAGGGGGCGCCGCCCAGCCCAGGTCCTGGACCTAACCTAAGCCAGCCATCGCCCTAAGGACTGCGACTTAGCGGTGCTAGCACGACCCTACCCTCTGTACGGAATTACCGACAGGACCCTACTCCTATACAGAGGGAGAACCCTATAGCCCTGCACAGAGGAGAATTGCCGCCCCTCTAAACAGAGGGAAAACTCTGTACTACTGTATAGAGGGAGAACTCCTAATCCTCTGTACGGATTGTAAACCTTGTACCCCTATATAGAGGGAAATTGCTAGCTTAGCTTCGTAGATACAAATTGTACAGCAGCAGACAACAAAGGAACTGCCTATTAGTTCCTTTATATAGATACCTAACCTTAAGTTTCTAAACCAAGATTCTTAAGCCCTTATATTAGGAACTTATCTTACTGTTAGTAACTGCAGTAATATAACAAAGATAGACAGCGACATCTCTATAGAACCTACAGCTATATAGGGACAGATGCACTGCGCGTACGAGGAGCTGCTAGAACACAAGAGGCAGCTCGAGCAGCAAGTAAACTACTAGGCTACGATAATTTCCTAACAGGAACAGGAGCTACAACAGCTTAGGGCATCCAATCGCGATCCGACCCCTACGACGACGAACACGATAGCCTACACCCTAACCCCTAAGAGCAAACTCCCTAGCGTTACTACGTACGATAGTAAGGCTCTGGCCGAGTACCCCTCCTAGGCTGCCTAGATACGCTCTAAGCTTCTAGTCAACTTAGGAGCATACCTGACTAAGCTAGACAAGGTAGTTTACCTCTTTAGGAGGTTAAAGGGCAGGGCGGTAGCACGGATTCTGCTGTACTACGAGACGGCTATTGCCAACCTAGCAATAGCTATAACGACAATGCTCTAGGCAGCTCTTAACAAGAGCTACAAGGACCTAGACTGCGAGAGCCGAGCACTCCTATAGGTTAACACAATAAAACAAGGACGTAAGACTGTATAAGAATTCCTTATAGAATACGACTAGACTCTGGTAGAGGCAGGAGGTCTCTAATAGGAGGATAGGATAAAAATTACCTCCTTAGAGGTAGGCCTCTCTAAGGAGATTATAATAGGACTAGTAGGCGTAATGCGACTAGCTACATACGAGGAATTCTGTAATCTCCTTAGGATAGTCGACGACTAGCAGCGTAGGCTCGGACGAATAAGCTACGCTTACGAGATGCGACAACCCCTCTAGCAGCAGACGGACGCTATAAACTAGGAACTAACGACGACGAGGGTAGCGGCAGCCGTTACCGTATAGCCAAGGACTGCTACTAAGAGGGCACAATAGGTAGACATAGCTACACTTAACAAGAGGCGAGCAGAAGGGAGCTGCTACCAGTATAGCAAGATAGGCTACACTATACGGAATTGCAGGCTTCTACTAGCAGAGAGACCTAGGGGACGGCCGACTACTGCAAGGGTAGCAACTGCAGCGCCCTAACAAGAGGATTAGGAGTCCTACTTAGACAACGACGAGTCGTGTTGCGGCGGTGGAAAGAGGTGGGACAGATTGATAGGGTGGACCCTGGATTTCGGCTCGGCCCGTCCGGGCCGAGCCGGGCCTTGGCACACCACCCTCCATCAAGGCCCACCGCCACCACTACATAGGTTCTTTTCCCTCCTCAGTTCGAGATATAGTTATCAAAAAGGCCGTATTGAATCATATCTGCGCGCCCGGATCATTATATCTCGAACTCACTCTCCACAACCCCGCGCTGCGCGAAAGGGCCCGTTGAACCATCCGGAAACCCGAATAACGCACGCGCACCTACCAACACACCAACAACAACCCCCCCAGGCACCGTAAGAAGATGGAAGGCTTCTCAGCGGTAGAGAGCGGCGTAACAGGCCGCCGCGGAAAGAGAAAGACTGACAGAGCAAACAGACGCTCCAGTGTAGTTGACGATAAGATCATTATTAGAGGTTTTACAGCAGAAGAGACCGCAGAGATTAAGGAACGAATAGGCGAATACAAGAAGATCCACGACTGCACGATCGAGGAACTGGAAGACTACGTAAACGAGAACGGGATAGAGAAGGTCTACGACGGAATAGACCTTATTAAGATGCTGTTTTACAGAACACTAGAAGAAAACAGACAACTAAGAGAAGAGATTAAAGCGGTGAGAGCCGAGAAGGAATCGGCAGAGACTATCGTCGACGTGTTAGAACACCAAACGTCGAATCGACTGGCGCAGCTAAAGGCGCTGAAGGATCAACTGGCTGATATGGAAGCAGCGAGATCGCCGCCACTGCGGCGAGAAACCCGAGTGGAAACTACCTCGCCGGCGGCCTACAGTCAAGGTGGCACGTTGATAACGTCACTACCGGACCTACCAGTTTTCGGTAGCGGAGACTCTAAAGCGTAGGAGGCGTTCAAGAAGAAGATCAAGAATAAGATAGGTCGCGATCACGCATCAAGCAGCGAAGAAGACAGATTGGCCTATTTAGAGGCGCGACTAGAAGGTGAAGCTTTTTCGCTAGTAGCGGACCTAGAAGAGGTGACCGCCGAAGAAGCGATCAAAGCGTTAGATCAACGCTTCGGAGACCTATTCCGAAAGAAGACAGCCCGTAAGCAGCTAGATAAGATCAACCAGAACCGGCAGACGTTTAAGGAATTCTACAGTTTGTTCAGAAAATATGCGATTAGGGCCCGAGTGGCGGAAGATAAGCAGCTCCACCTATTAAGGCAGAAGCTGAGTCCTAAGCTGGCCGCCGCCATAGCGTCTGTAGAAGACGAAGGCCTTAAGAGCTTCGTCCACTAAGCGAGAGTTACCGCAAGAAACTTGAGCGCTTACGCGAAATTACGCGAATCGAACCAGAAGCCGCTGATAACGCAGACCACACGACCCCCTGCGCCTTTCCGGAGAGCGCTACAGCAGCCACCTTATCAGTCACAGCGCTCGTCGTTCGTCCCTACCTGTTTCGCGTGTGGCAAGCCTGGCCACATCGCTACGAGATGCCAAGCATCGGATAAGCAGAAGCAAGACTATCGTGCTATAAGGCAGCCGCAGCCGCAGCAGCAGCAACCACCGAGGAAGACCATACAAGCTATAGAGCCGGCTCCGAACGATACTAACAGTAACGGTAGGGTGCAGTTGAGAATTATAGGAAAAGACTAGCTAGAAGGATAGGCCCCCTATCCAGCATTGACAATAGGGCACCGAATCGGAGCGAATCGCCACGAGGAGAAAGCATCAACAGCTGTAGCGATCCGCTCTCGGCAACCGTAGAAGTGAATACGGAAACGGCGATCATCCTTCCTATTACGATCCACCCTGTTAAGAAGCAACGCCCACCGATCCAGCTGAAAGCCTTTATCGACACTGGAGCTCTCATCGGCGCAGCGATCCACTACCGACTGGTTCAGAAACTGAAGAAGGGATACGGCTATCCGGTGGAACTGGCGTCGCCGACACGGATTTCGGCATACAACGGACAAGACACGGAAAGCGTTACGCACTACGTGCCGTTAACGACCACACTGGCTGGTCGCACCACGGAAGCGACGTTCCGAATCATAGATATCGGAAGGTTTGACATTATTATAGGGCAGAAATAGATAAAGAACCAGAAAGCCATTATCGACGTAGATAAAGGAACGATAAGATTCAAAACTCCGAGTAGCGAAGCAGGGACCATCGGAAAGGTCGCCGCCGCCGCTAAGCCGAAAGCTACGGAGCCCGCGAGAGAGGCTCCGTCCGATCGTTCCGAACCCCCGGTCACCGTCGGAATAATAAGTTCAGAAGCTATAACGACCCTCGCGAAGTCGCCGGACAACGAGATTTACGCTATCTCAATAAAAGACATCGAAGACTACAGGAAGATAATGGCGGAAGAAGAAGCGGATCCACTAGAGGTGCTGCCAAACGAGCTCTACGGTTACGCTAACGTGTTCTCAAAAGCCGACTCCAACCTCCTGCCGCTCCATCGACTGGAATATAACAACAAGATCCGGCTAAAAGAAGGAGCCGCGCTGCCGAGAACCGAGCCCCTAAGACGACTATCGCCGGCAGAACTGGACTAGGTAGAGGTGTTTGTTCGCGAAAATCTGGCGAAGAAGTTTATTACGCCGAGTTCGGCCGAATATACGTTACCGATTCTTTTCGTAAGGAAACCAGGGGGTAGTCTGCGACTCTGCGTGGACTATCGAGGCCTTAACGAGGTCACTAAGAGAGACGTCTATCCACTGCCGCTGATCGACGAGACTATACAACGAGTGGCTAAAGCTAAGTGGTTCAGCAAACTGGACATTCGACAAGCGTTCTACCGACTAAGGAACGAGGAAGGGCAAACGGAAGATCTTACGACGTTCGCGACGCGTATAGGCAACTTCAAGTAGTTGGTGATGCCTTTCGGACTCACCAACGCGCCGGCAGTGTAGCAACGCTTTATGAACTACACCTTTATAGACATGTTGGAACAGTTCGTGTCCATCTACCTGGACGACATCCTTATCTACACCGAAGGAACGAGAGATCAGTACACGGACTACATCAAGAAGGTGCTGACCAGGCTCCGCGAGGTCGGATTGAACGCGGACACAAAAAAAAGCGAGTTCTATTAAACCGAGGTCAAATATCTCGGCCTTATCGTCGGAAGAGATAGAATTCGGATAGACCCCTTAAAGGTCGCCGCTGTAGCGGAATGGAAGCAACCGAAATCCGGCAACACTACGCAGATCAGGGCGTTTCTCGGATTCTGCAGCTACTATCGACGATTTATCAAGGACTTTAGCAAGATAGCGAGACCCCTGAACGAAGCGTTAAAGAAAGAGGCCGCCGGCCTATAGACTGAGAGGTGCACGGAAGCCTTTAACCGGCTGAAAGAAGCAGTGGCCTCGGCGCCGGTTTTAGCGCACTTCCGGCCGGAAAAGACAATCTACGTAGAAACGGACGCTTCCGACACAGTAACGGCGGGGGTCCTTTCCCAATATAGTGACGACGAAACCCTCCATCTAGTCGCTTTCTTCAGCAAGTTAATAAGCGAGGCCGAACGGAACTACGCGATCTACGATAAGGAGCTGCTAGCGATTATTCAGGCTTTCGAGGAGTGGAAGCCGGAGCTTATAGCTAGAAAGAGCACGGTCCAAGTCCTCACGGACCACCAGTTGCTGACCTACTTTATAAAGACGCAGAAGCTCTTACGACGTCAAGCACGGTGGGCCGCCTACCTATCAGGGTTCGATTTTAAGATCACCTATCGACCAGGGGCTCAAAACGGAAAGGCCGACGCGCTGACGAGAAGAGATAGAAAGACCAGCCGCGCGAAAGAAGATCCGAACATGTTCCAGAAGGTGTTGACCGAGCGGATAGTAGACGCAGAGGTGTTGAAAGAGGTAGGGGTCTGCGCAGTAGAACCGGCCCCTAAGGAAGAGACGCTCTACGAGAAGGTGGAACAGCTTAATCAACAACAGAAGCTCGGCAAAACCGGTTCAGGGAAGCTGATAGTTCCGGAAGAACTAATCACGGAGGTCATCCAACTGGTCCATAACTCTATAGATGTTGGCTACGCCGGCTCAAAGAAGACGATGGAAGCTATAAGGACGATCTACTGGTTTCCGCGGATCTACGAACGGATCCACCGATTTATCGCCAATTGCCACGTATGCAGAGCCGCGAAACCACGTTACGGCCTTCCGACCGGTCTGCTAAAGCCACTTCCGATCCCCGAGAAGCCGTAGCAGCACGTTACGATGGATTTCGTAACCGGCCTACCGGAAGCCGATAGATATAACGCCACGCTAAACGTAGTGGACCGGCTAAGCAAAGAGCGCCACTTCATCCCCTGTCGAGCGAGAGACGACGGAACTACTGCAGAAGAAACAGCGAGAATGCTAATTAAGCACGTATAGAAGCACTATAGCCTGCCGGACACTATCACTACGGATAGGGGTCCTTAATTCACTGCCGACGTATAGAAAGCCATCAACCACGTTCTCGGAATTCGTAGAAAGCTCAGCACAGCCGCTCACCCTTAAACCGACAGTCAGTCTGAAGTCGCTAACCGTAAGATGGAGCGATACCTAAGATCCTTCTGCGGTCATCATCAAGAAGATTAGGTTAAGGTGTTGCCGATGGCCGAATTCTGCGCGAACTTAGCACGGTCAGAAGCAACGTCACTGGCGCCGTTCGAGATAACGCACGGTTGTCTTCCGAGAATGAGCTTTCAGCCGCCAAAAGAACCCAGCTCCGCGGAACCTTCCACCGCCACGTCGTCGAAGAGAGTCGCTGCCGCAGCGGCGGAAGCGCTCCGATCTCAGATAGAAGAAGCGATCAAAGTAGCGAAAGACGCGATGGAATCGGCTTAGAAGAAGATAGTAACTCGGGCTAATAAGAAGCGATTACTGATGGAATTTGAAGAAGGCCAAAAGGTATAGCTCAACACGAAGAACCTAAGGCTGAAAGGCAACGCCAAGCTCAATCCGCGCTACGTGGGCCCGTTTAAGATAATAGAAAAGAGGTCGCCGGTAACTTATCGGCTCGAGCTGCCGAAGGCGTTCCGGATCTACGACGTTTTCCATTCCGATCTACTAAGCTTAGACCCTAAGGACGGCCTGCCGGAACAGGGGTTCGCTGAACCCCCGCCAATCGAGATAGATAATAAGGAAGAATAGGAGGTAGAAGACGTAATAGACGTAAAGAAGGTAAGGGGGTCCATCAAAGCGAGGATCTCGTAGAAGGGGTGGCCGGAAGACTACGAATGGTATCCGGTCGAGAACCTGCAGAACTCGGCGGAGCTGCTGAGAGACTTTTACGCGCGGAACCCGGAAAAGCCGAAACCAGCGTGGCTCTGATGCCGACAATGGAGACACGTCCGCTCCACCGGCGCGGAAGCCGATGAAAACGATCGTGCTTCGGGAAGTGATTGCTTTAGGCACTACTACGCGGCCGGCGGCGCCGCCGACCGCGTAGTAGGTAAAGGCTTTGGTAGAGGAGAAAAAGAAGAAGAAGAAACGACGCTGCGGACGGATCTATATGGACCTCCGAGGCGACGCACAGACCAGCTACGCTGCAGCTCAGATAACCTACGGTTCCGATCAGATGGCACAGATCAGGCGAACGGATCACATAAACGTAAAGTGAAGGACTTCAGATGCCGACGATGTAAAAAAATGGAAAAAGCGACGAAAAGGACGCCGGTTGTAATAGAAGATAGAAGGTGGAAGACGCGACGTCGGCGTCGGAGGGGATTTTCGAAAAAAAAAAAAAAAAAAAAAGTGGAGATTGCCAGATGGATGGAGTGACTAAGCGGTCGAGGGCGACCGCTGGTGAGGGAGGGGGGTAGTGTTGCGGCGGTGGAAAGAGGTGGGACAGATTGATGGGGTGGACCCTGGATTTCGGCTCGGCCCGTCCGGGCCGAGCCGGGCCTTGGCACACCACCCTCCATCAAGGCCCACCGCCACCACCACATAGGTTCTTTTCCCTCCTCAGTTCGAGATATAGTTATCAAAAAGGCCGTATTGAATCATATCTGCGCGCCCGGATCAAGTCGGGAAAAGAGTAGCCTCTAAGCGAAGGCTCTACTAGAGGCGTATACGAGATAGATTGCTAAATCAAAGCACTACTTAGCTATCTTTTAAGAGTAACTACATAACGACTACGCCGTTTATTATACGGCCTACGCTAAACGGGTCTGCAACAGCGCGGAAATTAATTAATATAGGATGTTTAGTATATAGAGTAATTAGCGAAGACTTTATATAGAGACACTATATTAAGACGACCCCTACTGTACCTGTACGTATATTGGGCATTACCGGGCGAGGACTGGACATTACTTATATAGTGAAAGTAACGATAGAGATACAGGGATACTATAAGCAGGACTTATACCTCTATGTCGTACAGGACAAGCTCGGGTATAACCTAATATTAGGGAAGCTATAGATAGAGCGCTAGCAGGGCAAGCTGGACGTTAGACGAGGACGGCTGTACCTGGCAGCAACGAAGCAGAGGCTCCGAGACCAAGGGAGAGTCCTGCAGGGCAGCAATACTAAGGCCGAAGTCAATACAGCGACAAAGCAGAGGCCCTAAGACTAAGGGAAGGCTCTGTAGGGTAGTAATGCTAAGGCCGAAATCAACACTGCGACTGCAGACATTAAGAAGGCATTAGCGCCTAAGAAAGCGACGGACCCCTATACGAAGCTCCTAAGGGAGTATGCAGGATACCTGGACCTCTTCGAGCCAAAGTCGGCCTCGAAACTGCCGCTATACTAAGGAGAAGGGATAGACTACGACATCTAGCTAGAGCCCCGTCTAGATAGGAGTCTGCCTGAGGTACCGTACGGTCTGCTGTATAGAATGTCCTCTAGGGAACTCCTAGTACTACGCAAGACACTGGACGACCTGCTTGCTAAAGGTTTTATTCAGGCAAGTACCTCGTCCGTAGGAGCCCTAGTGCTGTTTGTCTATAAGGAGGGGAAGGCCGGCTTGCGTTTCTGCGTAGACTACAGAAACATTAACGCGATTACTAAGAAGAACCGGTACCCCCTACCCCTTATTAAGGAGACTCTTAGACGGATTAGCAAGGCAAAGTAGTTTACTAAGCTTAACGTAGTCTCGGCTTTCTACAAGATATAGATTAAGGAGGGCTGTAAATAGATAACTGCCTTCTGTACGAGATATAGTCTTTTTAAGTAGCTTGTTACCCCCTTTGGCCTTGCCAACGCACCAGCAACCTTCTAAAGGTACATTAACAAGTCCTTGCAAGGGTTACTAGACGACATCTGCTTAGCGTACCTCGACGACACCCTAGTTTCTATAGACAGTACCTATGCAGATTACGTACAGGACGTTAAGAAGGTACTAGATCGACTGCAACAGGCTGGATTGTACCTTAATATCGACAAATGTAAATTCGGTGTATAGCGTATAAAATACCTAGGGTTTATTATCGAGGCAGGGAAAGGCATTAGTATAGATAGGAAAAAGATTAATGCTATTAAGCAATAGAAGCCGCCTACGAACGTTAAGGGCGTATAGGAATTTCTTAGGTTTGCCAACTTCTACTGCTAGTTTATACAGAACTACTTAGAGATCGTACGCCCCCTAGTCGAGCTAACACATAAGGACAAGCAGTTTAAGTAGACGGACAAGTGCAATAGGAGCTTTAACAAGCTAAAGGAGCTCTTTACTACAGGACCAACGCTTGCCGTCTTCGACCCAGAACGTACGACGATACTGGAAACCGACTCCTTAGGGTACTGCATAGGAGGCATCTTGTTACAGGTAGGCTCGGACGGACTTCTGCACCTATACGCCTACTTCTCTAAGAAGAACTCCCTAGCTAAGTGCAACTACCCTATCTACGACAAGGAATTGCTAGCAGTCGTACGGTATTGCGAAGCGTAGGATAGTAAACTCTGCTTAGTTCCCGAGTTCCTCGCCCTAACTAACTACAAGAACCTAGAGTACTTTACGCAGCCCCGGAAGCTGTCTAAGAGGTACGTACAATAGGCAATATACCTAAGCTAGTTTGATATAAGACTCTAGTATTGCAAGGGTAAGGACAACAGCAGGGCTAATGCGCTATCTAGACGGGACCAGGATATGCTAATAACGTATAAGGACGATCGGCTAAAGTTACGAACATTCCAGATGTTTAAGGAGGAGCTAGGCGAAGGGACTATCCGCCTAGCAGCAGTATATATATAGGAACCCTAACTGCAAGTATAGGAAGAGGCAGTAGAGAAGGACAATGTATACTAAGGGGCCCGTACAGCGATCTAAGGAGGGCAGCGGAAGCTCCTAGCAGAGCTCTATCTTAAGGTATCGGCAGCAGAGTGCTTAGTAGACGAGGAGAACAACCTAAAGTTTAGAAATCGGATTTGGGTCCTAGCAGACGAGAAGCTCTATACGAGCTTAATACAACGGGCGTATAATTCTATAGCTACCGGGTACCCAGGGCGCGAGGAGACGTACAGTATCGTCGCTAGGGACTACTACTAGCCGGCGATAGCGAAGGACATCCGCAGGTTTGTACAGAACTGCGATATATGCGGACGGACGAAGCCCTAGCGTAAACTAAAGCATAGGCTACTGAAACCCCTACCGATCCCAGACCGGCCTTAGCAAGACCTAACAGTAGACTTTATTACAGACCTCCCTAAGAGTGATAGACAGAGGAACATTATAGTAGTAATAGACAAGCTAACGAAGAAGGTAATACTAGAGGGAATAGACTCTATTACAGCTAAGGACACTGCCTAGGCCTTTATACGGACGACGTTTAGCAAGCACGGTTTCCCTAGGTTAATTGTGTCGGACTAGGGTACGCAGTTTACGAGCCAGCTCTAGGCAAGGGTCTGCCAGTTACTAAATGTAGAACGCCGTCTGTTAACTATATAGCACCTATAGACGGACGGTGCGACGGAGAAGGTTAATTCGACGTTGGAAGCGTACCTCCGAGCGTACGTCGACTATAATTAGACGAACTGGAACCGCCTTCTCCCTAGAGCGGAGCTAGCTATTAACAGCTGTACGGCTAATACTATAGGATTGTCCCCCTTCTTTATAGCCTATAGATACGACTACTCCCTGCTCCTACCGACCCTAAGTAGTAACACCCTGCGCCCTGTACGATCCCCAATTTAGCAGAGAGAGGCTATTATACAGACGATTACGAACGCTTATTAATAGGCGAAGGCGAGTCTAGCTATAGCTTAACAGAATACGGAAGAGCAGGCTAACAAGGGACAGCAGGCTGCACTAAGATACGAGGCAGGGGATAAGGTCTGGCTAAACTAGCGCAATATCTGTACAGACCGGCTAAGCAAGAAGCTAGATTAGAAGAACAGGAAGTTTACAGTAGTCTAACCGGTAGGGACATATACTGTACGACTTAACACTCCCCTAGGGATCTACCTAGTCTTCTACGTAGACCTCGTACAGCTAGCGAACACGGACTCCCTACTGCACTAGACGACAGATAACGCGCGCCTACCAGCGATTATAACTAAGGGCTAGGAAGAGTACGAGGTAGAAGGAATCCTTAAGAGCTAAAGGAAGCGGAAGAAGGTAGAGTACCTAGTAAAATAGAGAGGATAGGCAGAGCCTATATAGGAACTATACGAAGCCCTACAGGACAAAACCGCGCTAGACAGGTAGGAGGAGAACTACCCCCCTGCCCGGTTACAGTAACACTGCGCCGTACGGCGAAAAGGGACACGATCTACCCTAAGGACAGGGCAGCTGCTAGCAACTTAGGTTGCCAAAGGATCGAGAATTACGACGTAGGACACTACAGGATCCTACCGACACTACACTATACAACACTATACAGAAGAAGGACAGGAAGAAGGGGACAGTCAGGAGACAGATAAGATAGGTAGAAATAAGAAGGGAACGAGAACAACACTGTCTGAAAACCTTTATATACTACCTTAAGGTAGCTTACTAGCTACCACCCCTAGGACCTAGGGCAGCCAACTCTACACCCGAAATCTCAATTACCTCCCGGCCAGTAGGGGCCCCAGCACCAGAGGAAGCAAAAGGGTAGCTTAACAACACCCTGCTGCTAGTTAATATAGCACCTAAGACGTTAGCTTAGACTGTACAGAAGGTAAGGACCTGTACGAACCGGAAGCGAAGCTGCTAGTTAAGCTAAGCACTCTATTGTTAGAGGTAAAAATAGGAGGGGACATTAGCCGGACAGGGGTAAGAAGAGCTAGCAGCTACGAGAGAGACACAGCGGGAACGGCCGGATAAGACAGGTAGCATAACGGTAGTAGCTAGTAGTAGTAGTTAGTAATAGTAGTTAGTAGTAGCGACTAGTAGTAGTAGTAATAGTAGTAATAGTAGTAGTAGCAGACGGCTAGGCGGACGGGTAGCAGGTAGGGAATAAAGGGAAAGAGAAGGGAGAGGCTTAGTATTTAGGAGGTGGCTGCCTGCTATAAGAGGTAATAGCAACTAGAGCAGCTGCTACAGCCGTGTAAAAAGGCAAGGAGGCAACTACGACCTAGTAGGCGACGAGCAACGGCTATATAGACGACCGGACGGAAATAGGAAGTCGCGACCTGCCAAAGGAACACTAGGAGCTACGGGTGTACGACACGCTGCTGTACGAAAGGAGCACTACGAGAAGGGAAGGGGGGAGGTATTGTTAGGGGGCGCCGCCCAGCCTAGGTCCTAGACCTGACCTAAGCCAGCTATCGCCCTAAGGACTGCGCCCTACCCTCTGTACGGAATTACCGACAGGACCCTACTCCTGTACAGAGGGAGAACCCTATAGCCCTATACAGAGGGGAATTGCTGCCCCTCTAAACAGAGGGAAAACTCTGTACTACTGTATAGAGGGAGAACTCCCGATCCTCTGTACAGAGTGTAAACCTTACACCCCTGCACAGAGGGAAATTGCTGGCTTAGCTTCGTAGGTACAGATTGTACAGCAGTAGACGACGAAGGAACTGCCTATTAGTTCCTTTATATAGATACCTAACCTCAAGTTTCTAAACTAAGATTCTTAAGCCCTTACAGTAAGCTTAGATTATTATATTGCGAACTCGCACTACACTACCCGCACTGCGCTAAGGAGCCTGTTAAATTACATCCAGTTGCTCGAATAACGCACGCCCACCTAACAACTAACTGTAACTGGCTACTGCCCTTTTTAGAGCGCATTTTTTGATAGAGACTATAGCAGAGGCCCTAGAGTCCAGTGTTACTAGCCAAACCAGAAGAAGAATTACGATAAGGCACAAGGACTAGCATAATAGCACTATTAGTTATATAACAGTTAAGGGCGTAACTAAAAAGGAAACTAACAAATTATAGGCTTATATAATAGAATGTACCAACCTCTTTAGATGCAGTTCTAATAAGCTCGAAGACTATATAACTAAGTACAGAGTTAAGAAGATCTACGAGGCTATAGCTTTTAGTAAAACAATATTTAATAGGAAGGTAGCCGAAATTAGACAACTAAGGACGGACCTCTTAGAACTAATACAGCAATACAAACAGGCCCTATATAACTAGGCATTAGCAGAAGGAAAGGTAGAAGTATTCAAAGAGCAAGCAACGATAAGGCTAAATTAGGTAAGAGACTTTTAGGCCTCGGTAGAAGAACTCTGCAACGAAAGACTATCTATATTGCAGTAGTGGAAAGGGGTTGTTGTAGTAGTGGAAAGGAGTAGGACGAGGTAATAGAGTAGACCCTGGAATTTCGGCTCGGCCCTTTCTAGGATTTAGGTTCTGGAACGGACCGAGCCGGACCTTGGCGCACTATTATTACAAAGCCCATTACTACTACTATAAAGATTCCTTCCTTTCTTTACTTTGCAATATAGTTATTAAAGACCTGTATTAAATTATATCTATATAAGCTTAGATACCGGCGGCCTACAGTCAAGGTAGCACCTTAATAACGTTACTACCTAACCTACCAGCGTTTAGAGGCAGAGACCCTAAAGACTGGGAAGCGTTTAAGAAAAAGATAAAGAACAAGATAGATTGCGATTACGCCGGAAACAGTAAAGAAGACAGGCTAGTATACCTAGAATCGCGATTAGAAGGTAAAGCTTTTTCGCTAGTAGCGGACCTAGAAGAGGTAACCGCCGAAGAAGCGATTAAAGTGCTGGATCAACGCTTCGGAGACCCCTTCCGAAAGAAGACGGCCCGTAAACAGCTAGACAAGATCAACCAGAACTAGCAGACGTTTAAGGACTTCTACAGACTGTTCCGAAAATATGCAATTAGAGCCAGAGTGTCAGAAGATAAGCAGCTCTACCTACTAAGTCGGAAGCTGAACCCTAAACTGGCCGCAGCTATAGCGTTGGTAGAAGACGAAGACCTTGAAAGCTTCGTGCACTAAGCGAAAGTTACTACCAGAAACCTGAGCGCCTTCGCGAAATTGGCATCGCGCGAACCGATTTAGAAGCAGTTGGCGCCGATAACACGACCCCCTGCTCCTCTCCGCCGAGGCCCCACCTAGCAGCTATCGTATTCACCGCGCTTGTCGTTCGTCCCTACCTGCTACACGTGTAGAAAGCCTGGCCACATCGCTATAAGATACCAAGCTATAGATTAGCAGAAGCAAGAGTATCGAGCTACGAAGCAGCAGCAGCCGCAGAGAAAGACTATCCAAGCCATTGAGCCGGCTCCGAACGACACCGACAGCGTAGATAGTAGAGTGCTACTGCGAATCCTGGGAAAAGACTAGCTGGACGGATAGGCCCCCTATCCAGCATAGACGATAGGGCACTGGCACGAACTACGTCGCTAGAAGAAGGAAGTATTAACAGCTACAGCAATCCGCTCTTAGCGGCGGTAGAAGTGAACACAGAAATAGCTATTATCCTTCCTATTACGATCTACCCTGTTAAGAAGTTACGCCCACCGCTCCAGCTGATCGCACGACGGAAGCTTTCCGAATTATAGATATTGAAAGGTTCGACATTATTATAGGGCAGAAATAGATAAAGAACCAGAAAGCCGTTATTAACGTAGGTAGAGGCACCCTCGGATTCAAAAACCAGCAGAGCGGAGTCGCTGCCGAATCGGTCACTGTCGTCGCTATAGAACTGAACGTTACGACTATCGAAGCGGTTCCGATAGACCGGTCCGACCCTCTAGACACGATCGGAAAAATAAGCTCGGAAGCTTTAACGACCCTCGCGAGGTCGCCGGACAATAAGATTTACGCTATCTTAATAAAAGACATCGAAGACTACTGGAAGATAATAGCAGAAGAAGAAGTAGATCCGCTAGAGGTACTGCTAAAGGAGCTCTATAGCTACACTAACGTGTTCTTAAAAGCCGACTCCAATCTCTTACTGCTCTACCGACCGGAATATAACAACAAGATCCAGCTAAAAGAAGGAGCTACGCTGCTACGAACCGAGCCCTTAAGAAGACTATCGCCAGTAGAGCTAGAGTAGGTAGAAGTGTTTGTTAGAGAAAACTTGGCGAAGAAGTTTATTACACCAAGCTTAGCCGAGTATACGTTGCCGATTCTTTTCGTACGAAAGCCCAGAGGTGGCCTCCGACTGTACGTAGATTACCGAGGCCTTAATAAGGTCACTAAGAGAGATGTATATCCGCTGCTGCTAATAGACGAGACTATACAACGAGTAGCTAAGGCTAAGTGGTTTAGCAAGCTAGATATTCGCTAAGCATTCTACCGACTAAGGAACGAGGAAGGACAAACCGAAGATCTTACGACATTCGCTACGCGCATAGGCAATTTCAAGTAGTTAGTAATGCCTTTCGGACTTACTAACGCGCCGGCGGTGTGGCAACGCTTTATAAACTACACCTTTATAGACATGCTAGAACGGTTCGTATCTATCTACTTAGACGACATTCTTATCTACACTAATAGAACGAGAGAGCAACACACAGACTACATTAAGAGGGTACTAAAGAGACTCTGCGAGGTCGGATTAAACGCAGACACTAAGAAGAGCGAGTTCTATTAGACCGAAGTTAAATATCTTGGTTTTATCGTTAGAAGAGAAGGAATTCGGATAGACCCCTTAAAAGTCGCTGCCGTCGCGGAATAGAAGCAACCGAAATCCGGAAACACTACGCAAATCAGAGCGTTTCTCGGATTCTGCAGCTACTATCGACAGTTTATTAAGGACTTTAGCAAGATAGCGAGACCCCTAAACGAGGCATTAAAGAAGGAGGCCGCCGGCCTATAGAATAAAAAGTGTACGGAAGCTTTTAACTGACTAAAGGAGGCGGTAGCCTTAGCGCTAGTGCTAGCACACTTCCGACCGGAAAAGACGATCTACGTAGAAACGGACGCTTCCGACATAGTAACAGCAGGGGTCCTTTCTCAATACGCTAACGACGACGAGACCCTCCATCTAGTGGCTTTCTTTAGCAAGTCTATAACTAAAGCCGAACGGAACTACGCTATCTACGATAAAGAACTGTTAGCTATTATACAGGCGTTCGAGGAGTAGAAGCCGGAGCTTATAGCTAGAAAGAGCACGGTCCAGGTCCTTACAGACCACCAGTCGCTAACCTACTTTATAAAGACGCAGAAGCTCTTACGCCGCCAGGCCCGGTAGGCCGCCTACTTGACCGGATTCGACTTTAAGATTACCTATCGACCTGGAGCTTAAAATGGAAAGTGATGCGGCGCGGTACACTTGAGCCAAAAGGGACTGATTAAGTGACTCGGAAGTGACTTGATCAATGTGTACCAGATTATAAACCTTGGCAAGGCATAGCAGTGACCCGGGCATACCACCCCGGATCACCACCCCCTGCGCTACAGGCTTACGACCTCGTAAGCTGCGCTTGCTTACAGGCCACGCACCTTATGCACAGCCCCCCTGTGAATCGTGCGCAATCAACCCCCCCCCGGCAGGTCTGCACACAGCCAGCTGGACCTTTACCGGGTCTGCCTTATTTGTACGGAGTGGTGGACAAACGGACATACGTCAACGCTGCTTCCACTCGGCGTTAAAAGATGCGCCCCCTGGGAATTGAACCCAGGCCTTTCACGTACAGTTTCAGCAGTTACTTCCGAGTCAAGTGATGCGGCGCGGTACACTTGAGCCAAAAGGGACTGATCAAGTGACTCGGAAGTGACTTGATCAATGTGTACCAGATTATAAACCTTGGCAAGGCATAGCAGTGACCCGGGCATACCACCCCGGATCAGAAAGGCTAATGCGCTGACGAGAAGAGAAGGAAAGACCAGCTGCGCGAAAGAAGATCCGAACATGTTCCAGAAGGTGTTGACAGAACGGATAGTAGACGCCGAGGTGCTGACAGAGGTAGGGGTCTGCGCAGTAGAGCAGGCGACCGAGGAAGAGACTCTCTACGAAAAAGTGGAGCGGCTTAACTAGCAACAGAAGCTCGGCAAAACCGGCTTAGCGAAGTTAATAGTTCTGAAAGAACTAGTTACAGAGGTTATCTAGCTAGTTTATAATACTAAAGACGTCGGCTATACAGGCTCGAAGAAGACAATAGAAGCCGTAAGGACGATCTACTAGTTTCTGCGAATCTTCGAACGGATCCACCGGTTTATCGCTAATTGTTACGTATACCGAGTCGCGAAGCCCCGTTACGGCCTTCCGGCCGGTCTGCTAAAGCTACTTCCGATCCCTAAGAAACTGTAGCGGCACATTACAATAGACTTCGTAACCGGCCTACTGGATTCGGATAGATATAATGCTACGCTTAACGTAGTAGATCGACTAAGCAAGGAGCGCTATTTTATCCCCTACCGAGCTAAGGATAAAGGAACTACTATAGAAGAAACGGCGAGAATGCTAATCCAGCACGTGTAGAAGCACTATAGCCTGCCAGACACTATTACTACAGATAGGGGTCCTCAATTTACTGCCGATATATAGAAGGCTATTAACCAAGCTCTCGGAATTCGTAGAAAGCTTAGCACGGCCGCTTACCCTTAAACCGACGGTCAGTCTAAAGTGGCTAACCGAGACATAGAAAAATATCTACGAATCTTCTGCAGTTATCATTAAGCAGAATAGGTTAAGATGTTGCCGATAGCCGAATTCTGCGCCAACTTAGCACAGTCAGAAGCCACCTCGCTGGCGCCGTTCGAGATAACCTACAGTTATCTTCCGAGAATAAGCTTCCAACCGTCGAAAGAACCAAGCTCTTCAGAACCTTCTACATCTACTGCTACCTCGTCGAAGAGAGTCGCCGCGGCTGCGGCAGAAGCGCTTAGATATTAGATAGAAGAAGCAATCTGCATAGCAAAGGAGGTAATAGAATCGACTTAGAAGAAGATAGTAACTCGAGCTAATAGAAAGCGGTTACTGATAGAATTCAAAGAAGGGCAAAAGGTATAGCTTAACACGAGGAACCTAAGGCTAAAAGGCAACGCCAAGCTTAACCCCTGCTACGTAGGTCCGTTCAGGATAGTAGAAAAGAGGTCGCCAGTGACCTACCAGCTCTAGCTACCGAAATCGTTCCGGATCTACGATATCTTTTATTCAGATCTACTAAGTTTAGACCCTAAAGACGGTCTTCCGGAACAGGGTTTCGCTAAACTCCTATCGGTCGAGATAGACGGTAAAAAAGAAGAGTAGGAGGTAGAAGATATAATAGACGTAAGAAAGATAAGGGGGTCTATTAAAGCAAACATCTCGTAGAAGGGCTAACTGGAAGACTATAAATAGTATCCGGTCGAGAACCTCCGAAATTCGGCGGAGTTGCTAAGAGATTTATATCTGGAACCCGAGGAAGCCGAAGCCTAAATGGCTCTAAAGCTGACCATTCTGGAAGAAGAAGAAAAGCCGCGTCCGCTCTCTTAGTGCAGAAGCCGATAAAGACGATTATAGCAGTCGCTTCGCTAGAGTCTTCGACTCGGCCACTACCTACTACCGCTCTAGCAGGAAGCTCGCCGACACCGCTTTACGGCGTCGGCGCTGCCGGCCCTGCGATAGGTAAGGTCCTTAGTAGAGAAAGAAAAAGACGAAGAGACAGCGCTGCGGACGGATCTATATAGACCTCTGGAGCAGCGCACAGACCGGTTACGCTGTAGCTTAGGTAACCGCTAGCTCTGATCAGATGGCACGGATTAGATAGACGCCAAGTAAAGAAGTTAGATAGCAACGATGCAAGAAGAAAGAAGATAAAAAAAGGGGATAGTTTCGAAATAGAAGAAAGCGAAGAGGTAACAGCAAAAAAAAAAGAGAGCGAAACACATAAGTAAGCGGTCGAGGTCGACCGCTAGTAAGGGAGGGGGGTGGTGTTGCAGCGACAGAAAGGGATAGGACTAAGTAATAGGGTAGACCCTCAGAATTTCGGCTCGGCCCTTCCGGACTAAGCTAGGCCTTAGCAAGCCACTCCTAAAGCTCTTACCCACTACTATATAGATTCCTTTCCCTCCTTAGTTCGAGATATAGTTATCAAAAAGGCCGTATTAAATCATATCTGCATGCCCGCATCAAGCAGCAGAAAGGGGTAGGACTAAGTAATAGGGTGGACCCTTGAAATTTCGGCTTGGCCCTTCCAGACCAAGCCGGGCCTTGGCGCGCCCACCCCTAAAGCCCTTACCTACTGCCGCATAGATTTCTTTCCCTCCTTAGTTCGAGATATAGTTATTAAAACAGCTATATTAAATTATATCTGCGTGCTCGGATTATTATATCTCGAACTCTCCAACTACACTAACCCTGCGCTACGCGAAAGGGACCGTTAAACTACATCCAGCTACCCGAATAACGCATGCGTATACCAAAACCCAAACTAAACACACTAGCACTGTAAGAAGACTATAGAGGGCTTCTCGATAGTAGAGGGCAGCGTTACAGGCTGTAGCAGAAAGAGAAAGACTAACAGAGCAAAGGATAGGCGCGCTAGCATCTTTAATAAGAGGACGGCTACTAAAGGTCTTATAGAAGAAGAGACGGATAAAGCGAAGAAGGGCATAGCTAGCTATAAGGAGCTGTACGCCTATATAGCCGACGAACTTAAGGAACACCTAGCGGAACATAGGTCCGGAAAGGTGTACAACACTATTACCTTTATTGAGAAGACGTTCTATAAGAAGATAGAAGGGAACAAGTAGCTAAGAGAGGAGATAGAAGCGGTAATAGCTAGGAAGGAATCGGCAGAGACTATTATCGAAGTGTTGGAGAACTAAGCAGCGACTTAACTAGCATAACTAAAGACGCTAAGGGCTCAGTTAGCTAACGTAGAGGCAGCAGCGTTGTCGGAACCGCTGCTACTACAAGAAGACTAAGCAGAAACTGCCTTACCTGCAGCTTATAGTAAAGGTAGCACCTCGATAACGTTACTACCTAATCTACCAGCCTTTAGGAGTAGAGACCCTAAGGCCTAGGAGGCCATTAAGAAGAAGATAAGGAACAAGATAAGTCGCGATTATGCCGGAAGCAGCAAAGAAGACAAGCTGGCCTATCTAGAAGCGCGACTAGAAGGTAAAGCGTTCTTGCTAGTAGCGGACCTAGAAGATGTAACCGCCGATAGAGCAATTAAAGCCCTAGATTAACGCTTCGGAGACCCCTTCTGAAAAAAAAACGGCCTGTAAGCAACTAGACAAGATTAGCCAAAACCGGCTAACGTTGAAAGAATTCTACGGACTGTTTAGGAAATATGCTATTAGAGCCAAAGTGTCTAAGGATAAACATTTACACTTACTAAGGCAGAAGTTGAACCCTAAACTAGCTGGAGCTATAGCTTCGGTAGAAGACGAAGACCTTAAAAGCTTCGTGCACTAGGCGAGAGTTACCACTAGAAACTTAAACGCGTACGGAAAATCGACAGTACGCGAACCAAACTAGAAGTCGTCGCTAACGTAGACGACGCGACCTTCTGCTCCTTTCCGACGAGGCCCCTAGCAGCCATCTTATTCGCCGCGTTCGGCGTTCGTCCCTACTTAATACGTGTACGGAAAGCCTAGTTACATCGCTACTAGATGCTAAGCAACGAACTAGCAGAAGTAGGAATACTGTGCTACGAAGCCACTGCTGCTAAGGAAGACTATCTAAGCTATAGAATCAGCGCCGAACGACACAGATAGCGTAGACGGTAGAGTGCTATAAAGGATCTTAGGAAAGGACTAGCTAGAGGGATAGGCCCCCTACCTAGTATAAACAATAGGGCACTAATGCGAACCGCATCGCTAGAAGAAGAAGAGAGTATTAACAGTTGTAACGATCCGCTCTTGGCGGCAGTGGAAGTAAATACAGAGACAGCTATTATCCTTCTAATTACTGTCTACCCCCTTAGCGGCGCGCACCGCTTCCTTTAGTTAAAAGCCTTTATCGATACAGGAGTACTTATTGGCGCGGCGATCCACTATCGACCAGTTCAGAAACTGACGAAAGGATATAGTTATCCGGTAGAGTTAGCATCGCCGACGCGAATTTCGGTATACAACGGACAAGACATAGAGAGTGTTACGCATTATGTGCCATTAAAGACCACTCTAGCTGGTCGCACTACAGAAGCAGCGTTCCGAATTATAGACATCGGACGGTTTAACATTATTATAGGGCAGAAATAGATAAAGAACCAGAAAGCCGTTATTGACGTAGGTAAAGGCACACTCGGATTCAAAACCTAGCAGAGCGGCGCCGCCGCTGTCGAATCGGTTATAGTAGTCGCTGCCAAACCAAACGTTACGTCTGTTAACGCGGTTCTGGCCGGCTGTTCCGATCCCCTAGACACTGTTAGAATAATAAGCTCAGAAGCCCTAACGACTCTCGCGAAGTCGCTAGAGAATAAGATATACGCTATCTCGATAAAAGACATCGAAGATTACTAAAAGATAATAGCGGAAGAAGAAGTAGACCTGTTAGAGGTGTTACCAAAAGAACTCTATAGCTACGCTAACGTGTTCTTAAAAGCCGACTCCAACCTTCTGCTGCTCTACCGACCGGAATATAACAACAAGATCTAGTTGAAAGAAGGAGCTGCGCTACCGAGAACCGAACCCCTAAGACACCTATCGCTGGCCGAGGTAGACTAAGTAGAGGTGTTTGCTCAAGAAAACCTAGCAAAGAAGTTTATTACGCCAAGCTCCGCCGAGTATGCGTTGCCGATCCTTTTCGTGTAGAAACCCAGAGGTAGTCTCTAACTGTGCGTAGACTACAGAGGCCTTAACGAGGTTACTAAGAGAGATGTATACCTGCTGCCGCTAATAGATAAGACTATACAGCGGGTAGCGAAAGCTAAGTAGTTTAGTAAGCTGGACATTCGCTAAGCGTTCTACTAACTAAGGAACGAAGAATAACAGACGGAAGACCTTAAGACATTCGCTATGCGTATAGGCAACTTTAAGTAGCTAATTATACCTTTCGGACTTACTAACGCGCTAGCGGTGTAGCAGCGTTTTATAAACTATATCTTTATAGACATGCTAGAGCGATTTGTGTCTATTTACTTGGACGACATCCTTATCTATACTAATTGAACGAGAGAGCAACATACGGACTACATCGAGAGAGTGTTAACTAGGCTCTGCGAGGTCGGGTTAAACGCGGACACGAAGAAGGGCGAATTCTATTAGACTGAAGTCAAATATCTCGGTCTTATTATCGGAAGAGAAGGAATTCGGATAGACTCCTTAAAGGTCGCTGCTGTAGCGGAATAGAAGCAGCCGAAGTCCGGAAACACTACCTAGATTAGGGCTTTTCTCAGGTCCTGCAGTTACTATTAGCGATTTGTTAAGGACTTTAGCAAGATAGCAAGACCCCTAAACGAGGCGTTGAAGAAGGAGGCGGCTGGCCTATAGAACGAGAAGTGCACAGAGACTTTTAATTAGCTGAAAGAAGCGGTAGCCTCGGCGCTAGTGCTAGCGCACTTCCGACCGGAAAAGACGATCTACTTAGAAACGGACGCTTCCGACACTGTAACTGCAGAGGTCCTTTCTTAATACGACAACGACAACGAGACCCTCTATCTAGTAGCTTTCTTTAGCAAGTCTATAAATAAGGCTAAACGGAACTACGCTATCTACGACAAGGAGCTGTTAGCTATTATCCAAGCTTTCGAGGAGTGGAAGCCGGAGCTAATAGCTGGAAAAAGCACAGTCTAGGTCCTTACAGACTACTAGTCGTTGACCTACTTTATAAAGACGCAGAAGCTCTCGCGCCGCTAGGCTCGGTAGGCCGCCTACTTATCTAGGTTCGACTTTAAGACCACTTATCGACCTAGAGCTTAAAACGGAAAGGCTAATACACTAACAAGAAGAGAAGGAAAGACTAGCTGCGCGAAAGAAGATCCGAACATGTTCTAGAAGATGTTAACCGAGCGGATAGTAGACACCGAGGTATTAAAAGAAGCAGGGATCTGTGCAGTAGAGCCGACGACCAAGGAAGAGACGCTCTACGAAAAGGTAGAGCAGCTTAACCAGTAACAAAAGCTCGGCAAAACCAGTTTAGGGAAGCTAATAGTTCTAGAAGAACTAATTACTAAGGTCGTCCAGCTAGTCTATAGTTCTAAGGATATTAGCTTCGCTAGCATAAAGAAGATAATAGAAGCTGTAAGGACAGTCTACTGGTTTCCACGGATCTTTAAGCGGATTTACCGGTTTATCGCTAAGTTACGTGTGTCGGGCCGCGAAGCTGCGTTACAGCCTTCCGGCCGGTCTACTAAAGCCACTTCCGATCCCTAAGAAACCGTAGCAGCACATTACGATGGATTTCGTAACCGGCCTGCCGGATTCCGATAGATACAATGCCACCCTTAACACAGTGGATCGTTTAAGCAAGGAACGCTACTTTCTCTCCTACTAAGCAAAGGATAAAGGCACTACTGCAGAAGAGACAGTAAGGATGCTAATTCAGTACATATAGAAGCACTATAGCCTGCCGGACACTATTACTACAGATAGGGGTCCTTAATTTACTGCTAATATATAGAAGGCTATTAACTAAGTTCTCGGAATTCGTGGAAAGCTTAGCACAGCCGCTTACCCTTAGACGGACGGCCAGTCTAAAGTAGCTAACTGTAAGATAGAGAAATATCTACGAATCTTCTGCAGTTGTTATTAAGAAGAGTAGGTTAAGGTGTTGCCGATAGCCGAATTCTGCGCCAATTTAGCACAGTCCGAGGCTACCCTACTAGCGCTGTTCGAGATAACTTATAGCTATCTTCCGAGAATAAGCTCTTAACCGCTGGACGAACACAGCTCTTCGGAACCTTCTACTGCTACTTCGTCGAAGAGAGTCGCTACCGCCGCGGCAGAAGCGCTTAGATCTTAGAGAGAAGAAGCGATCCGGGTAGCGAAAGAAGCGATAGAATCGGCTTAGAAGAAGATAGTAACTCAAGCTAATGGAAAGCGGTTACCGGTAGAATTTGAAGAAGGCCAAAAGGTATAGCTTAATACGCAGAACCTTAGGCTAAAAGGAAACGCTAAGCTTAACCCCTGCTATATAGGTCCTTTTACAATAATAGAAAAGAGGTCGCCAGTAACTTATCGGCTCTAGCTACCGAAGTCGTTCCGAATCTACAATGTCTTCTATTTAGATCTTTTAGGTCTGGACCCTAAAGACGGTCTTCTAGAACAGGGGTTCGCTAAACCCCTACTTATCGAGATAGACGGTAAAGAAGAAGAGTAGGAGGTAGAAGATATAGTAGATATAAGAAAGATAAGAGGGTCTATCGAAGCGAGGATCTTACAGAAGGGATAGCTAGAAGATTATAAATAGTATCCAATCGAGAATCTCCAAAATTCGGTAGGGCTGTTAAGAGAGTTTTACGTCCGGAACCCGAAGAAGCCGAGACCTAAGTGGCTCCAAAGTTAATAGCTCTGGAAGAGATAGAATAAGAAGAAAGACCGCGTCCGCTCTATCAGTACGAAAACTGATAGAAACAATCGCGGCAGTGCGCTTAGCTAGAGACCTTGGCTCCACTACCACTACCACCGTCTACCGGCTTTGCAGGTCGGATAATAACGGTAAAGCTAAGGACAGTGCCACTGCTTCGGCGCGCTTTGTAATTGTCTTTGTTCTTTGCCAACATTAACCGCCGGCCCTGCCGGCCGGATAATAACAGCGGAGAACGAAGCAGACGCTATTAAAGCAGCCTTTGCAGTAGCGCTTGAAGCATTAGTAAAGAAGAAAAAGAAGAAGGGATAGCGCACTGTAGATAGATCTATATAGACCCTCTACGGCGGCGTACAGGCCAGCTACGCTGCAGCTTAGATAGCTGTTGGCTTAGATCAGATAGCTCCAATTAGATAGACGCCGAGTGAACGACTTCAGATAGCGATAACATAAGAAGGAAGAAGATAACGAAAAGACGATGTTTTTTAAATAGAAGAAACGAAGAGGTAGCGTCGATTTTAAGAAGGATTTTTCGTAGAAGAAGCCGCGAATCGGGTAGAAGAAGAAGACGAAGAAGCAAAAAAAAAAAGAAGAAGATGCAGAAAAGATAAGTAAGCGGTCGAGGGCGACTGCTAATAAGTTTATCGAGAAGATAATTTATAAGAAAATAGAAGAGAACAAGCAGCTAAGAGAGGAGATAGAAGCAGTAATAGCTAAGAAGGAATCGGCAGAGACTATTATCAAGGTATTAGAGAACTAAGCGGTAACTCGACTAGCGCAACTAAAGACGCTAAGGGCTTAGTTAGCTTACATAGAGGCAGCGACGTCGTCGGCTCGCTTGGAATTTCGGCTCGGCCCTCCTAGACTGAGCCGGGCCTTAGCACACCACCCCTAAAGCCCTTACCTACCGCCGCATAGATTTCTTTCCTTCTTTAGTTCGAGATATAGTTATTAAATCAGCCGTATTGAATTATATCTGCGTGCTCGGATTATTATATCTCGAACTCACTTACTACACTAACTCTGCGCTGCACGAAAGGGCCTATTGAACTATCCGGCAATCTGAATAACGCACGCGCACACTACAAACCAAACCAACAACCTCTAGCACCGTAAGATAGCTATAGAAGGCTACTCGACGGCACAAGGCGGCGTTACAGGCCGCAGCAGAAGCAGGAGAGAAAAGACTAACAGAGCGGGTAGGCGCTCTAGCGTTATTAATAATAAGATTATTATTAGAGGTTTCACAGCGGAAGAAACTGCAGAGGCTAAGGAACGAATAACCGAATATAAGAAGATCTACGACTGTACGCTCGAGGAACTTCAAGACTATATAAAAGAGAACGGAATAGGGAAGGTCTACGACGGCATAGAACTTATTAAGACGCTGTTTTACAGAACTCTGGAAGAGAATAGGCAGTTAAGAGAGGAAACCGAAGCGGTAAGGGCCGAGAAGGAATCGGCAGAGACTATTATCGATATGCTAGAAAACCAAGCGGCGAATCGACTAGCACAACTAAAGGCAATAAAGACTTAGTTAGCTAAGATGGAAGCAGCGATATCGTTGGCGCTGCCACTACATCGAGAAGAACAAGCAGAGACCGCCTTACTAGCGGCCTACAGTCAAGGCGGCACCTCGATAACGTTACTACCTAACCTACCGGCGTTTAGAGGCAGAGACCCTAAAGAATAGGAGGCATTTAAGAGGAAGATAAAGAATAAGATAGACTGCGATTATGCCGGAAACAGTAAAGAAGACAGGTTAGCCTACCTGGAATCGCGATTAGAAGGTAAAGCTTTTTTGCTAGTAGCAGACCTAGAAGAGGTAACCGCCGAAGAAGCGATCAAAGCGCTGGACTAACGCTTCGGAGATCCCTTCTGGAAGAAGACAGCCTGTAAGCAACTAGATAAGATCAACTAGAACCGGCTAACGTTTAAGGAGTTCTACGGACTGTTTAGAAAATATGCTATTAGAGCTAGAGTGTTAGAAGATAAGCAGCTACACTTACTAAGGCAGAAGCTAAACCCTAAACTGGCCGCAGCTATAGCCTTGGTAGAAGACGAAGACCTCGAGAGCTTCGTGCACTAAGCGAGAGTTACCGCTAGAAACCTTAGCGCCTACGCGAAATCGGCATCGCGCAAACCGATTTAGAAGCAGTCGGCGCCGACAACACGACCCCCTGCTCCTTTCCGCCGAGGCCCCACCCAGCAGACATCTTATTCGCCGCGTTCGTCGTTCGTCCCTACCTGCTACGCGTACAGAAAGCTGGGCTATATCGCTACGAGATGCTAAGCGACGGCTTAACAGAAGCAGGAATATCGTACCGCAAAGCCGCAGCCGCCGAGAAAGACTATCTAAGCCATTAAGCCGGCTCCAAACGATACCGACAGCATAGATAGTAGAGTGCTACTGCGAATCCTAGGAAAAGACCAGCTGGACGGATAGGCCCCCTATCTAGTATAGACAATAGGGCACCGCTACGAACTACGTTACTAGAAGAAGGAAGTATTAACAATTGTAGCGATCCGCTCTTAGCGGCAGTGGAAGTGAACATAGAGACTGCTATTATCCTTCTGATTACGGTCTACCCCCTCGAAGGCTCGCATTAACCACTCTAATTGAAGGCCTTTATCGACATAGGAGCTCTTATCGGCGCCGCGATCCACTATCAATTAGTTCAGAAGCTAATAAACGGATATAGTTACCTAGTAGAATTAGCATCGCTAATGCGAATTTTGGCATACAACGGACAAGACAGTAAGAGTGTTACGCATTATGTGCTATTAAAGACTACCTTGGCAGGTCGCACCACAGAAGCGACGTTCCGAATTATAGATATTGGAAGGTTTAACATTATTATAGGGCAGAAATAGATAAAGAACTAGAAAGCCGTTATTAACGTAGGTAAAGGCACGATCGGGTTCAAAACCCAGCAGAGTGGAGTCGCCGCTGCCGAATCGGTCACTGTCGTCGCCGCGAAACCAAACGCCACAACTACTAGAGCGACTCTGATCGATCGGCCCGACCCTCCGGACACTATCAGAATAATAAGCTTAGAAGCTATAACGACCCTCGCGAGGTCGCCAGACAGTAAGATCTACGCTATCTCGATAAAAGACATTAAGGATTACCAGAAGATAATAGCGGAAGAAGAAGTAAATCTATTAGAGGTGCTACCGAAGGAGCTCTATAGCTACGCGGATGTGTTCTTAAAAGCTAACTCCAACCTCCTGCCGCTCTACTAACCGGAATATAACAACAAGATCCGGCTAAAAGAAGGAGCCGCGTTGCCGAGAACTGAACCCCTAAGACGCTTATCGCCGGCCGAGCTAGACTAAGTAGAAGTGTTTGTTCGAGAAAACCTAGCGGAGAAGTTTATTACGCCAAGCTCTACTAAGTATTCGTTACTAATTCTTTTCGTACAGAAACCCCGAGGTAGTCTCCGACTGTACGTAGATTACCGAAGCCTTAATAAGGTTATTAAGAGAGATATGTATCCGCTGCTGCTAATTGATAAGACTATACAACGAGTGGCTAAAGCTAAGTAGTTTAGCAAGCTGGATATTCGCCAAGCGTTCCACCAATTAAGGAACGAGGAAGGACAAACAAAAGACCTTACGACATTCGCTACGCGTATAGGCAATTTCAAGTAGTTAGTAATGCCTTTCGGACTCACCAACGCGCCGGCGGTGTAGTAGCGTTTTATAAACTACACTTTTATAGATATGCTGGAACGGTCCGTGTATATTTACTTAGACAATATTCTTATCTACACTAATGGAACGAGAGAGCAGCACACGGACTACATTAAGAAGGTGCTAACTAGGCTCTGCGAGGTCGGATTGAACGCGGACAAGAAGAAGAGCGAGTTCTATTAGACCGAAGTCAAATATCTCAGCCTTATTGTTAGAAGAGAAGGAATTCGGATAGACCCTTTAAAGGTCGCTACTGTAGCGGAATAGAAGCAGCCGAAATCCGGAAACACTACTTAAATTAGAGCTTTTCTCGGGTTCTGCAGCTACTATTGGCGATTTATTAAGGACTTTAGTAAGATAGCGAGACCCCTAAACGAAGCGTTAAAGAAGGAGGCCGCTGACCTATAGAATAAGAAGTGTACGGAGGCTTTCAATCGACTAAAAGAAGCGGTGGCCTCGGCGCTAGTGCTGGCGCACTTTCGACTGGAAAAGATGATCTACTTAGAAACAGACGTGTAAGGGCTTAAGAATCTTGGTCTAGAAACTTAAGGTTAGGTATCTATATAAAGGAACTGATAGGCAGTTCCTTCGTCGTCTGCTGCTATACAATTTGTACCTACGAAGCCAAGCTAGCAATTTCCCTCTATATAGGGATGCAAGGTTTACACTCTGTACAGAGGATCGGGAGTTCTCCTTCTATACAGTAGTGCAGAGTTTTCCCTCTGTTAAGAGGGACGGCAATTCCCCTCTATATAGGGCTATAGGGTTCTCCCTCTGTATAGGAGTAGGGTCCTGTCGGTAATTCCGTATAGAGGGTAGGGTCGTGCTGGCGCCGCTAAGTTGTAGTCCTTAGGGCGACGGCTAGCTTAGGTTAGGTCTAGGACCTGGGCTGGGCGGCGCCCCCTAACAATACCCCCCCCCTCCCTTCTTGTAGTGCCCTTTTCGTACAGCAGTGTGCTGAACACCCTTAGCTCCTAGTGTTCCTTTGCTAGGTAGCGCTTTCCCGTCCTTGCCTAGGTACCTAACTGTTAACCTCCCTCTCTGCCAGTTTAACCTTGGACTTGTCCTCCTAGGTCTGTAGGTAGGGAAGGCAGGGGGTGCTAGATCGCTTCTACCTAACCTTAGCCGGTTCCGTTTGCCAATTTAACAAAGCCGAGGCTAAGGCTAAGAAGGCCTGTAAGCAGTTATAAAGGTACAGGATGTGTTCGGTCCTGTCTGCTCCTTCTCCTCCTACCCTCGAGCCCTAGCTATGCACTCTATATCCTAACCGTACAGTCCGGCGCTACCGGGCTATTTGGCTCTGTCCCTGTCCCTTAGTCGTTGTCTGGAGTTTTACTCCTAGGTAGATGTCCCTGCCTCTGTCTAGTCGTCTAGTAGGCCGTCGCTTGTATAGGCCCTAGGTTGTAGTTGCCTCGTTTGTCCTCCTTTATATAGTTGTGGCAGCTGCCCTAGTTGTTATTGCCCTACTAGGCAGGCAGCCACTACCCTGTATATCAACCCCTTCCCTTTTCTCCCTCTCTCTTCTTCTCTTTCTTCTTTATTCTCTACCTGCTACCCGTCCGCCCGGCCGTCTGCTACTACTACTATTACTACTACTAACTACTATCTACTAGCTACTACCAGTTACTACTACTATGCTACCCGCCCCGTCCGGCCGTGCTTATCGTAGCTCCCTCGTAGTCGCTGGCTCCCCCTCCGCTTGTGTGAGAGGCTCAAGAATCCTGGTTCAGAAACTTGAGGTCGGGTATCTACATAAAGGAACTGATAGGCAGTTCCTTCGTCGTCTGCTCCGTACGATTTGTACCTACGAAGCCAAGCTAGCAATTTCCCCTTTGTGCTGGGGTGCAAGGTTCACCCTCCGTATAGAGGATTAGGAGTTACCTCCTCCGTACGGTAGTGCCGGGTTTCCCCCTAATCCAAGGGGCGGTAGCTCCCCCTTTGTGTAGGACTATAGTGTTCTCCCTCCGTACGGGAGAGGGGTCCTGTCGGTGACTCCGTACGGAGGGTAGGGTCGTGCTGGCGCCGCTAAGTCGCAGTCCTTAGGGCGACGGTCGGCTTAGGTCGGGTTCAGCACCTAGGCCGGGCGACGCCCCCTAACAATACCCCCCCCCTCCCCTTCTCGCAGTTTTCCTTCGTACAGCGGCGTACCTAAATTACCCAGCTCCTGCTGTGTTAAGTTCTTTTTTTTTTTCTTGGCAGTTTGCGGCGTCCTATTTCGTACAGTGCCGAGTCGCCGTCCCTCGTCGCTTCCTCCGGGTCGCAGTTGCCTCTTGCTATTTTACCCGTCTGTGGCAGCTGCCCTGCTTGCTATTCCCTATAGCAGGCAGTTAGCCTAAACCTCCTCCCTCCTCTTCCTTTCCCCCTCCTTTTCTCCCTGTACACCGTCTACCCTCTACTATCCACTATCTACTATCTACTATTACCGTCTACTACTAGCTACTACCAGCTACTAACCACTAACTACCAACCAACCACTATGTCGTCCGGTGGTTCCCTCGTCGCCGCTGGCCCCGCCCCTCCCCCTCGTCCGGCTGGGGTCCCCCTCCACTTTGTCCTCGTACAGTGGAGCCCTTACCTTGACCGGCAGCTGCTCCTCCGGTTCGTACAGATTCTCGTCTCCCGTACGGTCTGGGCTAACGTCTTAGGTGCTACACCCGCGAGCAGCAGGACGCGGCCGGGCTCCCCTTCTACGCCTTCTAGTGTAACCCCGCCCGGGTTACACCAGAGCGGGTAGCTACGGCCCGGCCGTCGTACGTTAACGCCCTCCTTATCGCTACCTGGGGCCAGCTCTGTGCCCCCTGCCCCAACTCCCCCTAGCCCTTACTTAGCCTATACCGCCTTCTAGGCTTCTGGGCTAGGGTGTGTGCCTCGTGCAAGTGGAAGGATAGCTCCCTCTACTGCCCCTTCCGCCGGCCGGGGGAGGCACGTAGGGGTGGGGGGGTGCCTCTGCTCCCTGGGGCTGGCCCTGGGGGTGGTCCTGGTAGGGGTAGGGGCCCGGTCGGGCCTGAGGTAGTGGAGATTTCAGATGATAAGTAGGGTAGTTTGGTTCCCCCTAGGGAATGTAAGAATTTTCGGCCGGTCTTCTCTCTTGTCTTATCTCCGCTCCCCCCTCCTATTCGTCTCTTAGCTGTTCCTTTCTTCTAGCCCTTATCTCGTACGGCGTCGTACGGTGTCGTGTTAGTGGGCTCCTATAGTGTCCTACGTCGTAGTGCTCGATCCTTCGACAACCTAGTTCTGCCTGCGGCTACCCTGTCCTTAGGGTAGATCGTGCCTCTTTCCGCCGTACAGCGTAGGGTTATTGCAACTGGGTAGGGGAATGGTCCTCCTCCTATCTGTCCAGTGCGGTCGTGTCTTGCAGAGCCTCGTACGGTTCCTACATAGGCTCTGCCCATCCTTTCTATTTTACCAAGTACTCTGTCTTCCCCCGCTTCCTCCAGCTTTTAAGGATCCCCTCTACCTCGTACTCTTCTTAGCCCTCGGTTATAATTGCAGGTAGGCGCCCGTCGTTAGTCGTCTAATGCAGCAAGGGGTCCGTGCTCGCCGGTCGTACGAGGTCTACGTAGAAGACTGGGTGAATCCCTAGAGGAGTGTTTAGTCGTACGGCGTATGTCCCTACCGGCCGGATTACTGTAAACTTCCTGTTTCTCTAATCCAACTTCTTGCTCGGCCGGTCCGTACAGATGTTTCGCTGGTTTAGCCAGACCTTATCCCCTGCCTCGTATCTTGGTGCAGCCTGTCGTCCCTTGTTGGCCTGTTCTTCTGCGTTCTGCTAGGCTAGGGCCAGGCTTGCTTTTGCCTATTGGTGGGCGTTCGTAATCGTCCGTACGATAGCCTCTCCTTGCTGGATTGGGGATCGTACAGGGCGCGGGGTGTTGCTACTTAGGGTCGGTAGGAGCGGGGAATGGTCGTATCTATAGGTTATAAAGAAGGGGGACAGTCCTGTAGCATCGGCCGTACGGCTGTTAATAGCCAGCTCCGCTATTGGGAGAAGGCGGTTCCAGTTCGTCTAGTTATAGTCGACGTACGCTCGGAGGTACGCCTCTAGGGTTGAGTTGGCCCTCTCCGTCGCCCCGTCCGTCTGCAGGTGCTATGCGGTGGACAGGCGACGCTCTACCCTTAGTAACTGGCAGATCCGTGCCCAGAGTTAGCTCGTAAACTGTGACCCCCGGTCTAATACAATTGACCTGGGGAAACTGTGCTTGCTGAACGTCGTCCGGATAAAGGCCCAGGCGGTGTCTTTAGCCGTAATAGAGTCCATTCCCTCTAGTATTACCCCCTTCGTTAACTTGTCCGTAACTACTATAATGTTTCGCCGTCCGTCGCTCTTAGGGAGGTCCGTAATGAAGTCTACGGTCAGGTCTTGCCAGGGTCGATCCGGTATCGGCAGGGGCTTCAGCAGCCTATGCTTTAGCTCGCGCTAGGGCTTCGTTCGTCTGCATACATCGCAGTTCTGTACGAACCTGCGAATATCCTTCGCTATCGCTGGCCAGTAGTAGTCCCGGGCGATAATGCTGTACGTCTCCTCGCGCCCTAGGTGCCCGGTGGCTATAGAGTTATGTGCTCGTTGTATCAAGCCTGTATGGAGCTTCTCGTCCGCCAGGACCTATATCCGATTTCTGAACTTCAGGTTGTTCTCCTCGTCCACTGAACACTCGGCTGCCGATACCTTTAGGTAGAGCTCGGTTGGGAGTTTCTGTTGCCCTCCCTAGATCGCCGTACAGGCCCCTTAGTATGCCTCGTCCTTTTCCACTGCCTCTTCCCAAGCTTGCAGTTAGGGTTCCTATAGATGTGTCGCCGCCAGGTAGATAGCCTCCCCGCCTGGCTCTTCCTTGAACATCTGGAATGTCCGCGACTTTAGCCGGTCGTCCTTATACGTCGTTGGCATGTCCTGGTCCCGTCTGGACAGTGCGTCGGCCCTGCTGTTGTCCTTACCCTTGCGGTACTGGAGTCTTATATTAAACCGGCTTAGGTACATTGCCTATCGTACGTGCCTCTTAGACAGCTTCCGGGGTTAAGTAAAGTATTCCAGGTTCTTGTAGTCCGTTAGGGCGAGGAACTTAGGCACCGAGCGGAGTTCCCTATCCCAGGCTTCGCAACACTGTACGACTGCTAGCAACTCTTTGTCGTAGATAGGGTAGTTGCACTTAGCCGGGGAGTTCTTCTTAGAGAAATACGCGCATAGGTATAGGAGTCCGTCCGGGCCTACCTGTAACAGGATACCCCCAATGCAGTACCCTGAGGAGTCGGTTTCCAGTATTGTCGTACGCTCCGGGTCAAAGGCGGCGAGCGTTGGTCCTGTAGTAAAGAGCTCTTTTAGCTTGTCGAAGCTCTTATTGCATTCGTCCAACTATTTGAACTGCTTGTCCTTGTGCGTTAGCTCAACTAGGGGGCGTACGATCTCCGAGTAGTTCCGTATAAACTGGCGGTAGAAGTTGGCAAACCCAAGGAATTCCTGTACGCCCTTAACGTTTATAGGCGGCTTCTATAGCTTAATAGCATCAATCTTCTTCCTATCTATGCTAATGCCTTTCCCTGCCTCGATAATGAAACCTAGGTATTTCGTACGTTGGACACCGAACTTACACTTGTCGATGTCGAGGTACAAGCCCGCCTGTTGCAGACGGTCCAGCACCTTCTTGACATCCTGTACGTAGTCTGCGTAGGTGCCGTCCGTAAAAACCAGGGTGTCGTCGAGGTATACCGAGCAGATGTCGTCTAGTAACCCTTGCAGGGACTTGTTAATGTACCTTTGGAAGGTTGCCGGTGCATTGGCAAGGCTAAAGGGGGTGACCAGCTACTTAAAAAGACCGTATCTCGTACGGAAGGCAGTTATCCATTTACAGCCTTCCTTAATCCGTATCTTGTAGAAGGCCGAGACTACGTCAAGCTTGGTAAACCACTTCGCCTTGCTGATCCGTCCGAGGGTCTCCTTAATAAGGGGTAGAGGGTACCGGTCCTTCTTAGTAATTGCGTTAATGCCTCTGTAGTCTACGCAGAAACGCAATCTAGCCTTCCCCTCCTTGTAGACAAACAGTACTAGGGCTCCTGCGGACGACGTACTGGCCTGGATAAACCCTTTAGCAAGCAGGTCGTCCAGCGTCTTGCGCAGTACCAGGAGTTCTCTAGAGGACATCCCGTACAGCGGTCCGTACGGTACCTTCGGCAGGCTCCTATCTGGGCGGGGTTCTAGCTGGATGTTATAGTCAATCCCTTCCCCTCGGTGTAGCAGCAGTTTCGAGGCCGACTTCGGTTCAAAGAGGTCCAGGTACCTAACATACTCTCTTAGGAGCTTCGTACAGGGGTTTGTCGCTTCCTTAAGTGCCAATGCCTTCTCGATGTCCGCCGTTGCTGTGTTGATTTCGGCCTTAGCATTGCCACCTTGCAGGGACCTGCCCTGGTCCCGGATTCTCCGCTTTGTTGCTGCCAGGTACAGCCGTCCTCGTCCGACGTCCAGCTTGCCCTTCCAGCGCTCTATCTAAGGCTTCCCTAGTATTAGGTTATACCCCAACTTGTCCTATACGACATAGAGGTACGAGTCTTGCTCGTAGTGTCCTTGTACCTCTATTGTTACTTTCACTATATAGGTAATGTCCGGTCCCCGCCCGGTAATGCCCAGTATGCGTACAGGTACCGTAGGGGCCGTCTTAATCCGATGTCTCTGTACGAAGTCTTCGCTGATCACTCTATACACCAAACATCCTGTGTCAATCAGTGTCCGCGCCGTTGCGGACCTGTTCAATGTCGGCCGTACGATAAACGGCGTCGTCGTTATGTAATTGCTCTTAAAAGATGGCCAAGTAATGCTTTGATTTGGCAGTCTATCTCGCACCCGCCTCTGGCAGAGTCTTCGCTTAGAGGCTACTCTTTTCCCGACTCGTCGTCGTCCAAGTAGGACACCTGATCTTCTCGTTAAGGCGCTGCAGTGGCTACCCTTGCGGTGGTCGGCCGTCCCCTAGGTCTCTCTGCTAGCAGGAGCCCGCAATTCCGTACGGTGTAGCCCATCTTGCTATACCTGTAGCAGCTCCCTTCTGCTCGCCTCTTGTTAAGGGTGGCTGTGTCCACCTATTGCGCCTTCTTAGTAGCGGCCCTTGGCCGTACGGTAGCTGCTGCTGCCACCCTCGTCGTCGTCGGTTCCCAGTCTATAGCGTCTGTCTGTCGCTGGGGAGGTTGTCTTATCTCCTAAGCACGGCCCATCTGTCCCAGCCTGCGTTGCTAGTCGTCGACTATCCTAAGAAGGTTACAAAATTCCTCGTACGTAGCTGGCCGCATTACACCTACCAGCCCCGTTATAATTTCCTTAGAGAGGCCTACCTCCAGAGAGGTAATTTTCATCCTGTCCTCCTATTGGAGACCCCCTGCTTCTGCTAAAGTCTGGTTAAATTCCGCAAGGAATTCTCGTACGGTCTTGCGTCCTTGTTTCATCGTGTTGACCTGTAGGAGCGCTCGGCTCTCGCGGTCCGGGTCCTTGTAGCTCTTGTCCAGAGCTGCCTAGAGCATCGTCGTCGTGGCCATTGCCGGGTTGGCAATAGCCGTCTCGTAGTACGGCAGAATTCGTGCTGCCGCCCTGCCCTTCAACCTCCTAAAGAGGTAGACTACCTTGTCTAGCTCGGTCGGGTATGCTCCTAAGTCAACTAGGAGCTTAGAGTGCATCTGAGCCGCCTAGGAGGGGTACTCGGCCGGGGCCTTACTATCGTACGTAGAGACGTCGGGGAGTTTGCTCTTAGGGGTCGGGGTAGGGGTCATCGTGTTCGTCGTCGTAGGGGTCGGATCGCGATCGGACGCCCTAAGCTGTCGTAGCTCCTGTTCCTGTTGGGAAATCATCGCAGCCTAGTAGCTTACTTGCTGTTCGAGCTGCCTCTTGCTTTCCAGCAGCTCCTCGTACACGCGGTGCATGTGTCCCTCTATAGCTGTAGGTTCCATAGGGATGTCGCCGTCCATCTTGCTCTATCACCGCGGTCACCGACAGTAAGATCAGTTCCTAATGTAAGAGGCTTAAGAATCCTGGTTCAGAAACTTGAGGTCGGGTATCTACATAAAGGAACTGATAGGCAGTTCCTTCGTCGTCTGCTCCGTACGATTTGTACCTACGAAGCCAAGCTAGCAATTTCCCCTTTGTGCCGGGGTGCAAGGTTCACCCTCCGTACGGAGGATCGGGAGTTACCTCCTCCGTACGGTAGTGCCGGGTTTCCCCCTAATCCAAGGGGCGGTGGCTCCCCCTTTGTGCAGGACCGTAGTGTTCTCCCTCCGTACGGGAGAGGGGTCCTGTCGGTGACTCCGTACGGAAGGTGGGGTCGTGCTGGCGCCGCTGAGTCGCAGTCCTTAGGGCGACGGTCGGCTCAGGTCGGGTTCAGCACCTGGGCCGGGCGACGCCCCCTAACAGCTTGTCTAGCTAGGGTCTCCTTCTATTTCTACCTCTAGCAGTAGAATGCTTAATTCGACTACTAGCTTCGCTTCGGGTTCGTACAGGTTTCCGTCTTCTATATGGTCTAAGCTAATGTCTTAGGTGCTACATTAACTAGCAGCAGGGTGTTGCTAAGCTACCCTTCTACTTTTCCTAATACTAGGGCCCCTTCCGTCTAGGGGGTAATTGAGATTATAGGTGTAGAGCTGGCTGCCCTGGGTCCTAGGGGTAGTGGCTAGTAGGCTACTTTAAGGTAGTATATAGAAGTTTTCAGACAGTGTCGCCCTCGTTTCCTTCTTATTTCTACCTATCTTACCTGTCTCCTAGCCGTCCACTTCCTCCTGCCCTTCTTCTGTATAGTGTCGTACAGTGTCGTGTCGGTAGGATCCTATAGTGTCCTACATCGTAATTCTCGATCCTTTAACAATCTAAGTTGCTAGTAGCTACCCTGTCCTTAGGGTAGATCGTGCCCCTTTTCGCTATACAGCGTAGTGTTACTGTAACTGGGCAGGAGGATAGTTCTCCTCCTACCTGTCCAGCGCAGTTGTGTCCTATAGGGCCTTGTACAGTTCCTACGTAGGCTCTGCCTATCCTCTCTATTTTACTAGGTACTCTACCTTCCCTCCGCTTCCTTTAGCTCTTAAGGATTCCTTCTACCTTATACTCTTCTTGGCTCTTAGTTATAATCGCTAGTAGGCGCACGTCGTCTGTCGTCTGGTGCGGCAGGGAGTCCGTGTTCGCTAGCTGTACGAGGTCTACGTAGAAGACTAGATAAATCCCTAGGGGCGTGTTTAGTTGTGATCCGAGCGCGCAGATAAGGTTCAATACGGCTGTTTTGATAACTATATCTCGAACTAAGGAGGGAAAGGAACCTATGTAGTAGTAGTAGTGGGCTTTGATAGAGGGTGGTGTGCCAAGGCCCGGCTCGGCCCGTCCGGGCCGAGCCAAAATCCAGGGTCCACACTATTATCCAGTCCTACCCCTTTCCACCACCGCAACACTACCCCCCCCCCCTCACCAGCGGTCGCCCTCGACCGCTTAGTTACTCTATCTATTTGGAGATCTCCACTTTTTTTTTTTTTTTTTTTGTTTCCTTCTCGAAAATTCCCTCCGACGCCGACGTCGCGTCTTCTATCTTCTATCTTTTATCACAACCGGCGTTCTTTTCGTCGCTTTTTCCATTTTTTACATCGTCGGCATCTAAAGTCCTTCACTTGGCGTTTATGTGATCGGCGCCATCTGATCTGATCTACGGGTTATCTGAGCTGCGGCGTAGCTGGTCTGTGCGTCGTCTCGGGGGTCTATAAAGATCCGTCCGCGGCCTTATCTTTTCCTCTTCTTCTTTCTCCACCAAAGCCTTTACCTACTACGCTGTAGCGTAAAGCAATCACTTCCTGAAACAACACGATCGTTTTTATCGGCTTCCGCGCCGGTAGAGCGGACGTAGCTTTCTTCGTTTTCCTCCTAAAGGATCGGCTTTAGAGCTATTCCGGCTTCGGCTTTTCCGAGTTTCGCGCGTAAAAATCTCTTAGTAGCTCCGCCGAGTTCCGCAGGTTCTCGACCGGATACCATTCGTAGTCTTCCGGCTACCCCTTCTACGAGATCCTTGCTTTGATGGACCCCCTTATCTTCTTTACGTCTATTACGTCTTTAACCTCCCACTCTTCCTTATTACCGTCTATCTTAACTGGTGGGGGTTCGGCGAAGCCCTGTTCCGGCAGGCCGTTCTCAGGGTCCAGGCTTAGCAGATCCGAATGGAAAACGTCGTAGATCTGGAACGATTTCGGTAGCTGGAGCCGATAAGTCACCGGCGACCTCTTTTCCACTATCGTAAACGGGCCTACGTGGGGCGGATTGAGCTTGGCGTTCCCTTTTAGCCCTAGGTTCCGCGTGTTAAGCCAGACCTTTTGACCTTCTTCGAATTCTATTAGCGACCGGCTTCTATTAGTTCGAGTCACTATCTTCTTCTAAGCTGTCTCTATCGCTTCTTTCGCCACTTTAATCGCTTCTTCCATCCGAGATCTTAGCGCTTCTGCCGCTGCGGCGGCGACTCTCTTTGACGACGTGGCAGTAGTAGATAGTTCCGCGGAGCTGGGTTCGTTCGGTAGCTGAAAGCTTATCCTCGGAAGATAGCTATGCGTTATCTCGAACGGCGCTAGCGACGTTGCTTCTAACCGCGCTGAATTGGCGCAGAATTCGGCTATTAGCAGCACCTCTACCCACTTTTCTTAATGGCGGCCGCAGAAAATCCGTAGATATTTCTCTATCTTACGGTTAGCTACTTCTAATTGACCGTCGGTCTGCGGGTAAGCGGCTGTGCTGAGCTTTCCGCTAATTCCGAGAGCTTGATTGATAGCCTTCTATACGTCGGCGGTGAATTGAGGACCCCTATCCATAGTAATAGTGTCCGGCAGGCTATAGTGCTTCTATACGTGTCTAAACAGCATCTGCGCGGTCTCTTCTGCGGTAGTTCCTTTATCTCTGGCTCGACAGGGGATGAAGTAGCGCTCTTTGCTTAGTCGATCTACTACGTTTAGCGTAGCGTTATATCTATCGGCTTCCGGCAGGCCGGTTACGAAATCCATCGTAACGTGTTGCTACGGTTTCTTAGGGATCGGAAGTGGCTTTAGCAGACCCGCTAGAAGACCGTAACGCGGTTTCGCAGCTCGGCACACGTAGCAATTGGCGATAAATCGGTAGATCCGTTCGTAGATCCGTGGAAACCAGTAGATCGTCCTTATGGCTTCTATCGTCTTCTTTGAGCTGGCGTGGCCCACATCTACGGAACTATAGACTAGCTGGACGACTTCAGTAATCAGTTCTTCTGGAACTATCAGCTTCCCTAAGCCTGTTCTGCCGAGCTTCTGCTGTTAATTAAGCCGTTCCACCTTCTCGTAGAGCGTCTCTTCCTTAGGGGCCGGTTCTATTGGTTCTGGTTTGGTCTGCAGTTCCGCTGCGCAGATCCCCGCTTCCTTCAACACTTCGGCGTCTACTATCCGTTCGGTTAGCACCTTCTGAAACATGTTCGGATCTTCTTTCGCGCGGCTGGTCTTTCTATCTCTTCTCGTTAGCGCGTCGGCCTTTCCGTTTTAAGCCCCTGGTCGATAGGTAATCTTAAAATCGAACCCTAATAGGTAGGCAGCCTACTGTGCTTGACGTCGTAAGAGCTTCTGCGTCTTTATAAAGTAGGTCAGCGATTGGTGGTCTGTAAGGACCTGGACCGTGCTCTTTCCAGCTACAAGCTCCGGTTTCCACTCCTCGAACGCCTGTATAATGGCCAGCAGTTCTTTATCGTAGATAGCGTAGTTCCGCTCGGCTTCCGTTATGGATTTGCTAAAGAAGGCCACTAGGTGGAGGGTCTCGTCGTCTCCGTATTAAGAAAGGACCCCTGCCGTTACTGTGTCGGAAGCGTCCGTTTCTACGTAGATTGTCTTTTCCGGTCGGAAGTGCGCCAGAACCGGCGCCGAGGCCACCGCCTCTTTTAGCTGTACGAAAGCTTCTGTGCACTTCTTATTCTATAGGCCCGCAGCCTCTTTCTTTAGCGCCTCGTTTAGGGGTCTCGCTATCTTGCTAAAGTCCTTAATAAACCGTCGGTAGTAGCTGCAGAATCCGAGAAACGCTCTAATCTGCGTAGTGTTTCCGGATTTTGGTTGCTTCTATTCCGCTATAGCAGCGACCTTTAAGGGGTCCATCCGAATTCTATCTCTTCTGACGATTAGACCAAGATATTTGACTTCGGTCTGATAAAACTCGCTCTTTTTCGTGTCCGCGTTTAATCTAACCTCGCGGAGCCTGGTCAGCACCTTCCTAATGTAGTCCGTGTGCTGTTCTTTCGTCCTATCCGTATAGATAAGGATGTCGTCTAGGTAAATAGACACGAACCGTCCCAACATGTCTATAAAGGTGTGGTTTATAAAGCGTTGCCACACTGCCGGCGCGTTGGTAAGTCCGAAAGGCATCACCAACCACTTAAAATTGCCTATACGCGTCGCGAATGTCGTAAGATCTTCCGTCTGCCCTTCTTCGTTCCTTAATCGATAGAACGCTTAGCGGATATCCAGCTTGCTGAACTACTTAGCCTTCGCTACGCGCTGTATAGTCTCGTCGATTAACGGCAGTGGGTATACGTCTCTCTTGGTGACCTTATTAAGGCCTCGATAGTCTACGCAGAGTCGCAGACTACCCCCTAGTTTCCTTACGAAAAGAATCGGTAACGCATATTCAGCCGAACTCGGTGTAATAAACTTCTTCGCCAGATTTTCGCGAACAAACACCTCCACTTAGTCCAGTTCCGCCGGCGACAGTCGTCTAAGGGGCTCGGTTCTTAGCAGCGTAGCCCCCTCTTTCAGTCGGATCTTGTTGTTATATTCCGGTCGATAGAGCGGCAGGAGGTTGGAGTCGGCTTTTAAGAAGACGTTAGCGTAACTATAGAGTTCTTTCGGTAGCACCTCTAGCGGATCCACTTCTTCTTCTGCTATTATCTTCCTGTAGTCTTCGATGTCTTTTATCGAGATAGCGTAAATCTTATTGTCTAGCGACTTCGCGAGGGTCATTATAGCTTCTGAACTTATTATTCCGACAGTAACCGGGGGTTCGGAACGATCGGACGGAGCCTCTTTCGCGGACTCCGTAGCTTTCGGCTTGGCGGCGACGGTGGCGACCTTTCCGATAGTCCCTGCTCTACTACCCAGGGTTTTGAACCTGATCGTTCCTTTATCTACGTCAACGATAGCTTTCTGGTTCTTTATCTATTTCTGCCCTATAATAATGTCAAACCTTCCGATATCTATAATTCGGAACGTCGCTTCCGTAGTGCGACCAGCCAGGGTAGTCTTTAGCGGCACGTAGTGCGTAACGTTTTCTGTGTCTTGTCTGTTGTACGCCGAAATCTTCGTCGGCGACGCCAGTTCCACCGGATAGCCGTATCTATTCGTCAGCTTCCGGACCAGTCGGTGGTAGATCGCTGTGCCAATAAGAGCTCCGGTGTCGATAAAGGCTTTTAGCTAAAGTAGTTTGCTCGATCCGTCAAGGGGGTAGACAGTAATTAGAAGGATAATAGCTGTTTCCGTGTTCACTTCCACCGCTGCCGAGAGCGGATCGCTGCAGCTGTTGATGCTTTCTTTCGTCGACGTAGTTCGCGTTAATGCCCTGTTGTCTATGCTAGATAGGGGGCCTATCCGTCCAGCTGGTCTTTTCCTATAATTCTCAGCTGCACGCCGCCCTCTACGCTGTCAGCATCGTTCGGAGCCAGCTCGATGGCTTGAATTGTCTTTCTCGGCGGCTGCGGCTGAGGCTGCTTTATAACACGATACTCCTGCTTCTGCTTATCCGATGCTTAGCAGCTTATAGCGATGTGGCCAGGCTTTCCGCACGCGAAACAGGTAGGGACGAACGACGGTCGCGGCACGTAAGGCGGCTGGGGGCCGCGTCGGAAGGGCGCGGGGGCTCTGGTTGTCCGCATTAGCGACGGCGACGGCGACTGCTTCTGAACCGATTCTCGTGATTTCGCGTAAGCGCTCAAGTTTCTCGCGGTAACCCTCGTCTAATGCACGAAGCCCTTAAGGTCTTCGTCTTCTACAGACGCTATAGCGGCGGCCAGTTCAGGGTTCAGCTTCTGCCTTAATAGGTGGAGCTGCTTATCCTCCGCCACTCGGGCCCTGATCGCATATTTTCTGAACAAACCGTAGAATTCCTTAAACGTCTGCCTGTTCTGGTTAATCTTATCCAGCTGCTTACGGGCTGTCTTCTTTCGGAATGGGTCTCCGAAGCGTTGATCTAACGCTTTAATCGCTTCTTCGGCGGTTACCTCTTCTAGGTCCGCTACTAACGAGAACGCTTCGCCTTCCAGTCGCGCCTCTAAATAGGCCAGTCTGTCTTCTTCGCTGCTTGCTGCGTAATCGCGGCTTATCTTATTCTTGATCTTCTTCTTGAACGCCTCCTACACTTCAGGGTCTCCGCCACTGAAAGCAGGTAGGTCTGGCAGTGGCGTTATCGTGGCGCTACCTTAACTGTAGGCCGCCGGCGAGGTGGTTTCTACGTGGGTTTCTCGCCGCGGTGGCGGCGACTTCGCTGTTTCCATGTCGGTCAGTTGATCCTTTAGCGCCTTTAGCTGCGCTATTCGATTCGCCGCTTAGTGTTCCAACACGTCGACGATAGTCTCTGCCGATTCCTTCTCGGCTCTCACCGCTTTAATTTCTTCTCTCAGTTGTCTGTTTTCTTCTAGTGTTCTGTAGAACAACGTCTTAATAAGGTCTATACTGTCGTAGACCTTTCCTATCCTATTCTCGTTTACGTAATCTTCCAGTTCCTCGATCGTGCAGTCGTAGATCTTCCTATATTCGCTTATTCGTTCCTTGATCTCAGCAGTCTCTTCTGCTGTAAAACCTCTAATAACAATCTTATCGTTAATGACACTGGAGCGCCTACTCGCTCTGTCAGTCTTTCTCTTTCCGCGGCGGCCTGTTACGCCGCTCTCTACCGTCGAGAAGCCTTCTATCTTCTTACAGTGCCTTAGGGGGGGTTGTTGTTGGTGTGTTGGTGGGTGCGCGTGCGTTATTCGGGTTTCCGGATGGTTTAACGGGCCCTTTCGCGTAGCGCGGGGTGTAGTGTAGAGAGTGAGTTCGAGATATAATAATCCGAGCGCGCAGATAAGGTTTAATACGGCTGTTTTGATAACTATATCTCGAACTGAGGAGGGAAAGGAACCTATGTGGTAGTGGTGGTGGGCTTTGATAGAGGGTGGTGTGCCAAGGCCCGGCTCGGCCCGTCCGGGCGGAGCCGAAATCCAGGGTCTACACTATTATCCAGTCCCACCCCTTTCCACCGCTGCAACAAGTTGTACAGTATATGTCCCTACTAGTCGGACTACTATAAACTTCCTGTTCTTTCAATCTAGCTTCTTGCTTAGCTAGTCTGTACAGATGTTTCGCTGGTTTAGCCAGACCGTATCCCCTGCCTCGTACCTTGGTGCAGCCTGTCGTCCCTTGTTAGCCTGCTCTTCTGCATTCTGTTAAGCTATAGCTAGACTCGCCTTCGCCTATTAATAGGCATTCGTAATCGTCCGTACAATAGCCTCTCCCTGCTGAATTAGGGATCGTATAGAGCGCGTAGTGTTACCTCCTAGGGTCGGTAGGAGTTGGGAATAGTCGTATCTATAGGCTATAAAGAAGGGGGACAATCCTGTAGCATTAGCCGTACAGCTGTTAATAGCTAGCTCTGCTATAGGGAGAAGTCGGTTCCAGTTCGTCTAGTTATAGTCGACGTACGCTCGGAGGTACGCTTCCAACGTCGAATTGACCCTCTCCGTTGCCCCGTCTGTCTGCAGGTACTATACAGTCGACAGGCGACGTTCTACATTTAGCAACTGGCAGACCCTTGCCTAGAGCTAGCTCGTAAACTGCATACCCCAGTCTAACACAATCGACTAAGGGAAACCGTACTTGCTGAACGTTGTCTGTATAAATGCCTAGGCAGTGTCCTTAGCCGTAATAGAGTCTATTCCCTCTAGTATTACCCCCTTCGTTAACTTGTCCGTAACTACTAGAATGTTCCGCTGTCCGTCGCTCTTAGGGAGGTCTGTAATAAAGTCCACTGTTAGGTCTTGCTAGAGCCGGTCCGGGATCAGTAGGGCTTTCAGCAGCCTATGCTTTAGTTTACGCTAGGGCTTTGTCTGTCTGTATACGTCGCAGTTCTGTACGAGCCTGCAGATGTCCTTCGCTATCGCCAGCTAGTAGTAGTCCCTAGCGACAATGCTGTACGTCTCTTTACGCCCTAGGTGCCCGGTTGCTATAGAATCGTGCGCCCGTTGTATTAAGCTTATACAGAGCTTCTCGTCTGCTAGGACCTAAATCCGATTCCTAAACTCTAGGTTGTTCTCCCTGTCTACTAAGCACTCTACTGCCGACACCTTAAGATAGAGCTCTGCTAGGAGCTTCCGCTGTTCTCCTTAGATCGCTGTATAGGCCCCTTGGTATACCTCGTCCTTCTCTACTGCCTCTTCCTATACTTGCAGTTAGGGTTCCTATAGGTATGTCGCTGCTAGGCGGATAGTCTGCTCGCCTGGCTCCTCCTTAAACATCTAGAATATTCGTAACTTCAGCCGGTCGTCCTCGTACATCGTTAGTATGTCCTGGTCCTGTCTGGATAGCGCATCGGCCCTGCTGTTGTCCTTACCCTTGCGATACTAGAGTCTTGTATTAAACCGGCTTAGGTACATTGCCTATTGTACGTGCCTCTTAGACAGCTTCCGGGGCTGCGTAAAGTAGTCTAGATTCTTGTAGTTAGTTAGGGCGAGGAACTTAGGAACTGGGCAGAGTTCTCTATCCTACGCTTCGCAACACTGTACGACTGCTAGCAACTCCTTGTCGTAGATAGGGTAGTTGCACTTAGCTAGGGAGTTCTTCTTAGAGAAATACGCGTATAGGTGCAGAAGTCCGTCCGAGCCTACCTATAACAGGGTACCTCTAATGTAATACCCTAAGGAGTCGGTTTCCAGTATCGTCGTACGCTCTAGGTCGAAGGCGGCAAGCGTTAGTCCTGTAGTAAAGAGCTCCTTTAGCTTGTTAAAGCTTCTATCGCATTCGTCCGTCTATTTAAACTGCTTGTCCTTACATGTTAGCTCGACTAGGGGGCGTACGATCTCCGAATAGTTCTGTATAAACTAGCGGTAGAAGTTAGCAAACCCAAGAAATTCCCGTACGTCCTTAACGTTCGTAGGCAGCTTCTATTGCTTAATAGCATCAATCTTCTTCCTATCTATGCTAATGTCTTTCCCTGCCTTAATAATAAAACCTAGGTATTTCGTACGCTGGACACTGAATTTACATTTGTCGATATCGAGGTACAAGCCAGCCTGCTGCAGTCGATCTAGCACCTTCCTAACGTCCTGTACGTATTCTGCATAGGTGCCGTCTGTAAAAACTAGGGTGTCGTCGAGGTATACCGAGCAGATGTCGTCTAGTAACCCTTGTAAGGACTTGTTAATGTACCTTTGGAAGGTTGCCGGTGTATTGGCAAGGCCAAAGGGGGTAACAAGCTACTTAAAAAGACTATATCTCGTACAGAAGGCAGTTATCCATTTACAACCTTCCTTGATCCGTATCTTGTGGAAGGCCGAGACTACGTTAAGCTTAGTAAACTACTTTGCCTTGCTAATCCGTCCGAGAGTCTCCTTAATAAGGGGTAGGGGGTACCGGTCCTTCTTAGTAATCGCGTTAATGCCTCTGTAGTCTACGCAGAAACGCAAGCCGGCCTTCCCCTAGTCTCGGGGCCTCTGCTTCGTTAACGTGTTGACTCCGGCCGTAGCGTTGTCGTCCTGCTGGACTCTCCCTTGGTCTCGGAGCCTCTGCTTCGTTACTGCTAGGTACAGCTGTCCTTGTCCAACGTCTAGCTTGCCCCTCTAGCGCTCTATCTATAGCTTCCCTAGTATTAGGTTATACCCCAACTTGTCCTATACGACATAGAGGTATAAGTCCTGCTTATAGTGTCCCTGTATCTCTATCATTACTTTTACTATATAGGTAATGTCCAGTCCTCGCCCGGTAATGCCCAACATGCGTATAGGTACAGTAGGGGTCGTCTTAATCTAGTGTCTCTATACGAAGTCTTCACTAATTACTCCGTACACTAAACATCCTGTATTAATTAATGTCCGCGCTGTTGCGGACCCGTTTAACGTTGGCTGTACGATAAACGGCGTAGTCGTTATGTGGTTGCTCTTAAAAGATAGCTAAGTAGTGCTTTAATTTAGCAATTTATCTCGTATACGCCTCTAGCAGAGCCTTCGCTTAGAGGCTACTCTTTTCCTAACTCGTCGTCGTCTAAGTAGGACTCCTTATCCTCTTGCTAGGGCGCCGCAGTTGCTACTCTTGCAGTGGTCGGCCGTCCCCTAGGTCTCTCTGCTGGCAAAAGCCTGCAATTCCGTACAGTGTAGCCTATTTTGCTACACTAGTAGCAGCTCCCTTCTGCTCGTCTCTTGTTAAGGGTAGCTATGTCTACCTATTGTACCCTTTTGGTAGCGGCCCTTGGCCGTACAGTAACGGCTGCCGCCATCCTCGTCGTCGTTAGTTCCTAGTCTATAGCGTCCGTCTGCTGCTAGAGGGGTTGTCTTATCTTATAAGTGCGGCTTATTCGTCCAAGCCTACGCTGCTAGTCGTCGACTATCCTAAGGAGATCGCAGAATTCCTCGTATGTAGCTAGTCGCATTACGCCTACTAGTCCTTTTATAATCTTCTTAGAGAGGCCTACCTCTAAAGAGGTAATTTTTATCCTCTCCTCCTATTGGAGACCTCCTGCCTCTACCAGAGTCTAGTCGTATTCTGTAAGGAATTCTCGTACAGTCTTGCGTCCTTGCTTTATTGTGTTAACCCGTAGGAGTACTCGGCTCTTGCGGTCTAGGTCTTTATAGCTCTTGTTAAGAGCTGCCTAGAGCATTGTCGTCGTAGCTATTGCTAGGTTAGCAATAGCCGTCTCGTAGTGCGGCAGAAGCTGTACTGCTACCCTGCCCTTTAACCTCCTAAAGAGGTAAACTACCTTGTCTAGCTTAGTTAGGTATGCTCCTAAGTCGACTAGAAGCTTAGAGCGTATCTGGGCAGCCTAGGAGGGGTACTTGGCCAGAGCCTTAATATCGTATATAGTAACGTCGGGGAGTTTGCTCTTAGGGGTCGGGGTGTAGGCTATCGTGTTTGTCGTCGTCGTAGGGGTCGGATCGCGATCGGACGCCCTAAGCTGTAGTAGCTCCTGTTCCTGTTAGGAAATTATCGCAGCCTAGTGGCTTACTTGCTGCTCGAGCTGCCTCTTGTGTTCTAGCAGCTCTTCGTACGCGCGGTGCATATGCCCCTGCATAGCCGTAGGTTCTATAGGGATGTCGCTGTCTATCTTCGTTATATTACTGCAGTTACCGACAGTAAGATTAGTTCCTAATATAAGGGCTTAAGAATCTTGGTCTGGAAACTTAAGGTTAGGTATCTACATAAAGGAACTAATAGGCAGTTCCTTCGTCGTCTGCTACTGTACAATTTGTACCTACGAAGCTAAGCTAGCAATTTTCCTCTGTGTAGGGGTGCAAGGTTTACACTCTATATAGAGGATCGGGAGTTCTCCTTCTATACAGTAGTGCAGAGTTTTCCCTCCGTTTAGAGGGACAGCAATTCCCCTCTATGCAGGGCTATAGGGTTCTCCCTCTGTACAGGAGTAGGGTCCTGTCGGTAATTCTGTACAGAGAGTAGGGTCGTACTAGCGCTGCTAAGTCGCAGTCCTTAGGGCGACGGCTGGCTTAGGTTAGGTCTAGGACCTGGGCTAGGCGGCGCCCCCTAACAAGACGCATCCGATACAGTAATAGCAGGGGTCCTTTCTTAGTATAATAACGCCGACGAGACCCTCTATCTAGTAGCCTTCTTTAGCAAATCTATAAATAAGGCTAAGCAGAACTACGCTATTTACGACAAAGAACTGTTAGCTATTATTTAGGCTTTCAAGGAGTGGAAACCAGAGCTTATAGCTAGAAAGAGCACAGTCCAGGTCCTTACAGACTATCAGTTACTTACCTACTTTATAAAGACGCAGAAGCTATTACGCCGCCAAGCTCGGTAGGCCGTCTACTTATCTAGATTCGATTTTAAGATTACCTACCAACCCGGAGCTTAAAATAGAAAGGCTAATGCGCTAACGAGAAGAGAAGGGAAGACCAGCTGCGCAAAAGAAGATCTGAACATGTTCCAGAAGGTGTTGACCAAACGGATAGTAGACGCCGAGGTGTTAAAAGAAGCAGGGATCTGCGCGATAGAACCGCCCACAGAAGAAGAGACGCTCTACGAGAAAGTGGAACGGCTTAATTAGCAGCAGAAGCTCGGCAAAACAGACTTAGGGAAGTTAATAGTTCTAGAAGAACTAATTACAGAGGTTATCTAGCTAGTCTATAGTTCCAAGGATGTTAGCTATACTAGCTCAAAGAAGACGATAGAAGCCGCAAGGACAATCTACTGGTTTCTGCGAATCTTTAAGCGGATCCACCAGTTTATTGCTAATTGTTACGTATGCCGAGTCGCGAAGCTACATTACGGCCTTCCGGCCGGTCTGTTAAAGCCACTTCCGATCCCTAAGAAAATGTAGTGGCATATTACGATAGATTTCGTAACTGATCCGGGCACGCAGATATAATTCAATACGGCCTTTTTGATAACTATATCTCGAACTAAGGAGAGAAAGGAATCTATGTGGTGGTAGTGGTAGGCTTCTGTAGAGGTGGTGGTGCCAAGGCCCGGCTCGGCCCGGACGGGCCGAGCCGAAATTTCAAGGGTCCACCCTATCAATCTGTCCTACCTCTTTCCACTGCCGCAACACTACCCCCCTCCCTTACCAGCGGTCGCCCTCGACCGCTTAGTCACCCCATCTATTCGAAAACCTTTCTTTATTTATTTTCTTTTTTTGATTTATCGTCTCCTTCTCGAAAATTCCCTCCAACGCCGATGTTACCTCTTCCGTCTTCTATTACGACTAACGTTCTTTTCGTCGCCTTTTTTCGTTTTTTACATCGTCGGTGTCTGAAGTCTTTCACTTGGCGTTTATGTAATCGACGCTATCTGATCTGATCTGCGGTCTTCTGAGCTGCAGCGTAGCTGGTCTGTGCGTCGTCGCGGAGGTCTATATAGATCTTTCCGCGGCGCCGTTTTTCTTCTTCTTTTTCTCTTCCACCAAAGCCTTTACCTACTACGCGGTCGGCGGCGCTGCCGGCCGACGTAGTGGTCCCTAAAGCAATCACTTTAAGCACGATCGTTTTTATCGGCTTCTGCGCCGGTGGAGCGGACGTGTCTCTATTGTCGGCATTAGAGCCACACTGGCTTCGGCTTTTCCGGGTTCCGCGCGTAGAACTCTTTTAGCAGCTCTGCCGAATTCCGAAGGTTTTCGACTAGATACTATTTATAGTCTTCTAGCCACTCCTTCTACGAGATCCTCGCTTTAATAGACCCCCTTATCTTCTTTACGTCCATTACGTCTTCTACCTCCTACTCTTCTTTATTACCGTCCATCTTAATGGTAGGGGTTCGGCGAACCCCTGCTGCGGCAGACTGTTCTTAGGGTCCAGGCTTAGTAGATCGGAATGGAAAACGTCGTGGATCCGGAACGCCTTCGGCAGCTCGAGCCGATAAGTCACCGGCGACCTCTTTTCTATTATCTTGAACGGACCTACGTAGCGTAGGTTGAGCTTGGCGTTGCCCTTTAGCCTCAGGTTCTTCGTGTTGAGCTATACTCTTTGGCCTTCCTCGAATTCTATTAGTGACCTTTTTCTATTAGCTCGATTTACTATCTTCTTCTAAGCCAATTCTATCGCTTCTTTTGCCGCTTTGACCGCTTCTTCTATCTGAGATCGGAGCACTTCCGCCGTCGTAGCGGCGACTCTCTTTGACGACGTAGTGCGGGTAGTGGAAAGCTCCGGCGAGCCGGTGTCGCTTGGCGGATAGAAGCTCAGCCTCGGAAGATAACCGTAAGTTATCTCAAACGGCGCTAGCGACGTTGCTTCTAACCGTGTTAAGTTTGCGCAGAATTCGGCCATTGGCAACATCTCGACCCACTTTTCTTAATAATGGCCGCAGAACGTTCGCAGGTATCGCTCTATCTCTCGATTAGCCACTTTAGACTGACCGTCAGTTTAAGGGTGCGCTGCAGTGCTGAGTTTTCCACGAATTCCAAGAGCTTGGTTAATTGCTTTCTATACGTCGGCGGTGAATTGAGGACCCCTATCCGTAGTAATAGTGTCCGGCAGGCTATGGTGCTTCTATACGTATTGGATTAGCATTCTCGCTGTTTCTTCCGCAGTAGTTCCTTCATCCTTAGCTCGACATAGGATGAAATAGCGCTCTTTGCTCAGCCGATCTACTACGTTTAACGTAGCGTTATATCCATCCGAATTCGGCAGGCCGGTCACGAAATCTATCGTAATGTGCTGCCACGGCTTCTTAGGGATCGGAAGGGGCTTCAATAGACCGGCCCGAAGGCCGTAACGCGGTTTCGCCGATCGGCACGCGTAGCAGTTAGCGATAAATCGGTGGATCTGTTCGTAGATCCGTGGAAACCAGTAGATCGTCCTTACGGCTTCTATTGTCTTCTTCGACCCTGCGTAACCAACATCCTTAGATCTATAGACCAGCTAGATAACCTCTGTAATTAGTTCTTCCGGAACTATTATCTTCCCTAAACCGGTTTTGCCGAGTTTTTGCTGCTGGTTAAGCTGCTTCACTTTTTCGTAGAGAGTTTCTTCCTTAGGGGCCGGCTCTACTAGTTCCGGTTCGATCTGCGGTTCCGCCGCGCAGATCCCTGCTTCCTTCAACACCTCGGCGTCTACTATCCGTTCGGTCAGCACCTTCTGAAACAAGTTCGGATCTTCCTTCGCTCGACTGGTCTTCCCTTCTCTTTGCATCAGCGCGTTAGCCTTTCCGTTTTAAGCTCCGGGTCTATAAGCAATCTTGAAGTCGAACCCGGATAGGTAGGCGGCCTACCGAGCTTGGCGACGTAAGAGCTTCTGCGTCTTTATAAAGTAGGCCAGCGACTGGTGGTCCGTAAGAACCTAGACCGTTCTCTTTCTAGCTATAAGCTCCGGTTTCCACTCCTCGAAGGCCTGAATGATCGCCAGTAGCTCCTTATCGTAGATAGCGTAGTTCCGCTCAGCTTCGCTTATTGACTTGCTGAAGAAAGCGACTAGATGGAGGGTTTCGTCGTCACTATACTAAGAGAGGACCCCTGCCGTTACTGTGTCGGAAGCGTCCGTTTCTACGTAGATCGTCTTTTCTGGCCGGAAGTGTGCTAGAACTGGCGCAGAGGCCACTGCTTCTTTTAGCCGGTTAAAGGCTTCCGTGCACCTCTTATTCTATAGGCCGGCGGCCTCTTTCTTTAGCGCCTCGTTTAGGGGTCTCGCTATCTTGCTAAAGTCCTTAATAAACCGTCGATAGTAGCTGCAGAAGCCGAGAAACGCCCTGATTTGCGTAGTATTTCCGGATTTCGGCTGCTTCCATTCCGCGACGGCGGCGACCTTTAAGGGGTCTATACGAATTCCATCTCTTCCGACGATAAGGCCGAGATATTTGACCTCGGTTTAATAGAACTCGCTCTTCTTCGTGTCCGCATTCAGTCCAACCTCGCGGAGCCTGGTTAACACCTTCTCGATGTGGTCCGTGTGTTGCTCTCTCGTTCTATCTGTATAGATAAGGATGTCGTCCAGATAGATGGACACGAACCGTTCCAGCATGTCTATAAAGATGTAGTTTATAAAGCGTTGCTATACCGCCGGCGCGTTGGTTAGTCCGAACGGCATTACTAGCCACTTAAAATTGCCTATACGCGTGGCGAACGTCGTAAGATCTTCCGTCTGTCCTTCCTCGTTTCTTAATCGATAGAACGCTTGGCGGATATCCAGCTTGCTGAACCACTTAGCCTTCGCCACTCGCTGTATGGTTTTATTAATTAGCGGCAGCAGATACACGTCTCTCTTGGTGACCTTATTGAGGCCTCGATAGTCTAGGCACAGTCGGAGACTACCCCCTAGTTTCCTTACGAAAAGAATCGGTAACGCATATTCCGCGGAGCTCGGCGTAATGAACTTCTTCGCTAGGTTTTTACAAACAAACACCTCTACTTAGTCCAGTTCGGCCAGTAACAGTCTTCTTAGGGGCTCGGTTCTTAGCAGCGTAGCTCCCTCCTTTAGTCGGATCTTGTTGTTATATTCCGGTCGATAGAGCGGCAGTAGGTTGGAGTCGGCTTTTAAGAAGACGTTAGCGTAACTATAGAGCTCGTTTAGCAGCACTTTCAGTGGATCTACTTCTTCTTCTGCTATTATCTTCCAGTAGTCTTCGATGTCTTTTACCGAGATAGCATAGATCTCGTTGCTTAGCGACTTCGCGAGGGTCGTTATTGCCTCTGAACTTATTATTCCGACGGTGACCGGGGGCGCGGAACGATCGGACGGAGTCGTTTCCATCGTCGTGACGTTCGGTTTGGCGTCGGCCACTGTAACCGATTCGGCGATTAATTGGGCAGCGGCTAAGCCGCTGTTCGATTTTCTAAATCCAAGTATGCCTTCTCCTACGTCAATAATCGCCCCCTGGTTCTTCATCCATTTCTGCCCTATAATGATGTCAAACCTTCCGATATCCATAATTCGGAACGTCGCTTCCGTGGTGCGACCAGCTAGTGTGGTCTTTAATAGCATATAGTGCGTGACACTTTCCGTGTCTTGTCCGTTGTATGCCGAAATCTTCGTCGGCAACGCTAGTTCCACTGGATAGCTATATCCTTTTATCAGTTTCTGAACCAATTGGTAGTGGATTGCCGCGCCAATAAGAGCTCTAGTGTCGATAAAAGCTTTTAACTACAGGGGTTAGCGCGACTTCTCAACAGGGTAGATCGTAATAGGAAGGATAATAGCCGTTTCTGTGTTCGCTTCTACTGTCGCCGACAGTAGATCGTTACAACTGTTGATGCTCTCTCGTTCCGTTAGTGCCTTTCGCAGGGATGCCCTGTTTTTTACGCTAGATGGGGGGTCTATCCGTCCAGCTGGTCTTTTCCTATAATTCTTAACTGGACCCTGCCGTCTACGCTGTTAGTGTCGTTCAGAGCCGGTTCGATAGCTTGGATAGTCTTTCTCGGCGGCGGCGGCTTCGTTGCTCGATATTCCTGCTTCTGTTTGTCCGATGCTTAGCATCTCGTTGCGATGTGGCCAGGCTTGCCACACGCGTAGCAGGTAGGGACGAACGACGGCCGCGGCACGTAAGGCGACTGGGGGCCGCAGCGGAAGGGCGCAGGGGCTCTCGTCAGCTGCGACGGCGGCAACGGCCTCTAAATCAGTTCGCGTATCGTCGGTTTTCCGTACGCGTTCAGGTTTCTTGCCGTTACTCTCGCCTAGTGCACGAAGCTCTGCAGGTCTTCGTCTTCCACCGACGCTATCGCCGCAGCTAGCTTAGGGCTTAGTTTCTGTCTTAGTAAGTGCAGCTGCTTATCTTCTGCCACTCTCGCTCTAATAGCATATTTCCTAAACAGTCTGTAGAACTCTTCGAATGTCTGCCGGTTCTAGTTGATCTTATCCAGCTGCTTACGGGCCGTCTTCTTCCGAAAGGGGTCGCCGAAACGCTGGTCCAGCGCCTTAATAGCGTCGTCGGCGGTCACTTCTTCCAGGTCCGCCACTAGCGAAAAAGCTTTACCTTCCAGTCTCGATTCTAGGTACGCCAATCTATCCTCCTTGCTGCTCGATGCGTAATCGCGGCTTATCTTATTCTTGATCTTCTTCTTAAACGCCTCCTATGCTTTAGGGTCTCCGCTACCGAAAGCAGGTAGGTCTGGCAGTAGCGTTATTGTAGTGCTACCTTGACTATAGGCTGCTAGTAAGGCGGTTTCCGCATAAGTTTCTCGCCGCAGCGGCGACGACTTTGCTGCTTCTATATTAGTCAGTTGATCCTTTAGCGCCTTTAGCTGCGCCGTTCGATTCGCCGCCTGGTTTTCTAACACGTCGATAATAGTTTCTGCCAATTCCTTCTCAGCCCTTACCGCTTTAGTTTCCTCTCTTAGTTGCCTGTTTTCTTCTAGCGTTCTGTAGAACAGCGTCTCAATAAGGTCTATACTATCGTAGACCTTCCTTATTTCGTTCTCGTTTACGTAGTCTTCCAATTCCTCGATCGTGCAGTCGTAGATCTTCCTATATTTAGCTATTCGTTCCTTGATCTCTGCTGTCTCTTCCGCCGTAAAACCGCTAATAATAATCTTATTATTAATGACACTGGAGCGCCTACTCGCTCTGTTAGTCTTTCCTTTCCTACTTCTGCTGCGGCCTGTAACGCCGCTCTCTACCGCTGAGAAGCCTTCTATCTTCTTACGGTGCCTAGGGGGTTGGTGTGTATGTGTGTGTTGATGCGCGTGCGTTATTCGGGTTTCCGGATGGTTCAACGGGCCCTTTCGCGCAGCGCAGGGTTAGTGTAGAGAGTCAGTTCGAGATATAATAATCTGGGCACGCAGATATAATTTAATACGGCCTTTTTGATAACTATATCTCGAACTAAGGAGAGAAAGGAATCTATGTGGTGGTGGTAGTGGGCTTCCGTGGAGGTGGTAGTGCCAAGGCCCGGCTCGGCCCGGACGGGCCGAGCCGAAATTCCAAGGGTCCACCCTATCAATCTGTCCCACCTCTTTCCACCGCCGCAACAGTAACCGGCCTGCCGGATTCCGGTAGATATAATGCTACGCTTAACGTAGTAGTTCGACTAAGCAAAGAACGCTACTTTATCCCCTACCAAGCGAAGGATAAAGGAACTACTGCAAAAGAAACAGCGAGAATGCTAATTTAGCATATGTAGAAGCACTACGGTCTGCCGGACACTATTACTACAGATAGGGGTCCCCAATTTACTGCCGACGTATAGAAGGCTATTAACTATACTCTTAGAATTCGCGGAAAGCTCAGCATAGCAGCTTATCCTCAAACCGACAGTCAGTCCAAAGTGGCTAACCGCAAGATAGAAAAATATCTACGAATCTTCTATAGTTACTATTAAGGAGAGTGGGTAAAGGTGTTGCCGATAGCCGAATTCTGCGCCAATTCAGCACGATTAGAAGCTACCTCGCTAGCGCCGTTCGAGATAACCTATAGTTATCTTCTGAGAATAAGCTTCCAACTGCCGGACGAACCCAGCCCTTCGGAACCTCCTACTACTACTTCGTCGAAAAGGGTTGCTGCCGCCGCGGCAGAAGCTCTCCAATCTCAGATAGAAGAAGCGAATAAGGTAGCAAAAGAGGCGATGGAATCGGCTTAGAAGAAGATAGTAACTCGAGCTAATAGGAAGCGGTCGCTAATAGAATTCGAAGAAGGCCAAAAGGTATAGCTTAACACGCAGAACCAAAGGCTAAAAGGCAACGCCAAGCGTAACCCCTGCTACGTAGGTCCGTTTAAGATAGTAGAAAAGAGGTCGCCAGTAACTTATTAGCTCTAGCTACCGAAATCGTTCCGGATCTACGATGTCTTCTATTCGGACCTGCTAAGTTTGGACCCTAATAACGGTCTTCCGGAACAGGAGTTCGCCGAACCCCCACTAATCGAGATAGACAGTAAAGAAGAAGAGTAGGAGTTGGAAGATGTAGTAGATATAAGAAAGATAAGAGTGTCCGTCGAAGCAAGGATCTCGTAGAAGGGATAGCTAGAAGACTATAAATAGTATCCGATCGAGAATCTCCGGAATTTGGTAGAGCTGCTAAAGGAGTTCTATACGCGGAATCCGGAGAAGCCAAAGCCTAAGTGGCTCCGAGGCTAATAGCTCTGAGAAAGAAGATAGATTGCGTCCGCTCTATTAGTGCGGAAGCCGATAGAAACGATCGCAACAGTGCTCTTGCTTAGGGTCTTCGGCTCCACTACTACTGCCGACCGGTAAATCCGGTCGGATAATAGCTATAAGGCCGAAGACGGCACTACCGCTAGCGCGCTTGGTTGGAGTCTTTGCTCTCTGTTACTACTATCTACTAGCTCGGCCGGAAAGATAATAACGGCAAAGAACGAAGCTAACGCAACTAAAGCGGCCTTGCAGTAGCGCTTAAGGCCTTAGTAGAGAAGAAAAGCAAGAAGAAATAGCAAGCCGCGGACGGATCTATATAGACCTCTGCAGGGGCGCACAGGCTAGCTACGCTGCAGCTTAAATAGCTGCCGGCTTAGATTAGATAGCTCGGATCAGATAGAAGCCGAAGTGAAAGATGTTAGATAGCGACAATATAAGAAGAAAGAAGGTAAAGAAAGGGGATGTTTTCGAGATAGAAGAAAGCGAAGAGGTAACGTCGGTTTCAAAGAGGAGTATAAGCGAAAGAAACTGCGAATTAAAAAAAAAGAAGAAGAACAAGAACAAGAAGAAGAAAGGAAAGAAAGATAAGTAAGCGGTCGAGGTCGACCGCTAGTAAGGGAGGGGGGTGGTGTTGCGGCAGCAGAAAGGGGTAGGGCTAAGTAATAGGGTAGACCCTTGGAATTTCGGCTCGGCCCTCCCAGACCGAGCTGGGCCTTGGCACACCACCCCTAAAGCCCTTAGCCACCGCCGCATAGATTCCTCTCCTTCTTTAGTTCGAGATATAGTTATTAAAACAGCTGTATTAAATTATATCTACGTGCTCAGATTAGCGTAAACCGAATCAGAGATTGTTATTAGCACAGGCAACGCGACCCTCCGCCCCCTTCCGACGAGGCCCCTAGCAGCTATCCTATCCACTGCGCTCGCCGTTTGTCCCTACTTGTTACGCATATAGAAAGCCTAGCTATATCGCTACTAGATGCTAAGCGACGACTTAGCAGAAGCAAGAATACTGCGCTACGAAGCCGCTACAGCCGAGGAAGACTATCCAAGCTATAGAGCCAGCGCCGAACGACACTAATAGCGTAGACGGTAGAGTGCTATTAAGAATCTTAGGAGAAGACTAGCTGGACGGATAGACCCCCTACCTAGCATAAACAACAGGGCACTGCTACGAACCGCATTGCTAGAAGAAGAAGAGAGCATTAACAGTTGTAACGATCCGCTCTCGGCAGTAGTAGAAGTAAATACAGAGACTGCTATTATCCTTCTAATTACCGTATACTCTCTTAAGGGCTTACACTGCCCCCTTTTATTAAAAGCCTTTATCGATATAGGAGCGCTTATTAGCGCGGCGATCTACTATTAACTAGTTTAGAAACTAACGAAGGGATATAGCTATCTAGTCGAGCTAGCGTCGCCGACGCAGATTTCAGCATACAACGGACAATAATCCGAGCACGCAGATATAATTCAATACAGCTGTTTTTGTTACAGCAGTAGAAAGGGGTGGGACTAAGTGATAGGGTGGACCCTGGATTTCGGCTCGGCCCTTCCGGGCCGAGCCGGGCCTTAGCATACCACCATCCATTAGACACCACCACCACTACTACATAGGTTCCTTTCCCTCCTTAGTTCGAGATATAGTTTTCAAAAAGGCCGTATTGAATTATATCTGCGTGCCCGGATTATTATATCTCGAACTCACTCTCTACACCAACCCCGCGCTGCGCGAAAGGGCCTGTCGAACCATCCAGAAACCCGAATAACGCACGCGCACTAACACAACCAAACCAAACATCAGCACTGCGAGAAGATGGAAGGCTTCTCAGCGGTAGAGAGTGGCGTAATAGGCCGCCGCGGAAAGAGAAAGACTGACAAAGCGAGTAGGCGCTCCAGTGTCGTTAACGATAAGATTATTATTAGCGGTTTTACAGCGGAAGAGACCGCAGAGATTAAGGAACGAATAAGCGAATACAGGAAGATCTACGACTGCACGATAGAGGAACTGGAAGACTACGTAAACGAGAATAGGATAGGGAAGGTTTACGATAGCATAGACCTTATCGAGACACTGTTCTTTAGAACGCTGGAAGAAAAGAGACAGTTAAGGGAGGAAGTAGAGACAGTAAGAGCCGAGAAGGAATCGGCAGAAACTATTATCGACGTGTTAGAGAACCAGGCGGCGAATAGACTAGCGCAACTAAAGGCGCTAAAGGATCAACTGGCTGATATGGAAGCAGCGATGCCGCCGCCGCTACCGCATCGAGAAGAACAAGCAGAGACCGCCTTACTAGCGGCCTATAGTCAAGGTAGCACCTCGATAACATTATTACCGGACCCGCCGGCGTTTAGAGGTAGAGACCCCGAAGACTGGGAAGCGTTTAAGAAGAAGATAAAGAATAAGATAGACCGCGACTACGCCGGAAACAGCGCCAGAGACAGACTAGCGTACCTGGAATCGCGATTGGAAGGCGAAGCTTTTTCGCTAGTAGCGGACCTAGAAGAGGCGACTGCTAAGGAAGCGATCAGAGCACTAGACCAGCGCTTCGGAGACCCATTCCGAAAGAAGACGGCCTGCGAGCAGCTGGATAAGATCAACCAGAACCGGCAGACGTTCAAGGAATTCTACAGTTTGTTCAGAAAATATGCGATTAGGGCCCGGGTAGCGGAAGATAAGCAGCTCCACCTATTAAGGCAGAAGCTGAACCCTGAACTGGCCGCAGCTATAGCGTCGGTGGAAGACGAAGACCTCAAGAGCTTCGTGCACAGAGCGAGAGTCACTGCGAGAAACTTAAGCGCTTACGCGAAATTACGCAAATCGGTTCAGAAGTCGTCGCCGTCGGCGCAAACGGCGCGGCCCCCTGCGCCTTTCCGACGACCGCCCTAGCAGTCGTCGTATTCACTGCGATCGGCGTTCGTCCCTACGTGCTACGCATGCGGAAAGCCTGGCTACATCGCTACGAGATGCCAAGCTTCGGATAAGCAGAAGCAGGAGTATCGCGCTATAAAACAGCCGCAGCCGCCACTGCCGAGAAAGACTATTTAAGCCATTGAACCGGCCCTGAACGACACTGATAGCGTAGACGGTGGAGTGCCCCTGCAAATCCTGGGAAAAGACCAGCTAGAAGGATAGGCCCCCTATCCAGCATAGACAACAGGGCATTAACGCGAACTACGTCGACGAAAGAGAGCATTAATAGCTGCAGCGATCCGCTATCGGCTGCAGTGAAAGTGAATACGGAAACAGCCATTATCCTTCTAATTACTGTCTACCCCCGTAAAGGATCGAACAAACCACTTTAGCTAAGAGCTTTTATCGACACCGGAGCTCTTATCGGAGCAGCTATCCACTACCGGCTAGTCCAGAAGCTGATAAATGGATACAGCTATCCGGTGGAACTGGCGTCGCTAACGAGGATTTCGGCGTACAACGGACAAGACACAGAGAGTGTTACGCACTATGTGCCATTAAGGACTACTTTGGCTGGTCGCACTACGGAAGCGACGTTCCGAATTATGGATATCGGAAGATTTGACATTATTATAGGGCAGAAATAGATAAAGAACCAGAAAGCCATTATTGATGTAGACGAAGGCACGATAGGGTTCAAAACCCTAGGCAACGCCACCGAGCCGAAAGCTACAGAGTCTGCCAAAGAGGCTCCGTCCGATCGTTCCGAACCCCTGGTCACGGTCGGAATAATAAGTTTAGAAGCTATAACGACCCTCGCGAAGTCGCCGAACACTAAGATCTACGCTATCTTAATAAAAGACATCGAAGACTATCGGAAGATAATAGCGGAAGAAGAGGTAGATCTACTAGAGGTGCTGCCAAACGAGCTCTATAGTTACGCTAATGTCTTCTTAAAAGCAGACTCCAACCTCCTGCCGCTCTACCAGCCGGAATACGACAATAAGATCAGGTTGAAAGAGGGGGCTACATTGCCGAGAACCGAGCCCCTAAGAAGACTGTCGCCGGCCGAACTGGACCAAGTGGAGGTGTTTGTTCGTAAAAACCTAGCGAAGAAGTTCATTACGCCGAGCTCTGCAGAATATGCATTACCAATTCTTTTCGTAAGGAAACTAGGGGGTGGTCTGCGACTCTGCGTAGACTACAGGGGCCTTAACGAGGTCACCAAGAGGGACGTATACCCGCTGCCCCTAATCGACGAGACCATACAACGAGTGGCTAAGGCTAAGTAGTTTAGCAAGCTGGATATTCGCCAAGCATTCCATCGATTAAGGAACGAAGAAGGACAAACGGAAGACCTTACGACATTCGCCACGCGCATAGGCAATTTCAAGTGGTTGGTAATGCCTTTCGGACTTACCAACGCGCCGGCAGTGTAGCAACGCTTTATAAACCACACTTTTATAGACATGCTGGAGCGGTTCGTGTCTATCTACCTAGACGACATCCTTATCTATACAGATAGAACGAGAGAGCAACACACAGACTACATCGAAAAAGTATTAAAGAGACTCCGCGAGGTCGGATTGAACGCGGACACGAAGAAGAGCGAGTTCTATCAAACCGAGGTCAAATATCTCGGTCTTATCGTTGGAAGAGATAGAATTCGTATAGACCCCTTAAAAGTCGCCGCCGTCGCAGAGTGGAAGCAGCCGAAATCCGGAAACACTACGCAAATCAGAGCGTTTCTCGGCTTCTGCAGCTACAATCGACGGTTTATTAAGGACTTTAGCAAGATAGCGAGACCCCTGAACGAGGCGCTAAAGAAAGAGGCCGCCGGCCTATAGAATAAGAGGTGCACGGAAGCCTTTAACCGGCTAAAAGAAGCAGTAGCCTCTGCGCCAGTTCTGGCACACTTCCGGCCAGAAAAGACGATCTACGTGGAAACGGACGCTTCCGACATAGTAACGGCAGGGGTCCTTTCTTAATATAGTAACGACGAAACCCTCTATCCAGTCGCTTTCTTTAGCAAGTCAATAAGCGAAGCTAAGCGGAATTACGCTATCTATAATAAGGAGCTGCTGGCGATTATTCAGGCTTTCGAGGAATGGAAACCGGAACTTATAGCTGGAAAGAGCACAGTCCAGGTCTTTACAGACCACTAGTCGCTGACCTACTTTATAAAGACGCAGAAGCTCTTACGCCGCCAAGCTTAATAGGCCGCCTACTTATTAGGGTTCGACTTCAAGATCATCTATCGACCCGGAGCTCAAAACGGAAAGGCTGACGCACTAACAAGAAGAGAAGGAAAGACCAGCCGAGCGAAGGAAGATCCGAATATGTTCCAGAAGGTGTTAACCGAGCGGATAGTAGACGCAGAGGTGTTGAATAAGGTAGGGGTCTGCGCGGTGGAACCGGCCCCTAAGGAAGAGACGCTCTACGAGAAGGTAGAACGGCTTAATCAACAACAGAAGCTCGGCAAAACCGGTTCAGGGAAGATAATAGTTCCGGAAGAACTAATTACAGAAGTCGTCCAGCTAATCTACAGCTCCGTAGATGTAGGCTACGCAGGCGCGAAGAAAACGATGCAGGCAGTAAGAACGACCTACTGGTTTCCGCGGATCTATAAGCAAATCCACCGGTTTATCGCCAATTGCTACGCGTGCCGGGCCGCGAAGCCACGTTATAGCCTTCCGGCTGGTCTGCTAAAGCCACTTCCGATCCCCGAGAAACTATAGCAGCATATTACGATAGACTTTGTAACCGGCCTGCCGGATTCCGATAGATACGACGCTACGCTAAACGTAGTGGACCGATTAAGCAAAGAATGCCACTTTATTCCCTGTCGAGCGAGAGACGAAGGAACTACTGCAGAAGAAGCAGCGAGAATGCTGATTAAACACATATGGAAGCACTATAGGCTGCCGGACACTATCACTACGGATAGGGGTCCTTAATTCACCGCCGACGTATAGAAAGCTATCAACCAGGCTCTAGGAATTCGTAGAAAGCTTAGCACCGCCGCTCACCCTTAAACTAACGGTCAGTCTAAAGTGGCCAACCGTAAGATAGAACGATACCTGCGAACCTTCTGCAGCCATTATTAAGAAAAGTAGGTTAGGGTGTTGCCGATAGCCGAATTCTGCGCCAACTCGGCACTGTCTAAAGCCACCTCGCTAGCGCCGTTCGAGATAACGCATAGCTATCTTCCGAGGATGAGCTTCCAGCCGCTAAGCGACGCCGGCTCGCCGGAGTTTTCCACTACCACTACATCGTTAAAAAGAGTCGCTGCCGCAGCAGCGGAAGCGTTCCGATCTCAGATAGAAGAAGCGATCAAAGTGGCGAAAGAAGCGATGGAATCGGCTTAGAAGAAGATAGTAACTCGAGCTAATAGAAAGCGGTTACCGATGGAATTCGAGGAAGGCCAAAAGGTATAGCTCAACACGCGGAACCTAAGGCTGAAAGGGAACGCCAAGCTTAACCTCCGCTACGTAGGTCCGTTTACGATAGCGGAAAAGAGGTCGCTAGTGACCTATCGACTCCAGCTACCAAAATCGTTCTGGATCTACGATGTCTTCTATTCGGATCTGTTAAGCTTAGACCCTGAAAACGGCCTGCCGGAACAGGGGTTTGCCGAACCCCCGCCTATCGAGATAGACAGTAAGGAAGAAGAGTGGGAGGTAGAAGATGTAATAGACATAAAAAAGATAAGGGGGTCCATCAAAGCAAGGATCTCGTAGAAGGGGTAGCTGGAAGACTATAAATAGTATCCGGTCGAAAACCTCCGGAATTCGGCGGAGCTGCTAAGAGACTTCTACGTGCTAAACCCGGAAAAGCCGAAACCGGCGTAGCTCTAATGTCGATAATGCCGGAAGAAAGAAGAAAGCTACGTCCGCTCTACCGGCGCAGAAGCCAATAAAGACGATCGTGTCGGTCGCCTTCGGGGAGGTCTTCTACGCAGCCACTACCCGTCGGCGGTGCGGCGGAACGCTCGCCGACGCTGTGGCGTGCCAGCGCCGCCTCCCCTACGATAGGTAAGGGCCTTGGTAGAAGAAAAAGAAGAAGAAGAAACGACGCTGCGGACGGATCTACGGATCTATATAGACCTCCGAGACGGCGCACAGACCAACCAAACTGCAGCTCAGAAGACCGCGGATCAGATCAGATAGCGCCGATTACATAAACGCCAAGTAAAGGACTTCAGATGCCGACGATGTAAAAAACGGAAAAAGACGACGAAAAGAAAGTCAGTCGTAATAGAAGACGGAAGAGGTAACATCGGCGTTGGAGGGAATTTTCGAGAAGGAGACAATAAATCAAAAAAAAAAAAAGAGAAAAAGAGAGAAGGTTTTTGGATAGATAGGGTGACTAAGCGGTCGAGGGCGACCGCTAGTAGGGGAGGGGGGTGGTGTTACGGCGGTAGAAAGGGGTGGGACTGAGTAATAGGGTAGACCCTGGATTTTGGCTCGGCCCTTCTAGGCCGAGCCGGGCCTTGGCACACCACTATCCATCAGACACTACCACCACCACCACATAGGTTCCTTTCCCTCCTTAGTTTGAGATATAGTCTTTAAAAAGGCCGTATTGAATCATATCTGCGTGCCCAGATCAGTTTTAACAACTATATCTCGAACTAAGGAGGGAAAGGAATCTATGCGGCGGTAGGTAAGGGCTTTAGGGGTAGGTACGCTAAGGCCCGGCTTAGTCTAGAAGGGCCGAGCCGAAATTCCAAGGGTCTACCCTATTACTTAGTCCTACCCCTTTCTGCCGCTGTAACACTACCCCCCTCTCTTATTAGCAGTCGCCCTCGACCGCTTACTTGTTATTTCTGCCTCATTTTTTTTAATTCTTCGTCCTTTTCTTCCGTCCGAATTGCGGCTCTTCCGCGGAAATTCTTCTTAAAATAGACGTTACATCTTCGTTTCTTCTATCTCGAAAACATTGTTATTTTGTTATCTTCTTTTTTTTTTACATTGTCGCTATCTAAAGTCCTTTACTTGGCGTCTATCTGATCGGAGCTATCTAATTAGAGCCAATAGCTATCTAAGCTGCGGCGTAGCTGGCCTGTACGCCGCTGCAGAGGGTCTATATAGATCTATACGTAGCGCGCTATCTCTTCTTCTCTTTCTTCTTTACTAAGGCCTTAAGTACTACTGCAAAGGCTGCTTTAATAGCGTCGGCTTTGTTCTTCGCCGTTATTATCCGGCCGGCAGGGCCAGCGGCTAGCGTTGGCGAAGACGAAGACAGTTACAAAGCGGCGCCGTCCTCGGCTTTACTGTTATTATCCGACCGGCCAAGCCGGTGGACGGTAGTGGTAGTGGTAGAGCCGAGGACTCCAGCCAAGCGATCGCTGCGATTGTTTCTATCGGTTTTCGTACCAATAGAGCAGACGCGGCCTTTCTTCTTCTTCTATCTCTTCTAGAGCTATTAACTTCGGAGCTACTTAGGTCTCGGCTTCTTCAGATTCTGGACATAAAACTCTCTTAATAGCTCCGCCGAATTTCGGAGATTCTTAACCGGATACTATTTATAGTCTTCCGGCTATCCCTTCTATAAGATCCTTGCTTTAATAGACTCTGTTATCTTTCTTATATCTACTATATCTTCTACCTCCTACTCTTCTTCTTTGCTATCTATCTCGATTAGTAGGGGTTTAGCGAACTCCTGTTCTGGGAGGCCGTCTTTAGGGTCTAAACTTAATAGGTCTAAGTAGAAAACATCGTAGATTTGGAAAGACTTTAGTAGCTAGAGCCGATAAGTTACCGGCGACCTCTTTTCCACTATCGTAAACAGACCTACGTAGCGGGGGTCAAGCTTGGCGTTATCTTTTAGCCTATAGTTCTGCATATTAAGCTATACCTTTTAGCCTTCTTCGAACTCTATCAGTAACTGCTATCTATTAGCTCGAGTTACTATCTTCTTCTAAGCCGATTCTATTGCCTCCTTCGCTACCTAGATCGCTTCTTCTATCTGAGATTTAAGCGCTTCTGCTGTAGCGGCGGCGACTCTCTTCGACGAAGTGGCGGTAGAAGATTCCGAAGAGCTAGGTTTGTCTAGCGGTTAAAAACTCATTCTCGGAAGATAGCTATAAGTTATCTTAAACAGCGCCAGTAGGGTGGCCTCGGACTGTGCTGAATTGCCGCAGAATTCGGCTATCGGCAATACCTTAACCTACTCTCCTTAATAATAACTACAGAAGATTCGTAGATATTCCTCTATCTTACGGTTAGCTACTTTAGATTGACTGTCGGTCTAAGGGTAAGCGGCTGTGCTAAACTTTCTGCGAATTCCGAGAACTTAGTTAATAGCCTTCTATGTATTAGCGGTAAATTAAGGACCCCTATCCGTAGTAATAGTGTCCAGCAGGCTATAGTGCTTCTATACGTGCTAAGCCAGTATCCTCGCTGTCTCTTCTGTAGTAGTGCCTTCGTCCTTTGCCTAATAGGGGATAAAGTAGCGTTCCTTGCCTAACCGATCTACTACGTTAAGCGTAGCATTGTATCTATCGGAATCCGGCAGGCCGGTTACGAAATCTATCGTAATGTGCTGCTACGGTTTCTCGGGGATCAGCAGTAGCTTTAGTAGACTAGCCGGAAGGCCGTAACGCGGCTTTGCTGCTCGATATACGTAACAATTAGCGATAAACTAGTGAATCCGCTCGAAGATCCGCAGAAACTAGTAGACTGTCCTTACAGCTTCTATCGCCTTTTTTGTACTAGCGTAGCCAACATCCTTAGAACTATAGACTAGATAGATAACCTCTGTAATTAGTTCTTCCGGAACTATTAGCTTCTCTAAACCGGTTTTGCCGAGCTTTTGTTGCTAGTTAAGCTGCTCTACTTTTTCGTAGAGCGTCTCTTCCTCGGTCGTTGGTTCCACTGCGTAGACCCCTACTTCTTTTAAGACTTTGGCGTCTACTATCCGCTCGGTTAATATCTTCTAGAACATGTTCGGGTCTTCTTTCGCGCAGCTAGTCTTCCCCTCTCTTCTCGTTACTGCATTAGCCTTTTCGTTTTAAGCTCCGGGTCGATAATTAATCTTAAAGTCGAACCTAGATAGATAGGCAGCCTACCGAGCCTGGCGGCGCGAGAGCTTCTGCGTCTTTATAAAGTAGGTCAACGACTGATAGTCTGTAAGGACCTGGACCGTGCTCTTTCTAGCTATAAGCTCCGGCTTCCACTCCTCGAAGGCTTAGATAATAGCTAACAGCTCCTTGTCGTAGATAGCGTAGTTCCGTTTAGCCTTATTTATAGACTTGCTAAAGAAGGCCACTAGATAGAGGGTCTTGCCGTTATCGTTATATTAAGAAAGGACCCCGCTGTTACTGTGTTGGAAGCGTCCGTTTCTAGGTAGATTGTCTTTTCTAGCTGGAAGTGCGCTAGCACTAGCGCCGAAACCACTGCTTCTTTTAGCCGATTAAAAGCCTCCGTATACTTCTCGTTCTATAGGCTAGCCGCCTCCTTCTTTAATGCCTTATTTAGGGGTCTTGCTATCTTGCTAAAGTCTTTAATAAATCGTTGATAGTAACTGCAAAATCTAAGAAAAGCTCTAATCTAGGTAGTGTTTCCGGACTTCGGCTGCTTCTATTCCGCTACAGCGGCGACCTTTAAGGGGTCTATCTAAATACCTTCTCTTCCAACAATAAGACTAAGATATTTAATTTCGGTCTAATAGAACTCGCTCTTCTTCGTGTCTGCGTTTAATCCTACCTTACGGAGCCTAGTTAGCACTCTCTCGATGTAGTCCGTGTGCTGCTCTCTTGTTCTATCGGTATAGATAAGGATGTCGTCCAAGTAAATAGACACGAACTGCTCTAGCATGTCTATAAAGGTATAATTTATAAAATGCTGCTATACCGCCGGCGCGTTAGTCAGTCCGAAAGGCATAACTAGCTACTTAAAGTTGCCTATACGCGTAGCGAACGTCGTAAGGTCTTCTGTCCGTCCTTCCTCGTTCCTTAGTCGGTAGAACGCTTAGCAAATGTCTAGCTTGCTAAACCACTTAGCTTTCGCTACTCGTTGTATAGTCTTGTCGATTAGCAGCAGCGGGTATATGTCTCTCTTAGTAACCTTATTAAGGCCCCTGTAGTCTACGCATAGTTAGAGGCTGTTAGGGGGGCGCTGCCTAGCCCAGGTTCTGGACCTAAGCTAGCCGTCGCCCTAAGGACTGCGACTTAGCAGCGCTAGCACGACCCTATCCTCTATACGGAATTACCGATACGACCCAACTCCTGTACAGAGGGAGAATCCTATAGCCCTATACAGAGGGGAATTGCCGCCCCTCTAAACGGAGGGAAAACTCTGCACTACTATATAGAGGGAAACTCCCGATCCTCTGTATAGAGTGTAAACCTTGCACCCCTATATAGAGGGAAATTGCTAGCTTGGCTTTATAGGTACAAATTGTAAGGGCTTCAGAATCTTAGTTTAGAAACTTAAGGTTAGGTATCTATATAAAGGAACTAATAGACAGTTCCTTCGTTATCTGCTGCTGTACAATTTATACCTACAAAGCTAAGCTAGCAATTTCCCTCTGTATAGGGGTGCAAGGTTTACACTCTGTACAAAGGATTAGGAGTTCTCCCTCTATACAGTAGTACAGAGTTTTCCCTCCGTTTAGAGGGGCGGCAATTCCCCTCTACATAGGACTATAGGGTTCTCCCTCTGTATAGGAGTAGGGTCGTGTCGGTAATTCCGTACAGAGGGTAGGGTTGTGCTAGCGCTGCTAAGTCGCAGTCCTTAGGGCGACGGCTGGCTTAGGTCTAGGACCTGGGCTGGGCAGCGTCCCCTAACAATACTCCCTTCCCTTCTCGTAGTGCCTCTTTTGTACAGTAGCGTGTCGTATACCCTTAGCTCCTAGTGTTCCTTTAGTAGGTCGCGACTTCCTATCTCTGTCCAGTCGTCTATATAGCTGTTGCTCGTTGCCTACTAGGTCGTAGTTGCCTTCTTGCTCCCTTTTTATATAGCTGTAGCAGCTGCTCTAGTTGCTATTGCCTCCTATAGCAGGCAGCTACCTCCCTAATACTAAGTCTCCCCCTTCTCTTTCCTTCCCTCTTTTTCTTCTATTCCCCGCCTGCCTCCTCCCTTCTACGCCGTCCACTGTCTACTACTGTCTACTGTCTACCGTCTACCTAGGCCCTACTATAATCCGGGCACGCAGATATAATTTAATACAGCCTTTTCGATAACTATATCTCGAACTAAGGAGGGAAAGGAACCTATGTAGTGGTAGTGGAGGGCTTTCGTAGTGGTTGTGCTAAGGCCCGGCTCGGTCCGTTCCGGAACCTAAATCCTAGAAGGGGCCGAGCTGAAATCTAGGGTCTACCCTATTAATCTGTCCTACCTCTTTCCACTGCTGCAACACTACCCCCCTCCCTTACTAGCGGTCGCCCTCGACCGCTTAGTTACCCTATCTATCCAAAAATCTCCACTTTTTTTTTTTGAGTTTTGTCGTCTCCCTCTCGAAAACCCCCTTTAACGCTGATGTTATTTCTTCTGTCTTCTATCAAAAACGTCGTTTTCTTTATCGCTTCTTCAATTGCTTACGTTGTCAGCGTCTGAAGTCCTTTACTTGGCGTTTATGTAATCGACGCTATCTGATCTGATCCGCGGGTTATCTGAGCTGCGGCGTGGCTGGTCTGTGCGTCGTCTTGGAGGTCTATATAGATCTTGCTGCGGCGCCGTTTTTCTTCTTCTTTTTCTCTTCTACTAAAGCCTTCACCTACTACGGGTCGGCGGCGCTGGCACGCTACAGCGTCAGCGAGCTGGCGGCCGAACCGGCGGTGGGTAGTAGCCGCGTCGAAGGCCTCCCTAAAGGCGACCGCTACAATCGTTTTCTTCGGCCACTACGCCGATAGAGCGGACGCAGCTTCGTCGTTTTTCTTCTATCTCTTTTAGAGGTCGTCAGTTTCGGAGCTATCCGGGTTTCGGCTTCTTCGGGTTTTGGACGTAAAAGTCTCTTAGTAGCTCCGCCGAGTTCCGCAGATTCTCGATCGAATACTATTCGTAGTCTTCTGGCTACCCCTTCTACGAGATCCTCGCTTTAATAGACCCCCTTATTTTCTTTACGTCTATTACATCTTCTACCTCCTACTCTCCTTCCTTACCGTCCATCTCAATAGGCGGGGGTTCAGCGAACCCCTGTTCCGGCAGACTGTTCTTAGGGTCCAAGCTTAGCAGATCCGAATAAAAGACATCGTAGATCCAGAACGATTTCGGTAGCTGGAGCCGATAAGTCACTGGCGACCTCTTTTCCATTATCTTGAACGGGCCTACGTAGCGTAGATTGAGCTTGGCGTTCCCTTTTAGCCTTAGGTTCCGCGTGTTAAGCCGGACCTTTTGGCCTTCCTCAAATTCCGTCGGCGACCGCTTTCTATTAGTTCGAGTTACTATCTTCTTCTGAGCCGATTCCATCGCTTCTTTCGCTACTTTGATCGCTTCTTCTATCTAAGATCGGAGCGCTTCCGCCGCCGCGGCGTCGACTCTCTTTGACGACGTAGTGATAGTGGAGAGCTCCGGCGAGCCGGCGTCGCTCGGCGGCTAGAAGCTCAGCCTCGGAAGATAACCGTAGGTTATCTCGAACGGCGCCAGCGACGTTGCTTCTAACTGTGCTAAGTTCGCGCAGAATTCAGCTATTGGCAGTATCTCAACCTACTTTTCTTAATAATAGCTGCAGAAGGTTCGCAGATATCGCTCTATCTCGCGATTAGCCACTTTAGACTGACTGTTAGTTTAAGGGTAAGCAGCGGTGCTAAGCTTTCTACGAATTCCGAGAGCTTAATTGATAGCCTTCTATACGTCGGCAGTGAATTAAGGACCCCTATCCGTAGTGATAGTGTCCGGCAGGCTATAGTGCTTCTATACGTGTCTAATCAACATCCGCACTGTCTCTTCTGCAGTGGTTCCATCGTCTTTCGCTCGGTAGGGGATGAAGTAGCGCTCCTTGCTTAGCCTATATAACACGTTAAGGGTGGCATCGTATCTATCGGAGTCTGGCAGGCCGGTTACGAAGTCCATCGTAATGTGTTGCTACAGTTTCTCAGGGATCGGAAGTGGCTTCAGCAGACCGGCCGGAAGATCGTAACGTAGCTTCGCGGCTCGGCATACGTAGCAATTGGCGATAAATCGGTGGATCCGTTTATAGATCCGCGGAAACCAGTAGATCGTCCTTACGGCTTCTATTGTCTTCTTCAAGCCGGCGTAACCAACGTCCTTAGAGCTATAGACCAGTTGGACGACCTTAGTAATTAGTTCCTTTAGAACTATTAGCTTCCCTGAACCGGTTTTGCCGAGTTTCTGTTGCTGGTTAAGCTGCTCCACCTTTTCGTAGAGAGTCTTTTCTTCGATCGGCGGCTCCATTGATTCCGGTTCGGTCTGCAGTTCCGCCGCGCAGATCCCCGCTTCCTTCAACACCTCGGCGTCTACTATCCGTTCGGTTAGCACCTTCTGAAACATGTTCGGATCTTCCTTCGCGCAGCTCGTCTTCCCTTCTCTTCGCGTTAGCGCGTTAGCCTTTCCATTTTGAGCCCCTAGTTAATAGGTAATCTTAAAGTCGAACCCTAATAAGTAGGCGGCCTACTGAGCTTAGCGGCGTAAGAGCTTCTGCGTCTTTATAAAGTAGGTCAGCGACTGGTGGTCCGTAAGAACCTGGACCGTGCTCTTTCTAGCTATAAGCTCCGGTTTCTACTCCTCGAAAGCCTGAATAATCGCTAGCAGCTCCTTATCGTAGATAGCGTAGTTTCGCTTAGCTTCGCTTATTGACTTGCTAAAGAAAGCTACTAGATAGAGGGTTTCGTCGTCGCTATATTGAGAAAGGACCCCTGCTGTTACTGTGTCGGAAGCGTCCGTTTCTACGTAAATCGTCTTTTCCGGTCGGAAGTGCGCTAGAACCGGCGCCAAGGCTACTGCTTCTTTCAGCTGTACAAAAGCTTCTATGCACTTCTTATTCTATAGGCCAGCGGCCTCCTTCTTTAACGCCTCGTTTAGGGGTCTCGCTATCTTGCTAAAGTCTTTAATAAACCGTGGATAGTAGCTGCAGAATCCGAGAAACGCCCTGATCTGCGTAGTGTTCCCGGATTTCGGCTGCTTCCATTCCGCGACAGCGGCGACCTTTAATGGGTCTATCCAAATTCTATCTTTTCCGACGATAAGACCGAGATATTTGACCTCGGTTTGGTAGAACTCGCTCTTTTTCGTGTCCGCATTTAGTCCAACCTCGCGGAGCCTGGTTAATACCTTCTCGATGTGGTCCGTGTGTTGCTCTCTCGTTCCATCTGTATAGATAAGGATGTCGTCCAGATAGATGGACACGAACCGTTCCAGCATGTCTATAAAGATGTAGTTTATAAAGCGTTGCTACACCGCCGGCGCGTTGGTAAGTCCGAAAGGCATCACCAACCACTTGAAATTGCCTATACGCGTCGCGAACGTCGTAAGGTCTTCTGTTTGCCCTTCCTCGTTTCTTAGTCGATAGAACGCTTAGCGGATGTCCAGCTTGCTGAACCACTTAGCCTTTGCTACGCGCTGTATAGTCTTATCAATCAGCGGCAGCGGGTATACGTCTCTCTTAGTGACCTCGTTAAGGCCTCGATAGTCCACGCAGAGTCGCAGACTACCCCCTAGTTTCCTTACGAAAAGAATCGGTAACGCGTATTCGGCAGAACTTGGCGTAATAAATTTCTTCGCTAGGTTCTCGCGAACGAACACCTCTACCTAGTCCAGTTCCGCTGGTAACAGTCGTCTTAGGGGCTCGGTTCTCGGCAGCGTAGCCCCCTCTTTCAGTCGGATCTTGTTGTTATATTCCGGTCGATAGAGCGGCAATAGGTTGGAGTCGGCTTTTAAGAAGACGTTAGCGTAACTATAGAGCTCGTTCGGCAGCACTTCCAGGGGATCCACTTCTTCTTCCGTTATTATCTTCCAGTAGTCTTCGATGTCTTTTATTAAGATAGCGTAGATCTTATTGTCCGGCGACCTCGCGAGGGTCGTTATAGCTTCTGAACTTATTATTCCGACGGTAACTAGGGGTTTGGAACGATCGGACGGGGTTACATTGGCAGCCGCGACTTTCGATTCGGCTACGGTGGCGTCGGTCGGTTCGGCGGCGGCGGTGCCGTTGCTTAGGGTTTTGAATCTGATCGTTCCTTTATCTACGTCGATAATAGCTTTCTGGTTCTTTATCTATTTCTGCCCTATAATAACATCAAACCTTCCGATATCCATAATTCGGAACCTCGCTTCCGTAGTGCGACTAGCCAAGGTAGTCTTTAGCGGCACGTAGTGCGTAACGCTTTCCGTGTCTTGTCCGTTATATGCCGAAATCTTCGTCGGCAACGCCAGTTCCACCGGATAGCCGTATCCGTTTATCAGCTTCTGAACTAGCCGATAGTGGATAGCTGCTCCAATAAGGGCTCCGGTATCGATAAAAGCTCTTAGCTGAAGTGGCTTGCTCGATCCGTTAAGGGGGTGGACAGTAATTGGAAGAATAATAGCTGTTTCCGTGTTCACTTCCACCGCAGCCGATAGCGAATCGCTGCAGCTATTAATGCTCTCTTTCGTCGGCGTAGTTCGCGTTGATGCCCTGTCGTCTATGCTGGATAGGGGGCCTATCCGTCTAGCTGGTCTTTTCCTATAATTCTTAAATGCACTCTACCGTCTACGCTGTTAGTGTCGTTCGGAGCCGGCTCTATAGCTTGTATAGTCTTTCTTAGTGGCGGCAGCGGCTTCGTTGCTCGATACTCCTGCTTCTGCTGTGCCGTTGCTTGGCATCTTATAGCGATATAGCCGGGCTTTCTGCACGCGTAGCAGGTGGGGACGAACGACGAACGTTGCGAATTAAATGGCTGCTGGGAGCGTTGTCGGTATAGGACGGGGGCTCTGGTTCTATTCGGCGACGGCTTTCGAGCCGGTTTACGTGTCGTCGATTTTCCGTATGCGTTTAGGTTTCTCGCAGTGACTCTCGCTCGGTGCACGAAACTCTTAAGGTCTTCGTCTTCTACCAACGCTATAGCGGCAGCCAGTTCAGGGTTCAGCTTCTGCCTTAGTAGGTGGAGCTGCTTACCTTCCGCTACTTAGGCCCTAATCGCATATTTTCTGAATAGTCCGTAGAATTCTTTAAACGTCTGCCGGTTCTAATTGATCTTGTCCAGCTGCTTACAGGCTGTCTTTTTTCGGAATAGGTCTCCGAAGCGCTGGTCTAGTGCTTTGATCGCTTCCTCGGCGGTCGCCTCTTCTAGGTCCGCCACTAGCGAAAAAGCTTCACCTTCCAATCGCGATTCCAGGTACGCTAATCTATCTCCAGCACTGTTTCCGGCGTAGTTGCGGTCTGTCTTATTCTTTATCTTCTTCTTAAACGCTTCTCAGTCTTTAGGGTCTCCGCCTCTAAAAGCCGGCGGGTCCGGCAATAATGTTATCAAGGTGCTACCTTAACTATAGGCCGCTGGTAAGGCGGTCTCTGCGTAGGTTTCTCGCTGCAGTAGCGGCGACGACTTCGCTGCTTCTATATCAGCTAGTTGATCCTTTAGCGCCTTTAGTTACGTAAGTCAATTCGCCGCCTAGTTTTCTAATACGTCGATGATAGTCTCTGCCGATTCCTTTTCGGCCCTTACCGCTTTAGTTTCTTCTCTTAGTTGCCTGTTCTCTTCTAGCGTTCTGTAGAACAGCGTCTTAATAAGGTCTATACTATCGTAGACCTTTCCTACCCTATTCTCGTTTATATAGTCTTCGAGTTCCTCGACCGTACAGTCGTAGATCTTCTTGTATTCGCTTATTCGTTCCTTAATCTCGGCGGTCTCTTCCGCCGTAAAACCGCTAACAATAATCTTATTATCAATGACACTGGAGCGCCTACTCGCTCTGTCAGTCTTTCTCTTTCCGCGGCGTCCTATTACGCCGCTCTCTACTGTCGAGAAGCCTTCTATCTTCTTACGGTGCCTTGGGGGTTGTTGTTTTGGTGTGTGTGTGTGCGCGTGCGTTATTCGAGCGTCCGGATAATTTAACGGGCCCTTTCGCGCAGCGCGGGATTGGTGTAGAGAGTGAGTTCGAGATATAATAATCCGGGCACGCAGATATGATTCAATACGGCCTTTTCGATAACTATATCTCGAACTGAGGAGGGAAAGGAACCTATATAGTGGTGGTAGAGGGCTTTCGTAGTGGTTGTGCCAAGGCCCGGCTCGGTCCGTTCCGGAACCTAAATCCTAGAAGGGGCCGAGCCAAAATCCAGGGTCCACCCTATTAATCTGTCCCACCTCTTTCCACCGCCGCAACACACTACTAGTTACTACTACTAGTTACTACCCCTAGCTACTATTACTACTAGCTACTACCATTATGTTACGCACCCCGTCCGGCCGTTCCTGCCGTAGTTCCCTCGTAGTTGCCGGCTCTTCTCCTGCCTGTCCGGCTGGTGTCCCCTCCTATTTCTACCTCTAGCAGTAGAATGCTTAATTCGACTAGCAGCTTCGCTTCTGGTTTATATAGGTTCCTGTCTTCTGTACAGTCTAAGCTAACGTCCTAGATGCTATACTAATAAGCAGCAGGACGCGGCCGAGCTACCCTTCTACGCCTTCTAGTGTAACCTTACCTAGGTTACACCTTAGCGGGTCGCTACAGCCTGCGCGTCGTACGTTAATGCTATCCTTATTGCTACCTAGGGCCAGCCCTGCGCCCCCTGCCCTAATTCCCCCTAAGGCTTACTCGGCCTATACTGCCTCCCTAGTTTCTAGGCTAGGGTCTGCGCCTTGTGCAAGTGGAAGGATAGCTTCCTCTACTGCCCCTACTACTGTCTGGAGGAGGCGTTTAGGGGTAGGGGGGTGCCTCTACTCCCTAGGGCTAGCCTAGGTAGGGGTCCTGCTAGGCGGGAGGTAATTGAGATTTCAGATAGGGAGTCGGCCGCTCTAGTCCTACAGGGTAGTGGCTAGTAAGCTACCCCCCCCCCCCCCCCTCTAGGTAGTATAGGAAATTTTCGGACAGTTCTGCTCTTAACCCCTCCTACTTCTACTTTCCTTCCTACCTGTTTCCTAGCTGTCCTCTTCCTCCTGCCCCCTTCTATACAGTGTAGTACAGTGTAGTGTTAGTAGGATCCCGTAGTGTCCTATGTCTCGATTCTCAATCCTTTAACAATCTAAGTTGCTAGCAGCTGCCCTGTCCTTAGGGTAGATTGTGCCCCTTTTCGCTATATAGCGCAGTGTTATTGTAACTGGGCAGGGGGGTAGTTCTCCTCCTACCTGTCTAGCGCAGTTGTGTTCTGTAGGGCCTCGTACAGTTCCTATATAGGCTCTGCCTATCCTCTCTATTTTACCAGGTACTCTACCCTCTTCCGCTTCCTTTGGCTCTTAAGGATTCCTTCTACCTCGTACTCTTCCTAGCCCTTAGTTATAATCGCTAGTAGGCGCGCGTCGTCTGTTATCTAGTGCAGTAGGGGGTCCGTATTCGCTGGCTGTACGAGGTCTATATAGAAGACTAGGTAGATCCCTAAGGGAGTGTTAAGTCGTACAGCGTATGTCCCTACTAGTCGGACTACTGTAAACTTCCTGTTCTTCTAATCTAGCTTCTTGCTTAGCTAGTCTATACAGATGTTGCGCTGGTTTAGCTAGACCTTATCCCCTGCCTCGTATCTTAGTGCAGCCTACTGTCCTTTGTTGGCCTGCTCTTCCGTATTCTATTAAGCTATAGCTAGACTTACCTTCGCCTATTAGTAGGCGTTCGTAATCGTCTGTACGATGGCCTCTCCCTGCTAAATTAGGGATCGTATAGGGTGCAGGGTGTAACTACTTAGAGTTAGTAGGAGCAGGGAGTAGTTATATATTAGGGGGCGCCGCCTAGCTTAGGTCCTAGACCCGACCTAAGCCAGCCGTCGCCCTAAGGAGTGCGACTTAGCGGCGCTAGCATAACACTACCCTCTGTACAGAATCACTAACAGGACCCTACTCCTGTACGGAGGGAGAACCCTATAGTCCTGCACAGAGGGGAACTGCCGCCCCTCTAAATAGAGGGAAAACTCTGCACCCCTATATAGAGAGGGAACTCCCGATCCTCTGTACAGAGTGTAAACCTTGCACCCCTACGGAGAAGGAAATTGCTAGCTTAGCTTTGTAGGTACAAATTGTACAGCAGCGGACGACGAAGGAACTGCCTATCAGTTCCTTTATATAGATACCTAACCTTAAGTTTCTAAACGAAGGTTCTTAAGCCTTTTACATTAGGAACTAATCTTACTGTCGGTAACTGCAGTAATAAAACAAAGATAGACGGCGACATCCCTATAGAACCTGCGGCTATAGAGGGACATATGCACTGCATATACGAGGAGCTGCTAGAAAGCAAGAGGCAGCTCGAGCAGCAAGTAGGCTACCAGGCTGCGATAATTTCCTAACAGGAACAGGAGCTACGACAGCTTAGGGCGTCCGATCGCAATCCAATCCCTACGACGACGACGAAGATAATAGCCTATACCCCGACCCCTAAAAGCAAACTCCCCGACGTCTCTACGTACGATAGTAAGGCTCTGGCCGAGTACCCCTCCTAGGCTGCCCAGATGCGCTCCAAGCTTCTAGTTAACTTAGGAGTATACCCGACCGAGCTAGACAAGGTAGTTTACCTCTTTAGGAGGTTAAAGGGCAGGGCGGCAGCACGAATTCTGCCGTATTACGAGACGGCTATTGCTAACCCGGCAATAGCTACAACGACGATGCTCTAGGCAGCTCTAGACAAGAGCTACAAGGACCTAGACTGCGAGAGCCGAGCACTCCTATAGGTTAACACGATAAAGCAAGGACGCAAGACTGTACGAGAATTCCTCGCAGAATTTAACTAGAATTTGGCAGAAGCAGGAGGTCTCTAATAGGAGTACAGGATAAAAATTACCTCTTTAGAGGTAGGCCTCTCTAAGGAGATTATAACGGGGCTAGTAGGCGTAATGCGACTAGCTACGTACGAGGAATTCTGCGACCTCCTTAGGATAGTCGACGACTAGCAGCGCAGGCTTAGACAGATAAGCTGCGCTTAAGAGATAAGACAACCCCTCTAGCAACAGACGGACGCTATAGACTAGGAACCAACAACGACGAGGGTAGCGGCAGCCGTTGCTATACGGCTAAGGGCCGCTACTAAAAGGGCGCAATAGGTAGATATAGCTACCCTTAACAAGAGACGAGCAGAAGAGAGCTGCTACCGGTATAGCAAGATAGGCTATATTGTACAGAATTGCGGGCTTTTGCTAGTAGAGAGACCTAGGGGACGGCCGACTACTGCAAGGGTAGCAACTGCAGCGCCCTAACAAGAAGATCAGGAGTCCTACTTAGACGACAATAAGTCGGGAAAAGAGTAGCCTCTAAGCGAAGGCTCTGCTAGAGGCGTATACAAGATAGATTGCTAAATCAAAGCATTACTTAGCTATCTTTTAAGAGCAACTACATAACGACGACGCCGTTTATTGTATAACCAACGTTAAACGGGTCCGCAATAGCGCGGACATTAATTAACACAGGATGTTTGGTATACAGAGTAATTAGCGAAGACTTCGTACAGAGACACTAGATTAAGACAACCCCTACTGTACTAGTACGCATATTGGGCATTACTGGGCAAGGACCAGACATTACCTATATAGTAAAAGTAACGATAGAGGTACAGGGACACTATAAGCAGGACTTATACCTCTATGTCGTATAGGACAAGTTAGGGTATAACCTAATACTAGGGAAGCTATAGATAGAGCGCTAGAGGGGCAAGCTAGATATTGGACGAGGACGGCTGTACCTGGCAGTAACGAAGCAGAGGCTCCGAGACTAGGGAAGGGCCTAGCAGGACGACAACGCTACGGCCAGGGCCAATACGTCGACGAAGCAGAGGCCCCGAGACTAAGGGAAGGCTCTATAGGGTAACAATGCTAAGGCCAAAATCAACACGGCAACGGCAGACATTAAGAAGGCATTGGCACCTAAGAAAGGCACGGACCCCTATACGAAGCTCCTAAAGGAGTATGCTAGATACCTGGACCTCTTCGAGCCAAAGTCGGCCTCGAAGCTGCTGCTATACTAAGGAGAAGGGATTAACTACGACATCTAGCTAGAACCCCGTCCAGATAGGAGCCTGCCGGAGGTGCCGTACGGACCGCTGTATAGAATGTCTTCTAGGGAACTCCTAGTACTGCGCAAGACACTAGACGACCTGCTTGCTAAAGGATTCATTTAGGCAAGTACGTTGTCCGCGGGAGCCCTAGTACTGTTTGTCTACAAGGAAGGGAAAGCCGGATTGCGTTTCTACGTAGACTACAGAGGCATTAACGCGATTACTAAGAAGGACCGATACCCCCTACCCCTTATTAAGGAGACTCTCGGATAGATTAGTAAGGGGAAGTAGTTTACTAAGCTTAACGTAGTCTTAGCCTTCTATAAGATACAGATTAAGGAAGGTTGTAAATAGATAACTGCCTTCTGTACGAGATATGGTCTCTTTAAGTAGCTTGTTACCCCCTTTAGCCTTGCTAACGCACTGGCAACATTCTAAAGGTACATTAACAAGTCCTTGCAAGGGTTACTAGACGACATCTGCTCGGCATACCTCGACGACACTCTAGTTTTTACAGACGGCACCTACGCAGACTACGTACAGGACGTTAAGAAGGTGCTAGACCGACTGCAGCAGGCTAGCTTGTACCTCGACATTAACAAATGTAAATTCGGTGTCTAGCGTACGAAATACCTAGGCTTTATTATTAAGGTAGGAAGAGGCATTAGTATAGATAGAAAGAAGATTGATACTATTAAGCAATAGAAGCTGCCTACGAACGTTAAGGGCGTACAGGAATTCCTTAGGTTTGCCAACTTCTACTACTAGTTTATACAGAACTACTCGGAAATCGTACGCCTCCTAGTTAAGCTAACGTACAAGGACAAGCAGTTTAAGTAGATAGACGAATGCGATAGGAGCTTTAACAAGCTAAAGGAGCTCTTTACTACAGGACCAACGCTTGCTGCCTTCGACCCGGAGCATACAACAATACTGGAAACTGACTCCTTAGGATACAGCATTAGAGGTATCCTGTCCTAGGTAGGCTCAGACGGACTCCTGCACCTATACGCGTACTTCTCTAAGAAGAACTCCCTAGCTAAGTGCAACTACCCTATCTACGACAAGGAGTTGCTAGTAGTCGTACAGTGTTGTAAAGCATAGGATAGAGAACTCCGCTTAGTGCCCGAGTTCCTCGCCCTAACAGACTACAAGAACCTAGAGTACTTTATGCAGCCCCGGAAGCTGTCTAAGAGGTATGTACAATAGGCAATATACCTAAGCCGGTTCAATATAAGACTCTAGTATCGCAAGGGTAAGGACAATAGCAGAGCCGATGCACTATCTAGACAGGACCAGGACATGCCAACGACGTACGAGGACAACCGGCTAAAGTTACGAACATTCCAGATGTTTAAGGAGGAGCCAGGCGAGGAGACTATCCGCCTAGCAGCGACATACCTTTAGGAGCCCTAACTGCAAGCATAGGAAGAGGCAGTAGAAAGGGACGAGGTGTACCGAGGAGCCTGTACAGCAATCTAAGGAGGACAGCGAAAGCTCCTAGCGGAGCTCTACCTTAAGGTGTCGGCAGCAGAGTGCTTAGTAGACAAGGAGAACAACCTGAAGTTTAGGAATCGGATTTAGGTCCTGGCCGACGAGAAGCTCTGTACGAGCTTAATACAACAGACGCACGACTCCATAGCTACCAGGCACCTAGGGCGTAAGAAGACGTACAGCATTGTCGCTAGGGACTACTACTAGCCGGCGATAGCGAAGGACATTCGCAGGTTTATATAGAACTGCGATATATGCGGATAGACGAAGCCCTAGTATAAACTAAAGTATAGGCTACTAAAGCCCCTACTGATCCCGGACTGGCCCTGGCTCTGGCAAGATCTAACTGTAGACTTTATTACAGACCTCCCTAATGTTGCGGCGGTGGAAAGAGGTAGGACAGATTAATGGGGTGGACCCTGGATTTTGGCTCGGCCCGACCGGGCCGAGCCGGGCCTTGGCATTACCACTATCAAAGCCCACCACCACTACTATATAGATTCCTTTCCCTCCTCAGTTCGAGATATAGTTATCAAAAAGGCCGTATTGAATTATATCTGCGTGCCTGGATTATTATATCTCGAACTCACTCTCTACACCAACCCCGCGCTGCGCGAAAGGGCCCGTTGAACCATCCGGAAACCCGAATAACGCACGCGCATCAACACACACTAACAACACACCAACCCCTAAGGCACCGCGAGAAGATAGAAGGCTTCTCGGCGGTAGAGAGCGGCGTTACAGGCCGCAGCGGAAAGAGAAAGACTGACAGACCGAGGGATAGGCGTACCAGCATCCTAGACGACGGAACGACCAACGAAGGCCTTACGGAAGAAGAGGTAGATAAAGCGAGAAAGGGCATAGAGGGCTACGCCGAACTGTATAGACGCACGCCGGATAAGATAGGAGAATATCTTACAGAACACGGAGCTAAGAAGGTGTTTGACATTATTACCTTTATAGAAAAGAAGTTCTATAGGAACGTAGAAGAAAACAGACAGTTAAGGGAGGAAGTAGAGACAGTAAGGGCCGAGAAGGAATCGGCAGAAACCACAATCGACGTGTTAGAAAACCAGGCAGCGAATAGGCTAGCGCAACTAAAGGTGCTAAAGGACCAACTAGCTGATATGGAAGCAGCACCGCCGCTACCGCACCGAGAAGAACCAGCAGAGACCGCCTTACCGGCAGCCTATAGTCAAGGTAGCACCTCGATAACATTATTGCCGGACCTACCAGCGTTTAGAGGTGGAGACTCCGAAGACTGGGAGGCGTTTAAGAAGAAGATAAAGAATAAGATAGACTGCGACTACGCCGGAAACAGCGCCAAAGACCGACTGGCGTACCTGGAATCGCGATTGGAAGGTAAAGCTTTTTCGCTAGTAGCGGACCTGGAAGAGGCGACCGCCGAAGAAGCGATCAACGCGCTAGATCAACGCTTCGGAGATCCATTCCGAAAGAAGACAGCCCGTAAGCAGCTGGACAAGATCAACCAGAACCGGCAGACGTTCGAGGAGTTCTACGGTTTGTTTAGAAAATATGCAATTAGGGCCCGAGTGGCGGAAGACAAACAGCTCTACCTACTAAGACAGAAACTGAGCCCCGAGCTCGCTGCAGCTATGGCCTCAGTGGAAGATAAAGACCTTAAGAGCTTCGTGCACTAAGCGAGGGTTACCGTAAGAAACTTGAACGCTTACGCGAAAGCACGCGAATCGATTCAGAAGCCGTCGCCGTCGGCGCAGCCGACGCGAGCCCCTACGCCCTTCCGACAACGCCCCCAGCAGCCATCGTATCAGCTACAGCGTTCGTCGTTCGTCCCCACCTGCTACGCGTGTAGAAAACCTGGCTACATCGCCACGAGATGCCAAGCGTCGGATAAGCAGAAGCAGGAATATCGAGCAACAAAGCCGCCGCTGCCACCGAGAAAGGCTATACAAGCTATAGAGCCAGCTCCGAACGATATTGACAGCGTAGACAGTGGAGTGCTACTGCGGATTATAGGAAAAGACTAGCTGGAAGGATAGGCCCCCTATCCAGCGTAGACAACAGGGCACCGACGCGAACCGCGTCGACGAAAGAGAGCATTAACAGCTGTAGCAATCCGCTCTTGGCAGCTGTGGAAGTGAATACGGAAACGGCCATTATCCTTCCTATTACGATCCACCCTGTTAAGAAGTCGCGCCAAACCCTCCAACTGAAAGCTTTCATCGACACTGGAGCTCTTATTAGCGCGGCGATCCACCACCGGCTGGTCCAGAAGCTGATAAATGGATACGGCTATCCAGTAGAACTGGCGTCGCCGACGCGGATTTCGGCATACAACGGACAGGACACGGAAAGCGTTACGCACTATGTGCCGCTAAAGACCACCTTAGCTGGTCGCACTACGGAAGCGACGTTCCGAATTATAGATATCGGAAGATTTGACATTATTATAAGGCAGAAATAGATGAAGAATCAGAAAGCCATTATTAACGTAGACGAAGGCACGATAGGGTTCAAAACCCTAGGCAACGCCACCGCTGCCACCGACCCGAAAGCCACGGAGTCCGCTAAAGAAGCTCCGTCTGAGCATTCCGAACCCTTGGTCACCGTCGGAATAATGAGTTCAGAAGCAATGACGACCCTCGCGAAGTCACCGGATAATAAGATCTACGCTATCTCGATAAAAGACATCGAAGACTACAGGAAGATAATAGCGGAAGAAGAAGCGGACCTACTAGAGGTATTGCCAAAAGAGCTCTACGGTTACGCTAACGTGTTCTCAAAAGCAGACTCCAACCTCCTGCCGCTCCACCGGCCGGAATACGATAATAAGATTAGGTTAAAAGAAGGGGCTACATTGCCAAGAACCGAGCCCCTAAGACGACTGTCGCCGGCCGAATTAGACTAAGTGGAGGTGTTTGTTCGCAAAAACCTGGCGAAGAAGTTCATTACGCCGAGTTCTGCCGAATATACGTTACCGATTCTTTTCGTAAGAAAACCAGGGGGGGGTCTGCGACTCTGTGTAGACTATCGAGGCCTCAACGAGGTCACTAAGAGAGACGTATACCCGCTGCCGCTAATCGACGAGACTATACAACGAGTGGCGAAGGCTAAGTGGTTTAGCAAGCTGGACATCCGCCAAGCGTTCTATCGACTAAGGAACGAAGAAGGGCAGACAGAAGACCTTACGACGTTCGCGACGCGTATAGGCAATTTTAAGTAGTTGGTAATGCCTTTCGGACTCACCAACGCGCCGGCAGTATAGCAGCGCTTTATAAACCACACTTTTATGGACATGCTAGAGCGGTTCGTGTCTATCTACTTAGACGACATCCTTATTTATACAGATAGAACGAGAGAGCAATACACGGACCACATTAAGAAAGTGTTAAAGAGGCTCTGCGAGGTAGGATTAAACGCGGACACGAAGAAGAGCGAATTCTATCAAACCGAGGTCAAATATCTCGGTCTTATCGTCGGGAGAGATAGAATTCATATAGACCCCTCGAAGGTCGCCGCCGTCGCGGAATGGAAGCAGCCGAAATCCGGAAACACTACGCAAATCAGGGCGTTTCTCAGCTTCTGCAGCTACTATCGACGGTTCATTAAGGACTTTAGCAAGATAGCAAGACCCCTGAACGAGGCGCTGAAGAAAGAAGCCGCCGGCCTATAGGATAAGAGGTGCATAGAAGCCTTTAACCGGCTAAAAGAAGCAGTGGCCTCTGCACCCGTACTGGCGCACTTCCGACCAGAAAAAACAATCTACGTAGAAACGGACGCTTCCGACACAGTAACGGCAGGGGTCCTTTCTCAATATAGTAACGACGAAACCCTCTATCCAGTCGCTTTCTTTAGCAAGTCAATAAGCGAAGCTAAGCGGAACTACGCCATCTACGATAAAGAGCTGCTAGCGATTATTCAGGCTTTCGAGGAGTGGAAACCGGAGCTTATAGCTGGAAAGAGCACAGTCCAGGTTCTTACGGACCACCAGTCGCTGACCTACTTTATAAAGACGCAGAAGCTCTTACGCCGCTAAGCTCGGTGGGCCGCCTACTTATTAGGATTCGACTTCAAGATTACATATTGACCAGGGGCTCAAAACGGAAAGGCGGACGCGCTAACGCGAAGAGAAGGAAAAACAAGCTGCGCGAAGGAAGATCCGAACATGTTCCAGAAGGTATTAACCGAGCGAATAGTAGACGCAGAGGTGTTGAAAGAGGTAGGAGTCTGTACGGTGGAACCGGTCCCTAAAGAAGAAGCTCTCTACGAAAAGGTGAAGCGACTTAACTAGCAACAGAAACTCGGCAAAACCGGCTCAGGAAAGCTAATAGTTCTGGAAGAACTAATTACGGAAGTCATCCAGTAGGTCTATAACTCTATGGACGTTGGTTACGCCGGCTCAAAAAAGACGATAGAAGCTATAAGGACGGTCTACTGGTTTCCGCGGATCTACGAACGGATCCATCGATTTATCGCCAATTGCTACGTATGCAGGGCCGCGAAGCCGCGTTACGGTCTTCCAGCAGGCTTATTGAAGCCACTGTCGATCCCCGAGAAACCATAGCAGCACGTTACGATGGACTTCGTAACCGGCCTGCCGGATTCAAATGGATATAACGCCACCCTTAACGTAGTGGATAGGCTAAGCAAAGAACGACACTTTATCCCCTGTCGAGCGAGAAACGAAGGAACTACGGCGGAAGAAACCGCGCGGATGTTAATCCAACACGTGTGGAAGCACTATGGGTTGCCGGACACTATTACTACAGATAGGGGTCCTTAATTCACCGCCGACATATAGAAAGCTATTAACCAAGCTCTCGGAATTCATAGAAAGCTTAGCACCGCCGCTCACCCTTAAACCGACGGCCAGTCCGAAGTAGCTAATCGCGAGATAGAGCGATATCTGCGAACCTTCTGCAGCTATCATTAAGAAAAGTAGGTCGAGGTGTTACCGATAGCCAAATTCTGCGCGAACTCAACACACACAGTCAGAAGCGACGTCGCTAGCGCCGTTTGAGATAACGCACAGCTATCTTCCGAGGATGAGCTTTCAGCCACTAAGCGACGCCGGCTCGCCGGAGCCTTCCACCACTACTACGTCGTTAAAGAGAGTCGCCGCCGCAGCGGCGGAAGCGCTCCGATCTCAGATAAAAGAAGCGATTAAAGTGGCGAAAGACGCGATGGAATCAGCTCAGAATAAGATAGTAACTCGGGCTAATAAGAAGCGGTCACCGATGGAATTCGAAGAAGGCCAAAAAGTATAGCTTAACGCGAAGAACCTAAGGCTAAAAGGCAACGCCAAGCTCAATCCGCGCTACGTAGGTCCGTTCAAGATAATAGAAAAGAGGTCGCCGGTAACTTATCGGCTCGAGCTGCCGAAGGCGTTCCGGATCTACGACGTTTTCCATTCCGATCTACTAAGCTTAGACCCTAAAGACGGTCTGCCGGAGCAGGGGTTCGCCGAACCCCCGCCTATCGAGATGGACAGTAAAGAAGAAGAGTAAGAGGTAGAAGACGTAATAGACGTAAAGAAGACGAGGGGGTCTATCAAAGCGAGGATCTCGTAGAAGGGGTGGCCGGAAGACTATAAATGGTATCCGATCGAGAATCTCCGGAATTCGGCGGAGCTGCTAAGAGACTTTTACGCGCAGAACCCGGAAAAGCCGAAGCCAGCGTAGCTCTGATGCCGACAATGGAGGCACGTCCGCTCCACTAGCGCGGAAGCCGATGAAAACGATCGTGCTTAAAGTGATTGCTTTAGGGACCACTACGTCGGCCGGCAGCACCGCCGACCGCGTAGTGGGTAAAGGCTTTGGTAGAAGAGAAAAAGAAGAAGAAAAACGGCGCTGCGGAAAGATCTATATAGACCTCTGCGACGACGTACAGACCAGCCACGCCGCAGCTCAGAAGACCGCAGATCAGATCAGATGGCGTCGATCACATAAACGCCAAGTGAAGGACGTCAAATGCTGACGACGTGAAAAATTCAAGAAGCGATAGAAGACGGAAGAGGTAACATTACTGTCGGAAGAGATTTTCGAGAGAGAGACGACGAAACTCAAAAAAAAAAAGGAGAAGAGAGTGGAGTTTTTCGAATAGATGGGGTAACTAAGCGGTCGAGGGCGACCGCTAGTAAGGGAGGGGGGTAGTGTTGCGGCGGTGGAAAGAGGTAGGACAGATTGATAGGGTGGACCCTGGATTTCGGCTCGGCCCGGTCGGGCCGAGCCGGGCCTTGGCATTACCACCATCAAAGCCCACCACCACCACTACATAGATTCCTTTCCCTCCTCAGTTCGAGATATAGTTATCAAAAAGGCCGTATTGAATTATATCTGCGTGCCCGGATTACCTAAGAGCAACGGACGGCGGAATCTTATAGTAGTTACAGACAAGCTAACGAAGGGAGTAATACTAGAGAGAATGGACTCTATTACAGCTAAGGACACTGCCTAGGCATTTATCCAGACGACGTTTAGCAAACACGGATTCCCTCGGTCGATTGTGTCGGACTAGGGCACGCAGTTTACGAGCCAGCTCTAGGCAAGGGTCTGCCAGTTGCTAAAGGTAGAACGTCGCCTGTTAACTGCATAGCACCTGCAGACGGACGGGGCGACAGAGAGGGTTAATTCGACGTTAGAAGCGTACCTCCGAGCGTACGTCGACTCCAACTAGACGAACTGAAACCGGCTTCTCCCTATAGCGGAGCTAGCTATTAACAGCCGTACGGCTAATGCTACAGGACTGTCCCCCTTCTTTATAGCCTACGGATACGACCATTCCCTGCTCCTACCGACCCTAAGTAGTAACACCCTGCGCCCTGTACGATCCCCAATTTAGCAAGGAGAGGCCATCGTACGGATAATTACGAACGCCTACTAATAGACAAAAGCGAGCCTAGCTATAGCTTAACAGAATGCGGAGGAGCAGGCCAACAAGGGACGACAGGCTGTACCAAGGTACAGGGCAGCGGATAAGGTCTAGCTAAACCAGCAAAACATCTATACAGACTGGCTAAGCAAGAAGCTAGATTAGAGGAACAGGAAGTTTATAGTAGTGCGACCGGTAGGGACATACGCTGTACGACTAAATACTCCCCTAGGGATTTACCTAGTCTTCTACGTAGACCTCGTACAGCCAGCAAACACGGACCCCCTGCCGTACCAGACGACGGACGACGCGCGCCTACTAGCGACTATAACTAAGGACTAAGAAGAGTACGAGGTAGAAGGAATCCTTAAGAGCCAAAAGAAGCAGGGGAAGGCAGAGTACCTAGTAAAATAGAGAGGATAGGCAGAGCCTACGTAGGAACTGTACGAGGCTCTGCAGGACACAACTGCACTAGACAGGTAGGAGGAGAACTACCCCCCTACCTAGTTATAGTAACACTGCGCCGTACAGCAAAGAAGGGCACGATCTACCCTAAGGACAGGGTAGCTGCTAGCAACTTAAGTTGCCAAAGGATTAAGGACGATAATATAGGACACTATAGGATCCTACTAATACGGATGTAGATGTGGACAGCTGGCAGGGCCAGGCTTGGCGCACACTCAAACACCTCCACCTCCGCTTGTACGTAGATTCTTCCCTCTCCAGCCTTGGATATAGTTATTAAAGACGGGTATTGACCTAGAGTCTACTGCAGTCAGATCATTATATCCAAGGCTCACTTTAACAACACCTGCACTACGCGAAAGAGCCCGTTGAATTACATCCGGGTACTCGATTAACGTACGTGCAACCAACCTAGAGTGTATACTGTATATGTACGAAGGAGGCCGTTGAATTATATCCGGTTACTTAATCGTACATATGCATGCTACTCTACCCCCCCCCTCCCCCGATCGAGAAGAAGAAGAGAGAGTTTTAGGGAAGAGAAGTGCCCCTATCGAGAAGAGGAAGAGTTTTGAAGAGAGAAGAGTGCCCCTACGAGCAGATCGTACGAGTTTTGAAGTTTTAAGATAGGAGAGAGCGACGAGGACGAGAAGGACGAGAGCGACGAGAAGGACGAGAGCGACGACAATGTAGGAGCGACGAGGACGAGGAGCGAGTGCGAGGAGCGAGAGCGACGACGACGACAAGATGCACCTAGCAGGACCTAGGGCGACGATATTCGTTGTTTCGGGTCTTTAACAGACTATTCTATTTAGACAAGGCCTATTAAGACAGTTCAGCAATCGGCAACACAAGCAGCACGAGCGACACGAGCAGCACAAGCGACACCAGCGAAGCAACTCGGCTAACAGACCTTCCGCAATCGAGGCGTATAGCCAGCAATCGGGACATTCAGCAATCGGGACATCCAGCAATCGAGGCGTACGGCCAGCATAAGGCAGAGCCCCTAGGCCAGCACTAGGCACGAGCACCTAAGCACAGAGCAAGAGCACAGAGCAAGAGCACCTAGGTACAGGCACAGCTGCTGCAGACAGGCACAGCTGCTGCAGACAACACGTTCAGTTTAACAATTAAGACGTACGGCAAAGCACGAGCACCCAGGCACAGGCACAAGGCAGCTGCAGACAACATAGCAGCTGCAGACAATACAGGGCTTCTGCAGGCAATACACTGTTTAGAAGAGCATGTTTAGAAGCACAGCCATAGGCAGGCACAGCTACAGACAAGACAAGGCTGCTATAGGCAGGTACAGCTGCTGCAGACAACAAGGCAACACAGTTAGTAGGCAAGCAATACAGCTGTAGGCAATATAGGGCTGCTATATGCAATATACAGAGCTGCTATAGACAATATAGGTACAGCAGCTGCAGACAAGGCACAAGCACCTAGGCACGAGCACCTAGGCACGAGCACCCAGACAACGAGCGCCTAGGCAAGAGCACCTAGGCCGAGCAAGAGCACCGAGCAAGAGCACCAAGCAGGCAGAGCATAAGGCAGAGCTACAGACAATACAGGTACAGACAGTGTAGGCAATACAAGCAGCTGCAGGCAGGCACAGCTGCTGCAGACAACATAGGCACAGCTGCTGCAGACAACAGGCAGCTGCAGACAACACACACTGTTCAGGTTCAGAAGAGCACGTCCAGAGGCATAGCTACAGGCAGGCACAGCTGTAGGGAGGCAGCTGCAGACAACAAGGCACTGCATGTTTGGAAGGGCCCTGCACGTTCAGAAAGACACTGTATGTTTAGAAAGGCACTGCAAGTTTAGAAGCGACAGACCTCTGCGACCCTGACGACCTCTGCGACCCCGACGACATCCGCGACCCCGACGACCTCCGAGACCTCAGCGACCGTCTAAGAAGCGACCGTTAAGAAGCGAGCGACCGTCTAAGAAGCGACGGTCTAAGAAGCGAGCGACCGTCTAAGAAGCGAGCGACTGTCTAAGAAGCGAGCGACCGTCTAAGAAGCGAGGCGAGCGTCTAAGAAGCAAGCGACCGACGAGAAGCGACATGTGTTTGCTAGGCAACCTCCGAGACCTCTGCGACCGTCAAGAAGCGACCGTCAAGAAACGAGCGATGGCCTAAGAAGCGACGGTCTGAGAAGCGATGCGTGTTTGCAAAGCGACCTCTGCAGCTGCGCCCTTAACGACCTCTGCGACCTCTGCAGCCTCTGCAACCTTCGCGACCGTCAAGAAGCGACCGTCAAGAAGCGACCGTCAAGAAGCGACCGTCAAGAAGCGAGCGACCGTCCGAGAAGCGAAGCGACGGTTCGAGAAGCGACTGTCGAAAAGCAACCGTCGAGAAGCGACGGCTTAAGAAGCGACAGCTCGAGACAGCTTAAGAAGCGACGGCTTAAGAAGCGACGGCTCGAGAAGCGACGGCTTAACAACCGTTAAGAAGAGACCGTTAAGAAGCGACACGTGTTTGCGAGACGACCTCTGCGAGCTCCGCGACCTCTGCGACCTCTGCAGCTTCTACGACAGACGACCTCTGCAAGCTCTGCGACAAACGACATCTGTAGCCGCGACCTCTGCGACCTCCGCGGCCTCGACGACTTCCGCGACCTCTGCAACCTCCAAGAACTCCGCGACCTCCGCGACCTCCGCGGCCTCGACAACCTCTGCAACCTCTGCAGCAAACAAGGCAGCAAACAAGGCAGCAAACAAGGCAGCAAACAAGGCACCAAAGCGACGTCAAAAGGCACGAGATTGAGGCTTAAAACGCACGGAAATTGAAGCTCAAAAGCGACCTCTGCGACCGAATTTGCGACCTGGATTGGTGCGACCTGGTTTAGCTGATTGCGATTGTAGGCAATCGCTAGTTAGGTGGGGCGGTAGTAATACAGATGTGGATGTAGACAGCTGGCAGGGCCAGGCTTAGCGCACACTCAAATACCTCCACCTCCGCTTGTACGTAGATTCTTCCCTCTCCAGCCTTGGATATAGTTATTAAAGACGGGTATTGACCTAGAGTCTACCGCAGTCAGATCACCTACTAACACGACACTGTACAATACTGTACGAAGGAAGGGCTGGAGGAAGGGAACAGCTAGAAAACAGGAGAGAGAGGAAGTGGATGTAAGAGAGGCCGAGAGCGACACTGTCCGAAAACTTTTTTATGCTACTTTAAAGTAGCCTACTAGCTACTACCCTTAGGACCTAGGGCAGCCAACTCTACACCTATAACCTTAATTACGTCCTCGACGGAAGGGGCCCCAGCACTAGAAAAGGTAGAAGGTTAGCTTAGCAAACACCCTGCTGCTAGTTAATGTAACACCTAAGATGTTAGCTTAGACTGTACAGGGGACGGAAACCTATACAAACCAGAAGCGAAGCTGCGGGTCAAATTAAGCATCCTACTACTAGAGGTAGAAAAGGGAGGAGACCCTAGCTGGACGAGCAGAGGGAGAGCCAGCGACTACGAGAGAGCTACGATAAGCACGCCCGGACGGGGTAGGTAGTATAGTGGTAGTAACTAGTAGTAGCTAGTAGATAGTAGTTAGTAGTAGTAATAGTAGCAGTAGTAGACGGCCGGACGGACGGGTAGCAGGTAGAGGATAAAGAAGCAAGAGAAGAAGAGAGAGAGGGGAAAGGGAAGGGGTTTATATACAGGGTAGTAGCTGCCTGCCTTATAGGGCAATAACAACTAGGGCAGCCGCTACAACTGTATAAGGAGGGAGCGAGGCAACTACGACCTAGATCCCGTACAAGCGGGGACTACTAGACAACTGGACGGAGGCGGGAACATCTACCTAGGAGTAAAACTCTAGACAGCGACTAAGGGACAGGAACAGAGCTAAACGGCTCGTTAGCACCGGTCCGTACGGTTAGGACGTAGAGTATATAGCTAGGGCTCGAGGGTAGGAGGAGAAGGAGCAGGCGGGTCCGAGCGCCTCCTGCACTTTTATAACTGCGGACAGGCCTCCTTAGCCTTAACCTCGGCTCTGTTTAATTGGAAAACGGAGCCGGCTAAGGTTAGGTAGAAGCGATCTAGCACCCCCTACCTTCCCTGCCTATAGACGTAGGAGGACAAGTCCAAGGGTAAACTGGCAAAGAGGGAGGCTAACAGTTAGACGCCTAGGCAAGGACAGGAAAGGGCTACCTAGCAAAGGAACACTAGGAGCTAAGAGTGTTCGGCACGGCGCTGTACGAAAAGACACTACGAGAGGGGAGGGGGGGCGGTATTGTTAGGGGGCGCCGCCTAGCTTAGGTCCTGGACCCGACCTAAGCTAGCCGTCGCCCTAAGGAGTGCGACTTAGCAGCGCCAGCATAACCCTACCCTCTGTACAGAATTACCGACAGGACCCCACTTCTATATAGAGAGAGAACCCTATAGTCCTGTACAGAGGGGAACTGCTGCCCCTCTAAATAGAGGGAAAACTCTGTACCCCTATATAGAGGGGGAACTCCCGATCCTCTATACAGAGTGTAGACCTTGCACCCCTACATAGGAGGAAATTGCTAGCTTGGCTTTGTAGGTACAAATTGTACAGCAGCGGACGACGAAGGAACTGCCTATTAGTTCCTTTATATAGATACCTAACCTTACGTTTCTAAACCAAGATTCTTGAGCCCTTTACATTATATCTATAGGCTATAAAGAAGGGGGACAATCCTGTAGTATTAGCCGTATAGCTGTTAATAGCTAGCTCTTCTATAGGGAGAAGGCGGTTCCAGTTCGTCTAATTATAGTCGACGTACGCTCGGAGGTACGCTTCCAACGCCGAATTGACCCTCTCTGTCGCACTGTCCGTCTGCAGGTGCTATACGGTTAATAGGCAACGTTCTATATTTAGCAACTAGCAGACTCTTGCCTAGAGCTAGCTCGTAAACTACGTACCCTAGTCCGACACAATTGACCTAGGGAAACCGTGCTTGCTGAACGTCGTCTATATAAAGAGCTAGGCAGTGTCCTTAGCTGTAATAGAGTTTATTCCTTCTAGTATTACTCCCTTTGTTAGCTTGTCCGTAACTACTATAATGTTCTGCTGTCTGTCGCTCTTAGGGAGATCTGTAATAAAGTCTACTATTAGGTCTTGCTAGGGCTAGTCCGGTATTAGTAGGGGTTTTAGCAGCCTATGCTTTAGCTTATACTAGGGCTTCGTCCGTCTGTAGACATCGCAGTTCTGTACAAACCTGCAGATGTCCTTTGCTATTGCCGGCCAGTAGTAGTCCCTAGCAACGATACTGTACGTCTCCTCGCGCCCTAGGTGCCCGGTTGCTATAGAATTATGCGCCCGTTGTATTAAGCTCGTACAGAGCTTCTCGTCTACTAGGACCTAAATCTGCTTCCTGAACTTTAGGTTGTTCTCCTTGTCTACTAAGCACTCTGCTGCCGAGACTTTAAGGTAAAGCTCTGCTAGGAGCTTCCTCTGTCCTCCTTAGATCGCTGTATAGGCCTCCCGGTATACCTCGTCCTTTTCTACTGCCTCTTCCTATACCTGCAGTTAGGGTTCCTATATATATGCTGCTGCTAGGCGGATAGTCCCTTCGCCTAGCTCCTCCTTAAACATCTGGAATATTCGTAACTTTAGCCGGTCGTCCTCGTACGTCGTTAGCATGTCCTGGTCCTGTCTAGATAGCGTATCGGCCCTGCTATTGTCCTTAACTTTGCGATACTAGAGTCTTATATTGAACCGGCTTAGGTACATTGCCTATTGTACGTACCTCTTAGACAGCTTCCAGGGCTGCGTAAAGTACTCCAGATTCTTTTAGTTAGTTAAGGCAAGGAACTCGGGAACCGAGCGGAGTTCTCTATTCTACGCTTCGCAACACTATACGATTGCTAGCAATTCCTTATTGTAGATAGGGTAGTTGCACTTAGCTAGGGAGTTCTTCTTAGAGAAGTACGCGTATAGATGCAGAAGTCCGTCCGAGCCTACCTATAACAAGATGCCTTCTATATAGTACTCTAAGGAGTCGGTTTCTAGTATCGTCGTACGTTCTAGGTCGAAGGCAGCAAGCGTTAGTCCTGTAGTAAAGAGCTCCTTTAGCTTGTTAAAGCTCCTATTGCACTTGTCCGTCTACTTAAACTGCTTGTCCTTGTATGTTAGCTCGACTAGGGGGCGTACGATCTCTAAGTAGTTCCGTATAAACTGGCAGTAGAAGTTGGCAAACCTAAGAAATTGCTGTACGTCCTTAACGTTCGTAGGCGGCTTCTATTGCTTAATAGCATCAATCTTCTTCCTATCTATGCTAATACCTTTCCCTACCTTAATAATAAACCCTAGGTATTTCGTACGCTGTATACTGAATTTACATTTGTCGATATTAAGGTACAAGCTAGCCTGCTATAGTTGATCTAATACATTCTTAACATCCTGTACGTAATCTGTATAGGTGCCGTCTGTAAAAACCAGTGTATCGTCGAGGTACGCCGAGTAGATGTCGTCTAGTAACCCTTGTAAGGACTTGTTAATGTACCTTTAGAAGGTTGCCAGTACGTTAGCGAGGCTAAAGGGGGTAACAAGCTACTTAAAAAGACTATATCTCGTACAGAAGGCAGTTATCTATTTACAGCCTTCCTTAATCTGTATCTTGTAGAAAGCCGAGACTACGTTAAGCTTAGTAAACCACTTTGCCTTGCTAATCCGTCCGAGAATCTCCTTAATAAGAGGTAGGGGGTACCGGTCCTTCTTAGTAATCGCGTTAATGCCTCGGTAGTCTATACAGAAACGCAAGTTGGCCTTGCCCTCTTTATAGACAAACAGCACTAGGGCTCCCGTAGACGAGGTACTTGCCTAAATGAAACCTTTAGCAAGTAGGTCGTCCAGTGTCTTGCGTAGTACTAGGAGTTCTCTAGAGGACATTCTGTACAGCGGGCCGTACGGTACCTTAGGCAGACTCCTATCTAGATAGGGCTCTAGCTAGATGTCGTAGTTAATCCCTTCTCCTTAGTATAGTAGCAGTTTTAAGGCCGACTTTGGCTCAAAGAGGTCCAGGTATCCTATATATTCCTTTAGGAGCTTTGTATAGAGGTCCGTCGCTTTCTTAGGCGCTAATGCCTTCTTAATGTCTGCAGTCGCAGTGTTGATTTCAGCCTTAGCATTGCTACCCTACAGAGCCTACCCTTAGTTTCGGAGCCTCTGCTTTGTCGCTGCTAGGTACAGCCGTCCTCGTCTAGCGTCTAGCTTGCCCTACCAGCGCTCTATCTATAGCTTTCTTAGTATTAGGTTATACCCTAACTTGTCCTGTACAATATAGAGGTATAAGTCCTGCTTATAGTGTCCCTGTATCTCTATCGTTACTTTTACTATATAGGTAATGTCCGGTCCGCGTCTAGTAATGCCCAATATACGTACAGGTACAGTAGGGGTCGTCTTAATGTAGTGTCTCTGTACGAAGTCTTCGCTAATTACTCTGTACACTAAACATTCTGTGTCAATTAATGTCCGCACTGTTGCGGACCTGTTGTGCGTAGGCTGTACGATAAACGGCGTAGTCGTTATGTAGTTACTCTTAAAAGATAGCTAAGTAGTGCTTTGATTTAGCAATCTATCTCGTATACGCCTCTAGTAGAGCCTTCGCTTAGAGGCTACTCTTTTCCCGACTCGTCGTCGTCTAAGTAGGACTCCTAATCCTCTTGTTAGGGCGCTGCAGTTGCTACCCTTGCAGTAGTCGGCCGTCCCCTAGGTCTCTCTACTAGCAAAAGCCCGCAATTCTATGCAGTATAGACTATCTTGCTACACTAGTAGCAGCTCCCTTCTGCCCTTCTCTTGTTAAGGGTAGCTATATTAACCTATTGTGCCCTTTTAGTAGCAGCCTTTAGCTGTATAGTAATAGCTGCCGCTACCCTCGTCGTCGTTAGTTCCTAGTCTATAGCGTCTGTCTGCTGCTAGAGGGGTTGTCGCAACTTATAACCGCAGCTTATCCGTCCGAGCCTGCGCTGCTAGTCGTCGGCTATCCTAAGGAGATTACAGAATTCCTTGTATATAGCTGGTCGCATTATGCCTATTAGTTCTGTTATAATCTCCTTAGAGAAGCCTACCTCTAAGGAGGTAATTTTTATCCTGTCCTCCTATAGGGGACCTCCTGCCTCTGCTAGAGTCTAGTCGTATTCTGCAAGGAATTCCTATATAGTCTTACATCCTTACTTTATTGTATTAACCTGTAGGAGTACTCGGCTCTTGCAGTCTAGGTCCTTGTAGCTCTTGTTAAGAGCTGCCTAGAGCATTGTCGTCGTAGCTATTGCTAGGTTGGCAATAGCTGTCTCGTAGTACGGCAGAATCCGTACTGCTGCCCTACCCTTTAACCTCCTAAAGAGGTATACTACCTTATCTAGCTCGGTCGGGTATGCTTATAAGTCGACTAGAAGCTTAGAGCGTATCTAGGCAGCCTAGGAGGAGTACTTAGCTAGAGCCTTACTATTGTAAGTAGTAACGTTAGGGAGTTTGCTCTTAGGGGTCGGGGTGTAGGCTGTCGTGTTCGTCGTTATAGGAATCGGATTGCGATCGGACGCCCTAAGCTGTTGTAGCTTCTATTCCTGTTAGAAATCTATCGCAGCCTAGTAGTTTACTTGCTGCTCGAGCTGCCTCTTGTGTTCTAGCAGCTCCTCGTACGCGCAGTGCATCTGTCCCTATATAGCTGTAGGTTCTATAGAGATGTCGCTATCTATCTTCGTTATATTACTATAGTTACTAACAGTAAGATTAGTTCCTAATATAAGGGCTTAAGAATCTTAGTTTAGAAACTTAAGGTTAGGTATCTATATAAAGGAACTAATAGGCAGTTCTCTCGTCGTCTGCTGCTGTACAATTTGTACCTATAAAGCTAAGCCAGCAATTTCCCTCTATATAGGGGTGCAAGGTTTACACTCTGTACAGAGGATCGGGAGTTCTCCCTCTATACGGTAATATAGAGTTTTCCCTCCGTTTAGAGGGGCGGCAATTCCCCTCTGTACAGGGCTATAGGGTTCTCCCTCTTTACAGGAGTAGGGTCGTGTCGGTAATTCCGTACAGAGGGTAGGGTCGTGCTGGCGCTGCTAAGTCGCAGTCCTTAGGGCGACGGCTGGCTTAGGTCCAGGACCTAGGCTAGGCGGCGCCCCCTAACACAAATTGTACAGCAGCAGACGACGAAGGAACTGCCTATTAGTTCCTCTGTATAGATACCTAACCTTCAGTTTCTGAACTAAGATTCTTAAGCCCTTATATTAGGAACTAATCTTACTGTCGGTAACTACAGTAATATAACGAAGATAGACAGCGACATCTCTATAGAACCTACGGCTATACAGGGACAGATGCACTGCGCGTACGAGGAGCTGCTAGAACACAAGAGGCAGCTCGAGCAGCAAGTAAGCTACTAGGCTGCGATAATTTCCTAATAGGAACAGGAGCTACGACAGCTTAGGGCATCTGATCGCAATCCGACCCCTATAACGGCAAATACGATAGCCTACACCCCGACCCCTAAGAGCAAACTCCCTAACGTTACTACTTACAACAGAAAGGCCCTAGCTGAGTACCCCTCCTAGGCTGCCTAGATACGCTCTAAGCTTCTAGTCGACTTAGGAGCATACCCGACTGAGCTAGACAAGGTAGTATATCTCTTTAGGAGGTTAAAGGGCAGGGCAGCAGCACAGATTCTGCTATACTACGAGACGGCTATTGCTAACCTAGCAATAGCTACAACGACAATGCTCTAGGCAGCTCTTAACAAGAGCTATAAGGACCTAGACTGCGAGAGCCGAGCACTCCTATAGGTTAACACAATAAAGCAAGGACGCAAGACTGTACGAGAGTTCCTCGCAGAATACGACTAGACTCTAGCAGAGGCAGGAGGACTCTAATAGGAGGACAGGATAAAAATTACCTCCTAAGAGGTAGGCTTCTCTAAGGAGATTATAACGGGACTAGTAGTCGTAACGCGACTAGCTACATACGAGGAATTCTGTAATCTCCTTAGGATATTTAACAACTAGTAGCGCAGGCTCGGACGGATAAGCTACGCTTATAAGATGCGACAATCCCTCTAGCGGCAGACGGACGCTATAGACTAGGAACTAAAGACGACGACGAGGGTAGCAGCAGCTGTTACCGTACGGCCAAGGGCTGCTGCCAAAAGGGCACAGTAGGTAGATATAGCTACCCTAGACAAGAGAAGGGCAGAAGGGAGCTGCTACTAGTGTAGCAAGATAGGCTATACTGCACAGAATTGCAGGCTTTTGCTAGCAGAGAGACCTAGGGGACGGCCGACCACTGCAAGGGTAGCAACTATAGCGCCCTAACAAGAGGATTAGGAGTCCTACTTAGACGACGACGAGTTAGGAAAAGAGTAGCCTCTAAGCGAAGGCTCTGCTAGAGGCGTATACGAGATAGATTGCTAAATCAAAGCACTACTTAGCTATCTTTTAAGAGCAACTACATAACGACTACACTGTTTATTGTACGGCCTACGCTAAACGGGTCTGCAACAGCGCGGACATTAATTAACATAGGATGTTTAGTGTACGGAGTAATAAGCGAAGACTTCGTACAGAGACACTATATTAAGACGACCCCTACTGTACCTGTACGTATATTAGGCATTCCCGGGCGAGGACCGGACATTACCTATATAGTAAAAGTAACAATAGAGATACAGACACTTTAAGCAGGACTTATACCTCTATATTGTATAGGACAAGTTAGGGTATAACCTAATATTAGGGAAGCTATAGATAGAGCGCTAGCGGGGCAAGCTAGACGTCGGACGAGGACGGCTGTACCTGGCAGCGACGAAGCAGAGGCTCCGAGACTAAGGGAGGGCTTCGTAGGGTAGCAATACTAAGGCCGAAATTAACACTGCGACTGCAGACATTAAGAAGGCATTAGCGCCTAAGAAAGCGACAGACCCCTGTACAGAGCTCCTAAGGGAATACGCAGGATACCTAGACCTCTTCGAACTAAAGTCAGCCTCGAAACTGCCGCTATACTAAGGAGAAGGGATTAACTACAACATCTAGCTAGAGCCCGGTCTAGATAGGAGTCTGCCTAAGATACCGTACGGTCCGCTATACGGAATATCCTCTAGGGAACTCCTAGTACTGCGTAAGACACTGGACGACCTACTTGCTAAAGGTTTTATTTAGGCAAATACCTCGTCTGCAGGAGCCCCAGTACTGTTTGTCTATAAGGAGGGCAAGGCTGGCTTACGTTTCTACGTAGACTACTAAGGCATTAACGCGATTACTAAAAAGAACCGGTACCCCCTACCCCTTACTAAGGAGACTCTCGGACGGATTAGCAAGGCGAAGTAGTTTACTAAGCTTAACGTAGTCTCAGCTTTCTACAAGATACAGATAAAGGAAGGCTGTAAATAGATAACCGGCTTCTGTACAAGATATAGTCTTTTTAAGTAGCTTGTTACCCCCTTTAGCCTTAGTAACGTACTAGCAACCTTCTAGAGGTACATCAACAAGTCCTTGCAAGGGTTACTAGACGACATCTGCTTAGTGTATCTTAACGACACACTAGTTTTTACAGACAGCAACTATGCAGATTACGTATAGGACGTTAAGAAGGTATTAGATCGACTGCAACAGGCTGGCCTGTACCTCGACATTAATAAATATAAATTCGGTATACAGCGTACGAAATACCTAGAGTTTATTATCGAGGCAGGGAAAGGCATTAGTATAGATGGAAAGAAGATTAATGCTATTAAGCAATAGAAGCCGCCTACGAGCGTTAAGGGCGTACAGGAATTTCTAGGGTTTGCTAACTTCTACCGCCAGTTTGTACAGAACTACTTAGAGATCGTGCGCCCCCTAGTCGAGCTAACACATAAGGACAAGCAGTTTAAGTAGACGGACGAGTGCGATAGGAGCTTTAACAAGCTAAAGGAGCTCTTTACTACAGGACCAACGCTCGCCGCCTTCGACCTAGAGCGTACGACAATACTGGAAACTAACTCCTTAGGGTACTGCATAGGAGGTATCCTGTTATAGGTAGACTCGGATAGACTTCTGCACCTATACGCGTACTTCTCTAAGAAGAACTCCCTGGCTAAGTGCAATTACTCTATCTACGACAAGGAATTGCTAGCAGTTATACAGTGTTGCGAAGCGTAGGATACAGAACTCTGCTTAGTACCCGAGTTTCTCGCCCTAACTAACTACAAGAATCTAGAGTACTTTATACAACCCCGGAAGCTGTCTAAGAGATACGTACGATAGGCAATATACCTAAGCTGCTTTAATATAAGACTCTAGTATCGCAAGGGAAAGGACAACAGCAGGGCCGATGCGCTATCTAGACAGGACTAGGACATGCCAACGACGTACGAGGACGACCGGTTAAAGTTACGAACATTCCAGATGTTTAAGGAGAAGCTAGGCGAGGAGACTATCCGGCTAGCAGCGACACATATATAGGAACCCTAACTGCAAGTATAGGAAAAGGCAGTAGAAAAGGACGACGTATACTAAGGGGCCTATACAGCGATCTAAGGAGGACAGCGGAAGCTCCTAGCAGAGCTTTACCTTAAGGTGTTAGCAGCAGAGTGCTTAGTAGATAAGGAGAACAACCTGAAGTTCAGGAATCGGATTTAGGTCCCAGCAGACGAGAAGCTCTGTACGAGCTTAATATAACGGGTATATAATTCTATAGCAACCGGGCACCTAGGGCGTAAGGAGACGTACAGCATTGTCGCTAGGGACTACTACTAGCCGGCGATAGCAAAGGACATCCGTAGGTTCGTACAGAACTGTAATGTCTGCAGACGAACGAAGCCCTAGCGTAAACTGAAGCATAGGCTGCTAAAGCCCCTACTAATACCGGACCGGCCCTAGCAAGACCTAACAGTAGACTTTATTATAGACCTCCCTAAGAGCGACGGACGGCGGAATATTATAGTAGTAACAGACAAGCTAACAAAGGGGGTAATATTAGAAGGAATAGACTCTATTACGGCTAAGGACACTGCCTAGGCATTTATACGGACGACGTTTAGCAAGCACGGATTCCCTAAGTTAATTGTATCGGACCGGGGTACACAGTTTATAAGCTAGCTCTAGGCTAGGGTGTGTTAGTTACTAAACGTAGAACGTCGCCTGTTAACCGTATAGCACCTGCAGACGGACGGTGCAACGGAGAGGGTTAATTCGACGTTGGAAGCGTACCTCCGAGCGTACGTCGACTATAATCAGACGAACTGGAACCGCCTTCTCCCTATAGCGGAGCTGGCTATTAATAGCTATACGGCTAATGCTACAGGATTGTCCCCCTTTTTTATAGTCTATAGATACGACTACTCCCTGCTCCTACCGACCCTAAATAGCGCTACCCTATGCCCTGTACGATCCCTAATTTAGTAGGGAGAAGCTATCGTACGGACGATTACAAACGCCTACTAATAGGCAAAAGCAAGTCTGGCTATAGCTTAACAGAATGCAGAAGAGCAAGCCAACAAAAGACAGCAAGCTGCACTAAGGTACAAGGCAGGGGATAAGGTCTAGCTAAACTAGCGCAAAATCTGTATAGACCGACTAAGCAAGAAGCTAGATTGGAAGAACCGGAAGTTTACAGTAGTCCGACCGGTAGGGACATACGCTGTACGACTGAACACTCCCCTAGGGATCTACCTAGTCTTCTACGTAGACCTCGTATAGCTAGCGAACACGGACCCCCTGCCGCACTAGACGACAGATAACGCGCGCCTACCAGCGATTATTACTAAAGACTAGGAAGAGTACGAGGTAGAAGGAATTCTTAAGAGCCGAAGGAAGCGGAAGAAAGTAGAGTACCTAGTTAAATAGAGAGGATAGGCAGAGCCTATATAGGAACTGTACAAGGCCCTACAGGACACAACTACACTAGATAGGTAGGAGGAGAACCACCTCCCTGCCCGGTCTCAGTAACACTGCACCGTACAGCGAAAAGAGGGCACGATCTACCCTAGATACAGGGCAGCCACCGGCAACCTAGGTCGCCGAAGGATCGGGAACTAAGACGTAGGACACTACCGGATCCTACCGACACTATACTGTACTACACTGTACGGAAGGGGGCAAGAGGAAGAGAACAGCTAGGAGGCAGGTAAGAATAAGAGTAGAAGTAGGAGGGGAATAAGAGCAACACCGTCCAAAAGCTTTTATATACTACCTTAAGGTAGCTTACTAGCCACTACCCCTAGGACCAAGGCAGCCAACTCTCTACCCGAAATCTTAATCGCCTCCTAGCTGGCAGGGGCCCCAGCACTAGACGAAGTAGAAGGGTAGCTTAGCAACACCCTGCTGTTGGTTAATATAGTACCTAAGACGTTAGCTTAGACTGTACAGAAGACGGGGACCCGTACGAACCGGAAGCAAAGTTGCTAGTCAAGCTAGGCACTCTATTACTAGAGGTAAAAATAGGAGGGGACACTAGCTAGATAGGCGGAAGAAGAGCCAGCAACTACGAGAGAACTACGGCAGGAACGGCCGGACGGGATGCGTAGCATAACGGTAGTAGCTAGTAGTAGGGGCTAGTAGTAGTAACTAGTAGTAGTAATAGTAGTAGTAGCAGACGGCTAGGCGGACGGGTAGCAGATAGGAGGAATAAAGGAGAAAGAGAAGAAGAGAGAGAGAGAAAGGGGAAAGGGTTTATATACAGGGTAGTAGCTGCCTGCTATATAGGGCAATAATAACTAGGGCAGCTGCTACAACCGTATAAGGGTAGACAAACGAGGCAACTACGACCTAGGGCCCGTACGAGCGACGGCCTACTAGACGATCGGACGGAGGCGGGAACATCTACCTAGGAGTAAACTCCGGACGACGACCAAGGCACAGAGACAGAGCAAGATAGCCGGCGGCGCCGGACCGTACAGTTGGGACGCAGAGTGCAAAGCTAGGGACTAGAGGGTAGGAGGGGAACAAACAGACAGGACCGAGCACTTCCTGCACCTTTATAACTGCTCGCAGGCCTCCTCTGCCTTAGCCTTAGCATCCTTAAATTAGCAAACAGAATTAGCTAAGTTTAGGTAGAAGCGATCTAGCACTACCTGCCTTCCCTGCCTGCAGGTCCTCCTCCGCCCTAGCTATAGGATCTAGGAGGACAAGTCCAAGGTTGCAACAGCAGAGAGGGAGGTCGATAGGCAAGTGCCTAGGCGAAGATAGGAAAGCGCTACCTGCTAGAGGAACACTGAAAGCTAAGGGTAGACGACACGCCGCCGTACGAGAGAGGCAGCATAAGAAGGGAGGGGGGTATTGTTAGGAGGCGCCGCCTAGCCCAGGTCCTGGACCTAAGCCAGCTGTCGCCCTAAGGACTGCGACTTAGCGGCGCTAGCACGACCCTAACCTCTGTACAGAATCACCGACACGACCCTACTCCTGTATAGAGGGAGAATCCTATAGCCCTATATAGAGGGGAATTGCCGCCCCTCTAAACAGAGAGAAAACTCTGCACTACTGTATAGAGGGAAACTCCCGATCCTCTATACAGAGTGTAAACCTTGCACCCCTACATAGAGGGAAATTGCTAGCTTAGCTTCGTAGATACAAATCGTACAGCAGCAGACGACGAAGGAACTGCCTATCAGTTCCTTTATATAGATACCCAACCTTAAGTTTCTAAACCAAAATTCTTAAGCCCTTACAGAGGCTACCTCCAGGCTTCTATACGAAAAGGATCGGCGACGTATACTTAGCAGAGCTTGGCATAATAAACTTTTTCGCTAGGTTTTCTCGAACAAACACCTCTACTTAGTCTAGTTTAGCCGGCGATAATTGTCTTAAGGGTTCGGTTCTTAGCAGCGCGGCTCCTTCTTCCAACCGGATCTTGTTGTTATATCCTTGTCGGTAGAGCGGCAGGAGGTTGGAGTCGGCTTTTAAGAACACGTTAGCGTAGCTATAGAGTTCTTTTAGTAACATCTCTAACGGGTTTGCTTCTTCTTCTGCTATTATCTTTCAGTAATCTTCGATGTCCTTTATTGAGATAGCGTAGATCTTATTCTCTAGCGACTTTACGAGAGCCGTTAGAGCTTCTAAGCTTATTATTCTCACGGTATCTAGGGGATCGGAACGGTCGGCCGGAACCGTGTTAACGGATATAACGTTTGGTTTAGCAGCGACTACTGTAACCGATTCGACAGCAGCGGTGCCGCTCTACTAGGTTTTGAATCCGAGTGTGCCTTTACTTACGTTAATAACGGCTTTCTAGTTCTTTATCTATTTCTGCCCTATAATAATGTCAAACTAACCAATATCTATAATTCGGAACGTTGCTTCTGTAGTGCGACTAGCTAAGGTAGTCTTTAATATCACGTAATGTGTAACACTCTCTGTGTCTTGTCCGTTGTATACCAAAATTCGCGTCGGCGACGCTAACTCTACTGGATAACTATATTCTTTCGTCAGTTTCTGAACTAGTCGATAGTGGATCGCTGCGCCGATAAGTGCTCCTGTGTCGATAAAGGCGTTTAACTAAAGTAGGCGGTACAAGCCGTTAAGAGGGTAGACGGTAATTAGAAGGATAATAGCGGTCTCCGTATTTACTTCTATCGCTGCCGAGAGTAGATCGTTACAACTGTTACTGCTCTCTTCTTCTTCTGGCGATGCGGTTCGCAGCAGTGCCCTATTGTTTATGCTAGGTAGGGGGTCTATCCGTCCAGCTAGTCTTTTCCTAAGATCCTTAATAGCACTCTACCGTCTACGCTATCGGTGTCGTTTGGCGCCGGCTCTATAGCTTAGATAGTCTTCCTCGGCGGCAGCGGCTTCGTAGCACAGTATTCCTGCTTCTGCTAAGTCGTCGCTTAGCATCTAGTAGCGATATAGCTAGGCTTTCCGTATACATAGCAAGTAGGGACGAACGGCGAACGCGGTGGATAGGATAGCTGCTAGGGGCCTCGTCAGAAGGGGGCGGAGGCTCGCGTTGCCTGCGCCAATAACGATCTCTAATTTGGTTTACGCAACGCCGATTTTCTGTATCCGTTCAAGTTTCTAGCAGTAACTCTCGCCTAGTGTACGAAGCTCTCGAGGTCTTCGTCTTCTACCAAAGCTATAGCTCCGGCCAGTTCGGGGTTTAAGTTCTGCCTTAGTAAGTGTAATTGTTTATCCTTAGACACTTTGGCTCTAATAGCGTATTTCCTAAACAGTCTATAGAATTCTTTAAATATTAGCCGGTTTCAGCTAATATTGTCTAGTTGCTTATAGACTGTCTTTTTTCGGAAGGGGTCTCCGAAGCGTTGGTCAAGGGCTTTAATTGCTTTGTCGGCGGTTACATCTTCTAGGTCTGCTACTAGCGAGAACCCTTTACCTTCTAGTCGCGCTTCTAGACAGGCTAGCTTGTCTTCTTCGCTGCTTCTAGCATAATCGCGACTTATCTTGTTCCTTATCTCCTTCTTAAAGGCCTCCTAGGCCTTAGGGTCTCTGTCCCTAAAGGCCGGTAGGTTAGGTAGTAACGTTATCGAAGTGCTACCTTAACTGTAGGCGGCAGGTAAGGCAGTTTCTGCTTAGTCTTCTTGTAGTAGCAGCAGTGCCGACGACATCGCTGCCTCTATGTTAGCTAACTAAGCCCTTAGCGTTCTTAGCTGCGCTAGTCGTGTCGCCGCTTAGTTCTCTAACACTTCGATAATAGTCTCTACCGATTCCTTCTTAGCTATTACTGCTTCTATCTCCTCTCTTAGCTGCCTGTTCTCTTCTACTTTCTTGTAAAACATCTTCTCGATAAAGGTAATAGTGTCGTACACTTTTCTAGACCCGTGTTCCGCTAGGTGTTCCTCGAGTTCGTTAGCTGTGCAGGCGTACAGCTCCTTATAGCCAGCTATGCCCTTCTTTGCTTTATCCGTCTCTTCTTTTATAAGACCTTTAGTAGCCGTCCTCTTATTAAGGATGCTAGCGCGCCTATCCCTCGCTCTGTTAGTCTTTCTCTTTCTGCTGCAGCTAGTAACGCTGCCTTCTACTATTAAGAAGCCCTCTATAGTCTTCTTATAGTGCTAATGTGTTTAGTTTAGGTTTTGGTATATACGTGCGTTATTCGGATAGCCGGATGTAGTTTAACGGTCCGTTTCGTACAGTGCAGGGTTAGTGTAGTTAGTAAGTTCGAGATATAATAATCCGAGCACGCAGATATAATTTAATACAGCTGTTTTAATAACTATATCTCGGACTAAGGAGGGAAAGGAATCTATGCAGTAGTAGGTAAGGGCTTTAGGGGTAGGCACGCCAAGGCCCGGCTCGGTCTAGAAGGGCCGAGCCAAAATTCCAAGAGTCTATCCTATTACTTAGTCCTACCCCTTTCTACTGCTGTAACAGACAAGACACGGAAAGCGTTGCGCATTATATACTGTTAAAGACCACCCTAGCTGGTCGCACTACACAAGTAACGTTCCGAATTATAGACATCGGACGGTTTATCATTATTATAGGGCAGAAATAGATAAAAAACTAGAAAGCCGTTATTAACATAGGTAAAGGCACACTAGGGTTCAAAACCTAGCAGAGCGGCACCGCCGCTGCCGAATCGGTTACCGTTATTGCTGCGAAACCAGACGTTACGTCCGTTAACGCGGCTCTGTCCGACTGTTCCGATCCCCTAGACACTGTCGGAATAATAAGCTTAGAAGCCCTAACGACTCTCGCGAAGTCGCTAGAGAATAAGATCTACGCTATCTCGATAAAAGACATCGAAGATTACTAGAAGATAATAGCAGAAGAAGAAGTAGACCCGCTAGAGGTGTTACCGAAAGAACTTTATAGCTACACTAACGTGTTCTTAAAAGCCGACTGCAACCTCCTGCCGCTCTACCGACCGGAATATAACAACAAGATCTAGTTGAAAGAAGGAGCCGCGCTGCCGAGGACCGAACCCCTAAGACGATTATCTCCGGCCGAGCTAGACTAAGTAGAAGTGTTTGTTCGAGAAAACTTAGCGAAGAAGTTTATTACACCGAGCTCTGCTAAGCATACGTTGCCGATCCTTTTCGTACGGAAACCCGGAGGTAGTCTCCGACTGTGCGTAGACTACAGGGGCCTTAATAAGGTTACTAAGAGAGACGTATATCCGTTGCTACTAATAGATAAAACTATACAACGAGTGGCGAAAGCTAAGTAGTTTAGTAAGCTGGATATTCGCTAAGCGTTCTACCGACTAAGGAACGAGGAAGGGCAGACGGAAGACCTTACGACATTCGCTACGCGTATAGGCAACTTTAAGTAGTTAGTTATGCCTTTCGGCCTTACCAATGCGCCGGCCGTATAGCAACGCTTTATAAACTATACCTTTATAGACATGCTAGAGCGGTTCGTATCTATTTATTTAGACGACATCCTTATCTATACCGACGGAACGAGAGAGCAACATACGAACTACATAGTACGAGTACTAACTAGGCTCCGCGAGGTCGGGTTAAACGCAGACACAAAGAAGAGCGAGTTCTATTAGACCAAAGTTAAATATCTTAGTCTTATCGTTAGAAGAGAAGATATTTAGATAGACCCCTTAAAGGTCGCCGCTGTAGCAGAATAGAAGCCGCCGAAGTCCAGAAAGACTACCTAGATCAGAGCCTTTCTCGGGTTCTGCAGTTACTATCGTCGATTTATTAAGGACTTTAGCAAGATAGCAAGACCCCTAAACGAGGCATTAAAGAAGGAGGCCGCTAGCCTATAGAATAAGAAGTGCACGGAGGCTTTTAACTAACTGAAAGAAGCGGTGGCCTCGGCGCCAGTACTAGCGCACTTCTGACCGGAAAAGACAATCTACCTAGAAACGGACGCTTCCGACACAGTAATTGTAGGGGTCCTTTCTTAATACAACGACGACGACGAGACCCTCTATCCAGTAGCTTTCTTAAGCAAGTCTATAAATAAGGCTAAACGGAACTACGCTATCTACGACAAGGAGCTGTTAGCTATTATCCAAGCTTTTAAGCAGTGGAAGCCGGAGCTAATAGCTAGAAAAATTACAGTCTAGGTCCTTACAGACTATTAGTCGTTAACCTACTTTATAAAGATGCAGAAGCTCTCGCACCGCCAAGCTCGGTAGGCCGCCTACTTATCCGGATTCGACTTTAAGATTACTTATCGACCTAGAGCTTAAAACGGAAAGGCTAATGCGCTAACGAGAAGAGAAAGAAAGACCAGCTGCGCAAAAGAAGACCTGAACATGTTCTAGAAGATGTTGACCGAGCGGATAGTAGACGCCGAGGTGTTAAAAGAAGTAGGGATCTGTACGGTAGAGCAGGCGACTAAGGAAGAGACGCTCTACGAAAAAGTAGAGCAGCTTAACTAGCAACAGAAGCTCGGCAAAACCGGTTTAGAGAAGCTAATAGTTCTGGAAGACCTAATTACAGAGGTTATCTAGCTAGTCTATAGTTCTAAGGAAGTTGGCTACGCTAGCACAAAGAAGACGATAGAAGCTGTAAGAACGGTCTACTAGTTTCTGCAGATCTTCGAGCAGATTCACTAGTTTATCGCTAGTTGTTACGTATGTTAAGCCGCGAAGCCGCGTTACGGCCTTCCGGCCAGTCTACTAAAGCCACTTCCAATCCTAGAGAAACTGTAGCAACACATTATAATAGATTTCGTAACCGGCCTGCCAGATTCCTACAGATACAATGCTACCCTTAACGTAGTAGATTGGTTAAGCAAGGAACGCTACTATATTCCCTACTAAACAAAGGATAAAGGCACTACTGCGGAAGAGACAGCGAGGATGCTAATTTAGCACGTATAGAAGCACTATAGCCTGCCGGACACTATTACTACAGATAGGGGCCCTTAATTCACCACTAACGTATAGAAGGCTATTAATCAAGTTCTCGGAATTCGCGGAAAGCTTAGTACGGCTGCTTACTCTTAGACCGACAGTTAGTCTAAAGTAGCTAACTATAAGATAGAGAAATATCTACGAACCTTCTACAGTTATTATTAAGAAGAGTAGGTTAAGGTGTTTCCAATAGCCGAATTCTGCGCCAATTTAGCACAGTCCGAGGCTACCTTACTAGCGCCGTTCGAGATAACTTATAGCTATCTTCCAAGAATAAGCTTTTAACCGCTGGACAAACCCAGCTCTTTAGAATCTTCTACCGCCACTCCGTCGAAGAGAGTCGCTGCCGCCGCGGCAGAAGCGCTTAAATCTCAGATAGAAGAAGCGATCCGGATAGCGAAAGAGACGATAGAATCGGCTTAGAAGAAGATAGTAACTCGAGCTAATAGAAAGCGGTTACTGATAGAGTTCGAAGAAGGCTAAAAGGTATAGCTTAATACACGGAACCTTAGGCTAAAAGGAAACGCCAAGCTTAACCCCTGCTACGTAGGTCTTTTTACAATAGTGGAAAAGACGTCGCCGGTAACTTATTGGCTCTAGCTACTAAAGTTGTTCCGAATCTACGATGTCTTCTATTTGGATCTGTTAAGTCTAGACCCTAAGGACAGTCTTCCGGAACAGGGGTTTGCTAAACCCCTACTAATCGAAATAGATAGTAAAGAAGAAGAGTAGGAGGTAGAAGATATAATAGATATAAGAAAGATAAGGGGGTCTATCGAAGCGAGGATCTTATAGAAGGGATAGCTAGAAGATTATAAATAGTATCTGATTGAGAATCTTCAAAATTCGGCAGAGCTAGTAAGAGAGTTTTATATCCGGAGCCCGAAGAAGCCGAGGCCTAAGTGGCTCCAAAGTTGATAGCTCTAGAAGAGATAGAAGAAGAAGAAAGCCCGCGTCCGCTCTATTAGTAAGAAAACTAATAGAAACGATCGCGGCAGTGCGCTTAGCTAGAGTCCTCGGCTCTACCACTACCACTACCGTTCACTGGCTTTGCAGGTCGGATAATAATAGTAAAGCCGAGGACGGCGCTACCGCTTCGGCGCACTTTGTAACTGTCTTTGTTCTTTGCTAGCACTAACCGCCGGCCCTACCGGCCGGATAATAACAGTGGAGAACGAAGCCGACGCTATTAAGGCAGCCTTCGCAGTAGCGCTTAAGGCCTTAGTAAAGAAGAAAAAGAAGAAGAGATAGCGCGCCGCAGATAGATCTATATAGATCCCTACGACGGCGTACAGGCCAGTTACGCTGCAGCTTAGATAGCTGTCGGCTTAGGTCAGGTGGCTCCGATTAGATAGACGCCAAGTGAATAACTTTAGATAGCGACAATGTAAAAAAACGAAGAGGATAACAAAAGGACGATGTTTTCGAGAAAGAAGAAAGGAAGAGGTAACGTCGATTTTAAGAAGAGTTTTAGTGGAAGAAGCGAGAACCGGACGGAAGAAGAAAACGAAGAAGCAGAAGAAAAAGAAGAAAAGAAAGACTAATTAAAAAAAAAGAGGCAAAAGGGATAAGTAAGCGGTCGAGGGCGACTACTAATAAGGGAGGGTAGTAGTGTTACAGCAGCAGAAAGGGGTAGGACTAAGTAATAGGGTAGACCCTTGGAATTTCGGCTCGGCCCTTCTGGACCGAGCCGGGCCTTGGCGTGCCCACCCCTAAAGCCCTTACCTACTACTGTATAGATTCCTTTCCCTCCTTAGTTCGAGATATAGTTATTAAAACAGCCGTATTAAATTATATCTGCGTGCTTAGATCACTTAACAGTAGGCTATCCTTAGGTCCTGCAGTTATACTGCTAGAGTACCTCTATGCTCCTAACAGACCTCCCTACTAGTTATTCTATAATAATTACCTCCCCTCCGTAAGGCAGATGTCCCTAGCTGCCTACTAGGAGTCCCTCTTCCTTTAACTTACTTCCTAGTAGACCGGCCAAAAGGCCGTAACGCGGCTTTGCAGCTCGATACGCATAACAATTAACGATAAACTAGTAGATCCGCTCGAAGATCCGCGGAAACTAGTAGACTGTTCTTACAGCCTCTATCGTCTTCTTCGTACTAGCGTAGCCAACATGCTTAGAACTATAGACTAGCTAGATAACCTCTGTAATTAGTTCTTCTGGAACTATCAGCTTCCCTAAACCAGTTTTGCCGAGCTTCTATTGCTAGATAAGCTGCTCTACTTCTTTGTAGAGCGTCTCTTCCTTAGTAGCCGGCTCTACTATGCAGATCCCTACTTCTTTTAACAATTCGGCGACTACTATCCGCTCGGTTAACACCTTCTGAAACATGTTCGGGTCTTCTTTTGCGTAGCTGGTCTTTCCCTCTCTTCTTGTTAGCGCGTTAGCCTTTCTGTTTTAAGCTCTAGGTCGATAAGTAATCTTAAAGTCGAATCCGGATAAGTAGGCGGCCTACCGAGCCTGGCGGTGTAAGATCTTCTACGTCTTTATAAAGTAGGTTAACGACTAATAGTCTGTAAGGACCTGGACCGTACTCTTTCTAGCTATAAGCTCTGGCTTCTACTTCTCGAAAGCTTAGATAATAGCTAACAGTTCCTTATTATAGATAGTATAGTTCTGCTTAGCCTTGTTTATAGACTTGCTAAAGAAGGCTACCAGATAGAGTGTCTCGCCATCGTTATTATATTAAGAAAAGACTCCTGCTGTTACTATGTTAGAAGCGTCCGTTTCTAGGTAGATCGTCTTTTCCGGTCGGAAGTGTGCCAGCACTAGTGCCGAGGCTACTGCGCCTTTTAGCTAGTTAAAGGCTTCTGTGCACGTCTTGTTCTATAAGCCGGCTGTCTCCTTCTTTAATGCCTTATTTAGGGGTCTTGCTATCTTGCTAAAGTCCTTAATAAATTGGCGATAGTAACTATAGAAACCGAGGAAAGCTCTAATCTAGGTAGTGTTTCCGGACTTCGGCTGCTTCTATTCTACTACAACAGCGACCTTTAAGGGGTCTATCCGGATTCCTTCTCTTCTGACAATAATACCGAGATATTTGACTTCGGTCTAATAGAACTCGCTCTTCTTCGTATCCGCGTTCAAACCGACCTCTCGGAGCCTAGTTAATACTTGCGCGATGTAGTCTGTGTGCTGTTCTCTCGTTCTATCGGTATAGATAAGAATGTCGTCTAGGTAAATAGACACAAACCGTTCTAGCATGTCTATAACGGTATAGTTTATAAAGCGTTGCTATACAGCTAGCGTATTGGTAAGGCCGAAAGGCATAACTAGCTACTTAAAGTTGCCTATACGCGTAGCGAATGTCGTAAGATCTTCTGTCTGTCCCTCTTCGTTCCTTAGTTAATAGAACGCTTAGCAAATGTCTAGCTTGCTAAACTACTTAGCTTTCGCTACCTGTTGTATAGTCTTATCGATTAGCGGCAGTAGGTATACGTCTCTCTTAGTAACCTTATTAAGGCCTCTATAGTCTATGCACAGTTAGAGACTACCTCCGGTTTTCCCTACAAAAAGGATCGGTAACGCGTATTTAGCGGAGCTTGGCGTAATAAACTTCTTCGCTAAGTTTTCTTAAACAAATACTTCTACTTAGTCTAGCTTAGTCGGAGATAATCGTCTTAGAGGTTCGGTCCTCGGCAGTGCGGCTCCTTCTTTCAATTAGATCTTGTTGTTATATTCTAGTCGGTAGAGCAGCAGGAGGTTGGAATCGGCTTTTAAGAATACGTTAGCGTAGCTGTAGAGTTCTTTTGGTAACACCTCTAGCGGGTTTACTTCTTCTTCTGCTATTATCTTTCGGTAATCTTCGATATCTTTTATTAAGATAGCGTAGATCTTATTCTCCAGCGACTTTGCAAGAGTCGTTAGGGCTTCTGAGCTTATTATTCTAACGGTAGCTATGGGATCGGAACGGTCGGCCGGAACTACATTAGCAGCTGTAACGTTCGGTTTTGCAGCGACGACAGTGACCGATTCGACGGCGGCAGTGCCGTTCTGCTAGGTTTTGAACCTAAGTGTACCTTTATCTATATTAATAACGGCTTTCTAGTTCTTTATCTATTTCTGCCCTTTAATAATGTTAAACCGTCCGATGTCTATAATTCGGAACGTTGCTTCTGTAGTGCGACTAGCTAGGGTAGTCTTTAACAGGATATAATGCGTAACGCTCTCTGTATCTTGTCCGTTATACACCGAAATTTGCGTCGGCGACGCTAGCTCTCCTAGATAGCTATATCCCTTTGTCAGGTTCTAAACCAGTCGATAGTGGATCGCTGCGCTGATAAGTGCTCCTGTGTCGATAAAGGCTTTTAATTAAAGGGGGCAGTGTAAGCTCTTAAGCGGGTAGACGGTAGTTAGAAGGATAATAGCGGTCTCTGTATTCACTTCTACTGCTGCCGAGAGCGGATTGTTATAGCTGTTAACGCTTCCTTCCTCTTCTGGCGTCGTAGTTCGTAATAGTGCCCTCTCTTTCGTGCTAGTTAGAGGGCCTATCCTTCTAGCTAGTGTTTTCCTAAAATTCTTAGCGGCACCCTACTGTCTACGCTATCGGTGTCGTTTGGCGCCGGCTCTATAGCTTAGATAGTCTTCCTTGGCAGCGGCGGCTTCGTAGCATAGTATTCCTGCTTCTGCTAAGTCGTCGCTTGGCATCTAGTAGCGATATAACTAGGCTTTCTGTACATGTAGCAAGTAGGGACGAACGGCAAACGCAGTGAATAAGATAGCTGCTAGGGGCCTCGTCGGAAAGGAGCAGAGGGTCGCGTTGTCGGCGCCTATAACGACTTCTAAATCGGTTCGCATGCTGCCAATTTTCTATACGCGTTTAAGTTTCTAGCAGTAACTCCCGCCTAGTGTACGAAGCTTTTAAGGTCTTTGTCTTCTACCAAAGCTATAGCTCCTGCTAGTTCAGGGTTCAACTTCTGCCTTAGTAAGTGTAACTGTTCCTCCTTAGACACTTTGGCTCTAATAGAGTATTTTCCAAACAGTCTATAAAATCCCTTAAACGTTAGCCGGTTTTGGTTAATCTTGTCTAGTTGCTCGCAGGCCGTCTTCTTGCAGAAAGAGTCTCCGAAGCGTTGGTCCAGGGCTTTAATAGCTTCGTCGGCGGTTACATCTTCTAGGTCTGCTACTAGCGAGAACCCTTTACCTTCTAGTTACGCCTCTAGATAGGCCAGTCTGTCTTCTTCGCTGCTTGCTGCGTAATCGCGGCTTATCTTGTTCCTTATCTTCGTCTTAAAGACTTCCTAGGCCTTAGGGCCTCTACCCTTAAAGGCCGGTAGATTAGGTAGTAACGTTATCGAAGTGCTACCTTAACTGTAGGCAGCAGGTAAGGCAGTTTCCGCTTAGTCTTCTTATAGTAGCGGCAGTGCCGACGACGTCGCTGCTGCTATGTTAGCTAACTAAGCCCTTAGCATTTTTAGTTGCGCTAGTAGTGTCGCTGCTTAATTCTCTAACACCTCGATAGTAGTCTCTGCCGATTCCCTCTTAGCTATTACTGCCTCTATCTCCTCTCTTAGCTGCTTGTTCTCTTCTATTTTCTTGTAAAACGTCTTCTTGATAAAGATAATAGTATCGTACACCTTTCTAGACCCGTGTTCCGCTAGGTGTTCCTCGAGTTTGTCGGGCGTGCAGGCGTACAGCTCCTTATAGCCGGCTATGCCCTCCTTTGCTTCGTCCCTCTCTTCTTCTGTAAGACCTTCTGTAACTGTCCTATCGTCTAGGATACTAACGCGCCTGTCTTTTACTCTGTTAGTCTTTCTCCTCCCGCTGCAGCCGGTAACGCCGCTCTCTCTCGTTAAGAAGCCCTCTATAGCTTTCTTACTGTGCTAATTAGTTTGGTTTGTAGTTTGCGCGTACGTTATTCAAGTAGCCGGATAGCTTATCGGGCCCTTTCGCGCAGCGCGGTAGTAGTGTAGATAATAAGTTCGAGATATAATAATCCGAGCGCGCAGATATAATTTAATACAGCTGTTTTAATAACTATATCTCGAACTAAGGAGGGAAAGGAATCTATGTAGTGGTAGGTAAGGGCTTTAGGGATAGCGTACCAAGGCCCGGCTCCGTCCAGAAGGGCCGAGCCGAAATTCCAAGAGTCTACCCTATTACTTAGTCCTACCCCTTTCTGCCGCTGTAACAAGCAGCGTTACAGGCTGCAACAGAAGTAGAAGAAAGACTAATAGGACGAAAGATTGGCGCACTAGCATTATAGATAATAGGACAGTTATCGAAGGTCTTGTAGTAGAAGAGACCAATAAGGTAAAAGAGCGAATAGCTAACTATAAGGAGCTGTACGCCTGTACGTCTAACAAGCTCGAAGAGCATATAACACAACACAGAGTCGAGAAAGTCTAAATGCTATAACCTTTATTAAGAAGCTGTTCTATAAGAAGTTAGAAGAGAATAGATAGCTAAAAGAGGAAGTAGAAGCGATAGCTGTAGAGAGGGCATCTGCAGAAACCACTATCGAAGTGCTCGATGTAAGGGCTTAAGAATCTTGGTTTAGAAACTTAAGGTTAGGTATCTATATAAAAGAACTGATAGGCAGTTCCTTCGTCGTCTGCTGCTGTACAATTTGTACCTACAAAGCCAAGCCAGCAATTTCCCTCTATATAGGGGTGCAAGGTTTATACTCTGTACAGAGAATCGGGAGTTCTCCTTTTGTATAGTAGTGCAGAGTTTTCCCTCCGTTTAGAGGGGCGGCAATTCCCCTCTATATAGGGCTATAGGATTCTCTCTCTGTACAGGAGTAGTGTCGTATCGGTAATTCCGTATAGAGGGTAGGGTCGTGCTGGCGCCGCTAAGTCGCAGTCTTTAGGGCAGCGGCTGGCTTAGGTCTAGGACCTGGGCTAGGCAGCGCCCCCTAACAATACCCCCCTCCCTTCTCGTTGTGCTTCTTCCGTACGACAGCGAGTCGTATACCCTTAGCTGTTCCTCTAGCAGGTAGCGCTTTCCTGTCTTTGCCTAGGCACTTGCCTGTCGACCTCCCTCTCTGCTAGTCCAACCTTGGACTTGTCCTCCTAGATCTGCAGGCAGGGAAGGTAGGTAGTACTAGATCGCTTCTACCTAAACTTAACCGATTCCGTCTGCTAATTTAACGATGCCGAGGCTAAGGCGGAGGAGGCCTGCGAGCGGTTATAAAGGTACAGGAGGTGCTTGGTCCTGTCTGTTCGTTCCCCTCCTAACCTCTAGCCCTTAGCTATGCACTCCGCGTCCTAACTGTACAGTCTAGCGCTACTGGGTTATTTGGCTCTGTCCCTGTCCCTTAGTTATCGTCTAGAGTTTACTCCTAGGTAGATGTTCCTGCCTCCGTCCGATCGTCTAGTAGGCCGTCGCTTATACAGGCCCTAGGTCGTAGTTACCTCGTTTGTCCTCCCTTATACAGTTGTAGCAGCTGCCCTAGTTGTTATTACCCTATAAGGCAGGCAGCTACTACCCTGTATATAAACCCTTTCCCCTTTCTCTCTCTCTCTTCTTCTCTTTCTCCTTTATTCCCTATCTGCTACCTATCCGCCTAGCCGTTAGCTACTACTACTATTACTACTATTACTACTACTACTACTTACTACTACTAACTACTACTAGCTACTATCGTTATGCTACCTATCCCGTCCGGCCGTTCCCGCTATGTTTCTCTCGTAGCTGCTAGCTCTTCTTCTGCCTGTCCAGCTGGTGTCCCCTCCTATTTTTATCTCTAATAATAGAGTGCTTGGCTTAACTAGCAGCTTCGCTTCTGGTTCGTAGAGGTCCCCGCCTTCCGTACGGTTTAAGCTAACGTCTTAGGTGCTACATCAACTAGCAGCAGGGTGTTGTTAAGCTACCCTTTTGCTTCCTCTGGTGCTAGGGCCTCTGCTAGCTAGGAGGTGATTAAGATTTCGGGTATAGAGTTGGCTGTCTTGGTCCTAGGGGTAGTGGCCAGTAGGGTACCTTAAGGTAGTATATAAAAGCTTTCGGACGATGTTGCTCTTGTTCCCTTCCTACTTCTAGTCCTATTCCTACCTATCTCCTAGCTGTCCCTTTCCTCCTGCCCCCTTCTATATAGTGTAGTATAGTGTAGTGTCGGTAGGATCCTGTAGTGTCCTACGTCTCGATTTTCGATCCTTAACAACCTAAGTCGCTAGTAGCTGCCCTGTACTTAGGGTAGATCGTACCCCTTTTTGCCGTACAGCGTAGTGTTACTATAACTGGGCAGGGGGATAGTTCTCCTCCTACCTGTCTAGTGCAGTTATGTCCTGTAGGGCCTCGTACAGTTCCTATATAGGTTCTGCCTATCCTCTCTACTTAACTAGGTACTCTACTCTCTTCTTCTTCCTTCGGCTCTTAAGGATTCCTTCTACCTCGTACTCTTCCTGGCCCTTAGTTATAATTGCTAGTAGGTACGCGTCGTCTGTCGTCTAGTGCGGCAGGGGGTCTGTGTTCGCTGGCTGTACGAGGTCTATATAGAAGACTAGGTAGATCCCTAGGGCAGTGTTAAGTCGTATAGCGTATATCCCTACCGGTCGGACTACTGTAAACTTCCAGTTCTTCCAATCCAGCTTCTTGCTTAGCTGGTCCGTACAGATGTTGCACTAGTTTAGCTAGACCTTATCCCCTGCCTTGTACCTTAGTGTAGCTTGCTGTCCCTTGTTAGCCTGCTCTTCCGCATTCTGTTAAGCTATAGCTAGACTCGCCTTCGCCTATTAATAGGCGTTCGTAATTGTCTGTACGATAGCCTCTCCCTACTAAATTAGGGATCGTATAGGGTGCGGGGTAACACTACTTAGGGTTAGTAGGAGCAGGGAGTAGTCGTATCTATCGGCTATAAAGAAGGGGGACAATCCGGTAGCATTAGCCGTACGGCTGTTAATAGCTAGCTCTGCTATAGGAAGAAGGCGGTTCCAGTTTGTCTAGTTATAGTCGACGTAAGCTTAGAGGTACGCTTCTAACGTCGAATTGACCCTCTCTGTCGCACCGTCTGTCTACAGGTGCTATGCGGTTAACAGGCAACGTTCTACATTTAGCAACTGGCAGACCCTTGCCTAGAGCTGGCTCGTAAACTGCGTACCCTAGTTAGACATAATTAACCTAGGGAACCTGTGCTTGCTGAACGTCGTCTATATAAAGGCCTAGGCGGTGTCCTTAGCTGTAATAGAGTCCATTCCCTCTAGTATTACCCCCTTCGTTAGCTTGTCTGTTACTACTATAATGTTCCTCCGTCTATCGCTCTTAGGAGGTCTGTAATAAAGTCCACTGTTAGGTCTTGCTAAGGCCGGTCTGGGATCGGTAGGGGTTTTAGCAGCCTATGCTTTAGTTTACGCCAGGGCTTCGTCTGTCTGTATACATTGCAGTTCTGTACGAACCTGCGGATATCCTTTGCTATCGCCGGCTAGTAGTAGTCCCTAGCAACAATGCTATACGTCTCTTTGCGCCCTAGGTGCCCGGTAGCTATGGAATTATGCGCCCGTTGTATTAAGCTTATATAGAGCTTCTCGTCTACCGGGACCCAAATCCGATTTCTAAACTTTAGGTTGTTCTCCTCGTCTACTAAGCACTCTGCTGCCGACACCTTAAGATAGAGCTTAGCTAGGAGCTTCCGCTGTCCTACTTGGATCGCTGTACAGGCCCCTTAGTATACCTCGTCCTTTTCTACTGCCTCTTCCTATGCCTGTAGTTGGGGTTCCTATATGTATGTCGCTGCTAGGCGGGTAGTCTCCTCGCCTAGCTCCTCCTTAAACATCTAGAATTTTTATAACTTTAGCCGATCGTCCTCGTACGTCGTTAGCATGTCCTAGTCCTGTCTAGATAGCGCATTAGCCCTGCTGTTGTCCTTACCCTTGCGATACTAGAGTCTTATATTAAAGCGGCTTAGGTACATTGCCTATCGTACGTGCCTCTTAGACAGCTTCCAGGGCTGCGTAAAGTTATCTAGGTTCTTGTAGTTAGTTAGGGCGAGGAACTTAGGAACCGAGCGGAGGTTACTATCCTATACTTCGCAATACTGTACGACTGCTAGCAACTCCTTGTCGTAGATAGGGTAGTTACACTTAGCTAGGGAGTTCTTCTTAGAGAAGTAGGCGTATAGGTGCAGAAGTCCGTCCGAGCCTACCTGTAACAAGATGCCTCCTATGTAGTACCCTAAGGAGTCGGTTTCCAGTATCGTCGTACGTTCCGGGTCGAAGGCAGCAAGTGTTAGTCCTGTAGTAAAGAGCTCATTAAGCTTGTTAAAGCTCTTATTATACTCGTCTATCTACTTTAACTGCTTGTCCTTGTATGTCAGCTCGACTAGGGGGCGTACGATCTTCGAGTAGTTCTGTATAAACTGGCAGTAGAAGTTGGCAAACCTAAGAAATTCCTATACGCTCTTAACGCTCGTAGGCGGCTTCTATTGCTTAATAGCATCGATCTTTTTCCTATCTATGCTAATGCCTTTCCCTGCCTTAATAATAAACCCTAGGTATTTCGTACGTTGTACACCGAATTTATATTTGTTAATGTTAAGGTATAAGCCAGCCTGCTGCAGTCGATCTAGTACCTTTTTAACGTCCTGTACGTAATCTGCATAGGTGCCGTCCGTAAAAACCAGTGTGTCGTCGAGGTACGCCGAGCAGATGTCGTCTAGTAACCCTTGTAAGGACTTGTTAATATACCTTTGGAAGGTTGCCGGTGCGTTAGCAAGGCTAAAGGGGGTAACAAGCTACTCAAAAAGACTATATCTCGTACAGAAGGCAGTTATCTATTTACAGCCTTTCTTAATCTGTATCTTGTAGAAAGCCGAGACTTTGTTAAGCTTAGTAAACTACTTTGCCTTGCTAATCCGTCTAAGAGTCTCCTTAATAAGGGGTAGGGAATACCGATCCTTCTTAGTAATCGCGTTGATGCCTCTATAATCTATGCAGAAACGCAAGCCGGCCTTCCCCTCCTTATAGACAAACAGCACTAGGGCTCCTACGGACGAGGTACTTGCCTAAATAAAACCTTTAGCAAGCAGGTCATCCAGTGTCTTGCGTAGTACTAGGAGTTCTCTAGAGGACATTCCGTAAAGCAGGCTGTACGGTACCTTAGGCAGACTCCTATCCGGACAGGGCTCTAGCTAGATGTCGTAGTTAATCTCTTCTCCCCGGTGTAGTAGCAGTTTTAAGGCCGACTTTGGCTCGAAGAGGTCTAGGTATCCTGCGTATTCCCTTAGGAGCTTCGTATAGGGGTCCGTTACTTTCTTAGGCACTAATGCCTTCTTAATGTCTGCAGTCGCAGTGTTGATTTCGGCCTTAGCATTGTTACCCTGCAGAGCCCTCCCTTGGTCTCGGAGCCTCTGCTTCGTCGCTGCCAGGTACAGCCGTCCTCGTCTAACGTCTAGCTTGCCCTGCTAGCGTTCTATCTATAGCTTTCCTAATATTAGGTTATACCCCAACTTGTCCTGTACGACATAGAGGTATAAGTCCTGCTTATAGTGTCCCTGTATCTCTATCGTTACTTTCACTATATAGGTAATGTCCGGTCCTTGCCTAGTAATGCCCAACATGTATACAGGTACAGTAGGGGTCGTCTTAATATAGTGTCTCTGTATAAAGTCTTCGCTAATTACTCTGTACACCAAACATCCTGTGTTAATTAATGTCCGCGTCGTTGCGGACCCGTTCAGCGTAGGCCGTACGATAAACGGCGTAGTCGTTATATAGTTGCTCTTAAAAGATAGCTAAGTAGTGCTTTGATTTAGCAATCTATCTCGTATACGCCTCCAGCAGAGCCTTCGCTTAGAGGCTATTCTTTTCCTAACTCGTCGTCGTCTAAGTAGGACTCCTAATCCTCTTGTTAGGGCGCTATAGTTGCTACCCTTACAGTGGTCGGCCGTCCCCTAGGTCTTTCTGCTACCAACAGCCTGCAATTCTGTACAGTATAGCCTATCTTGCTACATCTATAGCAGCTCCCTTCTGCTCGCCTCTTATTAAGGGTAGCTATGTCTACCTATTGTGCCCTTTTAGTAGCGGCCCTTAGCTGTATAGTGACGGCTGCCCCTACCCTCGTCGTCGTCAGTTCCTAGTCTATAGCGTCCGTCTGCTGCTAGAGGGGTTGTCGTATCTTATAAGCGCAGCTTATTTGTCCGAGCCTGCGCTGCTAGTCGTCGACTATCCTAAGAAGATTACAGAATTCCTCGTATGTAGCTAGTCGCATTACGCCTACTAGTCCTGTTATAATCTCCTTAGAGAGGCCTACTTCTAAGGAGGTGATTTTATCCTGTCCTCCTATTAGAGACCTCCTGCCTCTGCTAGAGTCTGGTCGAATTCTGCGAGGAACTCTTGTACAGTCTTGCGTCCTTGCTTTATCGTATTGACCTGTAGGAGTGCTCGGCTCTCGCAGTCTAGATCCTTGTAGCTCTTGTTAAGAGCTGCCTAGAGCATCGTTGTCGTAGCTATTGCTAGGTTGGCAATAGCCGTCTTGTAGTACGGCAGAATCCGTGCTGCTACCCTGCCCTTTAACCTACTAAAGAGGTACACTACCTTGTCTAGCTTAGTTGGGTATGCTTCTAAGTCGACTAGAAGCTTAGAGCGTATCTGGGCAGCCTAGGAGGGGTACTCGGCCGGAGCCTTACTATCGTAGGTAGTGACGTTAGGGAGTTTGCTCCTGGAGGCTGGGGTGTAGGCTATCGTGTTCGTCGTCGTCGTCGTAGGGGTCGGATCGCAATCGGACGCCCTAAGCTGTCGTAGCTCCTGTTCCCGTTGGGAAATTATCGTAGCCTAGTAGCTTACTTGCTGTTCGAGCTAGGCCTTTTGTGCTAATAGCTCCTCGTACGCGCGGTGCATCTGTCCCTGCATAGCCGTAGGTTCTATAGAGATGTCGCTGTCTATCTTCGTTGTATTACTGCAGTTACCGACAGTAAGATCAGTTCCTAATATAAGGGCTTAAGAATCTTAGTTTAGAAACTTAAGGTTGGGTATTTATATAAAGGAACTAATAGGCAGTTCCTTCGTCGTCTGCTGCTGTACAATTTGTACCTACGAAGCTAAGCTAGAAATTTCCCCCTATGCAGGGGTGCAAGGTTTACACTCTATATAGAGGATCGGGAGTTCTCCTTCTATACAGTAGTACAGAGTTTTCCCTCCGTTTAGAGGGGCGGCAGTTCCCCTCTGTGCAGGGCTATAGGGTTCTCCCTCTATACAGGAGTGGGGTCGTGTTAGTAATTCCGTACAGAGGGTAGGGTCGTGCTAGCGCCGCTAAGTCGCAGTCCTTAGGGCAGCGGCTGGCTCAGGTCCAGGACCTGGGCTGGGCAGCGCCCCCTAACACTCGAGAATTAGGCGGCAGTACGACTAGCTTAACTAAATAGGCTAAGGGCTTAGTTAGCTAGTATAGCAGAGTCAACGTCGTCGCTAGCGCTGCTGCTGCCGCTACAAGCAAGTTACACTAATTAGACCTCTCCGGCTACCTACAGTTAAGGTAGCATTTCGATAGCGTTATTACCTAACCTACAGGTCTTTAGCAGAGGCAATCTAGAGATATAGGAAGTTTTTAAGAAGAAGATAATAAACAAGATAAACTACGATTGTACTACTAACAGTAAAGACGACAAGTTAGTATACCTGCAATCGCAGCTAGACGGTATAGCGTTTACCTTAGTGGCGGACCTAGAAAAAGCTACTGCCACTAAGGCTATAGAAGCCTTAGACCAACGTTTCGCTAACTACTTCCGTAAACAGACGGCTCGTAAACAACTCAATAAAGTCAGCTAGCACCGGTTGTTATTCGAAGAATTCTATAGACAGTTCCGGAAGTACGCAATTCGAGCTAAGGTGCCTAAGAGCAAACAACTGTACCTACTAAGAAAGAAATTAAGGCCTAAACTAGCTAACGCTCTAGTCTCTGTACAGATTAGAGATCTTTAAGCCTTCGTAGAGTAAGCGAGAGTTACTGCTAGAAATATAAACGAATATAGAAGACTAGCAACCTAAGAACTGGGTTAGCGACTGCTGTTTACGCTATTAACCCGGACTCCTTACTCTTTTTGAAAAGGCCCCTAGCAACTATTCTATCTACTGCGTTCGACATTCGTCCCTACTTGTTACATAAATAGAAAGCCTAGCTATATCGCTACTATATGCTAAGCAACCGCTTAGCAGAAGTGAGAGTATTAAGCTACGAGACTAACGCTGCCGCCGCTGCCGAGGAAGAGCGTCTACGCAATAGAATTAGCACCAAACGACACTGATAGTATAGACAGCAGAGTGCTATTAAGAATCCTAAGAAAAAGCTAGCTAGACAGATAGGCCCCCTACCTAGCATAAATAATATGGTACTACTACGCCCTATACAGCCGGAAGAAGAAGAAGAAAGTATTAACAGCTGCAACGACCCGCTTTCGGCTATAGTAGAAGCAAATACAGAGACCGCTATTATCCTTCTAATTACTGTACACCCTCTTAAGAGCTCGAGGCACTAGCCCCTTTAGCTAAAAGCTTTTATCGATATAGGAGCCCTTATCGGCGTAGCAATTTATTATTGACTAGTGCAGCGTTACAGCAGCAGAAAGGGGTGGAACTAAGTAATAGGGTAGACCCTTGGAATTTCGGCTCGGCCCTTCTGGACCGAGCCGGGCCTTGGCACACTACCCCTAAAACCCTTACCTACTGCTATATAGATTCCTTTCCCTCTTCAGTTTAAGATATAGTTATTAAAGCAGCCGTATTGAATTATATCTGCGCGCTCGGATTATTATATCTCAAACTTATTATCTACACTACTACCGCGCTGTGCGAAAGGGCCCGTTAAGCTATCCGGCTACCTAAATAACGTACGCGTACCTTACAACTACAACCAACCCAATTAGCACTATAAGAAGGCTATAGAGAGTGATCCGAGTGCGTAGATATAATTTAATACAGCTGTTTTAATAACTATATCTCGAACTAAGGAGGGAAAGGAATCTATATAGTAGTAGATAAGGGCTTTAGGGGTAGTATGCTAAGGCCCGGCTTGGTCCAGAAGGGCCGAGCCGAAATTCCAAGGGTCTAACCTATTACTTAGTTCTACCCCTTTCTGCTGCTATAACACTACCCTACTCCCTTATTAGCGGTCGCCCTTAACCGCTTACTTATCCCTTCTGCCCCTTTGTCTTATTCCGGCCAATTAGATCCCCTCCTTCTTCTATCTATTTGTCTTCTTTGCCTCTTTTTCTTCTTCTATTGCTTGTCTTTCTTTTCTTTTTTTTTCACTTCTTTGTCTTCTTTTTCTGTCCAGTTCGCGGCTTCTTCTACGAAAATTCTTCTTAAAATCGACGTTACCTCTTCTTTTCTTCTATCTTGAAAGCATCGTCCTTTTGTTATCTTATTCTTTTCTTACATCGTCGCTATCTAAAGTCGTTCGCTTGGCGTCTATCTGATCGGAGCTATCTAATCTAAGCCGACAGTGTTACAGCGGCAGAAAGGGGTAGGACAGATTAATAGGGTGGACCCTGGATTTCGGCTCTGTAAGGGGCCCAAGGATCTTGGTTTAGAAGCTTGAGGTTGGGTATCTACATAAAGGAACTAATAGGCAGTTCCTTCGTCGTCTGCTCCGTACGATTTGTACCTACGAGGCCAAGCTAGCAATTTCCCCTTTGTGCTAGGGTGCAAGGTTTACCCTCTGTATAGAGGGTCGGGGGTTACCTCCTCTGTATAGTGGTGCAGGGTTTCCCCCCTCTAATCTAAGGGGCGGTAGCTCCCCTTTGTGCAGGACCGTAGTGTTCTCCCTCCGTATAGGAGTGGGGCCCTGTCGGTGGCTCTGTACGAAGGGTAGGGTCGTGCTAGCGCTGCTAAGTCGCAATCCTTAGGGCGACGGTCGGCTTAGGTCGGGTTTAGGACCTAAGCTAGGCGGCGCCCCCTAACAATACCCCCCCCCTTTCCCTTTCTTATAGTGCTACTTCCGTACAGCGCCGTGCTTAAACTACCTAGCTCCCACTGTTCCTTTAGCAGGTCGTAGCTTCCTATTTCGTTCGGTCGTCCAGGTCGTCGTCCCTCGTCGCTTCCCCTAGGTCGTAGTTGCCTCTTGCTATTTTACCTGTCTGTAGTAGCTGCCCTGCTTGCTATTCCTACTATAGCAGGCAGGCAGCCTAAGCCTTCTCCCTTCTCTTCCCTTCCCCTTTCTCTTCTCCCTGTATACCGTCCACTGTCTACCGTCTACCGTCTACTACTAACTACTACTAGCTACTAACCACTACTAGCTACTATGTCGTCCGCCCCGTCCGGTAGTGCCCTTGTAGTTGCTGGCCCCGCCTCCCCCCCTCGTCTGGCTGGGGTCTCCCCCTACTTTAAACTCGTGCAGTAGGGCCCTTAACTTAACTAGTAGCTACACTTCCAGTTCGTACAGTCTCGTCTTCTGTACAGTCTAAGCTAATATCTTAGGTGCTACACTCGCGAGCAGCAGGACGCGGCCGGGCTCCCCTTCTACGCCTTCTAGTGTAACTCCGCCTAGGTTATACTAGAGCAGGTGGCTATAGCCTGCCCGTCGTACGTTAACGCCCTCCTTATCGCTACCTAGGGCCAGCTCTGCGCCCCCTGCCCCAACTCCCCCTAGCCCTTACTTAGCCTATACCGCCTCCTAGGTTTCTGGGCTGGGGTGTGTGCCTCGTGTAAGTGGAAGGATAGCTCCTTCTACTGCCCCTTCTGCTGTCTAGGGGAGGCACATAGGGGTAAGGGGGTGCCTCTGCTTCCTGGGGCTAGCCCTAGTAGGGGTGGGGGCCTAGCCGGGCCCGAGGTAGTGGAGCTCTTAGATAATAAGTAGGTGGTTCTGGTCCCTGGGGGGGGGGTGATAGCTAGTAGGCCACCCCCCCCCCCCTAGATAGTGTGAGAAATTTCGGACGGTGTTCTCTTAGCTTATCTTATTTCCACTCCCCCTCCTATTTGTCCCTTGGCTGTTCCTTTCTTCTAGCCGTTATCCTATACAGTGTTGTACGATGTCGTGTTAGCAGGGCCCTGTAGTGCCCTATGTCGTAGTACTCGATCCTTGGACAACTTAGGTCTGCCTATAGCTGCCCTGTTCTTAAGGTAGATCGTGCCTCCTTCCGCTGTACAGCGCAGTGTTACTGTAACTAGGCCGGAGGGTGATTCTCCTCCTATCTGTCCAGTGCGGTTGTGTCTTGTAGAGCCTCGTACGGTTCCTACGTAGGCTCCGCCTATCCTCTCTATTTTACTAAGTACTCTGCCTTCCTCCGCTTCCTCCGACTCTTAAGGATCCCCTCTACCTTATACTCTTCTTAGCCCTTAGTTATAATTGCAGGTAGGCGCGCATCGTCAGTCGTCTAATGCGGCAGGGGGTCCGTGCTCGCCGGTCGTACGAGGTCTACGTAGAAGACTGGATAGATCCCTAGGGGAGTGTTTAGTCGTACGGCGTATGTCCCTACTGGCCGGATTACTGTAAACTTCCTGTTCTTCCAATCTAACTTCTTGCTTAGCCGGTCCGTCCGGATGTTTCGCTAGTTTAACTAGACCTTATCCCCTGCCTCGTACCTTGGTGCAGCCTGTCGTCCCTTGTTAGCCTGCTCTTCCGCGTTCTGCTAGGCTATAGCTAGGCTCGCCTTTGCCTATTGGTAGGCGTTCGTAACCGTCCGTACGATGGCCTCTCCTTGCTAGATTGGGGACCGTACGGGGCGCGGGGTGTTGCTACCTAGGGTCAGTAGGAGCAGGGAATAGTCGTATCTATAGGTCGTAAAGAAGGGGGACAGTCCTGTAGCATCGGCCGTATAGCTGTTAATAGCTAGCTCCGCTATTGGGAGAAGGCGATTCTAGTTCGTCTAGTTATAGTCGACGTACGCTCGGAGGTACGCTTCTAAGGTTAAATTGGCCCTCTCCGTCGCCCCGTCTGTCTGCAGGTGCTATGCGGTGGACAGGCGACGCTCTACCTTTAGCAACTGGCAGATCCGTGCCCAGAGCTAGCTCGTAAACTGTGTCCCCCGGTCTAATATAATTAACCTAGGGAAACCGTGCTTAGTGAACGTCGTCCGGATAAAGGCCTAGGCGGTATCTTTAGCTGTAATGGAGTCCATCCCCTCTAGTATTACCCCCTTCGTTAGCTTGTCCGTAACTACTATAATGTTTCGCCGTCCGTCGCTCTTAGGGAGGTTAGTAATAAAGTCTACGGTCAGATCTTGCCAGGGTCGGTCCGGTATCGGCAGGGGCTTCAGCAGCCTATGCTTTAGCTCGCGCTAGGGCTTCGTCCGTCTATATATATCGCAGTTCTGTACGAACCTGCGAATGTCCTTCGCTATCGCTGGCTAGTAGTAGTCCCAGGCGATAATGCTGTACGTCTCCTCGCGCCCTAGGTGCCCGGTAGCTATAGAGTTATATGCTTGTTGTATTAAGCCCGTACAGAGCTTCTCGTCCGCCGGGACCTATATCCGATTTCTGAACTTCAGGTTGTTCTCCTCGTCTACTAAACACTCGGCTGCCGACACCTTTAGGTAGAGCTCGGCTAGGAGCTTCCGTTGCCCTCCCTAGATCGCCGTACGGGCCCCTTAGTATACCTCGTCCTTTTCCACTGCCCCTTCCTATGCTTGCAGTTAGGGTTCCTATAGGTGTATCGCCGCTAGGCGGATAGTCTCCCTGCCTGGCTCCCCCTTAAACATCTGGAATGTCTGCGACTTTAGCCGGTCGTCCTCGTACGTCGTTAGCATGTCCTGTTCTCGTCTAGACAGTGCGTCGGCCCTACTGTTGTCCTTACCCTTGCGGTACTGGAGTCTTATATTAAACTGGCTTAGGTACATTGCCTATCGTACGTGCCTCTCGGACAGCTTCTGGGGTTAAGTGAAGTATTCTAGGTTCTTGTAGTCCGTTAGGGCGAGGAACTCGGGCACTAAGCGGAGTTCCCTATCCTAGGCTTCGCAACACCGTACGACTGCTAGCAACTCTTTGTCGTAGATAGGGTAGTTACACTTAGCTAGGGAGTTCTTCTTAGAGAAGTACGCACATAGATATAGGAGTCCGTCCGAGCCTACCTATAACAGGATACCCCTAATGCAGTACCCCGAGGAGTCGGTTTCCAGTATTGTCGTACGCTCCGGGTTAAAGGCGGCGAGCGTTGGTCCTGTGGTAAAGAGCTCCTTTAGCTTGTCGAAGCTCCTATCGCATTCGTCCGTCTATTTGAACTGCTTGTCTTTGTGCGTTAGCTTAACTAGGGGGCGTACGATCTCTAAGTAGTTCTGTATAAACTAGCAGTAGAAGTTGGCAAACCTATGGAATTCCCGTACGCCCTTGACGTTCGTAGGCGGCTTCTATAGTTTAATGGCATTAATCTTCTTCCTATCTATACTAATGCCTTTCCCTGCCTTAATAATAAAACCTAGGTATTTTATACGTTGGACACCAAATTCGCATTTGTCGATGTCGAGGTACAAGCCAGCCTGCTGCAGTCGGTCCAGCACCTTCTTAACATCCTGTACGTAGTCTGCGTAGGTGCCGTCTGTAAAAACTAGGGTGTCGTCGAGGTATGCCGAGCAGATGTCGTCTAGTAACCCTTGTAGGGACTTGTTAATGTACCTTTAGAAGGTTGCTAGTGCATTGGCAAGGCCGAAGGGGGTAACCAGCTACTTAAAAAGACCGTATCTTGTACGGAAGGCAGTTATCTATTTACAGCCTTCCTTAATCCGTATCTTGTAGAAGGCCGAGACTACGTTAAGCTTAGTAAACTACTTCGCCTTCCTAATCCGTCCGAGGGTCTCCTTAATAAGGGGTAGGGGGTACCGGTCCTTCTTGGTAATCGCGTTAATGCCTCTGTAGTCTACGCAGAAACGCAATCCAGTCTTCCCCTCCTTGTAGACAAACAGTACTAGGGCTCCCGCGGACGACGTACTGGCCTAAATGAACCCTTTAGCGAGCAGGTCGTCCAGCGTCTTGCGCAGTACTAAGAGTTCTCCAGAGGACATTCCGTACAGTAGTCCGTACGGTACCTCCGGCAGGCCCCTATCCGGACGGGGTTCTAGCTGGATGTTATAGTCAATCCCTTCCCCTCGGTGTAGCAGCAGCTTCGAGGCCGACTTTGGTTTAAAAAGGTCTAGGTACCCGACATACTCTCTTAGGAGCTTCGTACAGGGGTTTGTCGCTTCCTTAGGTGCTAATGCCTTCTCGATGTCCGCCGTTGCTGTGTTGATCTCGGCCTTAGCATTGCTACCTTGCAGGAACATCCCCTAGTCCCGGATTCTCCGCTTCGTTACTGCCAGGTACAGCCGTCCTCGTCCGATGTCTAGCTTGCCCCTCTAGCGCTCTATCTAAGGCTTCCCTAGTATTAGGTTATACCCTAACTTGTCCTATACGACATAGAGGTATAAGTCTTGCTCGTAGTGTCCCTGTACCCCTATTGTTACCTTTACTATATAGGTAATGTCCAGTCCTCGCCCGGTAATGCCCAGCATGCGTACAGGTACCGTAGGGGTCGTCTTAATCTAGTGTCTCTGTACGAAGTCTTTGCTAATCACTCTATATACCAAACATCCTGTGTTAATTAATGTCCGCGCCGTTGCGGACCTGTTCAACGTCGGCCGTACGATAAACGGCGTCGTCGTTATGTAATTGCTCTTAAAAGATAGCCAAGTAATGCTTTGATTTGGCAGTCTATCTCGCACCCGCCTCTGGCAGAGTCTTCGCTTAGAGGCTACTCTTTCCCCGACTTGTCGTCGTCCGAGTAGGACACCTGATCTTCTCGTTAGGGCGTTGCAGTTGCTACCCTTGCGGTAGTCGGCCGTCCCCTAGGTCTCTCTGCTGGCAGAAGCCCGCAATTCCGTACGGTGTGGCCCATCTTGCTACACCGGTAGCAGCTCCCTTCTGCTCGCCTCTTGTTAAGGGTGGCCGTGTCCACCTATTGCGCCTTTTTGGTAGCGGCCCTTGGCCGTACGGTAGCTGCTGCTGCCACCCTTGTCGTCGTCGGTTCCTAGTCTATAGCGTCTGTCTGTCGCTAGGGGGGTTGTCTTATCTCCTAAGCACGGCCTATCCGTCCTAGCCTGCGTTGCTAGTCGTCGACTATCCTAAGGAGGTCGCAGAATTCCTCGTACGTAGCTGGCCGCATTACACCTACTAGCCCTATTATAATCTCCTTAGAGAGGCCTACCTCTAAAGAGGTAATCTTTATCCTGTCCTCCTATTGGAGACCCCCTGCTTCTGCCAAAGTCTGGTCAAATTCCGCGAGGAATTCTTGTACGGTCTTGCGTCCTTGTTTTATCGTATTGACCTGTAGGAGTGCTCGGCTCTCGCGGTCCAGGTCCTTGTAGCTCTTGTCTAGAGCTGCCTAGAGCATCGTCGTCGTAGCTATTGCCGGGTTAGCAATGGCCGTCTCGTAGTACAGCAGAATTCGTGCTGCCGCCCTGCCCTTTAACCTCCTAAAGAGGTAGACTACCTTGTCTAGCTCGGTCGGGTATGCTCCTAAGTCGACTAGGAGCTTGGAGCGTATCTAAGCCGCCTAGGAGGGGTACTCGGCCGGAGCCTTACTATCGTATGTAGAAACGTTGGGGAGTTTGCTCTTGGGGGTCGGGGTAGGGGTTATCGTGTTCGTCGTCGTAGGGGTCGGATCGCGATCGGACGCCCTAAGCTGTCGTAGCTCCTGTTCCTGTTGGGAAATCATCGCAGCCTAGTGGCTTACTTGCTGTTCGAGCTGCCTCTTGCTTTCCAGCAGCTCCTCGTATATGCAGTGCATATGTCCCTCTATAGCTGTGGGTTCCATAGGGATGTCGCCGTCCATCTTGCTCTATTACTGCGGTCACAGATAGTGAGATCAGTTCCTAATATAAGGGGCCTAAGGATCTTAGTTTAGAAGCTTAAGGTTAGGTATCTATATAAAGGAACTGATAGGCAGTTCCTTCGTCGTCTGCTCTGTACGATTTGTACCTACGAGGCCAAGCTAGCAATTTCCCCTTTGTGCTGGGGTGCAAGGTTCACCCTTCGTACAGAGGGTCGGGGGTTACCTCCTCTATACAGTGGTGCAGGGTTTCCCCCCTCTAATCTGAGAAGCGGTAGCTCTCCTTTGTGTAGGACCGTAGTGTTCTCCCTCCGTACGGGAGTGGGGTCCTGTCGGTAGCTCTATACAGAGGGTAGGGTCCTGCTAGCGCCGCTAAGTCGCAATCCTTAGGGCGACGGTCGGCTTAGGTCGGGTTCAGGACCTAAGCCGGGCGGCGCCCCCTAACAGGCTCGGCCCCCCCTTCCGGGATTTAGGTTCTGGAACGGACCGAGCCGGGCCTTGGCACCACTACCTCTACGGAAGCCTAATACTACCACTATATAGATTCCTTTCCCTCCTTAGTTCGAGATATAGTTATTAAAAAAGCCGTATTAAATCATATCTGCATGCCCGGATTATTATATCTCGAACTCACTCTCTACACCAACCCCGCGCTGCGCGAAAGGGCCCGTCGAACCATCCGGAAACCCGAATAACGCACGCGCACCTACACATACACACTAAAACAACAACCCCTAAAGGCACTGTAAGAAGATAGAAGGCTTCTTAGCAGTAGAGAGCGGCGTAACAGGCCGCCGCGGAAAGAGAAAGACTGACAGAGCGAGTAGGCGCTCCAGTGTTATTAATAATAAGATTATTATTAGCGGTTTTACAGCGGAAGAGACCGCAGAGATTAAGGAACGAATAAGCGAATACAAGAAGATCTACGACTGCACGATCGAGGAACTGGAAGACTATGTAAACGAGAATAGGATAGTAAAGGTCTACAATAGTATAGACCTTATTGAGACGCTGTTCCACAGAACGCTGGAAGAGAACAGACAACTAAGGGAAGAAACTAAAGCGATAAGGGCCGAGAAGGAATCGGCAGAAACCATTATCGACGTGTTAGAAAACCAGGCGGCGAATCGACTAGCGCAGCTAAAGGCGCTAAAAGGTCAACTAGCTAATATAGAAGCAGCGAAGTCGTCGCCGCTACCGCAGCGAGAAACCTACGCGGAGACCGCCTTACCAGCGGCCTATAGTTAAGGTGGCACCTTAATAACATTATTGCCGGACCCGCCGGCGTTTAGAGGCAGAGACCCTAAAGACTGGGAAGCGTTTAAGAAGAAGATAAAGAATAAGATAGACCGCGACTACGCCGGAAACAGTGCCGGAGATAGATTAGCGTACCTAGAATCGCGATTGGAAGGTAAAGCTTTCTCGCTAGTAGCGGACCTAGAAGAGGCGACTGCCGAGGAAGCGATCAAAGCACTAGACTAGCGCTTTGGAGACCTATTCCGAAAGAAGACAGCCCGTAAGCAGCTGGACAAGATCAATCAGAACCGGCAGACGTTCGAAGAATTCTATAGACTATTCAGAAAATATGCGATTAGGGCCCAAGTAGCGGAATATAAGCAGCTCTACCTACTAAGGCAGAAGCTGAACCCTGAACTGGCTGCCGCTATAGCGTCGGTAGAAGACGAAGACCTTAAGAGCTTCGTGCACCGAGCGAGAGTTACTGCGAGAAACCTGAACGTATACGGAAAATCGACGATACGTAAACCGGCTTAGAAGCCGTCGCCGTCGCCGAATGGAACCAGAGCCCCCGTCCCATACCGACAACGCCCCCAGCAGCTATTTAATTCGCAGCGTTCGTCGTTTGTCCCCACCTGCTACGCGTGTAGAAAGCCCGGCTATATCGCTACGAGATGCTAAGTGATGTGACGCGGTACACTTGAGCCAAAAGGGACTGGTCAAGTAACTCGGAAGTGACTTGACCAATGTGTACCAGATATATGAACCTTGGCAAGGCATAGTAATGACACGGGCTAACCCACCCCGTATCACTACCCCCTGCGCTACAGGCTCACGACCTCGTAAGCTGCGCTTACTTACAGGCTACGTATGCGATTTGCACAGCCCCCCTATGCCGCATACGCAATCAACCCCCCCCCCCGGCAGGTCTGCACACAGCCAGCTGGACCTTTACTGGGTGTGCCTCATTCTGTACGGAGTAGTGGACAAACGGACATACGTTAACGCTGCTTCCACTCGCTAGTTGAAAGATGCGCCCCCTAGGAATTGAACCCGGGCCTTTTATCGTATACTTTTCAGCAGTCACTTCTGAGTTAAGTGATGTAACGCGGTACACTTGAGCCAAAAGGGACTGGTTAAGTAACTCGGAAGTGACTTGACCAATGTGTACCAGATATATGAACCTTGGCAAGGCATAGTAATGACACGGGCCAACCCACCCCGTATCACTAAGCAACGGCACAGCAGAAGCAGGAGTATCGAGCAACGAAGCAGCCGCCACCGCCGAGAAAGACTATTTAAGCTATCGAACCGGCTCCGAACGACACTAACAGCGTAGACGGCGGGGTGCAGTTAAGAATTATAGGAAAAGACCAGCTGGACGGATAGGCCCCCTACCCAGCATTAACAATAGGGCACAGAATCGAAGCGAATCGCTACGAGAAGAAAGCATTAACAGCTGCAGCGACCCGCTCTCGGCAGCGGTGGAAGTGAACACGGAAACAGCTGTTATCCTTCTAATTACTGTCTACCCCCTTAACGGATTGAGCAAACCACTTTAGCTAAAGGCCTTTATCGACACCGGAGCTCTTATTAGCGCAGCGATCCACTATCGGCTAGTCCGGAAGCTAACGAATAGATACGGCTATCCGGTGGAACTGGCGTCGCCGACGAAGATTTCGGCATACAACGGACAAGACACGGAAAACGTTACGCACTACGTGCCGTTGAGGACTACACTGACTGGTCGAACTACGGAAGCAACGTTCCGGATTATGGATCTCGGACGGTTTGACATTATTATAGGGCAGAAATAGATAAAGAACCAGAAGACGGTCATTGACGTAGACGAAGGCACGATAGGGTTCAAAACCCTAGGCAACGGCACCGCTGTCGCTGAACCGACCGTCGCTACTGTAGCCGAATCGAGAGCCGCGGCTGTCAATGTAACCCCGTCCGACCGCCCCGAACCCCTAGTTACCGTCGGAATGATAAGTTTGGAAGCTTTATCGACCCTCGCGAAGTCACCGAACAACGAGATTTACGCTATCTCAATAAAAGACATCTAAGACTACCGGAAGATAATGGCAGAAGAAGAAGTGGATCCACTAGAGGTGCTGCCAAACGAGCTCTATAGTTACGCTAACGTCTTCTTAAAAGCCGACTCCAACCTATTGCCGCTCTATCGACCGGAATATAACAACAAGATCCGGCTGAAAGAAGGAGCTGCGCTGCCGAGAACAGAGCCCCTAAGACGCTTATCTCCGGCCGAACTGGACCAGGTAGAGGTGTTCGTTCGCAAAAATCTGGCGAAGAAGTTTATTACGCTAAGTTCTGCCGAATATGCGTTACCGATTCTTTTCGTAAGGAAACCAGGGGGTAGTCTGCGACTCTGCGTAGACTATCGAGGCCTTAACGAGGTCACTAAGAGAGACGTATATCCACTGCCGCTAATAGATAAGACTATATAGCGCGTAGCAAAGGCTAAGTGGTTTAGCAAGCTGGACATCTGCTAAGCGTTCTATCGACTAAGGAACGAAGAAGGGCAGACAGAAGACCTTACGACGTTCGCGACGCGTATAGGCAATTTCAAGTGGTTAGTAATGCCTTTCGGACTTACTAACGCGCCGGCAGTGTAGCAACGCTTTATAAACCACACCTTTATAGACATGCTAGAACAGTTCGTGTCTATCTATTTGGACGACATTCTTATCTATACGGATAGAACGAGAGATCAGCACACGGACTACATCGAGAGGGCGCTGAAAAGACTTAGAGAGGTCGGATTAAACGCGGACTCGAAAAAGAGCGAGTTTTATCGAACCGAAGTCAAATATCTCAGTCTTATTGTCGAAAGAGATGGAATTCGGATAGACCCCTTAAAGGTCGCCGCCGTCGCCGAATGGAAGCAGCCGAAGTCTGGGAATACTACGCAAATCAGAGCGTTTCTCGGCTTCTGCAGCTACTATCGACAGTTTATTAAGGACTTTAGCAAGATAGCGAGACCCCTGAACCAGGCACTAAAGAAAGAGGTCGCCGGCCTATAGAATAAGAAGTGCACAGAAGTTTTCGTACGGCTAAAAGAAGCAGTGGCTTTGGCGCCAGTTCTGGCGCACTTCCGACTAGAAAAGACGATCTACGTAGAAACGGACGCTTCCGATACTGTAACGGCAGGGGTCCTTTCTTAATATAGTAACGACAAAACCCTCTATCCAGTAGCTTTCTTCAGCAAGTTAATAAACGAAGCTAAGCGGAACTACGCTATCTACGATAAGGAGCTGCTGGCGATTATTCAGGCTTTCGAGGAGTGGAAACCGGAGCTTATAGCTAGAAAGAGCACAGTTCAGGTCCTTACGGACTACCAATCGCTGGTCTACTTTATAAAGACGCAGAAGCTCTTACGTTGCCAAGCTCGGTAGGCCGCCTATTTATTAGGGTTTGACTTTAAGATCACCTATCAACCAGGGGCTCAAAATGGAAAGGCTAACGCGCTAACGCAAAGAGAAGGGAAGACGAGCCGCGCGAAGGAAGATCCGAACATGTTTCAGAAGGTGCTAACCGAACGGATAGTAGACGCCGAGGTATTAAAGGAAGCGGGGATCTGCGCAGCGGAACTGCAGACCGAACCGGAACCAATAGAGCCGCCGATCGAAGAAAAGACTCTCTAGGAAAAGGTAGAGCAGCTTAACTAGCAACAGAAACTCGGCAAAACCGGTTTAGGGAAGCTAGTAGTTCTGGAAGAACTGATTACAGAGGTTATCCAGCTAGTCTATAGCTCCAAGGATGTTGGTTACGCAGGGTTAAAGAAGACGATAGAAGCAATAAGGACGATCTACTGGTTTCCGCGGATCTACGAACGGATCCACCGATTTATCGCCAATTGCTACGTATACCAAGCTGCGAAGCCGCGTTACGGTCTTCCGGCGGGTCTACTAAAGCCACTTCCGATCCCCGAGAAGCCGTAGCAACACATTACGATAGACTTCGTAACCGGCCTGCCGGACTCTAATAGATATAACGCTACGCTAAACGTAGTGGACCGGCTAAGCAAAGAGCGCTACTTTATCCCCTGTTAAGCTAGAGACGAAGGAACGACTGCGGAAGAGACCGCGCGGATGCTGATTAGACACGTGTAGAAGCACTATGGCCTGCCGGACACTATTACTACGGATAGGGGTCCTTAATTTACCGCCGACGTATAGAAAGCTATTAATTAAGCTCTCGGAATTCGTAGAAAGCTCAGCACCGCCGCTCACCCTCAAACTAACGGTCAGTCTAAAGTGGCTAATCGCGAGATAGAGCGATATCTACGAACCTTCTACAGCTATTATTAAGAAGAGTAGGTTAAGATGCTGCCAATAGCTAAATTCTGCGCGAACTTAGCACAGTTAGAAGCAACGTCGCTGGCGCCGTTCGAGATAACCTACAGTTATCTTCCGAGGCTGAGTTTCCAGCCGCTAAGCGACGCCGGCTCGCCGGAGCTTTCCACTACTACTACGTCGTTAAAGAGAGTCGCCGCCGCGGCGGCGGAAGCGCTCCGATCTCAGATAGAAGAAGCGATCAAAGTGGCGAAAGAAGCGATAGAATCGGCTTAGAAGAAGATAGTGACTCGAACTAATAGAAAGCGGTCGCCGACGAAATTTAAGGAAGGTTAAAAGGTCTGGCTCGACACGCAGAACCTAAGGCTAAAAGGGAACGCCAAGCTCAATCCGCGCTACGTAGGTCTGTTTACGATAGTGAAAAAGAGGTCGCTAGTGACTTATCGGCTCCAGCTACCGAAATCGTTCCGGATCTACAATGTCTTTCATTCGGATCTGCTAAGCTTGGACCCTAAGAACAGTCTGCCAGAACAGGGGTTCACCGAACCCCTGCCAATCGAGATGGACGATAAGGAAGAATAGGAGGTAGAAGACGTAATAGACGTAAAGAAGACGAGGGGGTCCATTAAGGCGAGGATCTCGTAGAAGGGGTGGCCGGAAGACTACGAATAGTATCCGATCGAGAACCTGCGGAATTCGGGGGAGCTGCTAAGAGAGTTCTACGTGCGGAACCCAAAGAAGCCGAAACCCGGATAGCTCCGAAACCGACGACCTCTGAAAGAGATAGAAGAAAAAGAAGAAAGCCGCGTCCGCTCCACCGGCGCCGAAGCTAATAAAGACGATCGTAACGGTCGCCTTTAGGGAGGCCTTCGACTCGGCTACTACCTACTACCGGATCGGCCGCCAGCTCGCTAACGCAGTGGCGTGCCAGCGCCGCCGACCCTGTAGTAGGTAAAGGCTTTAGTAGAGAAAGAAAAAGAAGAAGAGATAGAGCTGCAGAAAGATCTATATAGACCTTCTGCGCCGGTGCACAGACTAGCTACGCCGCAGCTCAGATAACCTACGGCTCAGATCAGATGGCACGGATTAGGCACACCGATTACATAAACGCCAAGTGAAGGACCTTAGATGCCGATAACGTAAGGAATTTAAGAAGCGATAGAAGACGGAAGAGGTAACATCACCGTCGGAGGGGATTTTTAAGAAGGAGACGACAAATCAAAAAAAAAGATTTTCGGATGGATAGGGTGACTAAGCAGTCGAGGGCGACCGCTGGTAAGGGAGGGGGGTGGTGTTACGGCGGCAGAAAGGTGTGGGACAGATTGATAGGGTGGACCCTAGATTTCGGCTCGGACCCCCCTTCCGGGATTTAGGTTCTGGAACGGACCGAGCCGGGCCTTGGCACTACCACCTCCATGGAAGCCCACTACCACCACTACATAGATTCCTTTCCCTCCTTAGTTCGAGATATAGTTATCAAAAAGGCCGTATTGAATTATATCTGCGTGCCCGGATTAGACAGCAATTCAAGCTGCAGCGTAACTGGTCTGTGCGCCGCTGCAGAGGGTCTATATAGATCTATCTGTAACGCGCTATCTCTCCTTCCTTCTCTTCTTTACTAAGGCCTTAAGCGCTACTGCAAGCTGCTTTAGTAGCGTCGGCTTTGTCTTTGCTGTTAGTGTTGGCAAAGACGAAGGGGGTTACTAAGCGCGCCGAAGCGGTAGCGCCGTCCTCGACTCTACCGTCATTATCCGACCGGCCAAACCGGCGGACAGTAACAGTGTAATCGGGGACTAAAGCATACTGCCGCGATTGTTTCTATCAGTTTTCGCACTGATAGAGCAGACGCGGCTTTTGTTCTTCTTCTATCTCTTCTAGAGCTATTAACTTCGGAGCTACTTAGGTCTTAGCTTTTTTAGGTTCCGGATATAGAACTCCTCTAGTAGCTCTGCCGAATTCCGGAGATTCTCGATCGGATACTATTTATAATCTTCTGGCTACCCCTTCTATAAGATCCTTGCTTCGATAGACCCTCTTATCTTCCTTATATCTATTACATCTTCTACTTCCTACTCTTCTTCTTTACTATCTATCTCGATCAGTAGGGGTTTAGCGAACCGCTGTTCCGGAAGACCGTCTT